>JAJHZJ010000037.1:422350-1113217 GCA_023548195.1 Bettongia penicillata ogilbyi
TTATATCCATTTTTATAAGCAGAATTGTTCCTTCTGGCACAGTGAATTGTAGTCGTAGTGACTATCTTCAATATCACCGGTGTAAGAGATTCTCAGGTGACTCCTACCAACCAATACAGGTCAGTAACATATAGTCTTGGAGAATTGCCTAGAACACTGACAGGCTTACCCGGCTTCAAGGCCACCTGTCTATCCATTGTGCCATGCTTCCTTATTGGAAATAATTGGGAGGAAAAGGGAGGAAACCTTCTTCCCCAAGGGAATTATATAGCAGCTAAGGAAGAAGGTAGGGAATATTGACTCTGTACTCAAAGGATCTGGGTTCATATCCCAGTTCATGTCCTTATTATACCTTGATCTTTTTTTGCACAATTCACTTAATTCATATTTGCTATTAATTGACTTAATCATCCTGTCTCCATAATTGTAAAATGAAAGGTTTGGATTAGATGCCCTTTGAAAACTCTTCCAGCTCTAGATATATGATTCTATAAAGCTATGTAGATCAAATTCACAGAAAAAACAATGTTACCCTTAAATATTTCATAGTTTATCCCACCCTTGATGATCGTCAACTAGATTCCCAGTGAATTGTGAGTAAATGGCAGAACCCGGAAATGAGTTAAAGAACTACAAAGATGAGGTGGCTACTTTCTGAAGATAGGTGAATGTGTGAATGCTTTCTTCTTTCTTTATAATTGAGATTTGCCAAATTTTTTGTAAGCACATTGCTATCAAAATGTACCTATTCTTTATCTCATTCTGTCAAGGCCTTGTTAGGTCATTACATAGCTAATCTTATCATTAGGTTTGTGCTACAGTATTCATAAGAAGAGTGTCCTCACATCTTACTATTGCCAGGTAATACCTGTGCATAAAACAGTCCCTAGATGCCTTTCTTTCAAAGTGTAATTCTGTATTCATGAACAAAGAAGGCATTTTCTGTATAATACTACCAGCCCTGAATTTTTTTCAATAGTTGGATGCTTTAAACCAAATAGATGCATTGATAGATAGAGAGACAGACAGAGTTCAAATAAATTTTACATGCTGCACTCTTTAAACTTAAACATTTCACAATAGTCCGGATTTCCTAATCTTATACTAAGCTAGGGCATGGTTGGTATGAAATACTGGAAGATAGTTAAATCCCCAGTTAAGCTTTGGCATCTAAAAGCAAGGAAAGACAAAAAAAAAAATGGTAGCAAGAGAAAGAATCTTGAGTTTAAAAAAAAAAATAACTGGGAACATTTAGATGGGAAAGCATCCTAATAGCTACAATGAATAAACCTGTCTACCTCTTCTGCCTCCACGGTATAGCTGTGATACCCATGAAAGTATTCACTATCCAACCCTAAAATTTAGTGCACTGAGGCTGTGCTCTCTAACACATCATCAGCTATGAGCCTGAATTAAATGGCACTGATTCCCTTTTCACCCACGATTCCCCTCCCATTTTGACCCACCCACCTCCAGCCCCTGGATGTCACTTGTACTTCAGTTAGAAAGATGCAGGTTCCTTTTTCTCCCTGTGTGGCTGAGCTAGTGGCTGCAAGGATTAATTCAGTCTGCTTCAGCCTCTCCTTCTCAGTGCATTTGTTCTGGGATGTGGTGAGAGACCCTGTGCTTTCTGGAATGAGCCTTCCTCTGAGAACTCCTTACTGTTAAGCCATCTAGTGCTTGAGACATTTACTTAACAGTTTTCATGATTGTTATTAAAGCTGGCGGGCTTACCCTGACTGCCTGCAGTGCATCAGTTTCTGTTGAAAGCCTGGGAGCAGAAAGGAAGACTGACTTCTGTTCTAGAGGAGTATCGGGCTGACTTACTCCCAGGCTCTGACCTTGGCGATTTCTCTTTGGCTGGTCCTTGCATTTATTCCGTGTGTTCAGTGACTCATCCTGTCTGTCACTGCCCTAGTCAAGTTGCATTAGCTCTTAAACGTTGGTGTTCACAGGCTCAGCTCCTCTATCTGTAATTCACCTTTTTACACTGACATAGTTCTGAGTTGAAAGCCAGCTAGTAACTCAGAATGAACTCGCTTTTTGTTAATGCGGTAAATCATTCAACAAGCATTTAAGTGCCTACTATGTGCCAAGCATTGTGCTAGTCACTGGAGAGCCAAAGCCAAAAAAAAAAGAGAGAGAGAGAGAGAGAGAGAGAGAGAGAGAGAGAGAGAGAGAGAGAGAGAGAGAGAGAGAAGAAAGAAAGAAAGAAAGAAAGAAAGAAAGAAAGAAAGAAAGAAAGAAAGAAAGAAGAAGAAAGAAAGAAAGAAAGAAAGAAAGAAAGAAAGAAAGAAAGGTGGCTGACAAGGTAGTCATGGAAGATAAAACTAAAACTTTAATAATGGTTCTGAGAGATCAAACCTGAATACTTGACAGGAGATGCCCCTTCTGTATCAATCACAGGCTTGACTTACCACTAAAACCTTTCATTTGCAGTAAGAACATAAAGGTGCTGACTAAACCTGAAGACATGAGTAGTGCTACAAAGTAGAGGCTGTGGGACAATTCTCTGCCTCCAACCCATCCGGGATAAAAAAAGTTTCAAAAACCTAGCTCCAATCTGTGATTTTCATGCTAAAATCAAAAAGAAGGAACTACAGATTCCCCTTTCATCAACTTACTGCTATTTCATTTTTTGTAGACCCTGAAATTTATTAGTATTTATCAATACTGGGAGAATTATGGATGATAAATTTTATAACATATAGCATATCTACTATAGGAATATTATATAGTATTTATTGTATTTGTGTTTTGCAGTAGGAATGTTTGAAAGGCAGATAATTGGGAGATGCAGATTTTACATATACATGCATATATGTACATAAAATAATCCTCTGTTTCATATTTTATATCATTCATATGTGTGTTATATGCTTACATGTACTATAATCATTTAGCATATGTAACATGTGTGTATGTAAATACACATTGTGATTATGTTCATCCTTTGTTGCCAAAGAAGACCATGTCATCAGAGAAATGATGACATGACTTGCACTTGACTTTGAGTGAAGGAGGGCTGTGCATCTCACCAGCCTCACTTCTGCAGAACCATTTGAATCCAGTGACCAGATAAATACTTTTGAAAGGAATCTATCACTGAAGGGGAAAAAATGAAACAGGGAGCAAAGGAATGATACAATAGAATTCTAGGAAAGGTATATTAACTGCTCTGGTCTGTATTTCAGGAAGTACAATGTATAGCTCTCACTTCTATAGCTACTTTGATATGTCTCTATACGCATCTTTACCCCCTTGTAGACCTTACTCATACTTTTCCTTTCTTTGTGTGCCCCTGTCTTCTTAACTGGCATAAGTTCCTCTTAGTCAAAGTTATTAAAACCTCTGTTCATCTTCAGACAATCAATTATATGATTGAGCTAATTCTCATTTTGATGAGCAGTGATTTTCATATCTTTTAGCTAAAATTTCCCCTTAGGAATTGAAACAGTTTAATTTTGATTGCTTGATACAGTTATGCTATTGTTTCCAAAGAAGAATCTGGGTGAGTATGAGTCATACACAATCTGCCAGGCTGTACTCTTTCCTCTAATAAGAGATCCTAATTTCATAAGCTCCTTGAAACCTGTAAAGAAAGGTAGATGTAGGCTCATCAACAGAGGTTGGAAAAAAGAAAATAAGAGAATCAAGAAAGAAGAACAAATATATGCCTACAATATTCAGCCCACCCCTTTGACAAAGAATTTTAAGATAAGAATTTTTCTTTCTTTTTTTTCTTCCCAGTCAGTAAATTAGGATCACAACGGAGTAGACAATAGAGAAATTAGCTCAATTCCACTGAATAAAGAAATCTTTTTGAGAGAGACAAAGAGAAATGACATTTTCAAAACACATGACCTTTCAGAGAAATAGTCAATTCAATAAAAAATATACATTTATCACAAACTATATATGTATATATATACAAATTCTATAAATATACTGTAATTGTTAACAGTACTTCTAAAGACACAATGTAAAGACATTTCAAAGAGGATTGGAACTAGATTACCAATCAGCGCTTGTTCTAGGCTTCCCATGAAGCTATAATAATAGTTTGTCTTTATATAGCTCTTTAAGGTTTGCAAAGTTTTAAGGTCTATAAATATTATCTCATTTTAGCTTCACAACATCCCTAGGAGGTAGGTGCTATTGTTATTATTACAGATGACAAAATTGATTCTGAGAAGTATTAAGTGATTTTCCCAGGGTCACAAAGCTACTAAGTGTTTGAGACTAATTTTGAACTAGGACAGTTAGGAGCTCTGTGCAAAAAGAGAAAAGGAAATCCAATATGGCAGAAGTGAGGTTAAATACTATAAATTCTATAATAAGTAATGCCCCAATTTTTAATAATGCATATTCAACATATAATTTGTTGAGGGGGTAGTAGCTGCTGCTTTGAGATGTCCAGTTGATCCAAAACACTCTGTGGGTTAGGTATAGCTCTGGCTGGTAGGATGATACTCCTGTCATGGCAGTAGTAGATATGCTGATAAATTGATAAAGATGATAATTATAGATTACTTTAATCTTCCACCTTCCAGAGAGAATTTTTCGATCAGAACATTCTCAACTACTTCCCTTTTAAGACTTATGAAAAGAATTTTATATTTAATACTTATTTCTTTCTTCCTCTTGTTTTCATTTGAAATAGACTTTATACACATCCAGGATCAGAAATATTATTTTTCAACTATATTAACTGCAGTCATATTGTTATATCATTTATGTAATTCTAAATAATTTGCATGTTTGTGGAATAAAGGAATGAAGAAATTCGTCTCACATTATTCTCAATTTTAATCCTGTTCATTAAGTATCTATGTCTCTATTTAAAAAAAAGACCTGGAATTGAATTGGTGGAGGGAAATTCCTACCTATCTTCTTCCAAAGAAAATTCTTACAATGTCAATTTGAAGGAAGCTCTTTAACTTACAGTTTTAAAGACTAGCTAGGGTCACTCAGAGGATAAATGAGTTACCCAAAATCACAGAAGCAATTTTATGTTGAAGATAAGATTTGAATCCAGACATTGCTAATTCTGATGCCGGCTCTCTAGTCATCCATTATAATGCCAAAGGGCTCAAACACACAGATCACTAGCCCAGTGCCGTTCAGAACACTCTAAAGTTCAAACAGATCAGATTAAAATGTAATTGGGAAATATTTAACACAGTGAAAATACAATAAAACATAGATAATGTTAACATGTGCTTTTCTAAGTCAATATGCAGGCCACAGGAATCCTTATGTATAGTTTAATGTCCTCATTTCTATTTGATCTTGACATCACTGCATAATATCAATGCTGCTAACATGTCTGTTCTGCATGCACACAAACTCATTTGTTTTCCATGAACATACAAAGGCATCATTATATAGTTTGTTTTTTAAGAGTACTGGACTTAAAATAATGAGAAAATAGATTCAAATCTTGCTACTGACAATTATTAATGGTGGTTCTGTGGCAAAATCACTAAGCCTCTCTGAATCTTGTCTAAAAAATGAAAATAGTAATACCCTTATGACCTTCCTCGCAGAGTTATTGAAAAGATAAAGATGAAGTAATATATGCAAAGTGCTTCACAAATTTGAAGTGCTACATGGATGTCACTCAATATTATTAAAAGATTATTATTTAAGGGAAATTTTATTGTCATTCATGAAAAATTAATTGGAAAGCGATTTAGTGTCTTTCCACAAAAGCATGGGAAACTAAAAAGCTTACCCCTATTGCAGACAAAATGTTAGAATCAAACAAATAGTTATCTCTCATCTCAACAACGACATTTTGCAAACAACAGAACACTGCAAATTTATACCTCTTTTATATCAATTACTTTTTTCATTATATTTTCATTATATGTGTCACCACTTCTTTTGCATGGTTAGCACTTTCCATGTAGTAGGAGTTTATCAAATGCTTGAATTTATAGACTATATCAAGCATGTGCTGATGTTCAATGATTTAGCTACATTGAATAGAAAATGGAGTGTTGGATTTGGAACCAGGAACTTGCCAAGTCACGTATCCTTTCTTAGCCTTTATTTTCTCATTTACAAAGTGGAGTTGATGATAGTATTGACCACACATGATTGTTGTGAGGAACAAATGAGGTAATGTTAAGATTTGCTTTGCAGAAAAAACAAAACCTTAATGTACTATATCAATGCTAATTGTTTTTATTATTGGCACAGGGAGTTTCCTTACCTGGAAATTCTTTATTCTAATGAAACCATAGCTCTGGAGTCTCTGCCTTGCCCTGTCCTATCAACCTTAATACTGTATGTACTCATACAAAGAACAAGAAAACTGGTCCTATTTTGATGATACAGAAAGAAACCATAGTTCTTTTTAGTATAATATTATGTCTTTGGAGCATTGCACTGGTGTTCCACCATTCCCAAGACTAACTCTACGGCTCTGTCAAGTTGATTTTGGAGTGATTATTTAAAAGTAGCATTTTATGATGCACACGGTTGAGAGCAGTGTACCATAAGCAAACATGCCAAAAATGATGTATTCATTTATAAGGGAGACCAGTGTCTCTGAATCTGATTAATTGCTTATTCTTTTAGTAACAACAAAGCACAGGAAAGGAAAGAATTAGCTTGCATCAGAACCAGCAGGAGGATTTAAAGGACACACTAGAGTGCCTGCTGCACTTTTAACTGATTTCAACTAATTTAATTGTGCTGAAACAATCCTCATATGCATTTACCTGGGGATTCTTCTATTGATCCCATAAGTAAACCATGAAAATGTGAAACTGAAGAGGCTTAACTGAAATCTCCACTTTTATCTAAAGTCCAATTTCAAAATGCAGTCAGTATGAAACTGGACGATCTGCCACGGTGAATCTGCCACTTTATTTAATGACATTTTTAAAGTGTTCTATTTGATAGCCTGCTTCCTTTGAACAGTAGCAAAAGCAGTCAGCCAACTACACTACCGACCTTTGCTGCATATGTAGTTTTTGTTGTATGCACCGCTTGGCTTAGTAAAGAAGATTGGTTTACAAATAAGATGAAATCATTGATAAGTATTTTTTTTCTAATCAGCGCTTTCTTTTTCCCCCGCAAAATTACAGGAAGCTGTTTTCATGAAGCTCTGGAAAAGTTCACAGAAGCTTATTATGGAGTTCAGAAGTTCAATTTAGGAACAGCTTATATGACTCTAACTGAGGTGTGCTGTGCTATTCATGGCACATGTTACAAGTAAATGGCACCGAAAGTTCTCTGTCAGGGGTGAACTGGTCCTCTGGGTATCTAACAAGCATAATTAGTTTCATGTAAAATGACTAGTTTTCAACTTTATTATATATGAATTTAATATACCAAAAGATAGAATGCAAGAAATGATCTGTGGGAAAATTTCAAAAGATTTATATATCTCCAGTGAGCACAAAAATAGTCTATCCAGCAGTTTTCTCAGTTGCCGTGAAATGTACAATACTGTAAGTTTTCCCACAAGTGAAGTGAGTAACTACTTCATGAGGGACTTTTCATTTCCATTTTTCCTTTAAAGGATAAAAAATAAAAAGTGAATAAAAGAGGAGATATGCCTAATTTTTTTAATGAAAGATAATTTTAAGAGGACACTTCCTCCATGATATGTGTAAGAATTAGAAAGGTACTTTAAGTATATTTTTAGCAAGAAATGGCAGGTGTGTGTCCCCTTAAGACCAGTTTACTATTTGGTGGTAATGCAAACACATCAAAGAAATTAATTCAATGAATTTGTGGTTCTTATTAAAATTACTCATTTACAAATATTTGTTCCTATAGTCATCCTTTAGTAATAAAACAAAAGCAAAACCATGGGGAAAACACTCATGTTTTGGCATATTTTCCCCTACTTCAGTCACTCATTTGTTCATTAATTTATTCAACCAACATTTATAAAGCACTTACTGTGTATAGTATACTGTTAATTGTAGGTAGCTCATTACGTTCTTTCACAGAGAAGGAGAAACTACTTACATGTCTCATTTTGCCTGGTATTCATCCTTCTATCTGGCACAAATATTCTCTGCAGAGTAGCAAGCAACCAGAGGCATCTTACATTGGCTCTTTGTAGAAGAGAGAAACTATTGACCTTTGTGGAGAGTTTTTCCCTTTTGTTGAGACAGTTTCCTGTCCCTCCAGTGAACTAAAGACCCATTGCTGCAACGTTGTTGAAAGTTCCTTTTGGTATCGATGAGGCTCAGTCTTTCCAGTACATACACGTCCTTACAAATGCAACAGAAACAGCATGATGTAGCTAATAAAGGACTAGTGAAGTCAGGAGTCAGAGAACTTGGAGTCGGGAGAACTGAGTTCAACTTCTCTCCAGAGCAGCAATTCTTCTGTAACTTTTGGTCTTAGAAAGTTGTCTGAAACGCTGAGAGGATATGACTTGCTCAAGGTGTCTAATCCAATATGTGTATCAGTATCAAGACATGACTCCTCATCTTTCTGACTTTAAGTCTAGTGATCTACTATAGCTCATCTCTCACATATGGTGAAGTGCTTAGTAAATGAACTGAATTAAATATTTAAATATAATCTTTCTTTATTTGGTTGCATTCCTCTGACTTCTTTATTGGGTTCTAACAGTTTCTTCACTTTTAAAAACTAAAAGAAGCTATATTATGAAATCATTATAGTTCTTTCAAACTTTACTAATATCATACCTTGCCTACCACCTGCTCATAAATGTCAGAAACAAAGATGGGATTCTTATTTATAATCTCTCCTACTAAATTTCATAGCAATAACTATTGCTTCATCTTTATGTTGTTTCTTAGAAACCAAAATATTGGAAAGAGGATTTATTATTTTAATTGGTTTTGAATCTGTAGTATAACAAATGTGTTCCCTATTAACATCTAGGGGAATGACCCTAAAATATAATTCATGTTTATGTAAAAAATGAAATGTTTAAACAAAATTCATTTTCTTCCTTTCCTAACTGCCAAGCATTTCAACTCATAAGGACATTCTGACCTTTAAAGGCATTCAGGTTCATAACCTCATAGCTATTCTTGACTTTGGCATCTCTCTCCCATGCCCAATCCAGTCAGATGACATATTTTCTCAATTCTCCCTCTACAAATTCCCTTACATCTATCATCCCCATTCAAGACACTCACAAAACTATCACCTTAATTCAGGTCCTTACTGTCTCTTTCCTGGACTATTGCAATAGTCTCTTAATTGGTCTCCCTGCTCCAAGTCTCTACAATTCATCCTCCACACAGCTGCCAAATAATCTTCCTAAAGTACAAGTCTGACAAATGTCATTCCCCTGTTCAAGAAGTTTCTGCAGTTACCTATTGCCTGTAGGATAAAACACAAACTCATCAGCTTGGCATTTAAGACCCTTCACAAGCTTGCTCCTGCCTTCCTTTCCAGACTTATTTCCTAATAGCTTCCGTCAATGTACTCTCTGTTCCAGTCAAAGTGACTTAATTGGTGTTCCCAGAACTCAGCATTCCATCTTTCATCTCAATGTCTTTTCATCAACTATCCCTCTAGTTTCAAATGTATTCCCTCCCTATCTCTGCCTGTTAGAATCTGAGGCATCTTTCAAAGTTCAATTCTGGGACCATCTCCTATGGTCAACCTTCCCTTGTCCCTCTAGCTTATTGTTCTCCTTTCTCAATTTATCTTATATAGACTATATGTTCATATATGTGTTCCCCCTGTAGAATTCACGCTTCTTGAAGACAGCTCCAAGTTCTATTTTATTTTCATATCCCCAGAAACAGGTACAGTGACTTACATAGGGTAAATAATTAGTAAATGTTGAATCAAATGCTTGTTGAAAGTATACCATTGATGTTGAAAAGTCAAGCAATTTTTTCTTATGATAGGACCAACTAATAAATACAATTAAATTATATCAGTAATCTGATTTATGATCCAAATTACTTTAGAAGGAAACAGTATGTTCTCTTGGGAAAACATTGGATTTGGGGTCAGAGGACAAGACTTTGAATTTCAGTTCTATTTCCCTTTCGAGCAAGTCATTCAACATATCTTGGTCTCCTTGGTTTCCTCATCTATAAAATGAGGAAGTTGGATCCAGAGAAAGAATGTGGAATGAAGCAGAGTATCTTCTATTTTGTTTTGTTTGGGTTTGTTTTTCTCATATGTTTTAATCTTCTATGCAACATGACTAATGTGAAGATGTGTTTAATAAAGAACCCATGTAAGATTACATGCCGTCATGGGGAAGGAGGGAGAAAGAGGGAGAGAAACATTTAAACTTATGGAAGTGATTGTTGAAAACTGAAAACAAATAAGTTAATTATATAATAAAATAAAACTAGGAGGTTGGACTTAATGATCATTGAGGTCCCTTTCATTTGAATTATATGAAAGAAGGAAGTAGACATGAATTTATTAAGTATGGGCCAGATACTGTACTAAGTGCCTTTCAAATATTATTTTACTTGATTCTCACAACAATCCTGAAGGGTAAGGGGTAATATTATGCTAATTTTACAGTTGAGAAAACTGAGGGAAACGTAAGTGACTAAGGCCATATTTGAACTCAGGTCTTCTTGACTCCTGCCCCAGGACTCTATCTACTGTGCCACCTAGCTGCCTCTAATCTTTTGATTCTATGCAGACTCTATAGAAGAGTGAGTTTATCAGAGCCTACAGTCAGTCACAGAGACCTAGTGTGTGTGTGTGTGGGGGGGGTGTGCATGTGGGTGTGTATATAAATCTACAAATATATCTACATATATATATGTGTATATACACACACACACACACACATATATATATATATATATATATATATATATATATATATATATATATATCTTTCATTCCTGAATCTTAGCCAGTAAATACATAAACATAATGCCAGTCCTTGTATTAGAGTAGCTTTTGTTGCTGTTCAGTCATTTCAACCATGTCCAACTCATTTTTACTAAATTTGTTTTTCTATTTTGTTTTGTTTTGGCAAAGACAGTATTGCAGTAATTCATAATTTCCTTCTTCAGCTCATTTTACAGATGAGGAAACTGAGTCAAATGGAGTTAAATGACTTGCCCAACCAGTGTGTCTGAAGTCATATTTGAACTCAGAAAGACGAGTCTTCTTGAATCCAGGCCAGGCACTCCCTCTACTGCACCACCTTTTTGCCTGCCTTGTAGGAGCACAGAAAAGCACAGAGGTCCATGCTTCCCCTTTGTATTAAATGAAAACAACAAAACTCAAGAATTATTGTGCATAGGTTTCAAAATTTTAATTATGGCTCCATGGAAAGGCAATATGAATTTGGAATTGAAAATGGGATTGGGAGTATAGGGATGGAAATTAGACATAGATTCAAATCCAACTGGAAAGGAAAAATGGTTTGCAGCATGTGATTTTGCCAGTCTTGTAATTTGCCAGTCAAGGTAATTGGCTCAACGTTATTTTAGGTTGTATATTTACATAAAGACCCTATATGGCATTAGAAGAGTTTGGATTCAACTCCTATCTGCAAAAACTCCTAGTTGTGTCACAGTAAGTCAGTCAAGTAGTCATTCTGAGGCTCAGGCAGCATTCCAAGAGTACAAGGAATAACTGGAAGGGCAAGGAAATAATAGGTCATTAAACCTGCCCAATATTTATATTGATGGATGTATAAATGTATAATACATATATACATTTATACATATATATATATATGACTAAAAGATGTATTTTGAATGTAGATGAACATATGCCTATCTTTAGCTCTTGATATGTGATCTCTGGTCACTAATTTCCTATAGATTTAATTAAATAAATTTTTGTATTTTCATAGACAATAATTTGACTTGGATTGGTGTTCAATTGTTTTTGTTGTGGCTGTTGTCTTCTAAAAAGTTTATTAAATCAGAATGGATTGATGAAGAAAATAACACAATATTTTCCTATAAGCAAGTCTGAGAAGCAGTGAACTTAATTTCTTCTCCAATATTGTGGTAAAACAGAAAACCCATTAAAAAATTAAAAGTCCCCCATTCCTAAAATGAATAAGCCATCATTCAATGAACTCTCCCCTCATTTATTCCATCCAGAATCTCAATGTTGTTCCAGTGAATATAATATTTGTGTGCAACATTCCTTTCGCTGATTTCCCAGGATGATGGTGCTTTCTCCCTCCCCCCTCAGATTTTCCTAGAACACTTTGTCTAATCTCTCTTTATGTTTATCTATGTGCATCTTTTATCTTCTCATATAATTTAAGCTGCTTTTGTCTCTCTAGAGCTAAGCACAGTACCTAGGGGATAGTAAGCAGTTTAATTTTTTTTTCTATTTGTTTGCTTTATTAGCTTCCAATGTAGCTGCATCTTCCAGCCCCAAGAGACCCATTCATAAGTTGTGTCCCAAAGAAAGCTTTTAATATGTGGAGAAAATGGAAAATATTCAAAGAAATAGCCACAGTGATCAAATATGTGGGAATGTGCTATGTGGAAAAACTAAAGGAATTAGGTAAACCTAGGGGAGTCTAGAGAGGAGAAAGTTAAGGAGTTATAGTTACTGGCTTCAAATATATAAAGAAGGTTTTTCTATTGTTGTTTTGAGAGGATTGCTTTGTTTAAAATAGAAGAGAAACTCTATTGATTAGTTATTAAGAAGAAGATCTTAATCTTCTAGGGGAAATTACACCCTGGTTTGGCATAGTACTCTCATACATAGGGTTAGATTTACCTACTAAGGCAGGTGGGGCAATGTAAAAATCACAGGATTTGAAGTCAGAAGACATGGGTTCAAATCCAGGCTCTGTTGTGTGACCCAGCTAAGTCATTTCACCTCTTCCTTTTTAGGCTTTAATTTTCTAATCTATAAAATGAGAAGAATGAACCACAAGACTTAGAAAATTAGCAGAAGTGCTAATGAAAGCATCCCCATCAAAATAATGTTACTAGTCCTCTCGCTACATGGGTCACCCAGTATGGAGACAGAAGGAATATCAACTCCTGTGACCACTCTGGGATTTCGGGAACAGGAAAGAAGTGAGATGATAGATCCTTTGGGAATAGAAAACAATAAAATACTGACTAGGTGAGAGTTCTATTCCTGTTACATTTGAAAATAAAAAAAAGGATACCCAACTTTAACCTGGCCCTTATGTTCTCACTAGAGGTAGGGACCAAATAAAAATTATTCCGTTGAGATGTTCCTGTTGCTGTCAACCATGAGAAGAAAGAGTTCCTGGCAATGCTTATCTATTCTTCTTTATATAAGTCTAGACAAAGAAATAAGGGAAAAGTAGAGAATTTTCTTCCACTCTCAAGGAAATATTGATACAAAAGGAAAATTTTAATTTGTAGTATTGTCAGGTACAGGAAGTTGTTCCCTGAAATGTCAATATTTATGCAATAAGATGTCTGATTTCCATTAATTATTCAAGCACAGTATTAACATTATGTAGTTATTTTTGCAGGACTTGCTTGATTATAAGCTAACCTAAGTCATCTCTCCACCTACTGGATGATTCATTTTCTTAGTTTGGGTGTTGAATTCCTTCCAGAAACAAAATGACCAGTAGGATAATGCTTATTCAGGCCAAATCACAGCAGGCGACAATAAAGCTTTTGTGAATAAAATTGTGATTTTTGCCAGTCTGTTTGAAAGCTTCACGGAAAGAATGCATAAGTTGGGAAGATTGCTGAGCCTCGGACCTGAGGGATTGCTGTCAGTTAATTGCCATGCTTTTTCTCCTTTTATACTGCTGTGTCATCTCTGGGTCCTCTTGGTCTGCTGGTATGAGTTCTGTTGCTCAGTTCTTAGTGCCTACTGAACAGCTGCTAAATGTAGCAGCCTGGAGTGCTGAGAATAGGCCTTAGAGTCATGTTTGCAGCATATATTTTTACACAGCTTTCATTATTTTAAAATGTTTTAAGAGAAGTTCCTCACAATGGACTGTCAACTTCCAAAGGCAGTGAAAATGTCTATTGTTCTCTCACTTTCAAAAAACAAGTATAGATACATGTACACAAGCAAAAAGAATATTTGACATTTGTGAAATCCACATTTGCTATAAATATGAAAATTCAGTAAGAACATTGGAATTATTCATTGATTCAAAGTCCCAAAGCAAATACATACAGATAACTACATGTATATGCATATACGGATATACATATGCCTATGTGTGTGTATATGCTTACATATCTCAAATGCAAAAAAGTCATCATTTTGAAAGAAAAAAATTATTTTATGAAGATAGTCTTGGGTTTCTAATAGAATTTTTATACCTATATCCTTGAATTACTTTTAAAAATTATGCCTTGTTTAAATGTCAGTTCCATAAAAAGGAATGGCTATTTCTTTGTTTTAGTTTTTAACACTGTTTCTCACCTAGCCTGGAAATGCAAGGAGATACTACTTTATGCAGGAGCTACTCTTGATCCTCATTTTATCAATGACTAGCAGGGGTACTTCAATCTGATATGATTCCAACCTGGAAAAGTTTTCTCTTCCTTAAGCAACCTGGTGTCTGGT
The DNA here is from genome assembly GCA_023548195.1 of Bettongia penicillata ogilbyi. NCBI lineage: Eukaryota > Metazoa > Chordata > Mammalia > Diprotodontia > Potoroidae > Bettongia > Bettongia penicillata. Next base: position 436,838 of record JAJHZJ010000037.1, read on the forward strand.
GTCCTCTCCAATATTGATGCCAAACTTAGTGCAATTACTATGAGTCAACCATTAAAAGTCTACTATGTGTCAATTATTTTGCCAAATACTGTGTATGTGTTAATCCTTCATTGCCAGAGAAGACCATGCCATTAGAGAAGTGATGATGTGACTTGCACTTGACTTTGTTTTGAGTGAGGGAGGGCTGTGCAGGTCACCAGCCTCATTTCTCCTCCGGAGCCATCTGAATCCAGTGACCAAATATTCATCAAGATGACTGGAGATGACCCAGGATGAGGCAATTGGGGTTAGGTCACACTGCTAAGTGAGTGTCAAGTACCTGAGGTGAGATTTGAACTTAGGTCCTCCTGACTCCTGCACTGGTGCTCTATTCACTGCACCATGTAGCTGTCCTTGCCAAGTACTAGGAATACAAAGAAAGGCATAAGACAGTCCCTGTTCTCAAGGAGCTCCTAATCTAATGGAGAGAACAGCAGATGCAAAGACACTAAACAGAGGAGGTATGAAGTTACCCATTATGGAAGGGGGAGTGGATGGATGGGGCTTAATGAAGTCCTGTAGCTTCAGTGGGAAATGATCTGAAAAGGTAAGTTACAGAGTGATGATAGAATGATCAGAATGATAGGTTTCTGGAGATTAGGAAATCCAGCAGATCAACGGGATGGGAAATGATGAAGTGAATTCCTTTGAACAGATGACTGAGAGAAGTTTCCAGAGGTACACCCTCCATCCTTTTCAACCAGACAGAGGCATGAGAAGCTGAGAGGGTGTGCATTTGTTTCATTGTAGAACAACACCCCCCCACCCTACCCATTTAGAATTCCTCTAGCTTCTAAATCCTAGTTAGCTGACATTATAAACATATAGTATTATATCTGGCTAATATTTTTTTAATAAGAAGAGAGTGGGCTTTAGTAGAAATGCTAAAAGTTGTCTTCTGCCTTTCTGAAAAGGATAATGTTCCCATTGTCCCCATTCAAAGTGGACTTTTGTATAAGAAAACATTGCATTTCATATGTGTATGTGTATATGTATACATATATGCATACATACATATATACACACACACAGACTTACACACATATATACCCATAAGTAATTACTTTGCTTCATCTCAGGATACAGATAACTACACGAGATTCTGTGAACTACAGTAATCCCTCCTATTCAGAAAAATAATCAGAGACAATGGAGGGATAGAACTGGCAATATACTGGATCAGGTATGTCCAGGTGTGCATCTGGAGGCTCCATGCACCTGATGTTCATAAATTTCCTAAACAATGTCAATGCCACTGGGAAAACTGGCATAGCTGATGGGTGAAGAAATTGTTGGCTCCATGAGTGAAGGAAAGGGACTATTACCTCCTTGGTAATGCAGAATGAATTTTGAGTACCGCCACCCCCAAACAAAATGGAAGAATGAGTAAACAATTATGTATGCAAATCCATTTATTCAACTTTCATTCAAGTCATCAATCTTCAGTATATTATCTTGTATATATTCCTCAGACAATGATGCAAGGGGTTGTACTTTGAAATACTTTGTGAAGAATGGAGGTAAATGTGAAATGTTCGGCATTTTTTAAGCTATTATTATTTGTTGTCTCTGCTCTTCAGGGTGATACGAAATTAAGGATAGGACAGAGACTCTGCCAACAGTTAGGTAGTGGCATGGAGAGGACTGGGTCTAGAGTCAGGAAGATCTAAGTTTAAATACCCCACTTCAAGTGTTTATTGGCTGTGATACCCTGGACAAGTAACTTAACCTTTGCCTCAGATTCTGCAAAACTGTAAAATGAGGATAAAAGTACCTGTTTCCCAGGCATTTTGTAAAGCACTTAGCACCATGTCTAGCACATAGTAGGTGCTAAATAAATGTTTCTTCTCTCTCTTGCCCCAAGAGACACCATGTTTTCCTAAGTTGAAAAGTTCTCTGATGTTGTCCTGTTAATGACTGTATCTCTGTTGTCTGAGGACTAACTAAGATTGGAAAGGCTAACGACAACTTTGAATACCATCAGACGCAGCAGATCTTGAAGATCAACTACTAAATTAGTAATTAGGTGGATGAGTAGCTAGAATACTAGATTTGGAGTGAGGCAGACCTGAATTAGATCCCTGCCTTAGATACTTGATGGTTGTGTGACCATGGGAAAATCACTTATACTCTGTCTTGCCTCAGTATCCTCATGTGCAAAAAAATATAACTCTCATTTCCAAAATTTGGGGTTTTTTAGGAAAAAATAAGACTATTTTATATATATATATATACATGTATATGTATATTAAATATACATATATATTTATGATGCTTTGTTATGGAGACCTAAATAAATATTGATAATTAGTATCCTTATTTTGTAGCCTTATTTAATTATATAGAGCCTGCAATTTTTATCAATGGAGGCAATATGAAACCCAATGAAATATGAAATCTTTTTAAATATTTAAGGATAAAGAGGTATTTTTCTTCCTAAGTTGGTCATGGAGGCTTTTTTAGGCTTTTTTTTTTCTAAATTGATGAGAGTGATATGTAAATACAAAAGACTATAAAAACTGTAAAAACTATAAAACAATAAACAATTGCATGAAACTGTTGCTGAATGAATTATACTTTATACATAATCTATATAACTGAACAGGAATACTGCACAATTATAAAGCTAAGTTTTACATGAAGAATCTCTTCTTCAGGTAATGAAAATTTATGAAATTTTATGTATGGTATCCATCTTCTCAAGATTCCATTTTTAAAATCTATGTGGCATCTTCTTGACCCGGAACTTTCACTGTAATTTTTCCCAAGTGACCTCAAAGTGCCTCAAAGGCAAGTTGAGAAGCATTTATTGAAAAGTGACTGAAAGACAGAATCATCATATGTATTTGGGATGGGGGAGAGGTAGGACCTAAAGAACAGAGGAGATAGAAATATTAGAAATTCAGTAAGTGATCCTCAAACCAAGTCAAGTCAATAAATGTGTGTGCTTTTTCAAAGTATTCTTCTAGGCATTAGGAATATAGAGAGAAAATAAAATTGTCCTTGCATTCGAGAATCTTGTACTCTATTAGAGGTACACAAGTACATAAATTAAAAATATATAAATAATATGTAATAATCTCAAGAGGAAGATAGAATTTCTAAGGAAGGGGAATCATAAAGGCCTAGAGAAGTGATAACTAAACTGGACCTTGAAAGAAGCTAGAGATTCTATGAGCAAGTCAACTGCAGGAAGTACAGGAAATTAATCCCCATTTCCCAAATCAATTTAGGAAGTTTATCTTCATCCCTTCAAATAAACATTAGCTTATTTGGGGCAGCTGCATCTGTCTAAACTTCTGCCACATATTCACAAGACTTGTTTTGTATTTTTAAAATATTAGAAAAAGCCATACCTTAATTACTTCCCATAAAAAGTTTACTAAGGGTTTGAGGAATTACACTAAGTGAATTTTCCAGAAAGTTGAGGCATACCATTCATGGATACATAGAGTCTATGTATTATTAATAATAGATGAGGAAAATAACTTCAAACTTGTTAAATGGTGCTGCTGTCTTCAAATACATTTCAAGTGTTTCAGCAGAGAGAGGTAAAAAGAGAGATTTGGTTATTCAAGAAAGTTTCATGGACTGAGCAAGTTGTAAAACTATGAGTTATGGCAAAAGACAGATTCCATTCTAATTAAGAAATGATCAAAAGAATGGGGATAGAGGATTTTTAAAAGTGAATAACTTTTTTGCTAAAATGAATTTTTCATGATGGATAGAATATCACCAACATCCTGGATTTTTACTTTATACACGTTGGGTAGAAATAACCTGAAAGAGGATTGATCAAGGAATACAGTTGCAGGGAGAAGGAATTTAAAGTCCTTCCTTAAGTTTAGCAAGGCTCTCTTTCATGACTGGGACTAGTGCTTTAGAGAGCTGCCACTAAATTATCAATGACCAAATTAACAATGGCATCAAGCAAAAAAAAAGCATTTCAGGGACTTTTAAGGCTCAAATTACAAGTGGCTTGCCGAGAAGTCACAGAGAGATCAGAAATCCAGAGCTCTTGAATACCTAAAAACACTGCAGATGATGGAATAAATGTTTTCCTGAAAGCAGATAGGAAAAATCAAAGTTAAATTAAGTAGTGATTGATAACAGTTGAGTTTAATGACCCTTACTCGACTAGGATTATGGCCCTGTTGAGATCTAGTAAAAATAAAAACAGAAACAGAAACAATACAAAAAAAAAAACACCAAACAAATAATCAAGGGTTCTACTCTGAATGAACTTAATTCAATCAATCTGATTTGTAGAAATGAGTCCTATTATAGAGGAATTTATTGTAACTGGATTCATGTAAGGTTTAAAATGTCATGTCGAGAAGACAAAGTAAATGAAATCGCTAAGTTATTATAAAATCAATAAAGAGTAAAATAATTCAAGTCAATTATTGTCTATCTCAGTTTTTAAAATTCTGAATAAGATATAAAATCATATTCTAATATCATCTAAGTGTTCTGAGTCCTACTTTCTTCAGTCAGGGTAACTTCACATAGAGAGGTCAGTAAGTCACCCACATAATATGATTTGAAAATGAGTCTTCCTTGAAAATATATCCCCTCTACTAACGCTCAAAGACTATGTGCTAAGCACTGTGCTATGTGATGGATATATTTAAAAAGTCCCTGCCATCCTCCTCACTTAAAAAAAAAGTCCCTGCTCCCAAGGAACTCACACTGTAGTCACAGGCAGAAAGCATCAAACAGCTATGTACAAAGAGATATGTAGGATACATTGGAGATCATCTCTGAGGGAAGTCATGGTAATACCACGGTACAAGGCACAAGCATAATCCCAGTATTACGTTGCTGGAGAGAGAAATGACCAGGTTGTACAATTAGGCTCTGAATGCAAGACTACATGATGTAGGCAAAGTTTGCGCTTCACTTACCACTCTTTTCGTTGCTCCCGCTGACATTAACTTTTCACATTCCCTGTCCCCAACCGCAGCTACCTATCCCATATGCTATTTTGTGAGTCTTCTTTCAATTAACAGATAAAATTTGCTATGCAATGTTGGGAATATCTGCACTTCTTTTAAATCTGGCGTGATGAGCAAAACCCCTTTTGCTCTAAATAAAACTCCTCTGGGGCAGGTATTTTTGTCCTCTTTTTCTTCCTATCTCCAGCACATAGGACTATACCTTGCACATAAGCAGATATTAAAGTCTATTAAATTGAATTAGATTGAATGGAGAATGAAATGTGAATGTACGGATAAATAAACAAAGACATATAGCATTTATTCAACACTTTATGGGTCGAGCATTTTGCTAGTTGCTGGAGAAACAAATGCAAACAGAAAAGTGAGATAGGAAATGACTTAAAGAACTTCACATTTGAGCCATTCCAATGGGGGAGACTGTACAGGAAAGCATTGTATACCTGTGAAACCTGGGCAGAGCCATGCCAGGAAACAACTACTTCAGATTCTGAATATCACCTGGCAGGATAAGGTACCAGACACTGAGATCCTTTTTGAACTGAACTGCTAAGCATTCAAACTGTACTTCAGAGAGCACAACTTAGATGGCTGGCTACTTTGTTCAAATGCAAAACATATACTTGCCAAAAAGACAAGGCAAGCATTCACACAGTGGGCAGAAGAAATGATACAAGGACATTTTCAAGGTCTATTTAAGAACTTTTGAATTGACCATGTGATATGGGAGACACTGGCACAGGACTGCTCAGCATGGCATGCCACATCAGAGAAGGTGCTATGCTCTATGAGCAAAGCAGAATTGAAGTAGTTCAAAAGAAAGGTGAGATATGCAAATTCAGAGAATCCTTCCCAAATATTCACATGAATTTTTTGTGCCCAACCTGTGGTGGAACATTCTGAGCTCATCCTGGTCTGATCAGCCACAGTGGGACACACTATCAATTGACTCTAGATAGTGATATCATTTTGGTCATTTTTGAGAAGAAGGGCAACAATCAACCAAGGAAAGAAGTTTTGGTCTCCTCAGGAAAGTGATCAATGGCGCAGTCAGCTGAGACCTGTCCCTACAGCAAGAGGTAGAAAGGGAGAGGAGTGTAAGATAAGGAGAAAAAAAAATGTATTCAGCAGAGCAGATAGCAAAGTAGACTGGGCAGGCAACTGGATAGAGTGTGAAAAATAATCTTACAGACTTTCAAGTGACTTCTGTTGATATTTTTTTTTCCATGAGAGGACCTAAGGACTCCTATAATCATACCATATAGGCATCCACCCACTGTATAAACTTGTAAGGATGTCCTTGAGTGTATGTTCTTATAATTGTCTCTTAGGGCACATTCTCTAGTTTTTCCTGCTGTAGTAGAGAGCTTTTCTAGACAATATCAAAATGTTCTTGGATAAATTTTCCATATGCTACTGATAATGCAAGAAAATAGTTTGAGACTGAAGTCAATATAACCTGTGACTATAGTATAACCTAATCTGCACTTGTATCTTCCCAAAAGTGGTGCTGGGGGAAGAAGGAAGGAGAGGATTTTTATATTTCTAAGTAATATTGTTATCGCTGAAAAAGGAGATGAGTCTATGGTGTCCTTTGAAATTTAAAATATGCTAATGATCACATTTGAGCCATTTGAGTTGCATCTGAAATATGTGTTTTCTTTTTTCGATAGTTAATTCCCAAGCAATCTCAAATTTAATTGGAATTTACAATTAGTAGGCAGGTGTCTGCCTCAGATAGCAATCCAAATTCAATAACGTCTAATGGCTATTTGATTGGCATCATCAATACTGTACATCTCTTTACAGGCAAGCATTTGCACTCTCAGGAAAAAAAAAAAACTATTACAAATTAGACCCTATTGCAGGCTTAGCCCAAAGGTTAATCATTTCCTTCTTTTCAGGACAGGACTGAAGTTAACTGGTGCAGGTAAGTAGGAATGGCTTTTCTGTTATAGGATCCTACAAAATAAAACAAAAACCTTTACTTTCCAATAATATCAGCATGGCCTTTGTTACTAATATGCAATTTTTTTTCTCATTTTTTTTTAAAGTAGAGCCATATACCCATCTTCCATTGCAATTACTTCAAAGGAGGAGAGATTGAGAAATAAAAATGAAACATTTCAGGGATGAGTGGGCACAGAAAATTGGTAAAGAGGCAGGAAAGTCCAAGTTTGAAGAATGAAGAAGTGAATTGCCCACCTTAGAAGAGGGGGTTGGGAAAATATTTTAAAAATGATATTTTACTGAAACATCTGTTTCCTATTGCTGAAAATTTTTAGCATTTAAATATTCTCATTTGGTGTCTGAAGTTAGCACTTCCCTGAAGTAGTTCACACCTTATTCTACTGCTCCTGTTCAGCTGCAGATTATTTTATGCAAGGCTGGTTTTAACAAGAAAATGTTGCATTAATTTACAATGTGATGAGTATTTTAGGAGCACAAAAACTAGGCTTTTGTGAAATTTTAGAGTCTGAAGAAAATAGCCATACTTATGGAAAGCTCTTAAAACACCAAGATCCCCCAACTCATTTGTATCCAAAATATTACAGTTTACATGATTATGGTTATTAAACAACTGAGTTATAAATATGCACTGGCCTCTAAGGAACTGTTGTTCTCTACCATCCTTCTGGTGCCCTCATTCCACACTCTAGTGGAAAGCACAAGCAACTAAATGTGTGCACATTATCAGAAACAAGATAATAGATGTATGTATTTCTCAGTGATTTTGGTTGCTGCCTGTTTGTTAGATTTGGTTCAAAGCCCTCAGTGACTGCCTTTCCACAGGTCTTGTGGCTTGACTTATTAAAATACGGTCTACATTTGGAGACACTGTCTGAAGTTATCAGCTTCCCCTCTGGGGGTGTTCCTGTTTCTTAGGGATTCAATATAATCTCCCATGCCTCAGGGCTCTCAGTCAGAGTGTTTCTACAAAAAGTAGTTTAGCATCACAAAAGCAAGACAAGCTTGGAGTCAAGTACAGACTTTGCCTCCCAAACTAGTCATATACTCAATTACAAGTCATTTAACCTTTGCCAATCCTCATTTTTCTCCTCTGTAAAATGGAAATTATAATACCTAAAAATGCAGTGTTGTTGTGAGGTTCAGATGAGATCAAATAAGAAAAAGTACTTTTCAAACCTTACATTGCTATATAAGTGTCAGTAGTTATTACCATTACTTCAAAGTAAATCTGTGAAGTATGATTGACAGGTAGGTGCTATGATAGTGTCTTAGAGAAGCTCAGACTCAAATCTCATGAAAAATATACAAAAATTTCAAAAAGATTATGCAGAATAATCTCTGAAGTTTTGACTCTACTATTATGACCACAAAGATCAAGTCTTTGCTAAAGAAATGAACAGTATGACTATAAGATACAAGGGATTTCTAGGTTTGCAGTTCTCTCTTTTAACATCCCATTGGACAATTAGGACATTAAGTGGATAAAATGAAGAGGGGCAAGGATGGATGGATGGAGAGACACAGGGAGAGATAGAGACAGAGACGGAGACACAGATAAATGCAATGAATGAATGAATGAATAGATAAATAAATGAAGACTAAGGAAAATTATGCTGCAACTACCTTCCATAAACTCTTTTTCTAGCAATTAACCTGGACATAATTTCCAGCCTTGAAGGGGGGAAAAAAAGTTTACCAAAGAGAATTAGTCATTGAATTTGGAGTCAGAGGATATTGGTTGAAATCCCATTTCTTTTTTTTAAAATTTATTTATTTTTAGTTTTCAACATTGACTTCCACAAGATTTTGAGTTCTAAATTTCCTCCCCATATTTCCCTTCCACCCACCTCAAAACATTATGCATTCTGCCCTCTCTTCTATCACAATCCTTGTTTTTCTCATTCCCTTCCCTTCTATTTTCTTGTAGAGCAAAATAGATGTCTATACCCAATTGCCTATATATCTTATTTCCCAGTTGCATGTAAAAACAATTTTTAACATTGGTTTTTAAAACTTTGAGTTCCAACTTCTTTCCCTTCCTCCCTCCCCACCCATCCTCAGTGAGAAGGCAAGCAATTCATTATAGGTTATACATATACATATCACACAAAACACTTCCGTTAACAGTCGTTATGAAAGACTAACTATATTTCTCTCTATCCTGTCCTTCCCCCAATTTATTATATTCTCTCTTTTGATCCTGTCCCTCCTCAAAAGTGTTTACTTCTAATTATCCCCTCCCTCCATTTGTCCTCCCTTCTGTCATCTCCCCATACCCTCACTTATACCCTTTCCCCATACTTTCCTGTAGTGTTAGGTAGATTTTCATAGCAAATTGAATGTGCATGTTATTCTCTCCTTAAGCCAAATTCAATATGAGTAAAGTTTACTCTTTCCATCTCATCTCCCCCTCTTTCCTTCCATTTAAAAAGCTTCTTATTGCCTCTTTTATGTGAGAAATAATTTACTCTATTCTATTTCTTCCTTTCTCTTCCCTATATATTCCTCTCTCACCCCTTATTTTATTTTTTTAGATATCGTACCTTCATATTGAACTTACCCTGCGCCATCTGTCTATATGTATATAATCCCTCCAACTACACTAATCCTGAGAAAAGTCTCAAAAGTTGTGAATAATATCTTTCCATGTAGGAATCTAGGCAGTTCAACTTTAATAAGTCCCTCATGATTTTTCTTTCCTGTTTACCTTTTCACATTTCTCTTGATACTTGTGTTTGGAAGTCAAACTTTATATGCAAACTTTATATTTATATCAAGAATGCCTAAAAGTCCACTATTTCAATGAATGGCCATTTTTTCCCCTGAAGTATTATACTTAGTTTTGCTAGGTAGGTGATTCTTCGTTTTAATCCTACCTCATTTGACCTCTGGAATATCATATTCAAAGCCCTATGATCCCTTAATGTAGAACCTGTTAGATCTTGTGTTATCCTGATTGTGTTTCCACAATACTCAAATTGTTTCTTTCTGACTGCTTGAAATATTTTTTCCTTGGCCTGGGAGCTCTGGAACTTGCTACAATATTTCTAGGAGTTTACCTTTGTGAATCGCTTTCAAGAGGTGATCAGTGGATTCTTTCAATATCTATTTTACCCTCTGGTTCTAGAATATCAGGGCAGTTTTCCTTGATAATTTCTTAAAAGATGACATCTAAGCCTTTTTTTTGATCATGGCTTTCAGGTAGTCCAATAATATTTTAATTGTCTCTCCTGGATCTCTTTTTCCAGGTCAGAGGTTTGTCCAATGAGATATTTTACATTGCTATTTTTTTCAGTCCTTTGGTTTTGTTTTATGATTTCTTGATTTTTCATAAAGTCAATAAAATAATTATTTTCTTCAGTGAGCTTTTGGACCTCCTTTTCCATCTGGCCAATTCTGCTTTTTAAGGCATTCTTCTCCTCATTGGTTTTTTAGATCTCTTTTGCCATTTGGGTTGGTCTATTTTTTAAGGTGTTATTTCCTTCAGCATTTTTTTGGGTCCCATTAGCAAGCAACTGACTCAGTTTTCGTGAGTTTCTTGCATCGCTCTCATTTTTCTTCTCAATTTTTGCTCTACTTTTCTTATTTGATTTTCAAAATCCTATTTGAGTTTTTCCCTGGCCTGAGACCAATTCATATGCTTCTTGAAGGCTTTGGATGTAGGAGCTTTGACTTTGTTGTCTTCTGTTTGTATATTTTGGTCTTCCTTGTTGCCAAAGTAAGATTCTATAGTCTGATTCTTTTTTCCAGTTTTTGTCCATTTCCGTAGTCATTTACTTGACTTTTGAGCTCTGTGTCAAGATCGCTCTCTGCTTCCAGTGGCAGTGGGGGTTATGTTGTCAGACACTCTGTCCCTTCACAGTCTAGAGATCCAGAAACAGTTGCTGCCACTGATCTTGCTACTGCTGTGGATGCCACAAACTCCTCTTCTCCCTCCACAGCCCTGAGGCTTAGACCAGACCACTCTACTCCCTCACACAGGTCCGACAGGTTTTTCCCACTGACATTCCAATTTGTTCTTGGTGTTTTGGGGTTATGAAGTCTTAAAAATACCACAAGTGCCAGAGATTCATTCTCCTCAGGCCTGCTTATTTCCCGTCTGTGCTGACCTGGCCCACACTATATTGGGCTGTGCTTACAGTGCAGTGTGACAGATGCTTCCAGGCTGTGTTGGGCTAGAGATTTACTTCAGTTCATCATTCTGTGGGTTCTGCAGCTCCAGGATTTGTTTAGAGTTATTTTTTACAGGTATTTGGTTGGGCTTGGGCAGAGAGCTCTAGCAAGTCTCTAGACTTGCCATCTTGGATCAACCCCTTCAAACCGCCCAAATTCCATTTCTACCAGTTATTATTTGAGTAACTTTAGGAAATTTACTTCTCCGGGCTTCAGCTTGCTCAGTGATAAAATGAGAAATTTAGTGTGAAGCTTCAAGAGTCCTTTCAACTCTAAGTAAATGATCACATAACTCTATGATCATGAGACACTGTGTAAGGAGTAGGAGAAGCAGGGAAGGGGGAAAGGGGGCAGAAAAGAAAGCTTACAGGAAGGCAAAGGGGCAAGTTTGGCCTTTGTGCCCCCAAAAAAGTGAGTTAGAGTTGACAGCTTTATATGACTTTTTATTTTACCATCAGCTCTCCAAATTCTTGGTTACTTCTTGAGTGACCAAGTTGCAACCTCAAACCAGGGAAAGCCTGGCTCAGGAGACTCAGAACTCCTAGTGGATAAACAGACAGCATCATTTTCTGAAAAGGAGCTAGAATGTCTGGTATCCTCCTTCAAAATATGGGAAGGCTGGCTACTCACATGTAAAGTAACTAGACATTTACCTAAAGTGCTGGCCTCAGAGGTAACATTGATTACAGATAGAGCCAGGACATGTGATTTCATTGGTATAAAGAATTTCTTCTTCTAATGTAGACTGGCCTCTTCTCTGTAACTTAGAGGGATGTGTGGAACACAGGAGAGGCTAAGTGATTTGCTCACAACAACAGAGCCAGTATCCCTTAGAGGCAAGATTTGACAGGTTTTCCTGTCTCAAAGGGCAGCTCTCAATACACTATAAATACAGCAAATAAGTGTGCATTTGTAATTATCAAGAGAGGAGATATAAGTGTTTCTTCATTACCACTTTCTAGCTATGACTTTTCATATATTTATGCAATATCTCAGTCACAAAATAGATATAAAAATGGGTCAGCTCACTCATTACAAGTGAAATTCTAAAAAGAAAAGTACATACCATCTACTGGTTCAGCCATTCTGTTCTCACTAGGAAACAAAAATAGAATGATAAATTCAGATGCCCCATAGAAGGATGACATTGCCACAATCTGTGTGTGAAGTTGTTGGGCAGCAACAGGAGTAACATCTCCTCTTTTGTTTCCTCTCCTCCTCCTTGTACATCTGTCAAATTCGACTTCCTATTGTTTCTTTTCTGCCTTTTTCTATTTCGTCCTTGCTTAAGTCTCACTTTTCATGCATTTCCTTTCTCTTTATTTTTCTCTTGGTCTATCCACCTCCAATGAAAATAGAAACAAATAAACCAAAATATTGCAAATTATGTAATTTGTACATAGAGATGACAGCCAATGTGGTATAGTGGGTAGAAAATAGCCTTGGAGCCCAGAAAATCTGAGTTCAAATGCTGCTTCTAACACATATGGTCTCTTGCTGTAATCTGAGACAGCATGAAACAAAATATCTCAGATTTCATTGGCCACACTGAATTAAGAAAGATATTTAATCTCTTCATGCACTAATTGCGCTGGCAATGATAAGTTGTAGAGAAGATTCAGTCCTGTATTAGCAGAGGGAGTTTCCTCTTCAGTGGTGTGTTGGTAAAGACTTAACAACCTGCTCTGGGTGTTGAGGTTGAAGTGTGAGGAGACAATGTGTATACAACACATGTTCAATTTGAATCTGCCTTCTTAATATTTTCTCTACCACCTTATTATGTAGAGGCAATCAAAACAATAAATTAAACCCGGATTTGTAACATTTGTTCATTTCCATGTATAAATACTCACACTGAAAAATTAACCATTGGTTCTTGAGAGCCAGTTCAAACTGCCTCCAGGACACTCCTGATCCTGACAGGATAGATATACAAACAGAGATCACAGTACAGCTAAAAATGATCATCGAGATACTAAAGAAATAAACATAAACAGAACTGTAATTATGGATGGAGATAAAGACTGAAATGACAGAAACAGAAAAAGAAATGGAGAGTCAAAGATAAAGAAAGAGAAGTGTACATTCTGTCTTCCTCCTTTTTCTTCTTCCTGCTGTCAATGTAGAAAGACTATGAGTGGTCAAGGAATTACAAAACAATAGATTTCTCAATCACTATCCTCTTAAACCCATTCTCCATATCTAGACACACAATTAACCATATCATTTAGGGCTGTATAAAATCACAGACACTCTCTCCTGGTCCATAAGCTTCAATTCTTTAGTCTATAGGTCCTTAACCTTTTTTTGGCTAATGGGCCCTTTTCACAGTCTGGTGAAACTTCACAGAATAATAGATTTAAATACATAAAATATGTAGGAATACGGTAGAAACCAATTATATTAAAATAGTTATCTTTTTTTTTTATGTTCATGGAGCCAATGTTAATAAATCCAGGTTTAGTCTGCTGAAAATATTTTTCTAAGAAGACAGCATAGATGGGGGAGTGAGGCAGTTGTGAAAAAAAAAAGAAAAGTTGCCTCTGCCTTAACTCTTTATTTCTAGTTGATGGAATCCTGCTGCTTCAGTCAGTTAGGTAGAGCAGTTTAATCTCTTCACTATGACTCTCATCTCTACTACTTCCTCCCATTTGTTGGGAAATCTTTACCATCCTATCACTGCAGCCATCCTCCTTCTGAAGGGAACAGATTAAAATATTTGAATGGGCAAAGAGCCTGGGGGAAATAATAATAACTCATTTATATAGCATTGTACAGTTTACAGAATTTGCCTCACAACAACCCAGTCATGTTATTGGTATAGCTAGAGGTTATCTAGGGCTTCCCCTTATTATTTTATTTGATTTGTCCTTCACCACAACCCTGGGATATGCTACTATTATCTCTATTTGATATGGTTGCGCAAATAGTATATTGAAGCTCACACAGTGACTTTCCCAGTGCGCTTTTGTTGTGTTGTGGAGTCCAATTCTTTGTGACCCCATTTGGGGTTTCTTGGCAAAGATACTGGAGTGGTTTAACATCTCCTTCTCTAGGTCATTTTACAGACAGGGAACTGGGGCAAAAAAGGGTTAAGTGACATGCCCAGAGTCACACAACTGGTAAATGTCTAAAGGCGGATTTGAATTTACAAAGATGAGGCTTCTTCACTCTAGGCCTGACCCTCTATCCAATGCTCCTAACTGTCCCATAGTCACTCAAAATTTAAGTGCTGGAATTACTGCCTAGGTCTCCTGATTCCAAGGATATTATGCAGAATAAGAATGGACAATGGATGCCTCCACCACCATCTTATATCCTTTGGTTCTATTTCACTACTACTACCTAGACCTACTGTCAAACTAGTGTTCTAACTCTATGGCTAGCATTGAGTGGCTGGTTGGATGGAAACAGAAAGTCAATTCCTTTCTTAGCTACTTTGCATTCTCATTTTCCCTGAGAAAGCATCGCGTAATAGAGGCAATTGGTTTTATCTACTTCCAGACAGAGAAGTAACTAGAAGAAGAAACTGTTTCCCCTTTTTCCCCCATGGGGCCATAATCTAGGATAATGTGTTTACTCCCCAAGGAAGCATGATTATTTCATGGGTAATCTAGAAACAAACATTCCTGAACCTCATGCCTTGGAATATTTCACCAAACTATACCACAGCAAGCCCCTTACTCCTTCTTCTAGGCTGGAGCAAAGATAACCTTAAGTTCCATTATCATGGCTCCTTTTCCTCCCAAACTCCAGGGTAACACCAGGAAGACTCTTTAGGGGATATTTACCTTCCTCTGGCACAACCACACCTCAGACAGTCTTCTGTATAAATATGATGAATAGCACTTTGGTAGTTTCCAGAGTTAGTAAGAGAATGTAGAACAGAGTAAATTTCTATCATCTCAAAACTCAATACAACCAGTGACCAGCAACAACTATACATTTGACCTATGTGAATTACTCACCAGTATTTAATCAGTGAATAAATAGATAATAATTCACTAAGGCTGATTACTATTATAGGCACTCGAGCTGAAGACCAAAAGAAAATGATCTCTGACCTCAAGGAATTTATAATCTATTGGGGAGAATCCCTACACACATATAACAAAATGCAAAGTATGTACAATATGAATACATAGTAATTTTGGAGGTCACTAGTAACTTGGAGAATCAGGACAAGACTCTTATAGAAGTGGTGATAATTGAACTAAACTTTAAAGTAAGAAAGGAATTCTTTGGGGCACAGAGGAGAAGACAAAGCATTCTAAGGATAGGGGATAGCTTATACAAATGCTTAAAACATTATAGATAGAATATTGTGTTTACAACTACTTTTAGAAAATTCAATTTTTAATATTTCCATTATTGTACAGTATAAATCTGTGCTTAATAAATACTTAATAAAACTTAATAAATCCCTTCTCATTTTTTATCACTGAAGGACAAGGAAAAATAGATGTGATTTTTCACTTAGCCTTTGACAAAAATACTGTCTAATTTAGTGTTTAATTGCTCTAATACTCAACTGAGGTTCCCCTTCAGTGAATCCTTTCTTGGACCCACCATAGTTCCAGCAAAAGTGAGATTTCCCACTTTAGGTTTCTCAATATAGCAATTTTTTCTAGACTTCTCCTTTGCACTTATCTCATGGAGTTTTGTGTTCATGCTTTAACAAACATTCGACTGTAAACTAAGAACCTTTATCTCCCAATTCCTGGAATAATGCTCTTCCCAAAGTAGCTGCTTAATAAATGTTTTTGGAACTGAATTGAATACCAACTTGCTATTTTGCTTTGTCTATGTCCAGATCTCCCACTGAAGTCCTAGTTTGATCTCTCAGTGTGGTATGGAGATGACTCAAAGTTGCATAAAGCTATGCCAATGGACATATTCTGACAGATTCTATCAAATTAAAAAAAAAAAAGCTTCTATCTGGGTCCCATTAATTATCAATATGAACTTCTCCCCTAGGAGTTCCCTATACCTAGGTAGATATATAAATAAATGGATAGAGAGACAGACAGAGGCAGACAGACAGACAGATAGATTGATGGATGGACGAATAGACAAATAGATAAACAGAGTGAAATTTAGTCTCTAACTCTATCCTAATGGATGATACATCTATTATTCAAGAGCCAGTCCAACTTAGTTTCACCCGAAGTTTCTCTCTAAGTTATTAATTTTGTTTTGGCCAGAGTTACTCATGAAGACTATCTACTTATATGTCAGAGGATTGTGAGTTGCCTGTGTGGAGCAAGTGCACAAACAGATAAAATAATGAATCACCAGTTAAAATTTTTTCATGTCAATACATGAGACAATTTATTTAAAGTGCTTTGCAAACCTTAAGGTATTAATGGTCACAATCATCATCCTCATTATCTCCTTGAGCCTATATTCCATAAATATAAGAGAGTTATCCCTTTATTAATTTTTCAGTCCAAGAACTTCATGCAGAGTCACATGTTCAGGGGATGTTTAATAATCTTCAGAACAATATTGATTAATGATAAAGAAAGTGTCCATCAATAGTATGATGATGGCTGTTCTTAATTTATCAATAATCTAAATGAAACAAAATAATTCAGCCTATAAGATGATGAACAGAATATCTTTCAATGCCAAGAAATGACCTGTATGATTTTCAGTTTTTTAAAATGTTCTTTGTTGCTGGTATTTTTAATTTGTTCCTTCTCCATTATCACTTATTTAAGATACTTTAATTCTATGACTAGGTCAGGGAAAGGTATCTGAGCAAGACCACTGGATGTGATTTTCCCATATCAGGTTTTTAATTACCAATGAACCTAAGAAAGCTTTTGAAGATCCATTGGCAACCGTTGAAAGCTTAATGTGACTTGTGACAATTAGAAAATGGTTTATACTCAGTATTTAATCAAAGAGAATGAAGCTTTAGACACATAGACATATTTTACATCCAATAGAGCCCTTTGAAATTCAGGGCTTCTAACTATTAGTTTTGCCTTATTCTGAAAGAAAAGCCTATGTTTAAACATGAAGTTTCAGTCCCCTTCAGCTGCAAAAATAGCCTTCACTATGTAAATCAATGCAAGGCTGTCACACTGAGCCTGCAGCCAAACAGGCTAAAACAATAATGTGACCAAAGGTGATCTTACATTTCACATATTAATGAAGCGTTGCTTTAAGAGTAAAAGCAGAACCACTTAAATATTAACACTATTAGGCAATCATATCAAAACAAACACCTTCCCTTGATGCATATTTAATTACTTAGAGGAGATGAACTGTTAAAACAGCGGACTATATTCCGTCTGTAGTATGTGGAGAAACCCCTCTGGAGAATGGGGTCTAACATAGGTTAACCTTCTCCTGTATCCCACATCTCACTGCAGGTTCGCCAATTTCTGTTGCTTATGATAGTTCTGTAATAATGCTTTTTTCCCCCAGTCTCCCTGATGCTTTTCCCAAGACAGGTTTCAAACATTTTATGGCCAGCATGGTGTAATAAAGAGTGAGATTTGGAATGAGAGGTTCTGGCTTTAAACTTTCTGCTACTTACTACGGGTTTGACTCTTGCGAAGTCACATGACTTATCTAGAGGTTAATTTCCTCATCTCTAAAACAAAGGGGAAGGAGGAACACATGCCTATTATAGGTCAGGCACTTTACCAGTGTTATCTTCATTTTACAATTGAGGAAACTGAGGGATAAAGAGGTTAAATGATTTGCCCAGTCACAGAGGTAAACAGTGGCTGAAGCTGGATGTGTCCTAAGGCTCTCTCCATGGTCAAAGATTAGATGAACTTCAAAGTCCTTGCCTTTTCTAAATATATAGTTTTATGAAATATTCAATTAGTAATATGTATATTTATCCCATGGAAATTCATTTGTAGAATGACTCAGTAGCTATAACTATCATCAATTATTTTTGTCTAAAACATTCCATCTGTAGAACACTCTCTTAGATACCATTGGGAATGAAATACACTTGACAAAAGTAGTAGAAAGAACTAGACAGATTATGGGCTAGAAATATAGAAGACTACTTGCCTTGCCTAAGTTCATTAGTTTCATGCACATGCAACAAATCTGGTATCACATTGCTATGTGAAGTTAGGATGTGAGCCGATAGGCAATTTGCATCCCTTTATGGTACATTCCATCCCAACAGACAGGGCAAGAACATAATCAGAATAGCAAATTGTTTGAGTAGGATAGAGAAGCAAATGATTGAGAGAATAAATTCAAGCAATGGAATCATTCCCAGAATTCCATATACAAAGGGGGATAATCTCCCATTGCCTCTTATGCTAAAAGGAAAGGGGACAGATCCTTTGAAAAACTCATGCCTTTCAAGAAGATTTTTGACCTCAGCACTTACCACCTTGACTTGTGCCTATATACTCCTGCTCCCTGGATCTCATAGTGATCTAGGAATTCCACAGCTTCTCAGTTCCACCTTGTGCCTACTCAAACCTAGACAAGAAAGACTGCTGGGCTCTAAAGCTCTGCTAACCCAGACATCTAGCACTAAATTGCTGCCCTGTGCTTTTGGCATTGGGCTATAATTTCCTATTCCTGCCTGAGGGACACATTTTGGATTGCTATAGCACATTTTGGGAGTAAGTCAACATATCTTCAGCTCTGCTGTTAATCAGTCTTGTAGTTTCTACCCACCTGGTAAACAAAAGGGCTGTTCAGAAAGTCATGAGATTTTCTCTGTTCACCCATCTCAATGCAACATACCCAGACCTTAATACTAGGTAAGTTAGCTAGTGGGAATTTCTTTACCTCTAAGATGACTTCCAATTCTAAATGATACAATGATCCCTGGATCAGAGTTCAGGCTCCAGTGGGCCTCCCCATTGGGGTGAGAGTCTTTCATTGAGTCATTCTGAAGCTAGAGATGAACACTTACCTATCTTTCCCTTTTGCCCTAGTAATGAGTACCTGGCCATACAAACTGTCTTGAAGCTTTGATAACCCTAAAAAAGGGATGAAAAATACTGCAGTGGGAAGTTAATACAAAAGCTGACAGTCTCTGCTAAAAGTCTCTGGACAGCTAGGATGTGCAGGGTCTGAAGTAAGGAACACTTGAGCTCAAATCTGGCCTTAAACACTTACCATGGACAAGTCACTTAATCCTGTTTGTCTCACTTTTCTTATCTATAAAATGAGCTGGAGAAGGAACTAGGAAACTACCCCAGTATTTTTGCAAAGAAAACCTCAAATGAGGTCACAAAGAGTCAGACACAGACAAGACTGAAACTTTGCCACAAGCATTGGAGTCAAGCTGCTGTCCCCTTTATATGTGTAAATTAAGGTCTTGGAAGAGCCTGGTTCTCATGTCATGGAAATAGATCTCTGTGTGAGAGTTGCTGCTTTAGCAGCCTTTGGGAACACTTATCTGGTTAGGTTCATCGTAAGAAATGGTTTATCTATTTAACATTTCCCAGTCATGATTATTTTTTGTCACTTAGCACAGAGTCAGCCTGAACACACACACACACACACACACACACACACACAAACTATGCGTGTCCAAACAGTCAGGTAAGGATGGTTTGTCCTTGTGATAGGGCCAAACGTGATAACTGAATTTTCCTTCCTACTAACACCAACCCCTCCTTACCACCCAATCAACACTCATTGTTTTGCATTCACTGGGTGATGAAACACGCTTGGCACACTGAAACTTCTTTGCACTCTGTGTTTGTTTGCTGAATCCCTGACACCCCTAAACATGCTGAATTGCATCTTTTTTTTTTTAAGTTGAAATGAAATAAAATTAACTTGCTTTGATCTTGTTGTTTTTGTTTTAATGAGAGGGTCACAACAACATTTGGAGATAACTGGAGTTACGCTGGGGTGTTATAAAAAATAGGTTTGGGAATCAGTTCCTTCATGATATGACCTTCTATCTATTAGAGATGGTCAGTAGGAGGTCAGTATTCATCTTCTTGCTCTTTAAGGATACCCACTTTATTTCTACCACACTTAACTTTGGAGTACACTAGAAAATTATCAGCAGATTTCATAAAATTTTTAAATAACATTATTTATTTCTTGAAGTTGGGATACTTAGAAGGGAGATATTATAATGCTTCTCAATTCACTACCACTCTTGATGTTGAGATTTTTGGTCCGCTTACTAAATATTCTATCTGTTTCTCCTCTTGGAGTCAATTGTATTTTTATGTCATCCAATGAAGAGTACTCACAAACATATCCACAATCAATGTAATAATAATATACCATTGTGTTTTAAATATTAAAACCTTTTTCTCCAGATGTTGGTATTATTTTCAAACTATTATCTAATATAGTCAAACAACTATATCATCATAATGTGTGCATGAATTTCACCTATTTAAATGGATTTCTTTATTATTTGTGAAAATATTGGATGGCAGTATATTGGTGAAAATGAAAAAGAAATTATTCCAAGTCATGGAAGTATTTGTGCATTTATTAAAAAGGTAACTTGATACAATCAAAGCAGAAAATCTATCTGTATTTAGTCCATAAAATTTATAATTATTTAAATATATATGGGTTTTCATCAAGACTTAGTATGTATATGTAGGTACACACACACCCTATAGTTAAAAACAGGTCAAAGTCCAGGAAGAACACAGAAAGAAAGATAGAATCAGACAGAAAAAAGGAGATAGAGTAAGGGAGGGAGGAAACAAGAAGGAGGGAATAAGTAAATTATATGGTAGAAAATTAGAAATGGATTGTTTAGAAAACCAATTTGACATCTTTTATTCATTTATCCTTTCTCCTTATCTTACTGTGTTTACTTTTGATTATCAACCATCATTTATTTAGCCATATCTACTATGTGGCAGGTACCGTGATTAATATGGATACACAAAAAGGCAAGAGAAGCAATCCTTGTCTTCAAGGAGTTTATAATCTAATATTTTAGACAGCTGCAGTCTTCTTCTATCTGCTTCATCTTTATTCTGATCAGGTTCACTTTCCCTCGTATATACTTCAAATGTTTCTACATTCTGTAGAGAATGGTGTTCTGACTTCTTATGCTAGCAGTCAGGACCTTAGGCTCCACAAAACCTTTATAGTCTTAGATTTCTCATGTCTTTCCCTATGTTCTAGGCATACCTGCTAGCCTCTAAACTCATCCTACGCTCTCCTGCCTTTGTGCTTTTTTCCACACATTTTCCCTCATGTGGAATGTGTTCTTATAGCTGTTGGTTGAAGGCCTCTGAAAGGCCTACTTCAGGTACAAGCTCCTCTGCAGAATCTTGCCAGACCCTTCCCCATAGCCAAAAGGGATCTATCTTCCTCTACTTTAATCTCTCATAGTATTTTGCTAGAGACTTTCCCCCTTTCTCATTTGTATGATACCTTTTTATAAGTATAGATTTCCTGCAGAACACAGCCAAATCTCTATCTCCCCTACCAGACCTGTATCTTTGCAATTGCTATAACCCTGGCACTTAGCACAGAATCTGACACATCACAGGTGTTTAATACACATTGAATTGCTCTGGACTATCTGGATATATATGACTTCTCATAATCCAGACCATCCTAGATCCCTTGCCAGTCATCTTACTACTGGAGAAGTATAATTTTCAACTCTAAAATAAGATACAAAGAAGAATAAATTCCAATTTCCCCCAACTACTATTGCCTCTCTCTCTCTGGAAATTGCCTTGAATTGACTTTTCATATACTTTGTATGTAAATGGCTCTCTTCTTCCACAGAAGACAATCCCTTGAAGAAAGGGATTATTTCATTTTTGACTCTATATCCCCAGAACCTAACAAAAAGCCTGGTGCATAGTAGGCACTTAATGAATGTCTATTGATTATATCAATACACTGACTGAAATCACCCATGAGCAAGAAAATCTATCTTCTAGACTACTCCTAATCTAAACTTCACCAATGCTATTCTGAGTGATTTTTTTGCATGATATGAATGATTGGAAATACTTTAAAATCTTCATTTAGTCAGATATGTGGATTGCCCCTCACCTTTGAATCTTGTCCTGTGAAATCTGGTAACTGACCTTTGGGGGCACTCCCATTTCCTCTCTAAGAGCAGTAGGGGTGGGGGTTAAAGGACTGAATCAGGGGGGAACGGAAAGTGGGGGGAGGGCGAGTGAAGAGGGAGGGCTGACTTCCTGACCCAAAGCAGCTGGGCAGGCAGGCAAATTGTTGGATTGACGATTTTCACTTTCTTTCTGTTCCTCTGTTCTCAGCACAATGTGACAGACTTGAACAGCATGGGGGAGTTGGTAGACAGCAAATTGTAGAAAAAGGCAGCTGACTCACCCACACGACAGGTTCAGGAGCACAGCACTTGGGAGAGAGTCAAGATTTCTTGAGGTACTTAGTTGCCCCCACAGAAGACAAGTCAAAATCTGCCTGTGATCCCTTCCTAAAGCAAGAAATTGTGGCCTGTGTAACTTTTTGTTTTTAATGTACACTTTACTTTTTCTCCCCCTACCTGAATAAACAGATAGCCTCATCCACATTACACAGAAATGTAAATAGCATGTGCATAGCATAAAACAGTTAATGTTATTGGTGATCAAGGTCCATTGGACAATGTTTCACTAGACACTTTCAGGAGTCTGATTTTGATTTTACATCATCAGTGACAGAACAAAGGCTCATAGAGTGATCCATAGAGTACTGATAGACATCTCAGAGAAGATCTGTCACACTCCCTTCCAGCAAGAATGCTGCAAAGCTTCCAAGTCTGGCCAGAATCAGATTAAACCTAATTGAGAAATGTTTAACAAAATAAACTTGAAAATACAATACAACACAGACAATGTTAATTTGTGGTTTTCTAATTCAATAGGCACCATGAAGGGATCCTTTCCTATTTGAGTTTGACATTACTGTCTTAGAGGTCTCTCATTTCCAAAATGAGGACACTGAAGCTCCACAAAGTATCTTGCCAGATGTCACACAGCTAATTAGTAAGACCATGACGAGAACCTATGTCTTCCTGAAAAGGTTAGAGATGCTGGGACCAGGAGAATACCGAGGTGCTGTCACCTGGAATGAATTCACATACTCAAACTTTCTCTTAGTCAAGTGACAAAAGTTTATTATGATGCCAATAGAAGCAAGCAAGGGTTCTCAAGGAACCTGCAAACTTGTGAGGGTGGTGCTGGGGACAAGGGAAAGGACTGCCACAGATGCTAATTAGATAATCTAGAGACTTCCAGGGATATATCCACGATCCAGGTGCCTTTGGGAGCAGGTACCTATAATCTAGGATGGGAAAATGCAAGGAGTCTGCCGGAGATAACTTTGTTGATACCATACAATGAGGGAGAAAGGCATGGACCTTGGGGAATCTGGCTCAAGGGGGAGTCCTTAGGTCAGCCGGGGACAAAAATCCTTGGGTCAGTATCCCTATGTCTGTTCTGATAAGAGAAAGTATATTGCAACAAGGGAAAATTTTCTCACAGGACAGGGGCCTACTGAGAGACTGGGAGACTTCCAGAGACACGATCTTAGGCCCAAGCACAAGCATGCCACCATTCCCACTTCAGATCCAGGTCTTTGTTTTGTTTGCCTCTACAGTGTTTCAAGAGGTCTTTGTTTTGGAGAAAAAAATAAAAAAATATATACATGTATGTGTATGTGTATATATACATATGTGCATACATATATGTACACATGTGTATATTTACACATACGCAGAAGTATGTGTGCATGTACATGCATATATTTACATGTGTGTGTACATATATACACATAGAGAACGTGTGTGTGTGTGTGTGTGTGTGTATTCAAGGAGGAGAGGAAATGTGTTTGAAATTGCTGACTACAGAGAAGAAAGGCAAGAGACTTGGGAAGCTGAGGGTGGAGGCAAGATGGTGTCTGTTTCATCTACTAAGATCCAAGACTTCCTCTTCAACTATTATTAAAAGGCCCAGATGGGGTTGCTTTTGATTGTTTGTTTTGCAAATTGAAGAATCATTAAAACCGTATTTGAGATTAAGTCCCTGGTTATATTCCTCATCTCTTCCTCCTACAATTCCCGTTTCCTTCCAAGCTCAGCTCAAAGGGCGCCTCCTACGTGAGGCCTTTCCCCATCTGCATATCTGCTACAGCTTCCCTTCAAAGACATTACCCTCTGTGCGTTTTATATCTATTTTGTATATATTTGGATGCATAAATGTCTTTCCATGGGGAGTGGGAGCTCTTTGAGGACAAGGATTACTTGATTTCTTTGTCTTGCTACTACTTTACACATAGTAGGCCTTTATAAATACATGTTGATTGATTCATAATATTCCACTTTTAAATTGTGACTTTTTCAAAATCAGTTTTCCTAATTACAGATTCAGAAAAATGAAAATGATGCATCATACCAGCCTGGAAATCTGTTTAGGGCAAAGAAATCTGTCACTTAAATATGCCTCAGTGTCAAAGACAGTATCCTGGCCATACTAAGTGCTCAGTAAATGTTTAAGGTATAAATTAATTATTTTTAGTTGTTATAAAAAAAAAAATCTAATCAAGATGTACCAGAAACTCTGAAATTGTACTTTTTAGAGTCCATAAAAATACTAGAGGAAAGAATTAGGTAAAGGAGAAAAAAAAGAAAGAAAGAAAATAGATTGCACTGGTACTACCTTTTCTCAGCCATCCTTTTTCTTATCTAATGGGAACAGCAGGATATTTCATGTGTTCCTGCTGAGGCAACCTGGCCTGACTGTTATTGGTATTCAGCTTGACTTCCCATGAGCCTAAATCTTACAATAGATAAGCATTGTCTAATGCAGATTCTTCTGCCTTCTATTGCTTGTTCTGAATTTTAACATTAAGCTCCAACATAATCTTCTACAGAAACTAATACTATATATCAACAAGGAGGGTCTGTTTTCTTTTTTTTCTGTTTATTTATGACTGCTTGACAATTAAGTTTATGTGGAGAAACTGACACAGATGTCTAAACAGCACATAAAAACTAAGGCATGTTATCTGAGAAGTCACATAGATCATTACAAATAAAACATATTGCAAAAAGAGATAAGGTATTTCATTTAGTATGAACTCAGATCCACATTCCCCACTGACCTTCCCAGACAACAAGATTACCTTTGGGGAGTAAATACTCTGAGACAGCACATTAGGATATGCTGTAGTCAACAAAGTTATCTGAAAATTTTATGTTAGAACTGATATGGTTGACGGGGATCCAATGGGTTCATCCATTAAGAAAACAGTGAATAAAATTTAGACTCCCTAATACAAAAATGATCATTTCCATTTTCCTCTTATTATTTGGACAGGGTTGTATGTTTGAGAATAGGATGGGGAGGTGGACAGAATTTGACAGCACAGAGAGCTCAGAAACAATGTCCTTCCTACAATCAACAAATCTGCAAGCATGACAGACTCTATGTATGCACCATTAACCTAGAGATAGAGGACAGTAAAATGGGTCAGATTTTCAGTTACAAACTTTTTGTACATGCAGAGATTTTCTTTAGCGTCTAGTATATTTCCTTTCCTCAATCTTTTCTCATTTTCATAAGTGATACAATATATGATTTTGCTTGCTACTGAGGTGACAAGCATACTTACTACATATGTAGTATGTAGCACAAAATACTACAATAGTCGTTAAACTGGTTAAATTATTTTTTTAAGTGGCTAGCAACCATTCAATGGAATCTGAGTCACAAGACTCAGAGACAGTGCATATTCTTGAGATTGTCTTCTCAAACAGGGGGGCTCTCAGAGTGTAGCCAAAATCAAATCTTCAGGCTCATAATATTGATATTTTAGCCTGCTGCAAAGGCAGCATGACATATAAAAGATTACTGGATTATTAAGTCTCCCTCTGTCTCCCAGACACACATACATTTCTTTCTTCACTGTTCTCTGTAAAAAATGGGGGAGATAGCTCAAATTTGCATGATTTTCTGCAGTTAGGCAATTTTTAAAATAATATCAACTCTGCAAAATGTTTTATAAATGCATGGGCAATTATCTCTTCAAAAGGAAACAAATCTGATGACAAAAAGTTTCAAAGAAACAACATCTTGGACATTTAACTTCCCTAATCCTGAGACAAAAAGTACCATAAATCCAAAAACCATTTTAGCAGTTGTTATTTGAGTTTCACAGTTGGCTTATAGTAAGAAACTTGCTTTCTAATGTGACATTTTATATTTATTATTTGCTTTCAAAATGTGTGGTCATCGGGAAATCTGATTTCTGACAATTATCTTCTTTCTTTTTGGGATCAGGGAAGGAGAAAAACTTACTTATGACTTTATGTATATAGAAAGCTTTTATCATTGCAAACTTCCATCTTGCCTGCAACTTATAGCTACCTATACAACAAGGTGGCAGTGCATAGAGTGCTGGGCCTAGAATTAGGCATAACAGAGCTCAAATCCAGGCTCTAATACTTCCTAGTATCTAATACTTTCTAGCGTGACCGTGGACAAGTGACTTAACCCACTCTGCCTCCATTTCTTCTACTATATAATGAAAATAACAGTACCCACCTCACAGGGTTTAACATGAGGATCAAATGAAATGATATTGATAAACAGCTTAAAAATTCCTAGCACATAGTGGGTACTCTATAAAAGCTTATTCCCTTTCCCTTCCCTTATATTTGCCTGGGGCATTAAAAACTCAGTGATTTCCTCTGTGGTAAAGATGAAACTTCACTCCAATCTTCCCGGTTCAAATTCTGTCAGACTAAGATGCCCTTTAAAACACACACACACACACACACACACACATACACACACACACACAAATGTCGACCCTCTCCCCCCAAAACAGAGTTTTATCTAAGAAAGACAAAACTCTTAGGTCATGTGCCCGTTTTTATTTCTCTCAAGATGACTTGACATGCACTGCATGGGAGTTATAGCCTAGAACTGAGACCTACTAAGGGGGTGAGTGCAGAACAGGTTCAATTTGGAATGCCCAGTTATATACCTTCTCAATAGGGGCCATCACCCCACCATCATTCTGCCTCCTGACAGAGGAAGTATCTGTTCTATCAGCTTACCACCAGCCCACTTCCCCCCACACACACCGAACCAAACCACTCCCAGCCTGATCTATCTAGGCAGAAGAATCTGTCTCCACCCAAGCCCGAGTAGATGAAATCAATTACGGCCAGGTTTAGAGTTAGACCAGGAGAAGACCCAAGGTAATCCCATTATCAGCAATGTCCTAGTTAAGAACTTCAGAGAAGGAGGGAGGCTGGGGGCTGGAGGGGAAGCTCTGAGAATCATTTTTCACCATCTATCTATCTATCTATCTATCTATCTATCTATCTATCTATCTATCTAATCTATCTATCTATGGAGAGACAGAGAAAGGGAAGGGAGGAAACTTAAATAACAGCTCTGACCATTGCTCCCCTCTTAAAAAGTCAACCTAAATCCTTAGAATAACATGCTTCTACCAAGTCCAACCTATTTTTCCAGACTTTTCTCTTTTGCACTAAGTGCTCTATTTGTTCTGATGGCCTGGTCTACTCTCTGCTTTCCCCAAACTTTATGCACTCTCATGAACCATTTCATGGGTTGCACCATGGTCTTCTCCTGGAATCTAAATCCATCTTTACACGTCAATATTCTACCCTTCTTTCAAGGAACAACCCAGATGTTTCCCTGTTCAATGAAGACTTTTTTACTCTTCTCCTGGGCTTCCCTCACTTAAAATCTCTCTCTCTCCCTCTCTGCCCCACCCCCATCTCCTCCTCCTAACTTTTTCTGGACTCACAAATGACCTGTTGAATGAAAATGAATTTTTCTAATCTTTTCCCTCACAGCATGCAGCACAGTATCTCCTATAACAACAACTCAGTGAATGTCTATTGAACTGATTTGAATTCTTGATCTATAACTTATGCTTTTCACAACTTTCTGCTTATTTCTGTCTCACAATTTTCTTGAGGAGGATCATAGGGTCAGAGATTTTAAACCTTCAATAGATCTTAGAATGCATCTACTCCAACAAGTGTCTCATACAAATGAGGAAACTGAGATTTTCCAAGGTATATACAGAAGATTAATATCATGACATCAAGAAATAATATTTGTAAAGTGTTTTGCAAACTCTTAAACTTTATGTAACTTGGTTGTTATTATTATTAATAATAATATTTTGTTTCATTTAATAATTAATTTATATAATAAATAATTTAATTTTAATAAGTTAATAATAAAATAAATATATGAATTAAATTAATAATTTGATAATAATTTTCGTTTCTTCAGCAGCAAATCTACCATTCTCTCCCTCCTACTCCTAAAGTTTCTTTTACTTATTGGTTATGAGGATTTTACAGCAGCTCTTTCTAATTTAACCTGGCTATGCACATTAAGTCATTCTTGTATTTTGTTTTTGCCAATATTCAAGTCAGCATGTCATTGTGTTGGTGAAATCTTACAATTCTGTGTTGAAATAAAACTGTGAATTTGTTTCAATAGTTTCATGTTCATGTTTCACTGCATAAATCTACTTCTGTATCATTTCTACATGCAGTTTGTACCCTAAGGTCTCTCAAATGATATCTCATGAGGTAATAACCATGATTTTAAAAACAAGAAACCTATTTCTGACACAGGGGAGGTGAAATTGTTGTAAAATAATGGAAGGATAGAGAAAATGAAGAATATCTCCCTGCTGTGGTCAGGTGCATGACTCCATCTCAAAAGACCTTTGCAGAAACTAATGTAACTGTAGGAAAGGATATGGCTGACCCTGACTCAACAAAATGTTCTTTCCTCAAGATTCCTCATTTACATATTACTTGTCACCCTTTGTAATCCCATTGGGACTTTCTATGAGTGCAGATGTGTTTGATATATTAAAATATTTTTTTCCATTCAATTTTATACCCCTTTCTAATCATTCAAAAAAAACTTTGGCAAAAGGAAAGCACTCAGATATAATTCTGAACATTAGTGGTTTGAGTTTGCAATATAAATGTGTCACTAAAGAGATTTTAGAGTAGAAACCAATCTGAAAATCATTTCAATTTCATAATCTTCTATGTTGGCTGACAGAGGTACTTAGGATTCTACTCAAAGAAGCATTACTGTACTATAATATACCGCAATCTTTTAAAAGTCATTGACACAATTGTAAAAGAATACAGATAGGTATATCAATTAGAATGGAGGAAAGAACAACAGCTATTTGTGCACATATTGGGACATAACATTTTATTTTTAATTGAAGAAAAAGAAAAAAAAGGGGGGGGATAGCATAACAGAGCCTGCATTCCCGAGACCTCAGAATCGGTAAGTGATTTCTGAGTAGCTGCTTTAGATGGTTGGTTGGTCGTTGTCCTTTGCCTTCGAAGAAGACCAAAATGACATCAACATTGCAAAGTGATATTTTAGTGTGTCCATCTGTAGCTGATCAGACCAACAAGAGCTCAGAATGCTCTACCACAGGGTTGGGCACAGAGAGTCCATTTGAATACTTTAGGTGGATATCCCAAATTTGTGCATCCTGAGTTTACTTTGTGCTGTCTCAATTCTGCTTTGCTCAAAAACCACAGCACCTTTTCTTACGTGGGCATGCCATGCTGAGCGGTCCTGTGCCAGTGTCTCCCATGTTGCACAGTCAAATTCAAAGTTGTTGAGAGAGACCTTGAGAGTGTCTTCGCATCGTTTTTTCTAGCCACCATGTGATTGCCTGCCCCACGCAAGTTCTCCATAAGATAGTCTTTCTGGAAAGCGTACATTTGGCATTCGAACAATGTGGCCAGCCCATCGGTGTTGTGTTCTCTGAAGCATAGTTTGGGCTTGAGCAAGGAATTCAGTGACCGGTACCTTATCCTGCCAGGACAAAGGAATACCAAAGAGTACCAAATATATAGATGATGTAAAAAAGTGGTGTCAAACTCAAACAGAAATGGGAGCCACTAATTTGTACATAAAGATCCCCATCAACTGTTTACTGGCTATTTCAAAGGTAATATTACCTATGTTTTATTTATTTTATTACATATTTCCCAGTTATATTTTAATCTGGTTCAGGCACTCAGAAATGGCTTCCCTGGCTGTTTTTGACCCTTCTGAGGCCATTGAGCATGACATATCAGAAAGTATTTGGACTTAAAACCAGATCCGGATTCAAGTTCTGCTTTAAGCACTTAGTAGCTACGTGCCTACTGGCAAATGAGTTAACTTTCTATGATACCAATCTTCTCATCTATAAAATGGTATCAGTGTTCAATGTAATATCTGCTCTACTGGTAAGAAACACATTGTCAGGTGTGAGGTCTATAAAACAAGGTAATATCCACATTATGAATGTGAGCTATTATTATAACTGTCCAATTTTAGTTGATTACAACAGCTTACATACTAGTGAGATAACATATTTTAATGGAATAAAACAGCACAACAAAAGAAGGCCCATGCTCTTGGCATCAGCTATTTATCTGAATGATATTTAATATAATTGAATGTAAGTCATTCCAAGGAGTTTGTTTAACTAGGATGTGACCTGTAATGTGTCCTTTAACTCAGTAAATTTGCTCCATGTAAATATTCATTTTAGAAAAGGTATTTTCAGATATTTTATTATCCAAATATGTTAATATTAAATGCAAATATTGAGTAAGTGAATGAAGAAGTGTAAAAGGTGCTCTAATGAGACCCTCGTCATTGTTATAACAAGACCAAGAAATAAAACTGCTTTGTGAATTTGCAGCTAAGCTACATAACATCTTGAAATGGCAGACAAGTAACACTGCAATTCAGGAATCAAAGTCAGAGTTTAAATAATTCTGGCCCAAGCAAATGGAGTTAAGAAAAGCAATAATGCATAGGCTTATAAATGATTAAGAAGCCCAGGGAGAGGCAAGGGAAGAACAATCATTTCCCTGTCTAAGGGATGCATTTTTCTTTCACTGATAAAGGGATGGCATACTTGTAACTACTTTATAAAGCTATTTCCAGCACATCAAATAGACCAAAGCATGATATGAATTAGTGGCAATTTAATTCAAATGTATTTATCAAGCATTTAGTATGCTTGAGACATGCTGAATCTCTTACTATCAATCATCATTATTCAGTTGTTAACTATTGCCTTGTTTTACAACAACAAATTTTTTTTCATGGAAAAAAAAGGTACCTTCTCCAAGAAAAGGAAAATATCTCTAAATAAAAATAAACAGACCAAGTGGATGATGGATGGATGAATAGAGGGATTTTTGGATGAAAGAATGAACTGTGAGATCTTATTCATCCATTGGGACACAACTTACAGCATGAACTACAACACATCCATGACTTCGCAACCCATGATACTCTTGTTCATATCTTTCCACAAATCCTCCATAGTGGAATTCGACCAATACTATAGGGTGGGGGAAAGGATTCGTCTAGATTTATTGGCAGTTTGGCTACTAAAGGAAGAAATGGCAGTCCATTAGTTAACTCGTGCTCTTACAATTTGTCCTTTTTCCCAGTCATACATTTCCTTTTGGACCACTTTTCATTCAGAGTTCACTGTTGGTCATATGTGCTACCCAAATCAGAGGTGCCATTCTTCTCACTGTCCTTTGAGCAACCTGAACATTTTAATTCTTCAGATGTGGAGGAGTATGTAGAAATTCTAAGAATATTTTCAACACATGTCTGCTCTAATATACATTTTTGGAGAAGAGGGGTTTTTTTAAAAGAGTAACTAGTTATTTCAGAAACAACTGAGTATTGTCGCACATTCAACCATCTTTATTTTGTGGTTGTCGTTTTTTATAATAGCCTTGGTGCTACAAAACTGTATATGTATAAATGTTTAATGATGTACTGAATATGTTATCAAAGAGATATTATACTTTAAGAAATATAACTACCAAATCCTTATTTTTCCCTTACACTGTGAAAATCACTGTGGGTCATAAAAAAGAAGCATGATATAGTTTCCTCCTGTAAGGACTTTGTAATCAAAGGGAGAAAAGACTCCCTCAAAGCACAGAATTGCAATAAGAGATTTAAATATCTGTTTAAGGCAGTAATAAGAAAGTTCACAAGATATGGATAAGGATGACAATGATGATTTTGATTATATTTTATTTGGATATGGCAATTTATATGTGACTAGTTGTACATGATGCAGATGATTATGCAACACTTGCTGCAACACTTATTTATATTTCATTGTCTGTCTCTTGGCAAGTAAAAGCATTTCACACTACTTGGTAGGACTGAGGGACCTTTAAAAGTGAAGAAACACTGTGTATCTGACCATTCCAGGGTCTGAGATGGCAATTTGCCATCTTGCCAATTTGAAACTGTGGTGAGATGGCATGACAAGAAGGTGAGAGAAGATAAGAAGCAAACTGACCAGTCCATGAATTCATCTGGTCCCATGTGTGCCAATCAAGAGGCCATTTGCCTCTCTTGCTGATTAAGAAGCAAATATCACTTGCCACTCACCGTGGAAAGGAGATGGAACATCATGAGACAATTCATCCTCTTTCTTCTTGTGACAATGAAAAGTGGACAATGCAAGAACATTCTCCCAAAAGATGTTCAGGCATTCTTTGGGGGAAGAGAAGTTAAGAAACAAGAACAAAAGTAAAAGATAGAATTATTGAGATTTCAGTTATTAGAGGAGCATTGGAACACACAATGTTTTTTAGAATCAACATTATTACCTTCTTTTCACTATAACGATTCCTTTAAATCTATATGTGAGTGAATGGTTCTTTGGGTGTTGTGAATGGAGAAAGTGAGAGTAGTATCTGAATGGAAGAGAGTAAAACTAGCCAAACTTAAAAGTTTGAAGGAATAGTTATACTTTATAGACAGAAACCCAGAAATTGAGTTAACTGGAGAGATACAAAGTCTAGGGCTATCCATCCACTCAGGAGTTAAACTTGTAGTTTAGGTGTACTCATACATGCAAAATGAAGAGGAGAGCTGAAGCTGAAAGCACCTCTTGCTGACTTGTAAAGATCACAATTTCAGCCATCCCTCCTTAACATCATCACTACTGTGTATTGAGGGAGAGACACAAATGATGGCACTATCAATGCTAATTATTCTTAGACATAATTCTGTTTTCTAGGGAGCAGATCAACAAGGAAGGCACCGAATCTCTTTCCTAACATAGGACAGTCACTTTTTCTTTTTTTGATCATGAAAACCTTGAAATATATAAATGGTTTAAAACCTCCTATAGAAAAATGTCACTTTTTATCTAAATAACAATCTTTTATTCATTCTAAAAGTATCCCAAACATAGAAAAGCAGTGTGTATCTGCATGTCCATACATGTACAATATATAAATCAATGGAAGAACCATAAACACAGACTTTTACTTAACTCTGCTTTTCCATATCCACAAGGACTATAGACTAGAATAAATGGTTTTTCTATAATGTTGTGTTTTAAGAGTTACATTCATGTGTAAAACTTGAAGTGATGTGGTTTGAAAATAAAATCAATTCAGTTACGCAACTTGGCTCTGTCAAATCACTGGGACTTTTGAGTATTACTGTTTGAAGAAATCACTTAAAATTGCTTAAAGTGCAAGGTAATAATTTAAAACACAATCCTGAGCTGAGATCATATTTGACTTGGCTTGCTGTATTTTCTGCTTATACAACACATACACAAAGAAAACTGGAGCATAAAATCGGTTACCTTAAATTTACTGCCATCAGGTAAAAAACTAGGGGAGCCTAAAAGAATGCCCCAAGATCATATGATATAGTAAGTTTCACTGAGGCAAATGTAAATAAATTTTCATTTTATTCTTTATAGATTTTTTTTTAAAAAAATCTTCATCTAGGAATTAGTTTTTCCACATATACTAAATTTAAGCCCAAGATTTCCCCAACAATAAGTGCTTTATGG
Organism: Bettongia penicillata ogilbyi; assembly: GCA_023548195.1. Classification (NCBI taxonomy): domain Eukaryota; kingdom Metazoa; phylum Chordata; class Mammalia; order Diprotodontia; family Potoroidae; genus Bettongia; species Bettongia penicillata. Next base: position 470,842 of record JAJHZJ010000037.1, read on the forward strand.
TTCTCTTGCCACCTTCTTCCCTTCCATTTGACTGTTGTTCAACCTGGTACTCATGAAGCTTTTTCATGTTCAAGGATTTATCCTATCTCCATTTTTCTCCCATTTACTTTTGTTCCTTATATATATTCACAGCTCTGACATTAAATGGCCATAGTGTCTCATCATGTACCTGGTATATTCACTAGCCAGCTTACTCACTGTAAACAATGTCAAAAGATCATCCTGTACTTCACATGGGGCATACAATGGTACAGCTGTCAAGGGGCAAATGTCTGCAATTATGCAACTGGAAAAAAAGCAGAATGGAAAAGGGTTAGGATGGTGAGCTCCAAAGCAGTCTGACTATGCTGAAATAGACTGCTGAATATGTATTTCTAGAAATTATCTAAAAAGGAAGCATAAAAATTGCAGAATGGTGCTGTTCTAAGCATCAAACCATCATCACTTTAATCTACCACATTTGCATAGGTAACTTTTAATTTAGTTCATTTCATCAAGCTAAAAAAAAACAGTATTTCTTCCCCTAAACCTAAGGGATTAAAAATAAATAGAACAATACTCTTCTGAAAGTGCTGTATTCTACATACCTTTTTTCTCAAATTATTGTCATGATGCACATAGATTCCAACTTAACTGCTATCATAGAAATGGAAACCATAATGATTGAGTGGGATTGAATAGTTCCTAATAAATTTTCCCTCTACATCAGAGAGGCATTTAAAGAAATATCTTTCTTTGAGAGACATCTGATAAATGCTAAAAATTTGTATTATTCCATAACGTTCTTTGGTGAAAAGGAACAAAGAATGTGGGAAACAAAATCTTGTTTGAGAAAGTTCTGGAAATTTTAAACTATGCCAAAAAATTACTAAATGATGCATACCTTTCAAACCAAAGATGCCACTAATTAGGCATATACCTATAAGATGAAAGAAAAAGGAAAAAGTACTGATGATAGAACATGCTTCAAGGAGGAAGATGGTAGACTCAAGAGACAAAATGAAAACACACATTTTTTCAAATGGTCAGTGTTGGATTTTTTTTTTTTTTTGCACAAGTAAGCATATTTGTTACAAAGATTTTGGGTTATTTGTATTTTTTTTTTAAATTGGAGAATGTGGAAGAGAATAAATGCTTTTTGATAAAAATAAGGAAAATATTTAAAGGAAATATTTTTTTAAAAGAAATAAAATCTTAGCTTATTTGGTATAGGCAGGAAGAAGTATAATAAGACCAATATTTATCAGCCTCCCACTCCCTACAAGGAATAAGCTAGCTCTTTAACCTAACAGTCAAATGGAAAGGAAGAAGGTGTCCAGAGACACATGAAGCACTTATTGTCAGGGAGAACTTGGGTTTAAATGTAGTATATGTGGAGAAATGAATTAATTTCTAGACGGAAATTTTAAAAAATATCTATAAAGAACATGCTACATATTAAAACTTAAATGATGAAGTCCTGACAGCTCTGGCTATATTTATGTGACATAATAAAGAGCCTTTCGGACTTAATGGATGTCCCGAGACTGGGAAGCAGAACTTCTTGCCTTGCTTACCAGACTTGTTTCCATAAGGAGATAAAAGAACTTAAGAAAGGAGATAAGGAATACTTTAGCAAAGTACTTCTATATCCGGTTGAGTCTCCAGTTTTCTAGGATGTAGGGGTAGAAAATTTGGAATCACCTCCATGTCACTATGAGGGATCAGGAGAGGACTTTAGTGCGGAATCATTACCTATATTGCTTTGAATATAGGTTGCATTTATTACTCCTACCACTAGTCTAGCTTACATAAAACCTGACTGTGACCTATAAGCACAGTTATTTTATAATGTATATATATATATATATATGTGTGTGTGTGTGTGTGTATATGAATACAAACATACACACACATAAACATATATATATATATATGTCTATGTGTGTATGTATTTTTTTAAAAGTATATGACAATTGGCAAAAAGTAGGAAAGGACCAGATTGTGAAGGGCTTTAAAAGCCAAACAAAGGATTTCATCTTTGTTCTAGAAATAATAATAGGTAATCACTGGAGATTATTGAGTAAGGGACAATAAAAAAAATGAATAGACTTAAAATGAAAGATTGGAGACAGGGAATTTCTCCAAAGCTATTTTTTAAAAAGCAAATCTTCTAAAAACAAAATATAAAAAGAAGAGAAATAATCTAATGTGATGATATACATAGTATTGATAATAATTCATAAGGCTGTGCAATGTCACCAGTGGGAGGTCTTGGCCCATTTGAACTAAGGTCTTTTCCATGTTAGCTGCAAGCCCAATTAGTGATTAAAGCTAGGCAAAAATGAGGCAAAGAATGGCCTCTTTTACCTAGTCAAAATAAATAAACAGACAGACAGATAGATAACTAAACAAATAAATAAATGAAATCGGTCTGGGAAGGGGTAGACTCTCAGAGTTTCTGCCCAATATGGAAACAATTGCTATTTATATTCACTCTGAGACAACAGAATCTAAAAAAGTGAGGCTTGGACTGGGACCCATTGTTGAACAATTAATTAGAGTCAGAATGAATTGAGTTTAAGGCATGGTCCATAAAAAAGAAATCTAGCTAGAAAAACCCAAGATAACTTGCTAGGTTTTAGCAATCTAAATTTATATTCCTTTGGGCAGAGAACCCACAGGTAAGGATACGATTTCCTATATACATAGAGGGAAAGGAGAGAGAATGGGATGAGGATGGAAGGAAGGAAGGAAGGAAGGAAGGAAGGAAGGAAGGAAGGAAGGAAGGGAGGAAGGAAAGAAGGGAGGAAGGAAAAAAGGAAGGAAGGAAGGGAGGAAGGAAGGAAGGAAGGAAGGAAGGAAGGAAGGAAGGAAGGAAAAAAGGGAGGAAGGAAAAAAGAAAGGAAGGAAGGGAGGAAGGAAGGAAGGAAGGAAGGAAGGAAAGAAGGAAGGAAGGAAGGAAGGAAGGAAAAAAGGGAGGAAGGAAAAAAGAAAGGAAGGAAGGGAGGAAGGAAGGAAGGCAGGAAGGAAGGAAGGAAGGAAGGAAGGGAGGGAGGGAGGAAAAAAGGAAGGAAGGAAGGAAGGAAGGAAGGAAGGAAGGAAGGAAGGAAGGAAGGAAGGAAGGAAGGAAGGAAGGAAGGAAGGAAGGAAGGAAGGAAGGAAGGAAGGAAGGAAAGAGCTATGTTGCCTAACTACACCTGGTCAATTGGATCCCCAGTGGGGCAGGTGCTCCTATTCACAGGTTGTTGTTTTTCCTTGTAATGGTAATTATGAGAGTTAAAGATTTTCCCTACCCATTAATGGGCCTGCCCATTAGGGGAAGTCAGATTAGGGGAGATTTGTTTGGTAGGAATTTTGTTCATTTCTAATGAGGCACTAATTCTCAAGCTTTGTGATGCCCTCTGGCTCTGAAAAGTGTATAAATACTCTGAGGTGAGGTTTTACTTTGGGGTTGAATTTTTGGAAGAAGGTTTGCGTCCAGATGACTCTGGGAGGCCACTAAGGAGGCCCCGGCTTTAAAAACCCAGATGTTCGTGCTTCTCTCTCTGGTAAATATGTGTGTCTTGTTTAGGGTCAGACAGCTGGAAGCACTGTCTGTTGACCTTTGTTTCTCTGTATTTTCTCTGAAGTTGAGAGTGCTTTTTTTCCCCCTGCACTAAGTGAATGACAAATGTACTTGATTAAAGTGATTGCTGATCCCTCAAAAATTGCTTTCCTTTTAGAAAAACAGATCTGAGAACCTATACAGCAGGTCCTCCTGTGTATGTTGGAGTCCTTGCTGGCACAATCCTCATTTTCAAAGAGGACTATGACATCAAGAAGGAGATGTCATGACTTACAAGTGAATTTGATTTAAGTGAGGGAGGGCTGTGCAAAGTCATCAGCTTCATTCTCTCCTCAGGAGTCATCTGGTTCCAATGCCAAGATAGAGATCAGGAGGAGTGAAGATGGCCCTTGAGCTGCCAAGCAGAGAAAACATAAACCCTAGAGTTCACCCAAGATAATCCCCAATCAATTACTTTAATTTTGTTTTATTTTTCCTTCCCCCCTCCCCAAACTTTTTTTTTTAAGTTTCCATTTATGACTGTCAAAAGTGAACTTGTTCCCCCATTCTTTCTGCCTCGAAGTTGAGATTTTTGCCTGTATCTGAGAAATTTTGAAATTCTGAGGGCTTATTTCCTAAATTCCTAGGGGCAATCCTTTCCATTCTCTTTCTTTCCCTCCTTTCTTTTTTATAAGATATCTTATTATTCTGTATATTTTTTCTTTTTATTTTTCTTTAGTTACATGTAAATAAAAATTTTTAGCATTTTTTTAAGTTCTGAGTTTCCAATTTTTTCCCTCCTTTAGAAGACAAGCAATTTTATCTAGGTTATATATGTACAGTCATTCAAAACACTTTCTTTATTAAAACAAAGGTGAATACCACCCTTTATCAGGAAGATCCACTTTAGCACTTGTATTTTTTAGGTACTAAAAATATTTGCAAATTTGTTTTCACTATTTTTTAAGAGGAACCCTGAATGTGAATTGCCACTGCCTAATCCCATCTTTCCTTTATAATGAATGAGTTTCTTTCATTCACAGGGAAGAGCTCTACAATGGGCTGGATATCAGAAGAGTCCCTGGAATGACAATATCAATTCAGCATCCTATTGTGTAAGTGGCAAGATTCAGATTTTGGTCTATATATTAGATATCTAAAAGAATTCTAAGGCCATTGAGTTTAAATTATCTTTCTCAACCTCAGCTAGAGTGATATTTACACATAGGAAATAAGTAAATTTATTCACATTTCTGGATTAAACTCATAAAATTGGATGTTTCATGATAAAAAATTTCTCTAGAGTTCAGGACAAAGGAAAAACTTCCTTCTTGGTGTTCCCTTTTCAAAGATGATATTTGATGATATTGTTATTTGTACCTGGGGAGAGGGAAAAGCTGGAAAGACCAATATATAACCAGTGGTCCCTTCCCTATGCACACATGAAGATTGCTCTTTGATTTCTAGCTGCTATTTTATTTGCAGAGCTTGTCACCATTTGCAGCTCTTTCTCTTAGGTTCACCACAGGCTCAAAACTACTCACCTGGTGCTGATTGCTTCTGCCTGTCCTGATTGCTGTTGCCGGTGTGTCCCTGATGTCCACAGTGGTCATACTATTGGAAGCTCTCCTACACTGTGTATTTAATGTGTTTCTTTGGCACACCTCCCTTCCTCCCCTGTATTCTGAGGTTGCCTTTTTCTACTTCAGTATAAACTAGTAGCTTAGGCAATCTATCGGCTTCCAGAGTCCACAGTGTCTCACCCCATGATGCAGTGGTTTCAAAGACCATCATTTACTTGATTCGTTCCCAGGCATCGCTGTTATTAATTCAGTCACTCACTTAAACATTCTTCAAGGTACAGAGGAAACTATTCAAGAAACAAGAGTAAAACCAAGGATATAAAAATCAGTTTCCAATCCTGCCTCAGATATTTAGTATTTGTGTGATTCTGGGCAAATCACTTAACCTTTGTCTCTGTCTCAGTTTCCTTGTCTGTAAAATGAGAGGCTTAGACTGGATGGTCATTAAAATCTATAATCTTTTGATTCTAGAATGCACAGATCTCTATAGTAATTAGAAAGTTGGATGCTAGCATTACTTTATAAATCCTTGATGTGATGCGATTAGACGTATGATGCTCTAATAATCACATTTCACTTCCTGGCAGTGTTTACTGGACTGTTTTCTTCAGTTTTCAATTTCTTGGCTTTCATTATATTGTAGAAAGTGATGCATAAGTGGCAGAATTCAATTCAAGCCCAGTTAGCAGCTTTTATTAAAAAAAAAAACAAAAAAACCTAGCACGTGCCTGGTACCGTCCTAAGCTCCAGGGATATAAAGAAAAGCAAAAATCAATCTATAACCTCAAGAAGCTTCCATGGGGGAGACAACTATATGTAACCAAGACATTTGTGCTGTTGTTCAGTCATTTTAGTTATGTCCAGTTAATTGACTCTGTTTAAGGTATTCTTAGCAAAGATACTGGAGCAGTTTGCCATTTTCTTCTCCAGCTCATATTATAGATGAGGAAACTGAAGCAAACAGGGCTAAGCGATTTACCCAGGGTCACACAACTCGTAAGTGTGTGAGATTTGAACTCAGGAAGATGACTCCTTCTGACTCCAGACTCAGCACTCTATAAACTCAAGATGTTTTCAGAGAGAAGACGTTAAGATTAAGGAATTCCTTATGGAAATTGGGACTTGATCTGAGATTTGAAGGAAGTCAAGAGGCAGATGTGAGGAGGGAGAGATTCCAAGCATGGAGAGAAGCTGGTAAAAATGCCCAGTGAAGAGACAATAAGTTTGTATGCCAAGGAAAGCAAATCATTACACTTAATAATGAGGAAATAATTTGGTGACAAAAAAAAATTTCCATAGAGGGGTGCATTTGGAAGGCAGATTGTAGTTTTGAGAATTGAATGAAGAAGAAGAGGTAGAGAGAACAGACTATTCTTTCCCCTCAATCAAGAGGTTTTCATCTAGTAAAAGGAATAAACAAATATGTAGATAATGCAATAAAATTATAATGGCACAGAATGAAGGTGACATAGAACGCAAATTATAAAGCATTCTGGTTCTGCCACTTACAATTTGAATGAACCTGTGGAAGCCAATTAACTTCTTTGGTTTCAGTCTCCCTACTTATGGAATTAGGGGAGGAGATAGATTATAACACATTTAAATGTCCTTGTCCTCTAAATCCAATATCCTATGATAATTTCAGTCTCTGTTTCATTCAATAAGCAATGTTGAGCCACTAATGACTTTTGAGAAGCAAAGTGATTCCGTCAGCCCTGCAGATTATAAAGATTACTCTGATATTCCGATAGCTGGGTAAAGGATTGATTGAAATGGGAAGAGACCAGAGTCAGGTAGACCAGTTAAATAGATATTAGAGCAACTCGGGCAAGAGCTAATGAGGTCTTGAACTAGAATAGTAGCAGTGAAAGTGAGGGGAGGATAGAAGAAAGAGAATCCAAAATGTAGTATCCATGTAGCACTTAGCAAATGATCAACTGTGAGGAGTGAGAGAGCAAAGAATCCGAGATGACTTGGGGTTTTGCTTTATCTTTTCTAAATTTAATTTTCTTTTTTTAATAAATGAACAAAAAATGTAACAAATATGCATATTCAAGTCAAATAAATTCCTTCATTGGCCACATGTGGGGAAAAAGTGTCTCATTGTACATCTTGAATCAAGATGTAGACAGCATGCATCATAAAACTCCTTATGCAAGTATGATTGGTCGTTACATTAATCAGAGTTCTAAAGTCTTTTAAAGTCCCTTTTGTCTTTACAATGTTGTTACTGTATAATTTTTTCTCCAGTGTCTACTCACTTCACTTTACATCATTTTACAGAAATCATTTTAGGCTTATCTGAATCTGCCCCTTTCATCATGTCTTACAGAACAGTAATATTCTCTTTTCATTTATATGCAATGATTTGTTTGGCTATTTCCCAACCGATAGGTATACTCTTAGTTTCCAGTTCTTTGCAACTATAAAGGGTGACTAGAAATACATATTTTATATATATACATATATATGTATGTATGTATATATATGTATATGTCACGTTCCTCTTTTTTTTATGCCTTTGGGGTATAGGCATAGTAGTGATGATGCTGGGTTGCTGTTTAGTAATTCTGGACATAATTTCAGTTGCTCTCTATAATGGCAGGACCAGTGTGAAGCATTATCTATAGGGTGATGAAGAGGGAACCAAATTGCAAGGGACTAAAGGGTGGCAAGAAAGAGAAATAATAAATGTAGACAGTTCTTTCTAGCAGTCTGACACTGAGGGGGCAGAAAAGAAGATGAGAGCTTGAGAGTGTGTGAGATCAAGTAAAGCTTCTTTTTTATCATTATAGAATAAAGGACAATATTATTTTAGGATAAAAAATACCTGAACGAATCTATAGATAGCACTTAGAAAATCAGAGAAGAAGGAGAGATTGAAGATGAAAGTGAGAATAGATCACTGATGGAAACAGGAAGAAACTGGCTCCTTGGCAGAGATGGAAAGGTTACTCACAGGTAGAAAGACATTCACCTCACCTATGAGATAGGGAGAAAAGGAGGATATAAAGCCCTGAACATAAAGTAAGAAAATTTATTTTGGTCACAACTTCATTAAAGATAGCATTTCTGAGTTAAGGCTAATTCATTGCTTTGTGCCTCAGTTTCTCCATGTGTAAAAGGAAGATAATCATGCTGGCTACCAATCTCAATATGATATTTCTTGTGAGACAGAGGCTTTGTATACTGTTCAAGGCAGGGTAAATATGTACTTCCCTCCTAAAGTCTTAGGATCATAAGCTAGTGCTTGTAGGGACCACAGATGTCAGTTAGACCAACTCCCTCAGTTACAGATAAGAAATAAGAGCAAGAGAGGTGGCATGCATTGCCTAAGGATATGCACATAGTGATTAGTAGAGTTGGAATCTGAACCCAGGTCTTCTGACCCCAAATTTATTTTCTCCCTTCTGTACCACATGCTTTACATAATCTTAATATCACAATCTTGTTTAGTAAATATTATCAATTCTTTCAGTAACTATCATTAACTTGCTATTCTGGTAAACACCCCTGGCTTGACCCTTAGGATGCTCATTTGCACCACTTCTCCTTCTGTGGTCAATAATAACAGAAGACAGAAACCCTCAGATATAATCATAGGGTTATAGTATTTCCAAGTTAGAAGGGATTCAGTAATTCAGCCTGTACCTGACAAATAATTCCCACTACAACATACCCAACAAATATTTATTCAGCTTTTACTTAAAGATATCCAATGAGGTCAATGAGGCAGCTCATTTACTTTATGTCACATTTAATTGTTAGGGAGTTAATGATGATTAATAATGAAATCTTAGGTTGTATCCATCATAGGAAAAAGACAAAAAACAGCAAAAGAAGAGACAAGTTTACTGTTACCAACGGACACTGCTGCCACTCCCTAGGCTAGTTGACCAGATAAGACCATTGCTAATGATAGTGAGAATTATGGCTACACCTATATTTAATGACTGTTCCAGCCTCTTTTAGATCCCTGCCACTGTCTCTCACCAGCCTGGGGGTGGGATGGGAAGGCAAGTTAGGTAGCAAATACCTGTAGTACCCTTACTCTGGGCACTGTGACTGGCCTGTTAAGGAAACACTGCAGGCTGTCTTGAGGGAGGGAACCTTTGAAAACCCCTGCAGCTGTCTCCTATCTGCCTGTGGGCCCAGGAGCCCTAGGGAAGCCAGTTTGGCAGGAGCAGCTTTTACTGCCTTTTCTGTGGTTTACTCTGCCCTGCTTGAGGCAGGATGAAGGGGAACTTTTTCAAGGCCCCTGTAAGTCTCTCACTGTCTCTCTCCTCAACTGCCTAAGGACCACATGGCCTGGGGAAATAACACTTGTACAGAGTGCTATTGGTGATGCTACTCTTGGGGCTTCCCTCTAGGTTATATATCCATTGACGATGTCATTTGTAATATGCTAGCTTACATCAAAGACAACTAAAAACTCAGCTAGAGATAGAATCATTTCCCAAACAGATTGTATGTCACAAGCAGTGACAGTATACCGGAAGACTAAAATGGATGAATAAGCTGATTTTCATAAGCAAGAAGTTCATGTTTACAATAACATTATTCATGAACTCCAAGTAATTATGCATTTGGGATGGGTAGAGGAGCAGGGTAAGTGGTATAAGTTTTAAAAGAAGGACAATTACAAGGTCTATGAATTTAACTCTTGTTCAGTCCTTTTTCAGCCATGTCCAGCTCTTCATGATGCCATTTGGGGTTTTCTTGGCAAAGCTACTGAAGTAGTTTGCCATTCCTTCTCCAGCTCCTTTTACAGATGAGGAAACTGTGGCAAACAGGGATGAGTAACTTGCCCAGGATCACACAGCTGGTAAAGGTCTGAGGCCAGATTTGAATACGAGAAGATGAGTCTTCTCAACTCCAAGCCCAGGACACTATCCCTGGGCCACCTAGCTCTACTCATGAGCAATTCTTGTGCGACTGTAGCAGTTCTATCTACATCTTTCTTCATCTATTGTAGTACAATCTAACATCTACAGCTAATGATCTTCACCATATTTTTAAACAATTATTTCATAAGGTACTGAAACTTTGTATTTAAACCTAACCATTCATATATATATATATATATATATATATATACACACACACATATATATATATATATATATATATATATGGAGAAATCAATAAGTTGTGAGAAAATGAGCTTCAAAGAAACAACACAAAACAATACAAGATTTTTTTTGTCACTGGCCTATGATAAAGGACTGAAACACCAACATATTCATTTTTGTGGGTGACATTGCTCTTTCCCTTTGGAATTTTTCCTGATAAAATATATTCATGCTATGAAAAATAACATAAAAAAGTGCTAATAATTTGATGTGAATTTGTTTTTAGACTCCTTCTCAACCTTACTTGTAGAAGGGATGAGCTAATGCCAGCTTGAACTGACTTTTAGGGTAACTGTTAATTTGTCCATGTAAATATTTTATTGATTATTGAAGTTTAAGAAGGTGATGAAGAAAATATTAATGGTGCAAGAAAAAATTAAAAATAGGTTGTGGACACATACTTCTCCAACCCCCCACAGAAAGCACATTGATAAATATTTATCAGCACACTACTAGGTGTGTGGTAAGAAAGAAAACATTTGGAAATGTCAATGATGGTGGGGAGTGGAGAAGGAGAGTTAACTGTTGTGACTATAAAGAGTTCTAATTTGAATACTAGCTTACTAGCTTTGTGACCTTAGAAGACTCACTTAGCAGGAGACAATCAAAGAATTAGAAGGAATCTCTCAGATCATCTACTCAAACATTTTAGTACCTTCCACTTTGGAAAGCACTAAATTTTTAAGAAACATTTCCTTATAGGCAATTTTCAGCTACTGCCATCAATTGCTTCTACTTCTCCCTTACAGAAACAAGCAAAATAATTTTAATCCTTTTCCATGGGATGCTCCTTCCAAACTATGAAGGCAATTCTCATGCCAAGGGGTCTCTAGATAACACAGAACATAAAGCACTGGCCCTGTAGTCAGGAAGACTTGAGTTCAAATCAAGACTCGGAAATATACTGTGTGACCCTTGACAAGTCATTTAACCTCTGTTTGCCTCACTTTCCTCAACCGTAAAATGGAGATCATAATAGCACCACTATCTCAGGGCTATTGTCAGGATCAAATGAGATAAAATTTTAAATTGCTTACCACAGAATGCAGAACATATTAGGCACTATATAAATGCTTATTTCCTTCTCTCCATGTTTCCTCTGAGTCTTCTCAGCTACAAATTAAATATCTCCTTTTCCTTCAATCAATCATCATATAACATAATCCCAAGGGCCTTCATCATCCTAGTTGCCTTCCTCTGTAAAGTCTGCAGTTTATTATTGCCTTTGTCAAAATTTGGTACCCAGATGAGAATCCTGTAAACCACATGGGACCTGAACAGGGCACAATTTCATCAAGTTAAATGAAATTTAACAGGGATTACTATAAATTCTTGAGCTTTAAAAAAAATTCAACTTTAGAAATACTAAATGACAGCAGCACAAGATAGCACTATTTGACAAATATCTAAGAGTTTTAGTGAAGTCCAATCACAGCAAGAGTTAAAATCACAAAAGCTGACACAGTATTAGGATACTTTCAGAGAGAAACAGTGTACAGTACTAGGGGGTGACGGTCAGGCTGTACTTTTATCTGGTCTGACTATACCTTCAATTCCAAACCACACACTTTAGCTGTAGGTAGGAGGTTCATCCCCATTCAAAGTCTTCCAGCAAAGGCTGGATGATACTTGTCAAGTATTTGACTCCTCTTTATACACTCTTTAATGTAGTTAAAGGGTGGTCTTGATATTTCCTCTCATATCACCCTTCATCTACCATCTCTGTTCCTTTGCATTGGCTATTCTGCATCCCTGACTGCCATCCCTCCTCTCCTCTGCCTATTAGAATCCCTAGTTTCCTTTATAGTTCAGTTCAAGCACTACCTTCTAAGTGAGGCCTTTGCTGATCTCTTTTACTAATTAAGTCCCATTCCTTTGTATTTATTTTGTAGAAACATCTTGTATGCCGTTACTTATATGCCGATGATCTCTCCTGTGAAATGATATCCTCAGACCCTAGCCTAGTGTCTGGTATGAGATACTTCCCAGGCTTGTCATTTGATTGATTGGTTGACTGGCTACTAACAGAGGGAATTTATTTTTAGTCACCCTAGTGATCCTAGAGACTCGCTGAGATCCCTTTTGATTCTGAAGTCCTATGACTGCAAATGACAGGAAGATGAGTATTTAGTAGGCTAAGAGGAATAAGGTGTTCAGTAACGGAAAACAATTAAAGGCAAAAATTCAGCACTGGGAAAGTATAGTCTAAGCACTATCTTACCTGCAGATTATACTTTTTAATGAAAACTGCCCATAGCCTAGTTCACTTTAGGTCTAGCTGAATTTCAAAATCTGGACCTGCATCTCCATGATAGCTTACATAATCATAGTAACTATTAACAGAGACCTTCTTAAATTCTTTTATTTCTTTTATATAATGACTCATCACTGGAACCTACTTATCTTTTGATTATGTAGGCCAAACCCCAAGGCTTTATCTAATCTTTTTTATACTTTACATACTCAATTTTCATATTTGAGTTACTAAAGTTCCATGTGTGAAAAACTGTCTCCTATAAATGTTGTCAATATTGCTTACTAAAGTGGAGAAATCTTTATTGGGATGACACGTATACCACAATTTTTTTCCCTTCCAGGGGCATAATTTAACTAAATAGCCTAGTAGATGCACAGATATAGTTGAAGTCAGGAAGAACTCAGTTCAAATACTCTCTCAAATCCTAGCTATGTGGCCACTGACAAGTCAGTTAACCTCTCTTATCCTTGGTTGTCTCATTTGTAAATTAAGGATCTTAATAAGAACTACCACATTGGATTGTTGTGTGGATTGAAAGGATGATATATTAAAATCCTTCATAAATCTTAAAGTACTATGTAAAATAGTAGTCATAGTAGTAGTGGTGGTTACTGTTATCTTTAATCCACAGAAACTCTTAAAACAACTTATTGGTTGAATTTTTTTTTTTATTCATAGTACTTGAGTGGGGGAAAAATACTCCAAGAAAATTCTACAATCTTGTGGGAATGCCCTCCACCAAAACAGATTAAAATCCATCCATAATTCAGCTGATAAACCCTAAGGAATAGCCTGATTTTAGATTATTTTCATAGACTCATACAACTAGTAAATGTCTAAGATCATATTGGACCTCAGGCCTTCCTGACTCTAAACTCAGCATATAGTCACTTCACTAGCATCTCTGTTCTGAAGTATTATTTCTATAATACACATTTTTCTTTTATTATTTTCTTTTTTAATTTTTTTTTTAAATTTGAGTTCCAAATTCTTTCCCTCTGTCCAACTGCTTCCCTACTCACTGAGAAGGCACACTATAATAATGATTATGTATGTGAAGACATGAAAAACATTTCCATATTAGCTATGTTACAAAACAATCAAACAAACGAAAATAAAGAAAGTGAAAAAAATCTTCAGTCTGAATTCACAGTTCATCAGTTTTGGGTCTGGAGGTGGATAGCACAGAAGTGCTATTTCTGTAAAAAATGCTTGTGGTTAGTAGATTACCTAAATACTTGCTGTCTTCATTTCAGCATGAGGCTTTGATGTAATGTTCACTTCTATCTAACTCCTCCATTTTAACAAGCTAGATTCCAGTTTTCTATGTGCTTGACATGCTTGAAATAGTTGGACAGAAATCTATTCTTTGCTCTAGAAGGAACCCTGTCAGCTTGAAAATGTGGGTATTGTTGAGTAAAATATATATTACCTCAATAAGAGATGTTAAATTACCTACAAAGAAAGAGTAAGAAAAAAATACAGCTTTAAATTCTGAGGAGACATCCTTATTCTCCAGAGTCCCAAAACTCTGAGCAGTCCATAAAAAGATAGCTAAATAAACTTCTAAGGTGCATTCGTCCCTGGCCTACCATAAGTCTAACAATTACTTCTTAGCACTGCTAAGCACCTTATGTATCTCTCTGACATGTAGGTAATGCTAAGTAATACAATAGTACCTCTGTGCCTCAGAAAATTATATTACTGTTCCTGGAAGAGACAGCCAAATGTGGGTGATATCCCCTGTTCCTATTATGGGAAATGTACAAGATGCAGTGTTATGGGATGGACATATTTGCGAGTTTCAGAGTGTCTACTTTCATTTTTTCCAATGGAGAAATCATATATACATATATACATATATATATATATATATATATATATATATACTTACACACACACATATACACACACATTATATAATTAGGCAGATAAACTATTTAACATCTAAGACAAAAATCAGAAATCACTCATTCTATGGTACATTCATTTATAATTTGCCAAGAGATTACCCTCTACAGCCCTTTTCTCCCACTTTAAAAATCATTCTCATCATCTCTCCATTTCTTACCTCCTGATGTTACCTCTTTTCCTACAGTTCCTCTATCCTTTTCCAATATTCACAACCTGGCCACTTATTTCCTCCCAGCTAGATCTGGAGATAGGAACACTTCAGTTCAAATTCAGGTAATATGCCTGGTATGAGTGCAAGTTGATCAGGGAACCTGACATGAAGATTGAATAGAGAAACCCATTACTTAATTCTTTAAAAAGATAACATCTTAAAAAAATCCCAAAAGTATCTCAGAAGCCTAAAGCAACCTATGTTGATCAGATTTATTGGAGGGGATTCCCCTTCCAATGTGGGAAAGAAAGGGAATAAGACACTGCTCTTCTGAGATTGCACTGGAAATTAGAATAGGGGGTGTAAAATATTTGTTTGCAGCTCCAAATCTGTCTTGAAAGATGGAATGCTTCACTATGGAAATGATATAATAATTTTTCCATCACTTTTTTGTCAACAAATATTATAGAAATATTTATCTTTATCTTTATATTATCTATCCTAAAGATAATAGGACTCTAAAAAGTGCTCCTTAGGAATGAGAAGAGTGTTTGCTCACCTGGCATAATTTTAGGACCTCCAGAGAGGTATCCCTACTGCCTCACACCAAGTGCTACAGCTACTAAAATCTACTTGAGATGTTTCATTGCTCTCTCCAAGGATATTCTCTTTTTAAATTTTATTTTATTTTTAATTTGTGGAATAAAAAAAAGCATTTCCATAACATAGGATAATTTTTATAAAGATGATTGCACATGAAAATGCAAATCTACTATGCACAACTTGCTATTCTTTTTAAATATACAATGAGGTTATCATAAGAATTTCTTTTTTTCCCTCCCCTCACCCAACCCTAGAGATGGTCACTATTAAATACAAATGTGTGTGTATGCACACACACTCACAAACACACACACACATACATATATATGTATGTAAAATTATTCTATACATAATTTTATTTATCAATTCTTTTTCTGCATGCAGATTGCACCTTTCTTCGTACATCCTTTATAGTTAATTTGGGTATTAAATAGTTAAAAGAAATTATTCACTCAAAGTTATTCTTAAAACAATACTCCTCTTCTCTTGGTAGTACTCATTTCAGTCTTCATTATTTCGTGCAAATCTTTCCACGTTTTTTCTAAGATCATCAAGCTCCTCATTTCTTCCAGCACAGTAGCATGACATCACAATCATATACCACAACTTGTTCAGTCATTCCCCAAATGATGGGCATCCCTACACTTTCTGGCACTTTACCACCTCAAAAGACAGCTTTAGTCAGCATTTTAGAACATTTAGGTTCTTTTCCTTTTTTCCCTAGTCATCTTTAGAAATAGACAGGGTTGAAGGGAGTAGGCAGTTTAACAACTCCTTAGACAGAATTCCGGATTGCTCTCCAAAATTGCTGGATCGGTTCATAATTCCACCAACAATAAATTAATATCCCAACTTTTCCACATCCACTCCATTAGTTGTTTTCCCCTTTAATCGTTGTAACTAATCTCATGGGTGTAAAACAATATCCCAAGGTTTTTTTAATTTGCATTTCTCTAATCAAAAATATTTAGAGCATTTTTTCACATGAATATAAAGTGTTTTAATTTCTTCATTGAAAAACTGCCTGTTCATATCCTTTGACCATTTATCAATGTCTCATGTTCTTCTAGATTTTACAAAGTTCTTTATATATTTGAGATATGAAACTTATCTGAGAAACTATATTTGTTTTCCCCCAATTTTCTGCTTTCCTGTTGATTTTGGCTACATTTGTACAACACTCAACTATTTCTCTGTTAGCTGCTTCTCTTCTGGTTTCAATGCTTTCTTACTTGACAAATCTACTCTTTTTCTGCTTTGGAGCTGATGAAACAAGCTCTTTGAACTCATAACCACCCTTTATGAAGTGCTTAGAATTTTGGGCTCTTTTTAGCCTGTCTTTCCTTCTGTTTCTTCCTCTCAAACCTAACAGGGCAATAAAGGACAACCAGATGCTCCGGAGAGATTTTCCCTCTCTTACACCATAGATGACATTAAAAAGTTACTGCAAATATGTTAGGCAGCTTTGTACACAATAGGAATATTTATTTTTATTAACACAGCAGCTGAAGAGCTTTCATTTCACAGCTGATCTAACTTTTCTCCAGTCAGTGAAGCAAAGTCTCTCTTCCAATCATTAGGCTCCCAGCAAAGCAGTTTAAGTCAGATGCCTCAGATAGAAACAGTTTCTTTTTTAACCTGCCTTATATTCTGTCCTTGACTTATTCTGACTTCTGTTTTATGTTTAGACCTTTGAGTCTTCTGCCTGTCTCTTCCTCTGCCTTCTTTTGCTTCTTCCTATAGCTTCAAACACCTCAAATATGTAGCTCCTCATCTCTGAATTATGATGGGAAACTCAGTGATTGCACCCTTCTGTTAGGATTTGTCCCCACAGTCCTTATATAATCTGATGATTTTTCAGTCATTTGATTTATAATGTCTCAACTATAACCTTTAGAACTAAAAAAATACAAAAAAAAAACCCCTCAAACACATAAAAATAAAATAATGGGCCACAGTGCTCTGTGCTCTGTAGGTATCATTACCATTGTTTTGCATTTAAATACTGTCTCTGTAACACTCAACTGAGGGACAGTTCTCTATCTAGTCCTCAGAAGTCTATATCACTCAAACATTTTATCTGAAAGGCTGTTTCTTTTAAAGCCATTATCATTAATTTGCTTTATATAAATATTCTTTTTGTGCCTCTTTCAGCAACAAAACTGTTCACATACGAAAGGGTAAGTACCTTACATTTATACTGAGAATAGTTTCTTTTAACACAGCTTTACACTCATTGTGGGATGTCCCCTTGCATCTTAAATAAAACTGAGGTATAAGTGGCATAAATGAATAGCTGATGTACCCCTGAAGTCTCAGGCATACAGTCATTGCTCCAATGTCAGCAGTACTAGAATATGACAACTAAATGTCTAGGCACAAGGACAATACAAGTGAAAGGAGGGTGAGTACTGAAGATAAGCTTTGAACTTCACAATTTTGCCTGGGGTTTTACCAGATTTTTTAGCCAAGTGATAACTAGACTATGTCAAAGAACACAGTATAAGAAGGGAGAAGAATAACACCTTTACATAGCTAATGCTTTCCTAAATGCAAAAAAAATTTAGAATCCATTAATTTCTCTATTACTATGTCTAATTGGATCATGTAAAATTGACCCCGTTTCTCTTTTTTCCAGGTTTTTCTTAGTTATCATAAGAGGAAATTATGATAACTACTGGTGTGTAGGTGTGTGTACGATTTTTTTCCTGTCCTTCAAGCCTCTTGAATTTTAAAAATATATCAATGTGCTGAATCAGAACCAGAGAAAAAAGTAGTACATAAGTTCCACTAATTATGAGCAGGTTCTTTCTTATACCTTATTCGTCTGTGTTGTAGGATGTAAACCCAACATGATGTAGCCTAACCAAAAACATGTTTCTTTTCCACTCAAATGTATTTTTGCAATTTGACATTTCTTTTTCCTCTCATCTCTTTTCCTCCTGTCAAGATTGTTAATCTTGTATGCCTTTCCCCAGTCTCTATTTCTCGGTTATTTAAGGGAGAGGAGCTGCAGTGACGTGTTGTCTTGACTGGTTCTGAACTGAAGTCTATGCCACTATGAGAACCAAAGGTATTTTATATAACCCAGTTGCACTTTAAATCTTAAGACTTGTCACAGCAAGATAAGACTTGATGACAAGGGACATATTATTTCTGTTATTTGCTTTTGGACTGTAACTTCTGGGCTGATGAATACAAAAAAATTACAGGTACAATAACATTAACCAAATTTTTTTTAGAATTTCAAAAAAGATGTACAGAAAGGTACAAAATCAATCCATCAATTGTTTTCATCAAATGACTACAAGTCCAACCTAAAAGGAGACTATTGCCTCTCTACTCAAAAGGTCATTCCTCAGAAAATAAAAGTCAGTTGGGTATAAGACATAAGTTTATGTAGATTAGCATCCAATTAATTATTCATCAGGACAAGAATCACAGAACAATTTATCAGTAAAAAAAACTAAGTGTCTTCACTACAGACTATCACTCTTTCTCAGAGTGGTACACTCAAATGGATCTTCATATTCAAAGGAAAATCCCTCTGAAAATGCAGAGCACCAATTCAAACCTGCCTATCTTTTCTAGTTATTGCCCATGTCTTCCCATAATATTAGTGTGGTGTATCCAATTAACATAATTAACCCCTCCCTTATTTTCCCTTGATATCATAAGGATAAAAGTGGAACATGTGGACTCTCCGTTAGTATCCTTCACTCTTGTTATCTAACCACGTATATAGCTCATTTTTAAATTAGAGATTGTTTTGATGCGTTCATCTACAGCATTCTTCTTCATTATTCCTTGTTTATAATGTCTGTGCACTCAAATCACCTTTCCACTGCCTCAGCTCTATAATGCTTTATTGTTTACAAAGCACTTTGCATTTATTATCTCATTTAATATTCAAAACAAATCTTTGAGTCAGGAGCTATGATTATCCTCATTTTACAGATGATGAAATTATGGTTAACAGGTTAAAATAGTTACCCAGCTAGTGCCTCAGGCAAGATTTTAACCCATCTTCTTGACTCCAAGTCTAAGGTTCTATCTAGTACATCACCTTGCTGTGTCTTCAAAGACTGTGGCATATATAACTACCAGAAAACAGTAGGCAAAGAACATTGGTAATAAAGGGATAGGCCTTTGAATCAGGAAAAGGCTTAAGGGGTCATTCCAATAATTCTGCATTTCCCCAATCGCAATTGATTCTAGTTTGTTTCTTTTGTTCATGTGAGAGCCATAACTAAGTCTGTTACACTTAAATAGGATGCTATCAAGCTCTCTACTACAAAGTGACCCTCACCCTCACCCCAAAAAGGTCACAGAGTGCATGGAAGCAAGACCCCTGTGAAAACACCATCTACCAGGATTCCTCCGGTCTTTTTCTCCCTATTCCCAATTATATGGACTAGCCTTGTTTTAGTTTGGTTTGTTTGGTTTGGGGTTTTACCCTGAAAATCAATAAAAATTGTACCTAGGATTTGACTGGTCCAGGGCTCCGAGGCTTACACTACATCACCCTTTATATTGCTTCCTTGTACCCTTTGGTCACATTACATGAGCCTAATGGCTTTCATGCCCAGAAAGATTCTTCAAGGGAGGTACAGATTGAGCATTTACTTCTTCAGCCAATCAAGTCACCTCTCAGGAAAAATGTTCACCTAAACCATGAGGTAGGAGGGAGGAGGGGAGAACACTGGTAGAAAGTCAAACTATCGTTTTGTTGTTCGGTCACTTAGTCATGTGCCACTTTTGTGACCCCATGGATCATAGCACACCTTGCCTTTCAATCCTCCACTATCTTTTAATGTCTGTCCAAGTTCACATTTGCTGTTTTCATAATATTATCTATCAATCTTATCCTCTACCTTCCCCTTTTCCCTTTGCCTTCAATCTTTCCCAAAACAGAGTCTTTTCCAATGAGTCCCATTTTCTCATTATGTGGCCAAAATATTTAATATCATTCTAACACAGTCCCCTCTATCATAGCCCCCTCTATCATAGCAAGGTCTATAGGCATCTGTGCACCTACACACAGTAAATTCTCATTCAATAAAACTTGGAGAACGTGTGTGAGTCAGTCTGCTTCTTCTATGAATTATTTTCAGTAGTAAGTATGAGTAGGGCTTCAGAAGCAGAGATTCACATAAAAACTTGAGAGTAGACCACTAGCATGTGGCCCATTAGAAAGACTTAGACATTTAGTAAAGGGGCATTCTTAGAAACCACATCTGTATTTTTTTCAACACTATAATATTAACCTCCAAAGAGTTCAGCCTAAGAAAGAGAAAAACAATTGAGAAACATGCATATTTTATTTCTCATTTCTCACAAGCAGTTGGGCATATGAATGCATGGGAGAGGCACTAAGCAATTGAGCTCACTTTTAGGGTCCGTCTGCACAGTTTATATATTCTTCCAATGGGGCTGATGTCACTCCATCATTATGGACAGAGAAAATATACAAGATGATTGCCCCCTAAACTAGACCACTCCCAAACTTGTGCCATCTAGACAAAAGAATCTGTCTCTACCCAAGCTTGAACAGAACACAATGGGCTTCCTTACTTTAGATTAAATTCCTTGTTTGCTTGGTTGGGGTCTGACCAAGGTAAGGAGAGTCAATGCAATCTCATTAAGCTTGAGTCAGGGCTGACCAGGATAAAGAGAGAGTCAATTCAATCTCATTATCAGTAATGTCCTTCTGAACAGAAAAATTGAACTTAAAGTCAGGACTTTGGAAGCAGAGGAGGAGGGTGTATCTCTGAATCTCCCCAACATATTGGTTATTAATAATCATTTTTCACAATAGAAACATGATTGAGAAGACTGATCCCATAAAGGAATTCAGCTATTTAAGGAACACAGAAGACGTGTACATAAAGAAATAGGACAAATAAATTGCAAAGGTTAGGTTAAAAGGGGACCTGTTTTCATATTTGGAGGGATTAGGATTCCTTTGAAGTTTAGTTTTATAAAATAGTCTTATTTACAGTATTAATGTCCTCAGCTACTATTCAGGAAAAAGAAAATAAAAACTGTCTCTTACTGCCCTAGAAAAAAGTCCACAGTAACAATAACTGGAAAAGCACTGAGCTTCTCTCTGAGACATTATAAGCACAGCCAGGTTAGTTACTCTAGAAAAGCCAGGCTTCAGGTCTTCTAAATTTGTCACTCTACTGTGTCAATTATTCATCTTATAGCAACACGTGTGTTTAGACCCTGGACGATGTCTCTATAGTCCCAATTTTCAAAAAGATAATAGAACCTTTAAAAGCTAATCCAATAAGTTTGACTTCAAACCCTGAAAGAATATCAAAATATTTTTTTAAAGTGATAGTTTGTGAGCCAATAGAAAGGGAAGTGAAGATCGCAGCATCATAGATTTACAGCTGGAAGGGATTTCACAGGTTATTTATTCCAAACTGTTCATTATGTAGATGAGGAAACTGAAGCCCAGTGAAGTTAAATGAATCAGACAAGGTCACATAGGCAGCGTCAAAAGTGAGTTTGATATCTCTGACTCCATAGTACATGTTTTTTCCACTAAGTCACAACATACTGACTCAGAGTAAACTTAACTTTCTTAGAATCTGGTCTTACTCAGCTTTGGCATAATAGGTAATGTTTGACTTGGAGTCAGGAAAACCTGAGTTCAAATACTTCCTTGAGCACTTCCTAGCTACACAACTCTGGGAAAAGTCAGTTAACATCTAAGCCTCAGTTACCTCAACTATAAAATGAAGATAATACCTAAATCTCTTTCTACTAGGTTACTGTGAAGATCAAGTGAGAAAACAAATATATAGGGGCTTTGAAAACCTTAACATCTATATAAATTCAGGGACATGACACGGATATAACAGTATCTAAATTAATGTAAAAATTCCACAAATTCTTTCCCAAAATCCTGTTGACAAGGTGAAGAAAGAGGTGAGCACAAGATGATATTACAATTGGGTGGATTAAGAACTGATTTACAGAGCATCCCACTATGTCCTCTTGCCCTGATCTGATGTCAAGGTCATCCACTGCATCAGTGAGGTTGATGCCTTCATGCAACTCTGCCTCACTTAAATCCAATTCATGCATGAATCAAAAGGCATCACCAATCAACCACCCAACATGTCAAGAATCATGTTCAGCTGTGGGCCCCACACTTTAGGACTGAAAATGAAAAACTATAGTACTTGCAAAATGGACCAAGTGACATCATAAGAGGATCAGGATGCAAAAACTGGGGATGGTTAGATTAAAAATGAGAGGTCATGGAGGGTTACAAAGGAGGAGGGGAGACACAAAGAGAGAGACAAGAGACAGAGAAGAGAGACAGACAGAAAGAAAGAAGAGAGAGAAGAGAAAGAGGAGAGAGAGAAAGAGAGGGAGAGAGAGAGGGTGGGGTAAGGAAGAAGTGAGGAAAGAGAACTATCATCACTTGTAACTTTTTGAAGGACTGAAACATGGAAGAAATACTAGACAAATTTTGCTTGGACTCAAGCAGAACTAGAAGTAATCCGGGAAAGTGATGGAGAAGCATTTTGATTGAATGGAAGGCGATATTTCTAAACAATTAGAACTTTCCCATAGTATGATCAACTGCTTCAGGAGGTAGTGGATTCCCAGTCATTGAAGATCTTAGCAGAGCACTTATCAGGGATTTTGTCAAGGATATTCCTGCTCAGGTGTGGGTAGGATTAGGTGACCTCTGAGCTTCTTTATAAAACCTTAGATTCTAACGCAGTGCAGTAAAAAGAACACCAGGTTTGAAGTCAGAGGGCCTGGACATGAATCTCAACTTTACTTACCGTTAAGTGTGTGACCTTAAATCATTTAACTTCTCTGGGCCTCAGTTTATCCATCTGTCAGATGAAAGGATTGAATTCCATGATCATACTGTGAAAGGGTTCACGGTAAGATAAAAAAGACCTGGAGTTAAATTCTGGTTCAGATACTTGTACCTGTGTGACTATGGATGGATGGTGGGATCAGAGAATCATCTATTTAAACCTGCAAGGGAATTAAAGAGTCAATAAATCTAATGGCCTCATTGTACAGATGGGGAAACTGAGATTCAGAGAAGTTAGGTGAGTACCTAAGGTCACAAAGTGAGTAAGTTTAAGGATTTTGAGTTGTCTTCCTAACTCCAAAACCAGTATCCTAATTCTGTGTCCCAAAGTCTCCTTGTTTCCTTATCTGTAAAATAGGGAGGATAATTTTTTTTAGTATCTGCCTCATGGGATTGTTAAGGATCCAATGAGACAAAAATCACGTTACCCAGCTTAAGGAGCTATATATGCTAACACTGTAAATTATATGCGAAATTCGTTGTGATCTACATGATGATGGTTGATGACTTATACATAAAGAAGAGATATTCCAGGTCTTGAGATCAGTCTCAGGAACACATGTTCTCACTGCTATATATGCTCATCATAGCCATCATTTCCATGAGGAGGGGGACGAAGATGCTGCTTGGGTTCAAAAGTTCAAATGAGTTCAAAAAAGCAATGAGTTCAAAAGAAAGGTGAGGAGCGCGGATCTAAAGGTGAAGTACTTGCTGTCCCAGTCAGTCACCAATTATTTTCACCCCCGCTACCAAAGAACCAATCAGAAGCCACTTGTTGCACATGGCCCCGTGTCTTTCAGCAAGAAACCAGAGTGCATATCCCAACAGAAAGGTCCAGATTGCAAGCTCAGTGCCTTGGAAAATGTTCCAGGCTAACTTCTACTACATTTAGAATGTGTACAAAATTGCTTGGTGCAGTTTTTTTGTTTGGTTGGTTTTTTTCCCCACTCTCACCCTCACCCCCCCACCTGGAGACTTTTTCTATGAGGATTCAAAAGATATCCAAAAAAACAAAGTAGAAATGAGAATGCTAAAGCTGAACAAAGTCCACACACTTTCTATGCTGTTGCTTACAGAAAATACTTGACTTGCCCCAAGACTCCAGAACACGATAATGGCAGAGCTGGGGTTAAAGCTCTCATTTTAATACCTACTACCACATTCACCACAGTCACTTGTAGGTCAATCAAGAAATATTTAAATATTTCTATGCATATCTGATATGGACTGTTTCACTAAAAATAATCAGGAGGGCTCTGTAAGGAAAACTTCTTCCCATTCAAATAAAACCTGGGGAATGGAGATTTTTAAAGACAAAATTGGAGACAAATGTGAAATAAAATGAACAAATTCCTGTGATCCAGTGCTGTCATTCACAACCATAAATACTCATTTATTTCTTGTTTTCTCTTATGCTGCTTTGTCATCACAGATATCTTACTTGGAGGATTTTTCCTACTTCTTCATTAAAAAATTTTCAGAGAGTAGACATTAATCAATTTATAAACCCGTGTTGTTCCAAAGTTATTTGTAAGTCATTTATTCAGAGTTCACTTTCCCAGAAAAGTAATGCTATAAATGATGCTTAGCTTCCCAGAAAGCCCTCCAAATTCTATTTAGCCCATGATATAGTTAAAATATTGTAAATTTTCAATAAAGAACAGTAGAAAGCAAAATTGTAATTGTGTTGGTAATTAATGATATAGAAAAGAAATAAAATTTAATGTAATATATATGTGTATGTGGGGGGGGGTATGTGTATATGCTACATGAAGCATATGAAGTACATGAAGTAAAAGCAGCTTTCATTCAAAGATTAGAAGGGAGAATGGACATGTTTTGTAGATCCTGCAAAAGACTCCAATACTTTCAAGGACTTTAAAAATGAGTAGAATGGATTTCTTTTTGTTCTACCATGATGGATCAGTTTTGTCCTTGTTGTTCATGAAAAAAGAGAGTGCCTTCCATGAAATATTTAAACCATAGTTAGAAGAAAGAGAGAAGAGAGTATAAAGAGAAAAATGGCTACAAGGGATATGTGTTTACTTCTGAGAAGAATATTTTCGAAGGCAAGGGTGGGAACCTGCTGCCTTGAGGTCAAAAGTGGCCTTCTAAAGCCCTAGGTGTGGCCTTTTGACTGAATCTAAATTTTCCAGAACAAATCCTTTTAATAAAAATGTCTATAAACAAATCTTAACAAATCCTTTTGTTCTGGAAAATTTAGATTCAGTCAAAAGGCCTTGCTTAAGGACCCAGAAAGCCACATATGGCCTCAAGGCAGCAGGCTCCCCTCCCCTGGATTCTAAGCTAAACTCAAAACATGTGTATGATCCCCCAAGGGAGGAGAGCTTTAGGAAAGATAATAAGGATAGTAGATTTAACCATTCGGGATACCAGATGGCACTACTGGCCCAAAGCAGCTTGGTTGAAGTTTTGTATAGCCTTGAAACAGAGGGGTCAGGGAAGAGGAGACAGTGTGCAATTTTATCTTCGTAGGTGTGACTTTTGCAAGTCAATATTTAGTATTTATCATTTTAAATTACTTTATTCTAACTTTACTACACAATGACATTTATTTTATTCCATATGCAGGAAAACCAGATGTAAGAAATTCTATCCAAAGTTGGATTCTTACTTCAAGAAATATTCATACAGCATGTGTAATGGTAATTTAAATGGGAAGATCTTTCCCTTTAATAGTCCCATGTGCCCTGCCCAGGTCATATGGAAGCTTGAGTCACCTGAGTCTGTGGAGGGAGGAGTTTGCTGACAGGGTGGAACAGGAAGGGTAGAACAGGAAGAGGCCCAGCTAGAGCAGAGTTGTTGAAAGTGAGTCAAAGAGCAGTCAGAACTAGGGAGGATGTAGGCTGCAGTCTAGTGTGAGTGAAAGAGCTTTGTCTGTGATTTGTTTAATGGACCTTGTTTGTTGGAAGCCTGTCAGAGGGAAGGCTTGGGGATAGTGTTGCCCCTTGCATGGTTGCTGTGTACAAATTTTTGTTACTATGATGGATTTGGCTTTCTAGTATCAGAATAAATGTTTTGATTCTGTCTTCCATATGGAGTGTCTGTGGTATTTCACAAGTCCGAATTACGTGGGGATATTCATAGCTGCTGTAGGTGCTGTGAATATCACATTGGGACTACAGCATGGTATAATGAACAGAGGTCTAGGTTTCACAGTGAGAATATGTAGTTTAAATCCCAAGTCCACAGGTGAACTTTGGATTAATCATTTTACTTCTCTTAATTTCAGTTTCTAACCTTTGAAATAACTACATTAAAAAAAAAATGACCTAAGATCATGTCTAACTTTTAAATTCTATTACTACGGGCTTTCATTCATATAACAACCATTTATTAAGTACCAAATACATGTAATTAACATCATTGAATACTGATTTTTTGCATCATTAACAACATTTCAATTTTAGGGAGTTGGTGAATTAAGAAAAGAAAAAATTCTATTTAATTTTCCATCAAAAGAAAATAAGGAGTAACTTCTTAGGCATTTCTTAAAGTGATAATATTCATATATAATATATATTACATATTCTATATACTCAACTATGTAGGTATATATACATTTTTGTGTGTATTTGTATGGGTGTATATATGTATGTATATATACATATATATTAAACATACATGCATGCGTTGTATGTATATGTGTGTGTGTTTGTGTGTATAAAATCCTGATGTGCCTCTTTTTGTAAGAAGGAAAGATAGCCTGATTTCCAGTAAAACATATTCACGTTCCAGCTTCCAGTATTTTGTCACTGACTTTCCCTACACTAACAGCAGTCAGTGATTTAAATTGAAATGGGGGATAGGGAGGCAGAGAAGAATTCTGATTTTCTATGTCATTCCCTTTTATATTATATCTCAGAATTTAATCCAGTTTCAGAGGGATCTGCCAAATATGGCTTACACCAACCTCCGAGTCTCCTTGTTACACTTCTATCCAGGGCAGCATTGTTTGCCTTTTTGTCTGCTCTCTGATTAAACTGACATCATTTTGCCTTTTGTGACTCTGGTGTCATTTTCTGTTGACAGTGCCTAGTAATGGTAACAGACTAGTGTCCTTGTGGAAGGGGCAGAAACCATTGATTGGTTAGGTGTATTAATGTAGCCCTGTTAAATGACATGCAGGCATGCCTTTGTGCTAAGTGGCAGCTGAATGGGTGCCAGTGAGAGAGGTTATTAAGCACAGATAAGAGGCAGCACCCTCTATTCACTGGCAATGTCACTCTCTCCCAGTTGAGAAATTTGTGACTCTTTTTTTTCTTCCTCTAAACTGAATCTATTCAAGGTAGAAAAGTTGCTGTCTAACTTGCCATATGTCTGCAAGAATAGCCAATCTCATGAAGGTGAACTTTAGACTGGTCCCTTTAAAACACCTTACATTTAAAGTCAAACTGCACAAAACAGAAAAATTTAAGTATGAGTCCTTGGGATTATTAATTTTGTCAGAATTACAAGAAAGAGTTCTTTAATAATAGATGTCATTTATTATTTTGTTTCATAATTTGCAAGAGAAAAAGTGAAATTTTGGTAACTTGAATGAAATGTGAAATTTTCTCATCTGGTACATCTGTGTAGTTTAAAATACAATTCTTATGGTACAAATATTTATATAAGTCCAAGTATTTTTCCTGAAAAATTTGAATATCTCTGTGAATAAAATTGATTTTATATGTAATTAAATATTTACACTTAATAAATATTTAAAATTATAAATTGTAAATGTAACAAAAATTTAAATAAATTTACACAATTTTTTAAGTGCAGTTAAACTGTATGCAAAAGTTGAGTATTTTAAAATCTTTCCTTTTTTGCCCTCATATTTTGAAAAAATCTTTCTACTTGAACTATATATATTATGTGCCTATCTAAGTGCTATGAAGGGATATAATAGCTCCTTTCCATCAGGGTTGTTTCTTTTATTTTGTTTGTACTCCTACTACCTAATACAATGCCTGGCACATCACTGTTGCTGTCAGTTTCTCTCTTGTCTGACTCTTTGTGACGTGATATGGGGTTTTTCAGGCAAAGATATTGAAGTGTTTTGCCATTTTCTTCTCCAGCTCATTTTACAGATGAGAAAACTGAGGCAAACAGGGTTAATTGACTTGCCCAGGGTCAAACTGCTAGTAACTGTCTGAAACCATATTTGAGCTCTGCTATACCTGATTCCAGGTCTGACATTCTATCCATTGTGTCACCTAGCTGCCCCATAGGTAGTAGTTACTACATGCTTACTGATTCATAGTCTGATTCTAAATGAGTCCCATAGTTACAAAATATGGAAAAATGGAAATTACTTTTCTTGGAATAGGGCAAAGATAATTACCAGCTAACATCTGGCAATTCCCAAATGGATTATAGCCCTCAAACTCTCCAGTGTTGTTATGTTCCTTGTCATAGGACCAATAACTACCAGGGTTCCCCCTTAATTTCCTCCTTTCCAATATATATTAGGTTAAATTTTCCCTAAAATGTAACAAAACATGTATTTGATTGGTGGCCATGGGATGGTTGAGGCTCAAGCTGTGCCTTACTGGCACAACTCATTGGGGTGGGTATATCTTTCTCTTAGTCATTGTCACCAAGATTCTTGCCAGAGTCCTCCTGAATAAACTGATCCTTCACCTGGAAGATGGTCATCTTCAGGAGAACCACTGTGGCTTCACAAAAGGCCAAGGAATGGTTACCATAGTATTTGCTGCCTGACAACTCCAGGAAAAATGGCAGGAGTGGAACAGAGGTCTGCATACAATGTTCATCAATTTGACCAAGTCCTTTGATACTGTCAGTCATGAGGGCTTGCAGAAGATCATGGCAAAATGTGGTTGCCTGGAGAAGTTCATCAACATTGTATACCACTTCCATGAAAGCATGCTTACTTGGGTTCTAGATAATGAGTGATGCTCTTGCCCTTTCCCAGTCACCCATGGAGTGAAGGAGGGCTATTGCCTTGCCTCCATGCTTTTTAGCATGATGTTTTCAGTGATGTTGTTGGATGCCTTCAACAAGGATGAAAATAGCATGAAGGCAGCTTCCACGCTGATTATTTGACTTGAAAGGGCTACAAGCCAAGACAAAATGGAGACTTGGTGCTCAGCTTTTTACCTACAGATGATTGTGCATTCAATGTAGCTTCTGAGGCTGAGATGCAACATAGTATGGATCAATTCTCTGCCACTTGTTGAAATTTTGCCTTGACAATTATCACCAAGAAAATAAAGGTTCTCTATCAGACAGCACCACACCATCCATATGTGGAACCATTGATTATAGCAAATGAAGAAGGTTTGAATAGTATGGATAAATTCAATTATATTAGCAGTATACTTTCCAGGGATGCTGAGACTGATGCCCACATTGTCAGAGCTAGCTCAGGGTTTAGGAGGTTCCAAAAGAAAGGATGAGAGAGAAGAATTATTAGGCTGCCTATAAAACTGAAGGTCTACAGAGCTCTGTTGTGCTGACCTCATTTTGTATGCCTGTGAAACCTGGACAGTAAACAGTGCCATTCCAGGAAACTGAATCACTTCCATTTGAATTGTCTTAGGAAGATTCTGAAGATCATCTGATAAGCTAAGGTCCCAAACACTGAGATCCTTTCTGGAACTGAAGCGCCAGGCATTCCAACTCTCCTAAATGATAGTCAGATGGGCTGGCCAAATTGCTCAAATGCCAGAAATGTATATTTACCTAAAAGACTATTTTACAGAGAACTCACACAGGACAAATGCTCACATGGAGATCAGAAGAAGCAATAAAAGGACATCCTCAAGGTCTATCTGAAGAACTTTGGAATCAATTATGAGACATGAGACACTGGCACAGGACCACCCAGTATGGCATGACTGTAGCAAAAAAGGCTCTGTGCTCTACAAGAAAGTAAAATTGCAGTAGCTCAAAATAAATGTGAGATGTGCAAATATAGAAACATCTCCATTCTGAATATTCATATTGACTATTTGTGTCTGACCTGTGGTACAACCTTCTGAACTCATATCAGTCTAATCAGCCGCAGTCAGACACACTGTACCTTAACCCTAACTTAGCAATGTCATTCTGGTCCTTCTCGGACACAAAAGACACCAACCAAACAACTTCCTTCCTTGACACTTTTTCCTGGTGGACTTGACCTGAATTTTTGGTTCTCTGCTTTGAACCTGTTATTCTGACTGGTTTCAGTGCTGCAGAACAAGATGCCCTTCCCACTTATTTCTTCCAATGCCATCACCATGTTGCTAACTCAAGCCTTGATTGACACACAGCCCACCCCCAATCTCCTCTCCCCTCTGATTCAAGGCTGGAGGGCAGAGCACCAAACTCTTCCCAGTGCCTTCCTTAATAAAGGACAGAAACTGTTTTGCATCTACAACTCTTCCTGGTTTCAGCTCCACAGAACAAGATGTCCCTGTGCCCAGTACCCCTGTTCCCCCCACCACCTCATTTCTCTGCCTCCTTTTGTATTTTGTCTTCTCCCATTAGATTATAAACTCCTTGAAGGCAGAGATCATCTTTCTTTTTATTGTGCTTAACACAGTACCTGACATATAGTAGACACTTAATAAGCATAGATCGGATTGGATTGGATCTAAGGATTAACGTTGGGCTGGTCCTTTAGACTTGGTGCATTTCATGGACCACAAGTCATAATACCCTGCTCTATTGACAAAGGTTTTCTGTATGGAGATCAGGGGTTCCACATTATAGAGGCTAGGTACTACTGTATCCTTGTTATGATAACTAGCATTTATATAGAATTTTAAAGTTTCCAAAGACATTTATATATGTTAACTTATTTGATCCTCAAAAAATTCCTGTTTGGAAGTTGTTAGTATTATCCTCATTATACAAATGAGAAAATTGCAATTAAGAGAGATTAATTGACTTCCCCAGAGTCACACAGCTGGTAACTGTATGAGGCAATATTCCAACTCAGCTCTTCCTGATTATAATTCCTATACTCCATCCACTGTGCCACCTAACTGCTCTTACATTAGGAGCAAGTATTTTCCCATTCATTAACTTTTCAATAGCCTAGGAGTACCATCCCAACTTTGAACATGAACTAACAAGATGCTGGCATCAGTCTAACCCTTAGCAGCCCTGAATGGACATCGCTTTTCATATTTCACAATGATAGAGATGATTATTTTCCTATCTATAAGACTTCCTCTAGAACTTTGGAATTGACAGTCATCTCCACAGAATAGACAGTGATTATCTGTGTTTGAATTTGGATTGTCATTTATTTCTAATAGAGTTATCCTTTCTTGATAATTCTGTATCTTTAACTTGCATTATTATACAATAGCTATCTATAACCATAAATCAAAGATCCTATATGCCCAGGTCTTCTCATACCTAGGTAGATGCCCTTTCAGTATTCCATGTTATGTCTTTAAAGCCTGTTACGAAGTCTATATACTCCATTTAATCTAGAAAGTTTAATTTTTCTGCCTAACAGTAATACATTCAGTAGAGCTATGAATTGTCCAGGCATTCTGGAAAGTAATTAGAAACTATACACACAAATATTTTGTACTACACAGACTTTGGCCCAGTAATATCACTTCTTGGTCTATATACCACTATCAACAACAACAATATTCACATTTACAATATTTACAGCAGTTATTTGTGTGGTGGTAAAGAACGGGAAAATAAGGGATGCTCATCAATTGCATAATGCCTGAACTACGCTATACGAATATCATAGAATACTATTATGTAATTACAAATGACAAAAGAGTTTCAGAAATAGTTAGGGAGATTTCTACAAACTGATGCAGAATTAAATCAACTGAGCCAAGAAAATAGCTTGTATGGCAATAACAACATTGCATCCACAGCCAAACTTGAAACCCTTAAGAACTTTGGTCAACACAATGAGCTATCACTATTCCAGTGGATCAGGAATGAAGCATGCCACCTTTTGAGGGTAGAGAAGTCATGAACTCAATGTGTGGAGTGATACAGCTTTCTTTGGACATGACCAACATGGGATGTTGTTTTGCTTAACTATGTTTATTCATTTCATGGGATTTCCCAGCCATACTCTAGCACCAACAGGACACTCATAGCACCTACGGCAGCCATGAACATGCTGACACAACTCTGAATCACAAAATACAACAGACAGTCCACATGGAAGACAGGACCAAAATATTTATTCAGAAACTAGAAAGCCAAATCCCAGCACTGGAAAACCAAATCCATGATAGTAGCATAGAAGTCTATACGCTGTATCAGGCCTTCCCGCAAATGGACACCCTCAAGTAATATTCCCTTTTCTCACCACAACCAGTTCCTTTAAACAAATTATAAACAGGCTCTCCCACTCATGCAATTTGTTGCCTTTCTCAGCTCTGATTGCTCTCTTACTTACTCTCAGTTGTGCTCTAGCTCCTCCTCTTCCAGTTATACCCTGGAGGCTCCACCCCATGTGACTTGACTCATGTGACTGAGGCTTCTATGTGACTTAAATAGGTCATATGGGTCTATTAATGAATTAATTAAAGATCTTCCCATGAAGAAGGAAAATTACATTAGCAGTTAGCAAAAATGTGTTATCAATACATGTACACACATTTCTTCTCCCTTATTTTCTTTTTTCAATGCAGGGAGTTGGGGGTAGGGAGCTGAATGAGAGAAAGAAGATTTTATTTACAAAAATAGTTTTTAAAAAGGAGAAAAAAAATCTATTTTCTTCTGTGAAAATTTTAATAGACCTTTCATCAGCCTACAGAAACTCTAGATGACTTTCTTTAAGAGTTTTGAAGATTCCACTAGCTTGTCAAGTTGATAATTTCCCAGTGGATCATGACTCAATTTGAGTTTCATTTTTTGCAGTCATATATAAAATAACTGAGTAAGACTAGATCTCTTACAAAGCTCTGAATCACCTTTTTGGTGACAGAAGTTGGATCAGATAGGACACACAGCCAGTAAATGTCAGAAGTAGGTTTGAACTATTATCTTCCTGACTGCTAGCCTAATCCATTACCTCCTACATCATGCTGCTTCTATGTTTTCTAAAAATAGTGTGGCCATCATGTTGATGTTTCCAGGATGTTTTATCTTCTATGAAAATAATGTTGTCCACTCTCCTCTTTTGTGGACTAGAGTAATCTTTTCCTTCCTGGAGAACAGAATTGTCTTTTTTTTTTAAAAAACAGTAAGTCAGCCTAAGAGAATTCAGTCAGGATCTTGCCAACAACAGCGGGTGGCAAGATGCCACAGTAGGATAGAAGACCTATAGTAAATTATTGTAAAGGCAATTTTTAAAATCTGCTTACTATGTTCTTATACAGTTACTATCTTGTGATACAGAGGAATGGAGATTTACTATGAAGAAATTAATCTTTGCTGAGTAGCTTTTTCTCATGATTGTAGATGTCCACCATGATGATGCTGAATTAGATTTTACCTCACAATTCATAAAACTATCTTTGAAAGCAATTTCTATGATGGAATATTATATATATATATATATATATATATATATATATATACATATATGGATGTATACATAAACAAGCATACATATTATTTATCTGCCTGTTGACTTTTCTGGCTTCCTTCAAGTCCCAATTAAAATCTTCTCTCCTACAGGAAGCCTTTCCCAGCCCTTCTTATTTCTATTGCCTTCCCTCTACTAATTACTTACTATTTATGCTGCATAAAGCTTATTTGTACATATTTGTTTCCTTGTTTTCTCTCCATTTAATTGTGAGTTCATTGTGGGACAAGAAATATCTTTTGCCTTTTCTTTGTATCCCGAGCACTTAGCACAATTCTTGGCATATAGTAAGCACTCTCTAAATGTTTAATATTGACTGATGACTAGACTATACTCAGCAGGTCTGTTTGATTGCCACCCCGCCCCAAGTATTATAGGAGAAGTAATTAGCCCAGTGGATCCTTTTGTCGATAGGATCCAATCTAGTGACAATATATTGCACTATTTCCTTAGTAAATATATGACAGAAGAAAAAGAAGTTACATTCAAGCACTTTTTCAATGCAATGCCAGATAAGTACAATTTTACCATGTATACACTATATTGTTAAGTGAAGTTTTTCATATATAGTTTACTTGTAAAATACCTACATAAGGATATAATAAGGTTTTTAAGTGTCTAAAATATGAGAGCTAAAAGATTTTTCCACTGTTTCATAGGGCACGAATGTATACTTTCTCATCCTTCCTTTACCCTTGATTCTGGCTCAAATTCATTTGCATACCAAGTCAGAATGGAATTTCTAACCCTAAATCAAACAGTTATCTGAGACAAAAGACTGTGAACTTAAACACAGACATGGTGATTTGAATAAAAGTCTTGATTTTACCCTAAATTTTGTTAGCTGGGTACATAGCAGCTTGTAGCTCTAGATATCATTAAAGAGAGGTCATCCTGCATTTATCAGGGATAGACTTTTTAGTCTGGAAATGAGGTAGTTAGCAGTCAATCCTGAAGACATAACACTTAAATCTGTGGCAAGGAGTGATGCTCAGATGTGACCACAAGACCAGTAGAACGATACAGCTTACAAAGACAGAAACAGAAAAGCAGAGACAAATGTACAATGCAAGAAATAACAGAAACATGACACCAATTGAGGACTACCTATAAATCAAACAAATATGAAACATTTTGGTACAGTCCTAAAAAAGAAACAGAACTAGAAAGAGCATTGTAATGACATCACTAAAAAGCTTCAGTGGATTTCTGCTTTCAAAGGCATATGATACCATTTCTACTTTATACTCCTGCAACACTATATGTGTGTGTGTGTGAGTATGTACGTATATATGTTTGTATAAGTATGCATATATATAAACTGATTTATTTATAGTGTGTTTGTATGAGTAAGAATTCTTCGACAGATGTACCCTCGCCACACATCTTTGTATGTGTATGATTCTCAAGCCTGTGTCTTTATCATAAGTATTTATGTTCCCTTGAATGATCCTTATGCATGTCCGTTGTTCCCAATTATAGTATGTGTATGTATATGAGAATACGTTCTAGTTTATGTGAAGAATGTTCTATGTCTTGCTATTGCATTAAAGTCTTTTTCTTTGAATTAACTGGGTCTTCTAGCTGAATATTAAAAGTCAATATATCAATGAGGTCTTATGAACTATGTTTGTTAGTAGAAACAAAACCAAAGAAGAATCTGAATTCTGGTTAGTCTTTTCTGTGGATCCACAGAATTAATTACTCCAGTTATGATATATGGAAAAAAATCATACATGCATACACACACACACACACACACACACACACACACACACACACACACACACACACACACACCCCTCCTACTTAGTCTGGTCAGGCAATCAGTTAGACAGTCCATAAGCATTTACGTGCCAGGCACTGTACTAAATGCTGGGGAAACAAAAAGAAACAAAAGACAGTACCTGTCCTTAAGGAGCTCACGGGGGAGACAAGCAAAAAAATATGTATAATATGTACAAATATGTACAAACTATCTACAAGATATGAAGTAATTAACAGAGGGAAGGTACTAGAATTCAGAGTTTGGGAAAGGATTCCTGTGGAAGGTGAGATTTTACTTGGAACATGAAAGAAGCCAGAGAAGCCAATAGACAGAGTCCAGGAGGGAGAGCATCCCAGGCACGAAGGACAGCAGGAGAAACTCTCAGAGCCACAAGATGGAGTGTCTTGTTTGTCTATCAGTCAGAAGGCCAGAGTCATTGTATTAAAGAGAATGTGGCGGGAAGTAAGGTATAATTTATATCTTATTGAGATCTCTGTGATTCTTACATCTGTATGGCATAAACAGACCAGCACTGGTTTCTTCAGTGTATTTAATATATATTTATATATATATGTACCCTTGGAGTTATTTCCTTATGTATATTTTTGTTGCTGCATTTTCTGTTGTTGGGAGAACAGTGATGACTATGCCACTCTATTTGCAAGGTAATTAAACTTTCAGCCCATCTGTTTAGTAGCTTTCATAATATTTTCAAAGGGCACAGAATGTTTTTAATATTTGTATCACTTTATTTTTGCTTGCTAAGGGACCTATTATCTAGTTGAACTTTGTTAGAGTGAGATGTTCAAGATTGGTTAGCGAAATGGGACATTAAAAATGTCACACAAGCAATAAAGGAATATAACTGATGTCAAACTTATAAATAACCTACAGGACTTACTTTCTGAAATGGAATTTTAGACCTCTGGGTTCAGTGTTTCTCCTATGATAATTGAAGACAGCAAGAAAACCAAAAGTGGGGCTAGGTTGCATTGCTGTAAACAATCCCTATGGTTCCGGAAATAGCAGCTGCTGTACTTGGAGAAGCAGCCAAATCTGGGGAAACAAATTCCTATAAAACCAAATTCTTTCCAGTATCAAAGTCAAATCCTTTGATTAAGTTGAATATGTACAGAAACTTGTTTGCATTTTTAGCTGACAAAAGTTAAAATCTGATATCTGCTACTTAGTAGCTTTACGATCTTGGGCAAGTCACTTAAAAGTCTCTGAGTTTAAAATGAATTATCTGTGAAAGGAAAGGACATACTCAGTGATCTCTGACATCTCTTGCATCTCTACATTTGAATGTAATACCAAGCTGAGAACACTAAGCTCTGAGTTTTTTACAGTCAGAGTCCAATCTTGGGAATAAATTGCCCCAAATCTATCTTTGGAAGGTCTATTACAAAACAGGTAGCTCCAATTCCCAGAGGTATAAGGTAATTAAATTTTCTCAATCACTGATGTTGCCCTACCATAATAAATAATATCCTTGCAGCCAGAGAGTTAATATATTAACTAAGCAAATACATTACAAGCTAAAATGAAGTAAGGCTTTACAAAGATTATAATCTAAGTTTTCTATTTTGAAATATGGTTTTAATTTTGAAGTTTAACCAAGGTCATATCAAGTTTCTAAACATTTTAATCAAAAATTGCCTTTAAAATCCACTTAAAATTGAATAGATTGTTTTGTCCTTTCTAACACTGAAAAGGGGAAAAGAGCTAAAGGTGGAGGGGCAGGGGGGAAGCCAGAGTATCTAGGACTAAAACCCAGAGGTCCTGTCCCTTTGGCCTATTCCCGCTGGTTATCACCAAACAACCCTTCAAGAGAAAGCTAGAGTTGGATGTATCTTTAGAGAAATGAGGAAACTATTCTTCAATGACTTTCAGTTATCACGTAAAACTGCATGGGATTTTAAAATATTTGTCCTTTTGCCCCTTCATTTTTAGAGGAATATTAAGCATATTAAATTTTTTTGAATGCCATCTTGAGCAATTCAGGAGAAGAATTACCATGCAGATTCAATAAGTGATTGTGTAATAAGAGGAAGGGTTATGTTGGATGCTGTCAATGCTTTTGAATATCAATTCTATTTAAGCTTACTTGAAAATCACTTCTATTCATGAAAATAGCCATGGATAGAGACCGGATTGAGGGTTAAGGCTATATCTATGGAATGTCACAAATTTTAACATTACTCTGTATGATAATCCTTTCCAGTGAGGAAGCCAAATAGAGGAAAGTAGAAACTTCCTTCACATAAGGATTCTTTCCACTCCTTTAAGCCTAAACTTTCTCCTCAGCCAATTCAATTCTTCAATCTTCCTCAGAGAAATATTCTCAGAAACACTTTTATGCCACTGTTCTTAAAGGAGCCGGTAAGTCGTTAAACTATACAGAATGTTGAACTTGATGTTAAAAAGATCTGTGTTTGAATCCTGACACTTAATAGGTATGTGACTCCGAACAAATATCACAGCCTCAGCTTTTCCATCTGTAAAACAGGGCTAACAATAGCTTCTACTCCACAGTTTTATTGTGTTAAAATGAAATAATATGCACAAAATACTTTGCAAATCCTCCAGAGTTATATGAATGGTAGCTGTTATTATTACTTGAACCTAGAGCCAATTTAACTCACAAAAAAAATTTCTATACTGGATATTCCCTTTGCCCATTACCTGGGAAATCTTCTTCCTTGTTACTACTTACACTTTGTTCTCATTCAGCTTAGCCCTCCTGTCCCTAAGCCATGTGCTCTTCTACTTTCCTCTTCTACTGTGCCATCTACAACCCTATCTCTTTCTTTTTAATATATTTCTCTTCTTCCTAAATGTCTTCCTTTCTTGCTTCCTGTGTTCTGGCACTCACAGAATCTGGATTTTATATTTCTTCAAGGGACTGTCTGTGAAGCTTTCCCAGATGTCCTCAGATGAAAGCATTATCTTTTCCCTTAAATATTCCTAGATATTTTGTCTATATCTTTCATTGAGCCCCATGTACCATATTTACCTGGATATGTGTTTTATTACTCATTACCCATTCCTATTCCCTACCTCAGTAGCACAAGCTATTTTCTTTGAGGTCAAATATACTTTTCCAGTTTTTTTTTTTTCAGTCTTTATGTCCGCAGCACAGAGGAAGTGCCTTTCAAATAAAGTGTACTTAAAAAATGCTTGGTGAATTCAGAGGAAAAATAGCATATTCTTTGATGGGTATATGGAGTTTAGAGCAAAGATGGTTTAGATGGAGAGAGACCTGAAATGGACCACTATCTGTATGGCCAAGGTTCAAGAGTCACTATCCCTGAGTTTTACTGAGCTCCCTTTTTTCAATTCTAGCCAAGCTTCTCTTTCAGTGCTTCTGATGAGGTGAACATTTAACGTTTTAAAACTCCTAATTGTTCCAAGAAAAGAACCTTCAGGTGCTTATAGCTTTATTAAAGATCAAACTTGTGATTGTCTTTCATCAAGGAAGGCATTAATTCTTCTACCAAGAAACATCATTAGGCAAATGTCAAGTCTTATAGGTACATCTTATCTGAGTTTTAAACACTTCTCTAATTTAAGAAAAAGAGGAAGGTGAACACTCAGGACTAGACATTTCAAATTCTTTAATGGGACTAACATGATAAAAAAGCAAACTTAGATTGTGTTTGAAAACATGGAAGAGAGAGGAAAGCTTTAAGGTAAACAGATTCCAAAGTAAAAGAACTTACTGTTCCTATACCATTCCTTCTATCTCAGCTGTAAATATGGATAGAGTGTGGCTACATTTTACTTAATCATTTTAATACATCTTAAGGCAGATGGATTTAAGAATTAGGAGCACGGGTGCCCATCTCTCATGTGATCTCATATGATATTATGGATCACTCATAGAAATCAGCATGGCACAGAGGCTGGAGATTTGGGTTTACTAATTGCCTAGGAAGCCTGGGTTCAAGTGTAGCCTCAGAAACTGTATATACATATGTGTTTATATACATATATTCGCATATATACATACATATATGTGTATGTATATACTCCTGCTCCTGAGCCATCTACTTAAACTCTCAGTGACCTAAATAATCCTCTAAGAGTGTAAACTTCAGAGAAAGTGCCTACCTGTTTGGGTATAAGGTGTTTCCTTATCTAGGAGTTCCCTATGCTACGGAAATAACATTCACAGTTTGTATCCTTTATGAAAAATAAGCTCAAGGTAAATACCTAACCATGACTGATATCATGTTTGTAGTAGAGCAAAATAAAACATTGGCAGAAATTGAAACAATTCTTGGGGTAGAGGCAAAATGTAACCATGGAAACTGATTCCACTCTTTTTTTTTTTTAATAGATTTAGTCCTATTTAAAAGATAGTATTCCCTTTACCTTGAGGAAATGCAGATTACAAGCCTATGATTTAAGTTTCAGGACTTTGCTGGTGCACACAGAGAAGTTAAGTGACCACAGAGCTAGTTAGTTCAGAGCATAATCTGAATATAGGTCTCTAAGTCCAGCATTGTATTCACTATATATCCTGCTGCTTTTGGGCAATACAAAGAGTCCTGAATTTCAAGTCAAAAAACTTTGAATTTTAACCTCGCCACTTAACTATCTTTGTGACTTTGATCAAATGACTAAAGTATATGTGCTTGATTTTTTACAACTATAAAATGAAAAGTTTAGATCATATGATTCATCTGGTCTCTTGAATATCTAAATCCTATGAGTTTTCCATTGAAAAGTATTCCGATTATTTAAATCATTTCTGATCATTTTCACAAACAGATGCCACTTAATTAGCAGTAATTAAATCTGCTAACTTGTCTTTATTTCTATTGTTGTTTTATTTTATCTTACAGTTTTTGCATTTCTATTGAGCTAGATAAACATATTTATATACATATAAAATATATCTATCATCTCTCTATATCCATTGAGAGAGAAAGAGACATTTAGACAGAGGGAGATAGAGAGCCCTTTTCTATTTCATGCATTTGGCATTTTGTATGTATGAACAACCACCTAAGGCAATTTACCTAAACCCATGTGTAAATATTTATATATAAACATGCAAATGTATGTGTGTGTGTACTTGTGGACACTTGTGAGTTCCTCTATGTGGAGCACACCGTTTGTGGGTAAGTCTACCACCACTGCTGATCAGCACACTTGTTAGAAACTGAGTCTTGGAGATGTGTCTAGGCAGTAAAAGATTAAATGTCCTTCCCATGGTCTCCTGGATTTCTATAGTATATATGTTCTTCACTTGAGTCCTTCTCTGATGCGTCTTCATGGTAAGGAGATAAAACTAAGTTTCTGAAGGCTATAATTTGTACTTTGAGATGTGTATCACAACCTGTCCATGCCTTTTTATTAAATGAGACACTTACTTATGTCTGTATTCTTTAAAACTTAGCAGGAGAGGAAGCCCCACAAAACTACATGCTATTATTTTTCTCTACACTTTTTGACTTTGTGTTGATATCAATGGAACATTCAATGCAAGAGAATTGTCAGAGATCCCTTAGTCTTTATTCATGACTCTTTATGGTCATACACATGGCAAGACATCCTGAAATCACATTTCCTGTATAACTTCTTTTTGATAATGTGTTTCAGCCTGTTTATGCCCATAAAGCACATTTTTATTGTTTTTGAGGAAACCTACTATTTTAATTCTTTGAATACTGATATTTTATGACTCAAAGCCATAAAACATCCTCAGAAGAATGATGGTGTCACAAAAATAGGCCTTTGTTTTGGGGAGTAGTTTTGTGTTACTGCACAATATCCAGAGGGCTATACTGGCAGTGTTTATATGTATGCATATAGTTCTACATACACACACTGAGTTAAATGATGGAAAAGACTAACGATGGACATCTCTAAGGAATATTTCACAGAAAGTTAAGGCACTTTATAGGTGAACATGAAAACAAGGATTTGGGGAAATAAGAAATTCTGGAGAACAATATGGTATCAGTCTTTATACGTCAGGGAAGAGAAAAAAGGACTTAATGAGTATTGTTTCCTATGATCAGAGGAAAGACTAGAATTGAGTTCTTTTTGCATAGCAAGCTTATTTCCAAAAGCTGTTAAA
This sequence comes from Bettongia penicillata ogilbyi, assembly GCA_023548195.1. Lineage (NCBI taxonomy): Eukaryota > Metazoa > Chordata > Mammalia > Diprotodontia > Potoroidae > Bettongia > Bettongia penicillata. Next base: position 512,259 of record JAJHZJ010000037.1, read on the forward strand.
TGGAGCTATGTAAGCCCAATAAATATTTGAAGGAAGCCAGGTTTCTTCATTGGTATTGAGCTCAGAAGGCCATTACTGAGGCAGATTGGAGAGCAGCTACACACACACATACACATTCATGTATACATGTATGTGTGTATGTATATGCATGTGTGTATATGAACACATACACATTATATAAATATGCATGTGTATATGTATATATACATATAAAACATCTGTAAGATGATATTTTGTTATTCAGTTGTTTCAGTCATGCCTGACTTTTTGTGATCCCATTTGGGATTTTCTGGGCAAAGATACTAGAGAAAGTTGCCATTTCCTTCTCCAGTTCATTTTATAGATGAGGAATTGAGACAAACAGGCTTAAAGCGACTAGGGACACAAAATACAGTAAGTGTCTGAGACTGGATTTGAACTCAAGAAAATGAGTCTTCCTGACCTCAGGCTTTTCATTTTATTCACTGCACTTCCTAACTGCCCAAGATGATATATGCATGTATATAAAATCTATGAACACATGCTATTTACATATATTCATATATAATAGCTAATATTTATAGAGCATTTAATATTTGTAGTTTTACATATATTATCTTATTTGACCCCCAATACAACTCAGAGAATTTAGTGTTATTATTATCATCATTTTACAAAAGAGAAAATTGAGACTCAGAGAGCTTAAGAGACTTGACTATGATCACACAGCTAGTAAGTATTAAATTCAGATTTAAATTCAAAAATACATGATTCCGAGTCTAGCACCTTATGAATTCTGCCATATCAGTGCATATGTAGCTGCACTTTTAAAATCAACAATTAGAAATCTATTCGGAGATTCCCTGAGTAGTCTGGAACTATACAGCACAGGGGATCCTGAGCCTGGGGATCCTGGTGTGAATTTTACAGGGACCCCAAAATAAAAGCATTTGAATAAGGAAAGACACAGGTAACACCTATTATGAGAGTTATATGACCATGGTCTGTCAGACACTATACCAGCTGAGTACAAGTAATTATAGGTCTTATTGGTCCTAACAAATTGGAAAAAAAAATGATTGTAGTGGCAAGTTATGCATATGCCATTTGAGGACCAGGCTGACTAAGTCTGGAAAATCTTACTACCACGTTGATCTTAAGGTAGTCAATTTTTAGCCCCCCAAATTCTCTAAGAATATGTGCTAAGTTTCAGAGGCATTGCAGTCTTTATCCTTGGAGGTGGTGCTGAGAAATCATAAGCCCTTGAAATACTGAATATAAATAATGGAGAAAAATAGCGCTACAACGAGAGTTAGGACACCTGGGCTATGTTTCCTGTTCTGACATTAACTAATTCTTCGACCTTGGACATAAATGACTTCACAAGTCCTCAGTTTCCTCATCTGTGAAGTAAAGGATAAGACTATAAGTTTCCCTTTATTTCAAAATCTTATTACATTCTGCCACCAAGATTAGGAAAACAGTTAAGTAGCTTACGATAGCAAGGGCATTCTAGGTTGTGAATGATTTCTGAATACATAACTATGCCCCACTTTTAAATAAACACCCTTTTATTGATGTGAAAAGCATGTGTCTCCTGACACAGGAAATCAACAGAATTTGAAATAGTAAAGCTAATACTCCAATACAACCATTCAAGGTATAAATAGGTGAGCAGGGGCCTCACTATTGGCTTATCTACATTTAATGCCTATTTACAAAAGGCATAGGGAAAAGAAGTAGATTCCAGGAAGCTGGACAATGGCCTGTGTAGAATGCATTAGTCAAATAGAATTAACAATGAAAAAAAGAGTGACCCACCCATGGTGTGAAGATCACTGGAGACAGAAAATGAAGGGAAATTGTCACTAAAGAATTATACCAAACACTTGAACAGAAATAAAATGAAAGGGGTTTGGAAACAGCACAAATGGGACATAGAGACATAACAGAATAGAGAGGCAGGACTTCAATAATCCAGGCATCTGCTGGATCTCTTTCGGTCAAATTTATAATTCCTTGGATTGTTTTAATGATAATCTTATCCTTTTAAAGGTAGAGGAATCAACAAGGGGAATTTTGTTCTAAAACTGATTCTCACCAACAAAGAGGATGGGGAGGAATGAATGGGAAATCTAGAAGGAATTTAATTTTAGAAGACAGAATAAAAAAGGACAGGAAAAATAACTTCAGTATTCATAAGAAGTTCTGTCACAATATGCAACCTAATCAATTTCTTCAGGAATATATGTGGAAACAAGAAAAGCTCCAATGACTTCTGACATGAAAAATATAGAACATATTAATTAGGAAACTGATTTCTGAATAGTTTAGTTGTGTTATGTTAGAAAGGACTACCTCAATTTTGCATGTTGATGTATCTGTATAAAAGCATGCCTGAAAAATTGTCCCTCTGAACAGATGACATAAGATGACCCCCTAAACACACCCTTCCCTTTGCCAAATGGGAGAACAGTAATTCTTCCCTAATTTGTCAAATCATAGCTTGAAAGTAAAGAAGTCTATAGAAGATTTGAAATATGTAGAAAGGAATAAAATATTTATTATATATGTGATTTGTTTGGAGAATTATGTAACTTAGTTATAAGGCTTACTAAGTATTATGGAATATATGGACAGTGAGTGGACAGTTACTATAAGTTGATTGGCACACTCTACAGTGTCTTATTTATACCATCTACTAATCATACTACTAATCTACCAAAGTTGAGAAATAAGGCAATGTAATGAAAGAACAGATAATATTTATACTTTTGTACAGAATGTTTTTTAATTGACATAAAACACTGATGTAAGTAATGACTTTCATTCTTAGGCTCCTAATTTCCACTCAAGTCATTTATGAAGTTTTCTGGGGAAAGATCTCACCAGGTACCCCAGACTAAAATCACTATTTCTCAACATCAGGCCTTTTAATCTTCTAGTCAAGAAATTAATACACAGCTCCTAATACCTCAGAGATATTAATCCACACTGGCTAACTTGACCATGTGCTTTTCTGGATGAGAAAATTTTCAAGTAGTCATTTTCTGTGTAAAATTATGGAGTGTATGGCATTTTAGAAAAATGATTAACTTACATAATTGATGATGAAATGGATTTTAACTTATGCAAAAGGGAAAAAATAGCTTTTAGAAAAGAAGTTTAAGAAGTCTAATCGGTACAAAAAACAGATATTTTCAGTGACTGCCATATGCTATGAATTTGTTGATATTTATCTTATCTTGAGAAACAACTATATCATGCATTAAGCTGTAAGCAGGAGAATGTTCTGTGTGACACCTCTTTGGTCTGTAATTTTTACTTGATCTCAGTTTGAATACAAGTAAGCATGTTTAAGCTGCTGAATGAGTCATTCAATACGGAAGAAATAGGGATAACAATTGAGCCTAACAATAGTTGCCTAGCACTTCTAAACGTCAAAGTCAGATCCAGGAGAATTTGGATTTTGAAGAATGTGAGTATTGAAAAGGTAGAACAGGGGCCCTTCCTAACTCAGTTTCCCTATTGTGCCATCCTTCCTTTCAGCATGAAATTTCCCATCTATTACACCAAAGTTCTGACCCGGATACTCCTAGAATATGTGGAGTTCTGTTACCAGAATTGGCAGCTTTAAAAAGAAAATATTCAAATATTTACCTGGAATTAAATAAAGCTGAGGGAATCTTGTCCCCATCACACATGTAAAAGGTGTGTTTGAGACCCAGACCTAAAAGAATAGTTGTGATCTAGTTACAACCACATTCTTTTTCCTCCTTTCACAGAAAATTCCTCTAACTGTGGCATGAGATTCATAAATGTTTTACCATCAGTCTTACTGATGCTGTCATGTGGCCCACAGTGGTAGTGCTTCAGGGGTAGAAAATAGTCTATGACTTGTATCTCTTCTCCTTTGATTTTCTAGGATTATTTGGTGGTCCTAAACCTAAAAGGCTCTAGCTGCTTTCAGTTGCCTGGGATGGCCACCTATGAATTCAGTCAGGGTGAAATAAACTATAGTTAGTCCTATGTACGTTACAAGGAAGGGATTAGGCCACGTGGCATGAACAGAATTTAAAGGGAGATATCCCTAGGTTATAATACAGATAGAATTTCAAGTTCTCCATGAACTATGGAATACTGCTGACCTGGTAAGCCCTGCCAAGCAAGCAGCTAGAGAACAAAGGTTTATTTCTTTCAAGTATGCCTGAAGCCTTTACACTCTTGTTCTAGCACCTAGCAGTCCCAACAACACATAAAAGGGAACAGAGTTGGAGTCTCTTTATTCCCACACACCTGGCAGTTTTCTTACCTCATATATGCTATATTAGCTACCATTCTGAGCCCATAGTCTTGGAAAGGAAAGAAAGACAATGGGGAGGTCTGGAGCGCATCAGACTGGAGTGCCAACACATCTTCTTGATTTGTAGTAGACAATTGTAATCTTGCAAGCCAAACCAACCTAATTTTATATCCCCTTGCTTATGTCCAGTCAGTAATCTATTTCACTTTGATAAATGAGTTTAGGACAGTTCCTTCAGCTTTCTGCAACAGATTTCACGGGCTAAAATTCTATCAGTGAAGTCAGTGCAAGAGAGTTGAAAATTTCTCATGAATGAAATTGTGCCCCCTGACCCAGAGATTTGACTATTAGCTTTATACCCCTAGAGAGTCACTGAGGTATGAAAAGAAAGTCCCCATATACACCAAAATATTTACAGCAATACTTACAGCAGTATTATAACAATTTCATAGCAAAGAAATAGAGACAAAATTAATATTGGAGAATGGCTAAATAAATTCTGATACATTAATGCAATAGACTAGGATTATGTTGTGAGAAACTGTAAAAATATAAACATGAAAAGACTTCCATGAATCAATGCAAAATAAGCAAGTGGGCCAAGAAAACAACTAAAATAACAGGAATGTAAAGAACAATGATTAAAAGAATCAAAAACAGATGCTTCCAGATTACAGGGAACAAACATGGACCCCAGTGAAAAGAGATATGAGGAAGCACTTTCCCCAACTTCTTTGTAGAGTTGAGGAGGTCAACGGATGTGGAACATTAAACATAGTTGCAGACATCTTTATTTACTAAGTGGTTTTGATGATTTCTTCTTTTCTTTTTTTTTAAATTTCTTTTGCCCATTTTATGCTGGCTCCAGAAAGAAGAAGGAAAGGTGAAAAGAAATTTGGTAATGTAAAAAAAAAAAAGATATCAATAACAAATTTCTTTGAAAAATAAAAAATAGAGTTATAGTAGTGATTGAGTAGTGGTTAAACAAATTCAATATATGGCATGTCCAAAAATATCTTAGTATAATTTTAAACTTCAATTTCTTTAAACTACAGTAAGATTTTTGGAATATCCAGTATAAATGTAATGAAAGGTCAATGTGACAAGGTATGATGAAAGGTAACCATCTTAGAGAAACTTAAAAAGACTTGTATGAAATGATACATAATAAAGTGAATAGAACATATTAGACATTTTATAGAATAAACTACAGCATTGTAAATATAAGCAATATTGAAAGATGTTAGGAACTCTGATTAACTCAAAGACCAACTGCAATTCCAGGACAGAACACAAAACATGCTGTCCAACTTTTGGGAGAGAGGTGATTGACAGAAAATGAAGAATGAGACTTTTAAAAAAAATTTGTCAATGAGGAATTTTGTTTTGACTATGAATATGTTATTTTTAAAAATTAATCTTTTTAATGGAGCATTTGGGAGAGTAGGAAAATAGATTGTTGTTCCTTAAAAAATATATTAAAATTTTAAACATTAAAGAGAAAAAGGTTAAAAAGAAAAATGGCTAACAAAGAACAAATACAGATACAATAAAAAGATACAATAAACTACTCCCAACTCCTTTATAGAAGTCAGAGTCCATAAGAGCAAAACATTTCATATATTTTCAGATTTTTTAATTGATTTAATTGATCTTCCTCATATTTTCCCTCTCTTTTTCTTTCTTTTTTGTCTCTCTTTAAAAAAAAAAATCTTTGCATCTTAAAGTGGTTTTCTAGGAGGAGAGCACAAGGAATCTCCAGTCAACTTAGATTTTTAAGACACATTTTCAGATGATGAAAACAAAATCCAGTAAGGCATGATGAATAGAAAAGCTTTGTAGAGTCATCTCAGACGAGTGTCAGGAATGCTAAAGCTGAAATTGAGTTGAGACCATCTAGAATGCTAAGGAAAACATTTTTCATTTAACTTTATTCAGTATTTGCTGTGTTAGGGAGAAGGTGACGGGGGGGGGAGTAGAATACCACTCCTCACAGTAAATGGGAAGATGATAACAGATTGCGGAGAAAAGACAGAGCTGCTCAATTTTTATTTTGCTTTGACCTTTACCCTGGAAAGGACAACATAAAAAAATAGATAATGATGAGTTAATACCCAAAATAACAAGAGGGATATTAGAGACAAACCTAGTTGTCCTTGAAGATTTTGAGTCATATAAATCATATCAACCCCATCCTAAGGTACTAAAATAATTGGCAGATGCTCTTTTTGAGTCAGTTTCAGTTAGTTTTGTAACAGCACAGACAACAGAACACATAGTGAAGGATTGGAGAAGGGCAAATATGCCCTTGAATTTTTAAGAAGAAAAGAATATTTGCAAACTATATTATAAAGCAGTGATCTTGACTGATTTCTAGCAACATTCTCAAATGTATTTATAAAAAGATGGTTGCTGGTTGAACAAAATGGCTTCTGAGATTCTTTGTAAAGTCTGAAATGTGGTGATTATCAGATTCCACATGACTGTTCATTAAAGCAAAAGGAATACCGAAAGGGAAAGGGAGTGCTCTCTAGAAATAAATGAACAAGATACTTTATCAAATATCCTTCCTGGACCTGGATGATAAGGCTACTGTAGTTCTAGATGCTGGGGCTACAAAATAAAGTGAAACAGTCTCTGTATATAAGGATCGAACCTCATATTGTTGAAGATAGCCGGAGGGGATTGGTAGCTGTAGCGACTTGGAAAAATTTCATGTAGAAGTTTTTGCTGGAGCTATCTTGATAGTGAGGCATTCTAAGACAGTGAGGTGAAGATTGCAATTCCTACATGGGAATGACCAATTCAAAGGCATGGAGATGAAGTGTTGTGTGGGGAATGGCATAATATTTTTCCATTGAAAGGTCAAACTTTGGCCAGAACATAATGGGTTCCATCACATCCATTACACATTACTAAAAAGTATATACTTTCCGCACTGTGGTACTCAATAACATGCAGTCACTATATTTAGCTTTATAGGAGGAGGGGGGTGGTACTAAAAAATGAACTATTATAAATTCTATATAATCACTGGCTACAATGCAAGTAGTAAAATGAGATAGTGGTCACAAAAGAAGACTCCCTAGGGGCATGGAAAGGGGATAATAGATACAGAAATGAATGGATTTTTTTTTAAAAGAAGATATCAAGAAAGCTTTTAAAATGGAATAACAGAGCTTCTGAATATGCGTTATCTCTGGGAAGCTTAGGCCAACTGTACATGTTTCTCCCCGACTCCACTCTAGGGAAGGCAGGACTCTAATAAATAATCACTACAGGGCATTTGAGCATGGTGCCTGATTTGGAGATACTTGATATCCAACTGGAAGTACCCACAAATTATTTACATATTTATATGCCTCACAACCATTTCTTGGGCTTAATTCCTGCCTATGGCCCTGGGGAAGGTGTAAATTGAGTTGATTAACTTATAATGTGGATATCAGTTTTGGAAACGCATTTTCTGGACTTTAGGCAAAATGAGAAAGTACTGCAGGACATTTTAATATCTTGGCACTACTGGTCATCAGTACAGCTGTTGTTTATGGGATATTTAGGAGACAAGAAATTCTAACTTTCCCACATTAAGGTGTTATCATTATAGTCAAGTTATTCTCTGAGTTAAGACCAAGTCACAATTTTTCAATTTAGCACTGTCTATTTTTTTAACCCTTTTATTGCAAAATGAGTAGACATTAATGAGGCAGGGGATATCATGACTATCATGGTGGAATGGACATCGTTCTTAGAGTTATAGGACTTACCTTTGAGTGCCACTAGCAACAATTATTTCCTGTGTGACCAAAGATGAGTCATTTACCATTCTCTGTGCCTCAGTTTCCTCACATATAAAATAGTAATGGCAATACTTGCACTTCTGAGCTTGAAAGATTGTTATAAGAAAAGCATTTTTTTAAGCACCAAAAACTATAGAAATGCTAGCTATTAGTAGATACACATAACCTACAATCATTACAGTAACTTTGTTTTAATTTAGTCTGTTTTTTTAGGGTTTTCTCTTTCAATTTCATGGTAACTTCGCAGGAATAGAAAAGGCAAGCCATATGTGCCAAGAACCATAAGTTTGAAAGGTTACAAATATTAACAAAATGCACTTTAATTATCTTAACTTGTTACTGGTATTAAGCACAATTCATTATTTGAATTTCTGAATTTTTCAACCACCTGCTATTTTTTGTGCCTTATTCACTAAATTTTACTTAACACATTTTACCATGTTGACAGAAAAGAAATTCACAGCAGTGTCTTGCCTCATTTAAGGAAATTCACTTTATTTCTCCAACAGAGATCTCACTAGTGGCTCAGCACTTACATTTGACAGGATTCTTAATATTCTCAGCAGGGTCAGAATAATTGTTTTAGGTATTTATTGTTGTAATAAATCAATAATGGCCAGAAATAATGGAACATATAGGGAAATTTTGCCAAAACAGCATCAGTTCACACTTTTGGACCTTTCTATATGCACACATTTTCATTTACCTTGTAACTAGATAAATTCAATGGAAATCTAGCTCCAGTCTAAACATTTTTAATTTAGTCTTTCACAATACTACTTTTTCCTAAAGATGAAAACATATTGCAGCCTTTTTTATAATGGAGGACCTTTGTAGAGGTTCTACTGTGGTTTAATAACTCATTTGAATATAAAAACAGTATAATATGGAAATATAAAAATATTTCCCACAAAATGTATACATAATTGGAATGCATATACAAATACAGATAAAATCTGAGATTATTTACAGAATAATCTTAGAGTTGGAATAAACCTTCAACATGCATTCAAATTTAGGAATCACATCTACTTTCAGTCTGATTGAATGCATCCGTCCCAGTTTGAAGAACTTAATAGTTTGTGAAGACTCACACATTCAATGTCCTTTCCTTTCTTATGACCACCCTCTTCCTAACTTCTACATGACTGTCAAGGGCACCACCATCCTCCTAGTCATCTAAGTTTACAATGTGGGTTTGTTCTTCCTTGTCTCCTTACTCTCATTTTGTGTATTGAGTCAATTACCATGCCTTGTTCACTGTGCTTTCACATATCTAGTACATGTTCCTTTCTCTTTCCTGAATCTACCTCTACTCTGGTACTCAGACCTTCCTCATTTCACATCTGGAATACCGTTATAGCTTCCTCTTTGGTCTCCCTGACTGAAGTCCATTATTCATTTAGTTGTCAAACTGGTCTTCTTAAACTGGAGGCATGACCACCCCCACCTACCCCCATTCAATAAACTCCTTTGCCTTTTATTACTCATATATGTGCATTACATGCATACATACATATTTCTTTTCTCTGTTAGCTATATTCCATGACAGTAGCAAATACCTATGCCAAACGTACAACTCCACTGTATGACTGACTTAATATTTATTATCAAGGATAAATGAACAAATACATCTCTGTTCTTTCATCTATTAAGGAATCTTTTGTTACTGTTGTTACTACATAGCATCCAGGAAAGAAATATTGGAAGAAAACCTTTAAAGCTGCATTTTACATTTCCAAATCAAATACCTTTTTCTATTTACCAAATAAAAAATATAGTGAGATCTGATATTACCTGGGATTTGTAAAACTATAGCCCACTACAGAATATCCATTGTTAAAACTCGTGTGTTTTTATGATATTTTTAATGAGGGTACACATGTAGATTAATTTAGATAGTTTAAAAGGCAAGTCTGTGTGTGTGTAGCTACTGATATATTTGTTAAGTACTCAGCACGGTGACTGGCACATAGTAGGTGCTTAACAAATGCTTATTCCCTTCCCTATAATCTTGATGACTTTTTAGAGTGGTGAAGATGGTCATGATTTTTCTATTTATTTAGCACATTCTCCTCTTTTTACTCTCTTGAGAAATAATCCTTCAGCTCCCTCAAATTTGTGTCACCCTCAGCACCCTCTGTATATTTCAAGGCTAATCTAGTTGTGCTTCCTGCTTTGGTTTTCTTTAATGCCACTCCAACTTTTTCATGTAGCACACCAGAGACTGCATCCAAGTGGGGAGGTTCCATGGTCACTGACAGAAGAAAGGAGTTTATTGTAGAAATCCTGCCATTTGCCCTGATTTTCATTCTTTCAATTTCATCCTTAAATGTTCTTTGGATAATACGGTTTAGCTGGCTTTCACTCCAAGGTCTCCATAAGCTAATTTTCCCCTTTATTGCTTTTTGAATTTTATGAGATGATACTATTCATAATCTTCCTCCTCCTCCTCAGTAGGATTACTTCTTTTTTCATTCTAAACTTGTGTTATCCTTGGCTGCCATAACTCTCAATTTGGCAAATGATATAAGTATTTTCTGGCTGAAGTGACTCCTACCAAGAAGTCATAGTACTTTAATAACCTTAGTAATTTGATTCCATTCAGTAAACTAAACTAAGGGCATACAGTATACCAGCAGACTTCGAGAGAAACCAATAAACTGAAAATTGTCTTCATTTAAGTTTATGAAGCTTTGGGTTTATAAAATGAGTGTGAATATACACTCATGCCATTCAAATATGGGTGTGTTTATCTGTGAGTACATGTACGTACAGTGTATATGCAAAGCATTCATATATATGTTTATATATAATTATTTCATTGAACATATATTTAATAAATATATATAATTATTTTCACTGATATGTAGTGGGGAAATCTCTGATTCATTTAAACTTGTCTTGAAACTTTCCCTTTCCAGCCCAGAAGATGGAATTATATAAGAAAATAAGCCTACAACAGAATAATGATGTCTTAAGCAAAATTCAAAGAAGTAGCCTTTAGTTACCCCCTTCACAGAGTGTGTGTGTGTGTGTGTGTGTGTGTGTGTGTTCATCCTTCATTGCCCAAGAAGACCGTGCCATCAGAGAAATAGACATGACTTGCACTTGACTTTGTTTTGAGTGAGGGAGGGCTTTATAGGTCACCAGCCTCACTTCTCCTCCAGAGTCATCTGAATCCAGTGACCAGATATCCATCCATCAGGATGACTACAGATGAACCAGGATGAGGCAGTTGGGGTTAAGTGACTTAACACGGTCAGTGAGTGTCCAGTATCTGAGGTGAGATTTGAACTCAGGTCCTCCTGAGTCCTGCACTGGTGTTCTATCCACTGCACCACCTAGCTGCCCCACTCTAGAATTATAGAGTATGTAATTCTTCAGGGAAGGACAACTAATTTTACCTTTTAACATATCTGTTTTTCTATGTACACCTATCTCCCCCATAATCTCTCTGGTACAAGTCCTCACCATATCATTCTTTGATTATCACCATAGCCTCCTACTTGGTATCCTTACCATAAATTTTGCCACATTCCAGCCCATCCCTCATTCAGCTGCCAAAGTGATCTTCCCAAAGCACAGGTCAACCCCTACACAATAGACCAGGATCATATCTAGGATCAAATATAAAATCCTCTCTCATTCAAAAACCTTCAAAACCTGAATTCTGCACTACTTTTCCAATCTTCTGTTTAATTGTTTTAAAGCATGTCTTATGGACTTGTGATTTACTGTTGTTGTTGTCAACATTTCTTATGACTGTCCTGTACTGTGCCATCCAGTAGCACTGACCTGCTTGCTGTCCCTCATACAAAATGCCCCATCCCCCTACTCTGGCTTTTTTCAAAGGCTGGTGCCCATACCTAGAATTCTTTTCCTTCTCATATCCTCATATCTCTTCCTTCCTTCAAGTCTCACTTTCTATATCCCTCTAATTCCCTGAGATTAGCTCCATTTAAGCTGCCTACATCTTGTTCTTACACGGCCCTCTACATGTTGTCTCAACCATTAGACTACAAAATGCTTGAGAGTAAGAACTGTTCTTTATTTGCCCTTCACTTAGCACAGTGCTGGGCACATTTCAGGTACTTATTTATGATTTCTTGATCTCTGACAAAGTCATTAACTTCCATTTGCTGCATTCTTATTTTTAAGGAATTATTTTCTTCAGTGAGCTTTTGGACTTCCTTTTCCATTAGGCCAATTCTGCTTTTTAAAGCATTATCCTCCTTATTGGCTTTTTGGACCTCTAATTCCATTTGGATTAGTTTACTTTTTTTTTTTTATTTTTTATTTTATTTTTTTTAATGTTTTACAATCATTTCCTTAAAGTTAAGATTTTATCCCCCCCACCCTTCCCCCAATACCCCCCTCCCTCCCCATGACAGCATACAATTCTGTTTAGGTTCTACATATACTTTCCTATTGAGCACATTTTCACTATATTTATGCTATGTAGTCGAACTAAAATAAATGGAAGAAATCATATAACAAATCAACACACAATACACTGAAACCCACCCACACACAAACATGATCTGCTACATTCTGCAAGTGACTTCCACATTTCTTTCTCTGAGTGTGGAAGGCATTTTTCCTTAGAAGACCGACATTAGGATTTCTTTTTTTTTTTCTCAGTAAGTTCTTGTGTTATTACAAAGTTCCAAGTCTACCAGAAAAAACTCTCGCACACTGTGGTCGTTGCTGTGCACAAAGTTCTCCTGGTTCTGCTCCTTTCACTCAACATCAGATCATATCAGTCCTTCCAGGCCTCCCTGAAGTCTTCTTGTTCATCATTTCTTATGGCACAATAGTACTCCATTACATTCATATACCATAATTTATTCAGCCATTCCCCAATTGATGGGCATCCCCTTGACTTCCAGTTTTTGGCTACCACAAAGAGTGCTGCTATAAATATTTTTGTACACGTGGGACCCTTTCCTGTTTTTATAATCTCTTGGGGATACAATCCTAGTAGCGATATTTCTGGGTCAAAGGGTATGCACATTTTTGTAGCCCTTTGGGCATAGTTCCAAACCGTTCTCCAGAAGGGTTGGATGATCTCACAGCTCCACCAACAATGAATTAGTGTTCCAACTCTCCCACATCCTCTCCAGCATTTATCATTTTCTTGTTCTGTCATGTTTGCCAATCTTACAGGTGTGATGTGGTACCTCAGAGTTGTTTTGATTTGCATCTCTCTAATCAATAGTGATTTAGAGCACTTTTTCATATGATTATAGATATTTTTGATTTCTTCCCCTGAAAATTGCTTGTTCATATCCTTTGACCATTTATCAATTGGGGATAGTTTACTTTTTAAAGTACCATTTTCTTCACTTTTTTGGGTGTGTAAGTAAGATTCTATAGTTTTGAGGATTCTTTTTCACTTTTTGCCCATTTTCCCAGTCAATTACTTGACTCTTTAACTCTTTTTCAAGGTAGGTTTCTGTTCCAGTGAGGAGGGTATACTGTCCCATGCTTCAGGGTTTTTGCTGTTTTCAGAGATACTTTTAGGTTCCTGTAAGTTTCCAGTTCTTCCAAGGTGGTATGATCAAAGGAGAGTTATTTAGACCTCTCTTGACCTGTGCTCTGGTCTATGAGTGACAATAAGCACTCTTGTCTGACGTGGAACTGTGAGGAGGAGAATCCCTCTCCACCACTGCTACAAGCCCTGCCCTGCCAGTGTGCTCAGGACCGCCACCCAGGATTGTGATACAAATCCGGGCATGAAAAGCAAGAGAATCCTGCCCCAATGCCAGCAAAGAAATCCCTGCAATCTCATTCTTATCAGTTGTTTGATCCCCTTACTGTCTGTGGGCTTCAAGCTCCTGAAGCAGCCAGAGCCACCACCATCTCTGCAGCTGTCCCAGCACAGGGACCAGACCATACTCCTCTCTCACCCAGGTCCAGACCTTTCCTACTTACCTTTTAAGTTGTCTTTATCATTTGTGGGTTGAGAAGTCTGGAAACCACCACAGATGCTAGTGATTTAGTCCCCGAAGACCTGCTCTGGGTTTGCTGGGTCCTGGCCTGTGCTGACGTATTTTGCAGTGGACTGTATTCCTCCTCCCTCAGCCCAGTGTAACTGACCTTTCCTGTTGATCTTTCAGTTTGTCTTGGACTGGAAATTTGTTTCACACTGTCATTCTGAGGGTTCTGCTGCTCTATAATTTGTTTAAAGTCATTTTTTGCAGATATTTGGAGGGGCTTGGGGGAGCTCAAGCAAATCCCTACTTTTACTTCACCATCTTTGGTACTTATTCAAAAATGTTAATTGAATCACTGCTAGGTCTGTATACCAAAGAGATTTAAAAGGGGGATGGGAGGAAGGGACCTATCTGTACAAAAATATTTATAGCTGCTCTTTTTGTGGTGGTTACAGATTGGAAATTGAGGGAATGCCTATCAGTTGAGGAATGGCTGAACAAGTTGTGGTATTGTGCTATAAGAAATGACAAGCAGGATGATTTCAAAAAAACCTGAAAAGACTTATAAGAACTGATGCAAAGTGAAATGAGCAGAACCAGTAGAACACTGTACACAATAATAGTAGCATTGTATGATGAATTGTGAATGACTTGGTTATTCTCAGCAATGCAAAGATTCAAGATAATCATAAAGGATTTATGAAGAATTATGATGAAATATCCAGTGAAAGAACTGAACTGAATAGAGACTGAAGTGTATTGTCTTTCTTTCTTTCTCTTTTTGTTTGTTTCTTTCCCTCTTTCATTTTTTTCAAGTCTTCTTGTACAAAATGACTAATATGGAAACGTATATTGTATATGTATAACATATATTGGACTGCTTACCATCTCAGGATGGGCTGGGAAGGATAAAATTTGGAACTCAAAACTTTAAAAAGAAATAAATGTTAAAAATAGTTTTAAGATGTAATTGGGGCAAAATAAAATTTTGTTTAAAAAAATAAATGCTTATTGACTTCATTTGAATAAAAAATTACTCATGTAGTTCATTTCTTTAAAGCAAGTAGAGTTTTTAAAAGTATTTTTAACTCTTGGTGGCAATTAAAGACTGGTTTTAAGATAGTACAACATGACATAAATACTACAGTGTACAGGACAAGAGATGACTGACCAACCAGGAAAAGCTGAATTCAAATCTTGTCTTATGGACACATATGGACTATGTGACCCTGGGCAAGTCATTTAGCTTCCAGTGTTCTAAGCAAATAAGATAAGTTGTAGAGAAGGTACTGAATTATATTGAGAGAGTTTCATCTCAGGAGTCCTTGTTAACCAATTTTTTTCATTGTTATCCCTCTCAATTGCTCATGATCTCATTTTTTCCTGCATATACTCAGCTTAATCTGACCAAATGTCTTGGTTTATAATATTCCTGAACCCTGAATACAGTTTTCTAAACTCTGTGTGTTTACTTTCCCAGGATCATCTATCAACCATCTCTAGCCTTCCCCAGCCACTATAGGCCCCATGGATCTCTTCCTTTTCTGTCCTCCTATCACACTTCAATCTCTATAAAACCCACTTGTGGCACTGCATTTATACTGGTTTAAACCATCATGAGACAGCTATATGGTACAGAATGGATAGAGTGAATGAGTGATTTTGAAATCAGGAAGACCTGAGTTCAAATTCTGTCCCAGGGACTTAGACTTTTGGCGAGTCAGTTAATCTCTTAGGTTTAGTTTCTTCACCTATAAAATGGGGGCACTAATATTATCTACCTCAAAGTGTTGTTCTGAGTATCGAATGAGATAACATTATATAAATGTTAAAGTATTCTTCAGTTTTCTCTCTGTCTTATCTTCACAATGGAATTATAATCCATTTGACAGAAAATACCTTGTCCTATACTTTCTTCACAGCCCCTAGAGTTGGCACAAAGCTGGCTGTATAGGAAATGTTCAGTAAGTCCTTTTGGCTTACATAATTGAAAGCCCAAATCTGTAGAGTGACAAATTATTGTATTTCTTCAGTCTTTCTTCAAGTGAGCATTTTTTTTGCTATACTCTGAATGAAGATTTCAATAAAAAATGATTGATGCTTTTTTTATACAACCAACCTTGACTGCAACTTCAAATTTTCAGCTGTATAGGGTGTCCCAAAAGTTTTAATGGAGTTTTAAATTTTAGTAATTTCAACAGCATACAAATTACAAACTTATTTAAAAAATTAAAAGGTTATTTACATTCTACATGCAAATAAAGAATGTATATAATGTATAAATGTGTGTGTTTGTCTTTCATTGCCTAAGAAGGCCACACCATCAGAGAAATGATGATATGACTTGCATTTGACTGTTTTGAGTGAGGGAGAGCTGTGCAGGTCAACAATCTCACTTATCCTCCAGAGTCACCTGAATCCAGTGACCAGATATTCATCAGGATGATTGGAGATGACCCAGGATGAGGTCATTGGGGTGAAGCGACTTGCTCAAGGTCACACAGCTAGTGAGTGTCAAGTGTCTGAGGTGAGATTTGAACTCAGGTCCTTTTGACTCCTGCACTGGTGCTTTATCCACTGCACCACCTAGCTATCTCATATGTAATATATAAATATATTGATAAGTTTCTGATTAAAATTCATGATAACACTTTTGATATATGTCACAAGTCTATTTTTGAACATTTTATGAACATTTATTACCTGTTTCTCAGTGATCAAAAGGATTGCATTCACAATCCTAGGCTTGAGATCATTCAATGAAAGATGTTTTTATGTATACATGACAGTTACGATATGACCTCTTGATGAAAAATTTGGTAGAGATAGATATTCCCCAGTGATCTAAGAAAGTAATCTAGTTGCATATACAATAAATGATGACAGAGTGTCCTATCTTATTAAAATTAACATTTTATTCAAAATTCATTAAGCTAAATAAATGTAAAAGAAATTTAAATAATTAAACCCAAATTTTTTAAAAAGTCTATAACATTTGTACTTTTGAAGTAATTAAAACTTAAAAGTTCATTAAGCCTTTGGGGACATACTGTATTACTAATTTTCAGTTGATATTACCATAATCATCTTTATACTCTCATAGAATACCAGAGATAGTATAAGAATATCTAGTTTAAGGTTCACCGTGAGCTTATAATGAGAAACTTTCCCTGTCCTTGCCTAATTAGACAGTGCCACAAGTGACTCTGAGGGACAAACATACATCCTCCTGGGTTGATCATGGTCTCTAAATTCTGCTCAAGTCATTTTCATCATCACTGTTTTCAGTCGACTATTTTATTTAATTTTGATGCCTTTATATATTTCAACTGGCTACCAAGTGGGAAGCTTCATTCTTAAGGAGCAGGAAACTTTCAAATAATTTAATGAATCTTGTAGAATTCATTAAATCATTAAATTATTCATTAAATTAAATTCATTAAATCTGGTAGAAAACTAAATAAATTTGGAGAGTGTGCACCTTGAAAAGGGATGGTTGCTGAGTAATAGTGACAGAGAGTCTAGAAGTAGTATGTGAGAGCACGGAATACTGTCATTCCACTACAGCTGGGGCAGGGAGGGATGAGACACAAAAGAAAGTGCAACTAATACTAGAAAGAATGGCAAAAGAAGGAAGTCATCAGCAAAGAGCCAAGTCTCAATCTTCAATCAGTGTTAGAAGATAGATAGAAGGTGAAAGCAAGAGGTTTAAGCTAAAA
The DNA here is from genome assembly GCA_023548195.1 of Bettongia penicillata ogilbyi. Classification (NCBI taxonomy): domain Eukaryota; kingdom Metazoa; phylum Chordata; class Mammalia; order Diprotodontia; family Potoroidae; genus Bettongia; species Bettongia penicillata. The sequence goes on from JAJHZJ010000037.1 coordinate 529,999, forward strand.
GCAAGTGTCTCAATTTTAGAACAGGTATTCCAGAAGGTTCAGTAGAAAGGATATGAATGTCTACAGTAGTACACTGAAGATAGGAGGGGGATGTGGATAGGTAGTGGAGAGGGCTCTTGGTGAACAGTGTTTGTACATTGGTAGCCCAGGGTTCAAATTTATGAGGATATGGAGATCATAATGGGGTGGTACCATTGAGGAATGAGTCCTGGCAGAGTACCAATGGTTGGAGATTCACTGAAGGATGAATATGATTATACTGTTCAAGATTCAAGATGAATATGATTATACTGTTCAAGATTCAAGAAGGATGAATATGATTATACTGTTCAAGATTGACCTCAAGGTCAATCAAAATACAAGGTGGTGATGTTTACCTTGTGGGTCCTCAGGAAACCAACCTTTCAAGAGGAAGATTCTGGTAAAAAGACAGAGATGTTTTTCATGTCCTGGCAAGGCCCTGATAGGTGGGATAAAAAAAGGATCTTGTTGCAGGTGAAGAAGTCACAAAAGTAAGGAGGTAGACAGGTGGTCCTGTCCAGCACAGGCAATATCCTAATGCCCTGGGGCAGGTTCATGGGGGTTAGTCAATAGGGCTCCTATCACAGGACGTCAATTTGCATAATAGGTAACATGGAGAACTTTTAAGGAGCTGAAAAGCTGGAAGATGTCATGTCTCAGAGAAGATTTGAGGCCTCAGAGGCTGATGATGTACAAAGAAACAAACTCAGAACTCATACTATGGGAGTTGAAGAATAGTTTTGATAAATTTAAAAAATAACAGAATATTTAAAATGTGTTATCTGAGATCTCTAGGGTTTCATATAACATTGATTAACATATAGTACCCATTTCAGCAGAATCTTATTGGATTCATGAGATAGCAACCTGTTGGAAATCATGTATTTTGTTTGTTGAGAAATAAGTCCTGCTTTGACTTGAGCTTGTATGGTGGAAGCACAAAAAGCTCTGTTCGTTTTTTTCATCGTCATCATTATCACTAGCATTTTTATAGTCATTTAAAGTTTGCAAAGTACTTTATAATAATTTCATTTTGTCCTCACAATTATGGGATGTATATGCTATTATTATTCCTTTTACAGAAGAGGAACAGGCAGACAGAGTTTGAAAGACTTATTCAAGAACACACAGCTAGTAAACGTCTAAAGCATTATTTGAATTTGAGTCTTTCTGTCTCCAAGACCAGTGTCCAGCTCACTCTATTCCACGCAATCGCTTCTGAATGGAAGCAAAGATGTTGATTTTTTTTTGTTTGTCTGTTTTTGTAATTAGCAAAGATTAAAGAGTCTTTTACAAACAATTTTGCCTTAGGGGTTCAAAATTTCTATCCTTACTTGTGTCCCTGAGCTGTAGTATCTTATAATGGAACTCTAAATGCCCTGAAAACATGCAGGAAGAGCTTGGGTAGTGAACAGCGTTTTAAAAACAGGAGTCTTTAAGCTTCATCCTTCTACTTAGAGGAGGGGCTCTGTACAATGGTATGGGAAAAGTCAGAGTTTATCTATATATTTTATTCTCATGTTGATCAATGATATAATAATGAAGTTAAGGAGAGTGGTTGTTTTGTCCCAATAATGCATTATGATTGGAAAAACTTTTCTTGTGTAGACATCTTCCAAAGACACATTTCATTAATTTTCCCAGATATTATATATATATATGTATATATATATAATATACATGCACATATACAAATGTATATATATAAATATATGTATATATATATAAAATATACATGCACATATACAAACGTGTATATGTATATATATATATATATATATATACACGGATGTGCCAAACTAATGCTGTCACAAGCTTTAATATAGTGTTGTAAATAGCATCATCATAATTCCATAGTAAGTATTTCATCTGTTCAAGTGTTAATTTTGAAGTGAATAGCTCCCTGTGGGACACAACTCAATTATACATCAGTTTTACTTGTATTCTGATGAACTGTTCTATTTTTTTCTCAAGTTATTAAGTTTCTATTTCAATGTATCTGCAGGCTAGAAATACACTTTTGTCTATTGCCTAAGTACATAATTTATTTCCTTGTGATTTGTTAGATTTACATATTGCATGTTATGCTGCACTTACCTTCTGAACAAAAAATCACTTTGATACCAAAGTTAATAGTTTATGAAACATTGACTATGTCTTCAATACTTGCTCTGTGTAAATGGCAAAAAAAAAAAAAAAATTAGTATGACCCTCATGACATGAATATTTTTCATCTCACTATATTCTGGGGTTACCCATTTTTAAATACATCTGCATTGCTGCACATACTGAATGCAAATTAAGTAAAAGACAGATCAGTGTATTCTTTATTCCCTAATGTTCAGTCACTCAAAAAGTACGAGTTCTCTGTGTATAAACAAAGCTTTTTATCATCAACTTACCAACTGTCAATATCTCTGATATTTTGTTGTTACTTTAACTATAAATCCTCAGTTTCTTCATCTGTAATTAAAGAACAATGAATTGATTGGCAAACTCATTGCCAGCAAAGCTCCTGAGGGAGGTTCAGCTAGATTAAAACGCAGTTGGGAAATGTTTAACAAAATGAATATACAATTAAGCAAACAAATAAATATACAGTAAAACATTGCTAATGTTGATTTGTGGTTTTCTAAGTCAATATGCAATTAGCAGATATTTATTTCTATTTTAATTTGAGAGCACTAGATTAGATATATAAGGTACTATGATTCTTGCCTCCCCCACTGGTCTTTACTAAAAATAAAAACCCTCAGAAAAGTATCCATTCTCTACATTTATAACTGTTAGAGAACTTCATTAGATAACCTCTAAAATATCTTCCAACTGTGAAAAAATATGATAGGGATGGAAATTATCTAACACTCTCCCAAATAACTTTCTAACAAATTTTTGCCATCAATGATTGATAGTTATTTTAGGATCATTTTGAGCTTGTTATTTAACGGATTTGATGTTTTAACTATGTTTCTCCCCAGTGACACAGGCACTTGGAGGTAAACAAACTTTGCCTTTTTAACCTAAAAATATTCATCTGATGGGACTTATGGACAGGCTTTAGTCTTATTCCTTCTTCTTGAAATTTTCAGGTCCTTCTATTGTTGCTGATATACGATACCTGCATTCTTACCCACCTGAAAAGTTGACAAGGGATAATAACGATAATCACTATTCCATTCTTTTTTATATATTTATATTCCAGTTATAGTTATATTTTTGCTGGTTTGTATTAGGCTTCATTTTTCACTTCCTTTCTTCAGTGTGTTTAGCCATCTACCCAGAGAAGAAGGAAAATATGCAATCATGAAAACATAGTTTTCTAAATTTCTAAGTCATCTAACAAAAATATGTTCATGATGTATAACTAATCTCTTCTGGACAATGTAATAAGAGAGACAGTTTTCACTCTATTTGCCCATAATCTCTCCATTGGGTTTTTGAGTATATCTAAATCTATTTTCATTTGCCCTACACTTGGATAAAAGAATAATTATTGCACTACCAATCTTTCATGTACTCTAAGATAATTATTTTCTCCTTATCATTTCTTCTTTCTTCAAACTCATTTTTCTTCTTTAAGATTTACATGACCTATCAGATCAAATCAACGAAATTTACTGATGGCCTATCCAGTGAAAAGTATCATGTTAAGTTTAGGTTTAAGGAAACAGAATTAAGAGTCTGCCCTCAAGAAACTGAATCTAAGTAGAGTAATTAGCAAATGATTGTTCAACACAACAATAAAAGTAGTTAATTTGTCAAGTGAATTTCGTACAAAATGAAGTTTAGACAGGCAGAGAGGACAACGAGAAGGGAAAATTTCCAACAGTGGAATGATTTCAGCAAAAGAGTGGAGTTAGGGTAAGGACATGTCAGGCTCTGACAAATGTGAACCAATTCATCTGGCATGAGCAAAAGCTTAGTTGTAGGAAGGGAGGAGAAGATAAGACTAGAAAAAAAGTAGGTTATAAAAGGATTGTGAAGACTTTTAATGCTGGAATAAGGAGTTTGAGCAGTCTCCACGCTTACTAGGCAGGCTTTTGAAAGTTTCTGAGCAAGAGGAAAGGAACAAAGAAAAAAGAAAGGAGGAGAAAAAGAGAAAGAAAGGAAGACACATAAAAGGGAAAAAAGGAGAAAGAGGAAAAAAAGTATTGATCGAAGACAATAGCTATTTCTTCAGTTATAGAAATGTATGGCAACTTCTTAATAAAGAAAACAAAAGACCACACTTTCAATTAATTGCCTTTTGCAGTTCTGATTTAATGTTCCAAAATATGACCGAACAAATATTTTAGGAATTTAAATCTGTTCATGGGATCTGCAGGAAGGATTGAAAGGGAAGAGATTTGAGGATGAAACACCAATAAGAGTTCATAGTAACAGTTCAAATATCAGAAGCAAAAGCCTGAAATGTTCTGATAGCAGAGAAAATGGAAAAGGAGAAAGAACTCCAAGGGAATAAGGACTAAGACAACTTTTTTTTATTTTTCAAAGTTTTTTTAAATTGCTTTGCCCCGAACCATTTCTCATCTCTTACCATCCCTCTTATACTAGGAAGCATCAGAGTAGGGAAAATATGGAGAAAAGGAAGAAAGAAACTGAATTAAAAGAAAAATAATTGAATGATCATAAGGATTGGTACTCATATAGATGATGTAAGCACTTAAATTTGGGCCACTAATTAGAAGGAATTGTAATGTGTCAGTTTCAGGAGTTTTAAAAAGAGATATTGACTTGATTGGTTTCTCCCACCCATTTCAGTTACTACATTTGATGCTAAATGTCCTTGCAAAAGGGTGATTATGTGGTAGCCCAGTTACTGCAGTACGGAGAGGAAAAGGAGAAAGCTACTACACAGACATTTTTTTTTTTCCAAACGAGGGATTATTATATTATTTTCTTTAAAGTTAAGCGGAGATGGGGTAGTAGAGGATTTCAGTCCTTCAATTCTATGTGCGATTGAATTGATGTGATCAGGTAATAACTCCTCCTAAAGAAGTCTTCCTAGTTTTCCATTTTTGTACAGGAAAAATCCCATCTCTGACATGATTTAAAGATGTTCCCTCCTTTTCAGGTGTTCCAGGACGGTGACTGGTTGGGTGCAAGATGTCACCTACCCTCTCTGCAATTATATCCATGATTTAAAAGTCTTGGGTGGAGTAATTATTTTATAGGAATGAAAGTATGGAACTGATTTGTCCACATGAGTTTCCCAAATGGGAATATCCTTATTTACTTCAGGTTGTCCAAAAAGGCAGTTGTGGAGGAACTTACCTAAGATCCCAGGCACTATTGGGGCCCATATGGGCATATGTATGAAGTTATAATTGGGGAGACAGGTGAGACCTCGGATGATTTCACAGAATTAAAACCAAAGAAAGCAATTAACAATTAAGATTCCATAAATATGTAGGGTAGCAGAAAATTAATATAGAAAATAGGTCCTGGAGTGTTGTACCTCTCAAATTAACTATTTCCAGGAGAATGACACTGGGTTCATCTCTCAAGTAAATATCAAATGTCATATAGTGATACTGTGTCTTTCCCCTTTGAAATTATGCATAAGAAATAATGAATGTTAAGTCCATTTCTTCTTTAATAGAAAAGAAATGAACTTCTAATATGCAAAGATCCTGACAAGGAGAGAAAAGTCTCAATAATTAATATAGCTATATACATATTGTGTATATCTGTACAGATATTTTCTAGGAAGCAATATTATTTCCTTTTCATTCCACAGAAGAAACAGTATTTGATATGAGAAAATTCCAAGAAAGAATCAAATCTTTTTACACATAACAAGAAGGGTCATGGAAACACAAACATGATACTAGGGAATGAATAGTAGCCACCATAAATTAAGGGACCCTACCAAAAAGTGAAAATCAGAAATTCTTTTAAATTGCTGATAATCATTCTATTTAGATTTTTTTGGCATAGCATTGTGTGCATGATTCATATGAGACTTATCAGGAATCTTTTCATGCTTTTGTTTTTTTCCCTAATTAAGTGGCTTGTATATTTTATCTTTCTGAGGGCACAGTGGTGTCACTGTCCCTATTAAATTTCATATTGTTCCATGTGACCTCCATTCTCAATTACTTCTAGATAACTATTCCTTTCCATATGCACACAGTGCATATCTATTATATCTATCACAGTTGCCATTCCCTAAAGTATGAATATTGGGAGTCCTGGCAACTATCTTGAAAAACAGACATTTTTCACTATAAAGATGAAATTTCTTCAGCTCAATGATTTTACTAGAAAGCAAACAGTGAAATGTGTGAATGACACAAAACAAATCCATCATTCAACTGAAAAAGGAATAACACAGTTTCAACTGATCAAGATCTGATGTTTTGAGCCATCTTAGTGTCAGGAGAAGCAAGCCAACATGACCATTGCTGTCATAAAATGAAAACATGCCAAAATTATTATTTTCCCAATTAATTTTCAAAATACTGTAAGATTGTAAGTCAAAGACCAATTGTCAATATTCATTTGGTAGAAGAAATTTCCTGAGGAAGAAATTCCCTCTACCAATGAAATTACAGATATATTTCCATCTGTCTCCCTCTCATCCTGACTTAAATAGTTTTACATTTGGGTTCACAAGTACAAAATGAGGGAAAATCAATTAGAAAAAAAATTTTGGGGTTTTAGACATATTGTAAGTTTGATCAAATTAGCAGGATGATATGGCAGTCATGGAAGTTAACTTAAAACTAAAGCTTCATTAAAAAGGGCAGAGCGTCCAAGAATAGGGAGGTGATGATCCCATTGGTATTGTTTGGTTCCATTTTTGAAGATCACCAATGACATCACAGGTGTCTTCACTTGCGACTAAATTAGATTTAAGTGAGGCAGAGTTACACAAAGTCATCAGCCCCACTTTCTCTTCCACATCATCAAAGTCCAATGACAAGACAAAAGTCAAGACTACTGTTGATGGTCTAGGATGCAGACAGTCAATGTTTGATCAAGTTCCAAGCATTCCACAGTGCCTGGGTCAACTGTCTTCATGACCTTTAAAACAAATTATTTTCATCCACCCATTTTGCTAGGGGAAATCTTCATTTTGGGGGTAGATACCCCACAAACTCACTGACAGGTTTGAAGCCTGCTGGTTACCCTCACCCTGGTTTAGCCTGCCTGCCAAGACAATTATACTGGAGTGTGACTGCTTCACAAGCTACAATTTCTTGGAGCCACAGGTGAGTTTAGTGAGAGGTGGACTCCAAATGTAGATGAGCAGTCAAGCAAAGGGCTCAGCAAGCCCTCAGACAATATGTTCTAATCCTCCATGAATACTCCATAATACTCCATCTCATTGGTGAGACGCTACATGAAGTATTGTTTTAGTCATGACCAAGGGAAGGAAATTGGATAGTGAAAATCATGTCACATGAAAGTCTGTTAAAGGAACCAGGTATGTTTAATTTGAAGTAAAGACCTGGGAGGCTGTGGCGAGGGTTGGGGTGAGGGGGATACAACATGACAAAGTTGACTTCGAGTAAAATCTCTCATGTGGTTGAATGCTTAGACATTCTTCCCTACTAATCCAAGAGGACAGAGCCATCAGAGATGTGTAGAAATTACAGAAAAGCAGGTGTAGATTTGAAGTAGGGAGAGTTTTTTACCAAAAAACAAAAAAATCTTCATGAAAGAGAACTGGCCTACTTTAGATAGTAGGGTCTTCCCTCTCATTGGAGGTCTTCAAGCAAAGGCAGAATGACTGTCTAGGTTTTTGTAGAAAAGATTCTTGCTCAAGTGAGTGTTGGATCAAATCTCTGGAGTCCTTTCTAGCTCTGAGATTCTTTGATTTATAGGATTATTTCTAGGACACACTAAACCCTCTTTCTTTTGTACTCTGTGAAGGACATCCTCCATGACAAATGACAAATTAGCAAATACATGTTCTCATTTTATGCCTTTCTTGACATTTAAATGCTTTAATGTAATCAACACACTCTACTACTTCATTCTTTCCCTTTTTTTTCTTTCCTATAAGTATCCTCCAGGCATTAATAGTAGTAGTAACAATAGCAGTAGGTGCAACAGCAATTAACATTTATAATGCACTTTGAAAACTGTTTTACAAATACTCTCTTATTCGATCCTCATAGCAACCCTGTGAGGTAAGTACTGTGATTATTCTCATTTTATATTTGAGGAAACTGGGGCAGATAAAATTAAGTGACCTTCCCAGAGTCACACAGCTAGCAAATGTCCGAGGCTGCATGTGAACTTGTCTTCTTGACTTCCGGTCCAGCGCTCTTTCCACTGCATCGCTTAGCTGCCTACATGGGGTCTACATAGGATATACATGGTCACTGGTTAATTTCACTAGGGATATTCAGGGTTAAAGATGTTATTTGTCCTTAAAATAAACTTTTGGCCATCAAGTCTGGGGGTAGGACTAAAAAAGGTTGTATTTCTTTTGGCAGATTATAAAATCAAAAGAATATACAAATCATAACTTTAGAGAGCTTCTTTTTTCAAATTTTAAACAGATGACAAATCACCATTGGACCCAATTAAGCCTTGCAATTAGTTGTTGCAACAATAGGCCTTTAGGCTTTGCTCTTGCAACTAGCACCTAGACAAATCATGCAATTAAAATATTATTTTTAGAAACTAAAACTCAGAGCAGTTCTTTTGAAAGAAATTACTTTTGGAAATTTAGAAAGAATCAGCACAAAAAATACCAGACACTTCCTTTCATAAAAGTTATACATTTGTCTCTGTTGTGTGTCAATACAAGCCTGCAGCAGTGTGGGGCACTGAAAAGGCTCTGGAAATGTTAAATCACCAGGCACTGGATATAGTTCTGAATCAGCCAAAAATTCTTTGTATAAACTTCAGAAAACCCCTTATCCATGGTTCAGTGAAAAAATAAAAAGGAACAAAAACAAAATGAACAAACAAAAAGCCTTGGCACCGGAGTCAGAGGAGCTGAACACAAATCTTCATTTTGATTCTTACTGCCTATATTACATCCGACAAATCATGTAACCTCTCTGAGCCTCAGTTTCTTCCATATATATATATATATATATATACACACACACACACACACATACACATATATATGTATGTATATATGTATATATACACAAACATGCATATATATATACACATAAATGCATATATATGTGTATATATATATAATATATATATATATATGGCACTTAATTCTTGATAACTAGTTGACCTATAAAATCAGGGAATTGGACCATCACTGATTATACAAGCAGGTCTCTCTCATCCAGACATAGGTTTTCTTTCCTATAAAATGATAAGATTGCACTAGCCAATATTATTGATCCTTCTCTATGATTCAGTAGTAAAGGGAACCAAGAAAATAATATGACATTTAACCCTTGAAATAAATATACAAATATTTATTTACCAGTCCCGTAGAAGGAAAAAAAATAGAAAACTGATTGAGGACTTGGATTTTGCCTACACAATCCTTAAGTAATACATATGTATGCATAAGTATATAATTGTGTAGGGGGAAAAAAGTAATAAATACAGTTATAGTCAGTGGAGGTGGGGAGGAATAGGGAGTATATTGGTGGGAAAGGAGTTATTTCCATTTGACCTCTGTTCCATCTTGAGAGCTGTTGTAATGAAAAGCTTTCTTCAATAGTAAAGTGTGTGTGTGTGTTTGTCCTTCGTTTCTGAGGAAGGCCATGCCATCAGAGAAATAATGCTGTGACTTGCACTTGACTTTATTTTGAGTGAGGGTGTCATTATTTCTCTGATGGCATGGCCTTCTTCAGCAATGAATGACAAACATACACAAATAGTAAAGTACTGCCTAATGGAAACAACCAAAATGGTGACTTACACTAGACTTACCTTCCCTTTTTATTTAAGTTTTAGACCCATACCAATTATCCTCTACGTAATAAGATTAAGTGATTGCTTTGAAGTGTGGGCAAAATCTAGACCATGGTCGTCACACCTTAAACTCGAGCAGTGCCCTTCAGATTGGGTCTTTGATCTTCTGGATCAATTTAAAACAAGATACTGGAAAAGAGATTGAGTTGTAAAGAGAACTATAGCTTAACCTCCCTTTTCCTGTAGATTTTAAGCTGTGGTGATAAAGACAAATTGGTAAAGAGAAAAAGGAGTGCTGCTCTCCAGACCAATTTTTAACAATGTTGAAGGATATTGAAGATATTTTCAACATCTCTTATTGTCAAGAACATTTCTTTAATATGGTCAAAATCTTCATAGCACTCTACAGGCAAAAAGGTCAAATGCCATCAAGCTCTCCAGGCAAAGCACTAAGCAACAATAGCCATAAATCAAACCTGTAGTTGGGTCTACAGTGGGCTGCGTCCATGATATGTAATGTATTTTGACTCTACCAGCACACATATTTTGGAAAATAACAAGTGACAGAACAAACTAACACTTAAATGTAAAAGTGTCTCTGCATGAGATGTCTAAAGCCATACTTTAGCTTTGTCTATACGGAACTGGGCAAAGTCTCAAGTGTTAGAATTTTCAGGCTGGAAGAAACTTTAGATACCATCTTATCTAGAAGACTGTAAATTCCTTGAAAGAACAAAATTTTCTTTTCTTTTGGTTAAAATCTATCACCATCACTTAGTATAGTGCTTCACACTAACGTCCAATGGGGCTTTAAAGATGCATTGGAGCTAGGTGGTATAGGGATTTAAAAGTTAAATAGAGGAATTTATATTCTGCTTTCTAGACAATACAAAGATTCACATTTCATGTATCAATAGACAATCTATTGCCATTAGTAGATAGCAATGAAATCCGGAATGCCACCACCTTTGTGCCACCTATTTGTAGAAAGATGTGGACAAGTCACACAAAGAATTGGAGTATCACAATGAGGAAAATGGTGAGGTACATGATGGCTTTAGAAGGCTATAGTAAAACATGAATAAGAAACTCCAAAGAGAAGGAGTAAAGACCATCACCAAGGAATTATATAATAGGAAGAGATAAAGAACTGGTCTCATACCAGCAATGAGGAAAAACGGATGGCAAACCCAAGTATTACAATCTTATCCTTGCAATATCAGGAGAAGACAAAAAATGCCTCCAGTGTGATTAATAAACCTTCTATGGCAAATTCATTGTTTGATACTGAAAAAGTCATTGGACTTCAAATCAGGTGATCTCTTCTACTGATCCATGGTCAGAAAACATGTCATTCATGAAGTTTTTGCATATGCAATGCATAATGAAAGAGTACTTAGCCTGGCTAAAATTAAAATTTTAGATGTGTTCTTCAAATTTGGACAAAGTAAATAAATATGAAACAAATGTAACAAACTATCAAATGATTATCTCTTAAGTTAGTAGCATTTCCATTTCTGAAGTTATTAAATCTTGAAAAAACACTAAAACATTGGGAACACTATTAACATTACTTATTTTTTTACAACAACTCTGTGAGATTGGGCTATTTTTAACCTCCTTTCTGAAAAAAGTTAAATGACTTACCCAGGGTGACATGGATAACTATCAAGTGTCAGAGGCATTATTCAAACTCAGTCCTATGTGACTCCATCTCTAACTCTATCCACTACATTATTTCCTTGTCAAGCTAGGAATCTTGCTCTTACTAATAGCCAGCATTTATATAGTACCTAGTGGCCAGGAACTGCACAAAGCACTTTACAAACATTATCTCCTTTAATCCTCACCATAACCCTGGGATATAGGTGCTATTATCCCCATTTTGCAGATTTGGAAAATGAGAAATTAAGAGATTGACTTGCCCAGAATCACATGTCCAGTAAATGTCTGAGGCAGCATTTTAATTCATGTCTTCCTTACTCCAGAACCAGTTCTCTAGTTATTGCACCACCTACTGTCTCTATTTTTGAAATTATCCTTTGTCTCTTCCCTCTCCCCTCTACCATTTGTGGTATTTCTAATCCCAAAAGAAAGTAGTAGATAATATGAATTTAAACATATCACATAGTTCTTGAGTCAGTCAAAAGTTGATCTGGGTGTGCACAGATTGGAAGATATGGAGAGGAAAATAAGGACTAAGGCTAAAGAAATAAAGTCTAAGAATGTTAGTCTTGAAAATATTCTATCCTCCTATTTTGAACTTTCCAATTTTGAACTTAAATAGGTTCTTATCAGCACCACAAACAGCCCCATTAGAGGATGTTCTCTTTCAAATTATACTTTCTGCATAGATAGCTGTCTTCCATTATGTCATTGACATAGCTATCGGCATGAAAACTAACGCCCCAAGGTTCAAATCTGCTCCCTGTTCTTGCTGTGCATTATATTTAATATATTCTCCCTGTTTTCTAGAATTCTCTCATATGTGTAAGGACATTATCTTCTTTTCCTTATGCTTAGGAAATTAGCAAATTATCTCAGAGATTAGTGATATCTTTAAGAAAAACATGAAATAGGAAGGATGAAACCAGTTCCCTTTGGTGCCATAATATTGAACTTTTTTTTTCTGAGACAGTCTTGCACAACAGTATCTGACCTCTTAAGAAATCTAGGTGATATTGCTCAAGAAATTATTGTCTCCAACAAATAAGTCATCTTCTATCCTTCTCGCTTAAACGCTGACTCTGCCTCAGCTACTAAGAGAATATTTTCATGTGATGCTAGCTGTTGGAAAATGCTGTTTGCAAAATCTTATTCAGGCATTGTGAGAATTAGCATGAGCCCAAGCAAAAATGCAAGGAATGAGATTTTTTTTAAACTCTCCAGTTTCTTGCAAAGTATATATCCCTTACAACATTTTTTTCCAGCTCTATGTCAATACCACATACAGTGCTTCTTCAAACCACAGCTTTGTCAACTTCAAAATGTTTTCATACCTATTCAAAAAAATAAGCTAGATCTGTATTTGTCAAATAGAATGGGAAATTGAGGCAGCTTATACGGATCACTCCAGACAATGAATCACATTTCTTGAGTCTTTGCACACTAATGCTATAACAGTCAATGCAGCAGAATAATTCCCCAAACCATCACAAATGGAACTTTCATTAAAAATATTAACTCAGTCAATCTATATAAGCTATTATGATTATCATAACTGATATCTGTGCTTCTCTGACAATAGCTTGTGGATTGAACCGATGAACTAAACACAATTTGTGTCTGAACTTACAGGTTTCTATAACTGTTATCTTATTATACATGTAGATACCCACAACCAAAACAGAAAGTTGAGATAATTCAGGTAACAATGACTTTCTTTTAAATTATCGGTATATTTAGACAAAATTGTTGGAGGTTTGGGTTATTCACATAATGATAGTATTTTACACTTCAGTTTTTCAGTGTCAGTTTAGTTACAGGAATAATAATTGTAATAACTAATATTTATATATAGTTTTAAAGAAAAATAGATTTGGTGTCAATGGACTGTATAATTTACTACCTGTTAAATTTAGGCAATTAATTTAACCTTTGGCTTCACTTTTCTAAAACAAGATTTCTAGGCTAGTTGACATCTCATATCCTTTCTATCTCTATGTCTGTGATCCAAATTATCCCAGTTGAGCTCTTATAACAAGCCTGTGAAGTATATGCTATAGGTATGATTAATCCTATTTTACAGATAAGGAAATGAGGCTCAGAGAGGTTGCCTGACTTGCCCGTGGTAACAGATCTAATAAGCATCGAAATCACAATTTCAACCCCAGTCTTCCTTACCACAAGCTCAAGATTTGATATGTGATACTATGCTACCTCTTAAGTAGGGTGAACAAAGGATAGAGAGCCTGGTCTGAAGTCAAGAAGAATCTAGATCAGAGGTTCCCAAACTTATTTGGCCCACCACCCCCTTTAAAAAAAAAAAATTGCTCAGCACTCCCAGGCCAGAAATCTACTTTCTTTAAGCCTTTAACTTTTTTTGAAATTTGCATTGTTTCAAAAAAATGTAATTTTTTTAAAAAAATGATGCATCTTAAATTTATTGCAAGTTTGAGTTTTTTTTCTGCACTGAAATTTTGATGTTGAAATATTGCATCATGTAACTATATAGTATCACACTGTAAACAAATCATCACACACACATATTCCTACAGATGCATGCTGGACTTCCTGACAAGAGGTGACACACTTAACTGCTAACACTTAATTGTTGCGACCTGTTGGTGGACGTGACCATTTATTTTTTGTATTTTATGTATTTATTTAGAAAATATGTAATCACTAGCACTTTACCCTTGTTATACAACAGATGAAACATATATGAACTTTTTATCAATATTTTCTTCTCTTGTTTCCTTATTTTTTCAACACCCCCCCCCCCCCAATTGCACCAGAGTCAACTACTACCACCCTGGATCATTCCAGTGCCCCCAACCCCAAGGGGAGATAATGCTTACTTTGGTAACTTATGTTCTAGATTAAATCTGGTGATGTTTACTAGTTAAACGACCCTGGCTGAATTATTCATTCTTTCTCAACTCACTGAGGCTAAAATAACATTTGTAAGTCACTTTGCAAACCTTAAAGTGCTTAAAAGCATGAATTGCTATTCTTATTTTTATTATTGTTGGAAGATTTTCTTAAAATGTCACGTGGATCATGTTGTTTTTTACTCCTAAACCTTTACTGTTTTGTAAGGATAAATTCCCAGTATCTAGTTCATTCAAGTCTCTTAACAATCTTAGCCCAAATGATTATCCAGCCTTTTCTTCCACTACTCCCCTATCCAAACCCATTGCTATAGTCAAATTATTTCACTCATTGTTCTCTGAATGATCCTTGGAAGTTCCAACCTCTCTATGCTTGGGTATACAATTAACCCTCCACCTAAAATATTTTCCTCTTCCATACTGTCTGTCCATCTGAATGAGTAGGAACTCAGCCTGGAAGGGCAAGTCAAATGGTATTTTTTCTGTGATTCCTTCCCTGAGCAACCCATCTTAAAGAGCTCTTTCCCCTTTCCCCCAATTCATAATGTATTTATGTCCCTTAAATTATTCATGTATGTATTTTATTTCCTCAGCCAAAAGGAAATGCCTTTTAGGGCAAAGACCTTTTATATCCTTTACATCTTGTACGTAGCCTAGCACATTATAAGTGCTTAAATACTTGTGGCACAGGGCATCAGAAAGAGAACTAGAGTCAGAAAACTAACTTTAACATTGCATGCATGCTGTCAATTCACCAAAATCAAAGGAGTGACAGCTATAAATAACTTAGAGATCCAACCTCCTCATTTTAGAGAAGAAAACTGAGGTCTAGAGTGTTCAAAGGAACTGTTCAAGTTCATCCAGATAATAGCAAAGTGATGAGCCAGGGTTCTAGTCCTTTCTACTTCGCTACACCATAATAACAATGCTTGGCCTCAATTTCCACATCCAAAAATTAGGGATTAAAATGATTACAATACCTAATTCATGCGATTGTTTTCAGGACTGAATGAGATAGAGGCAGAATTGTGGAAGCCTTACATCACCATGTAAACATAAGTTGTTATTACCATTGACTGTTCTTATTGCTACATACATAAATGCATATCTACATATTGATAGGAATGAGGAATGCTTTTATCCTTTACTCATCCCCTTGAGAAGCAGTGGTTTCAAATAATAGTTTAAAGGACAAGGAACATTCTACTATTTCCTACCTTTGCTTTGCCCCTAAGAAATGTGCCCAGAGGCAGGGTGAAGGTAGAGAAGTTGTCTTCTGCATGGTATTCTCTAAGGGCTACTCCATAGCTAGCTCTTTTCTATAACAGAAAGCCTTAAATGTGGATTAGAGAAATATCCTAGTAAACTTTATTATAAAATAGACAATCATTTAATCTTGACTAAGTATCCCATATTCATTCTGTACCCCCATGCCCATCAGTCATAACCACATTAGTAATAAATCAATACTCTGGTAGGGTTACTCTTACAGTGGAATAATTAGAGACACAAAAGTGATCCTAGAAAAGTTTAAACAGGAATATAATTTAAACCTGATTTTATATGTGATTCTGACAATTTAAAAATGCTACACTGTGTTCTCTCTTTAACCAACAGTCTCTTCAGATAAACCTTTGTGAGCTACTTTTGTGTAGAGTGCATTGATATTCTCTCCCTTTTTTTATCTAAATAACATAAAAACCTGTACATTCTACTGATTTAGTATCTCATAGAGTTATTTTGTTTTATTTTGTTTTTTTTTTCAGTCTTTTATCCTCAACTGAAACAGCTTAGGATTCATAAGCCAATCTAGTTCAAGAGAAAGGGATATTTTAAGCAATCAAATGAAATATGTTTGAACAGTCATTTGGTAGAATTATTTTTATTATAATATGTCATATTCCACAAAACCTCCTACATTGATTTTTATTTGGAAAGATTGTTCATCATACCTTGGGCAATTATTACATCTTTTTTTTTAACATGAAATTATCACACCTCCTTCCCACAATTATTAGTAACTTTCTCTTGTGTGTTTGTGTGTTGTTCAGTTGTTTCAGTCATATCTATATTTTGTGACCCTATTTAGAAACCCCAAATAGTATTTTATCAGGATCTTGGTAAAGGTAGTGGAGTGGTTTGCCATTTTTTTCTCTAGCTCCTTTTACAAATGAAAAAACAGGATTTGAACTCAAATCTTCCTGACTCCAGGTTTAGCACTCTATCCACTGTACCATCTTGCTTCCCTTTTCTCTTCACTATAAATGAATAATTTAACCATGTAGATACTGAGGCTTTTTTTCTCTTGATCCAGTTGAGCTGACAGTTATCCCTTTGCTTCCTCCTTGATTTAGCTACTTAAAGCATTTATATGTGAGAAAGCTAAAACCAAATCAAACCAAACATGTCAACAGTATTTCTAACTATATAGTACCTTAGAAAACCCAAACAGAGAATTTTGTAAGAATGTACTTAGCATAGGAACAACTAGGTTTTAGAGTAGATAAAAGCACTGGTCCTGGAGTCAGGAGGTCCTGAATTCAAATTTGACTTCAGACACTTACTAGCTGTGTGACAAACTGGACAAATCATTTAATCCTTTTTGCCTCAGTTTTCTCATCTGTAAAATGACTTTATAGGCAGAATAGGAGACTGAGTCAATTCATAGTAAAGTTTGAGACATTTGAGAAAGGGTCCTCTGATCAATAATATATATTAGGACATTTGGAGGTCAATTTCTGCAGGAAGAGGTAAGGTCTTTAATGCTAGACTGTGAAAGCTTCTAGAAACCTGATAATCTGGTCCTAGAAGAGATAGTCTGATCTTTGCCCTTCCTGAAGGAAATGGAGAAGAAAAATCTCACAAGGACAAGGAAGAAGTTAACAAGCATTTGATATTTTGAACAATATCCTTACATGACAGCATGAAAGAGTGTGCTTTTCAATTTTAAGGAAGTTGGACTGCTATAGAGCAACAGTGATAATAGACTGAAAAAGATCTTTTCCTTCTTCTTCAGTCAAAAATCAGTCTATAAACATTCATTAAGTACCTACTTTGTTCCAGGAATATATAACAAAAGGAAATACAAGCTTAATAAAATAGAGTGTATATTCTCTGTGGGAGATGGCCTATAGTGTAGTTTCCTCAGTTGAAGACTGGAAGGACTTTCCCCTTTTGTTAAGTTGCTTACATGCCAACTTAAGTCTCAGTAGCCCCTAGTAACTTACAATTCCCAAAATCCAGGTCATTGTGGGTGATGACCCTCCCTGCTTCCTGGTGCATATATGCTTTTCCCTGCTAAACAGGGGCATAATTGTTTGTATTGGAAAGTAGCTGCTGTGATTGGATTGTACATTCCAAGTACTCAGTCAATGAGGAAACAGATAAGGAGGGGGCTTTGGAGACTTGCATTAGGGCTATAAAAACCTGCTTCCCATGGCCAGTGAGTATACTCCCTGGCTGCTGCTGCTGCTTGAGTCACATGGTATGTGCCCTTTCTCATGAGAAAGAATAAAAACAATCTTTTCTGACCTCTGACTCAGACTCCAACAATTATTTGTGTAGTGGTCTTAGGCTCACAGTTTTGGGGGCTTATCCGGGATCCCAAATGAGGAGGGGATCCTTCTAATCCAGACCAAGAGGCAGGATGTCCTGCGGATGTTTTGAAGGTAGCCCTTAGTCAGGTTCACAAGTGACTCTCCTCTGGCAGGAAAGGACTCAAAAGGACACCAAAGCCGAGAGCAGAAAATGATCAAAAGGGGACGAGAAATACTTATGGGATTGGTTGGTCACATATATCTGTTTACAGTCCCAGGCAAGCCTTTTTGATTTTGAAACCCTGGGTGACTGGATAGGGCAACATGGGGGGATAGTCCTATTGAGTCTGCAAGATTGAAAAGTCCTAGAAACTCTGGGCAAGAAACAGGAAGCCTATTATGGGCTAGTCCTGTTGAGTCTAAAGGGTTGAGGAGTCTGAGAAATCTCAGGCAAGAAATAGGGAATCTGTTGCCTGGACACAGAAAGTAAAGAGACATGGGTAAGTTGCAGTCAAAATCGAGATGTGGGAGTCCCTTCCCAAAGGTACCATAAGATAGTCTATTAGATAATAGGTTAAGCAACTGGGATGAACTACCAAAATATAAAGGGAAAGATAAGAGAAAGATGGCCAAATATAGATGTTTAATTTGGGCTAGTGCCCAGGCTCACAGGGAACATCTTCTGTCCAAAGTACGGATCCTCTGAGGATTGGGTCTGTGGAAGTTTAAATATGTATGCGAATAGTAAGGAGCCTCAGAATGAGGGAGTATGTGTATACTGCTCTCTGGTTGCCATCTGCTGGACAATTTGTGCTTAAGGAGGTAGGAGAGTCAGAGGACAAGAAGCAAAAACTCTCCCCTCCTTGGATCCCTTTCTTGCCTTCCCTCCCCCCTACATCCATCAGCCAGCCCAACCCCCAGTGTCAGCTCCTCCCCCATCTGCTCCATCTAGAGGAGAGGAGGGTGGCAAGGACCTGATTGATCTAGGAGTGACCACCATGCCACCACATGCTCCTCTCTGCTGAGAATTAAAGCAATTACTAAAAGACCAGGAAAATTTCCCTCTCCCCACCCCCAACACTATAAACCTATTTCCCCCCAGGGAAGTTCCTCTAGCTCATGTTAGGGCTTTTAAAAAGGAAATGAAACCCCTTATAGAGGACCCATCTGGGGTTGCAGATCAATTTCACCATTTGTTGAGTTCTAATTTTTATATTTGAACTGAGTTAATGGCCATATTGGACATTCTTTTTACTGGGGAAGGGCAGGGGCAAATTAGAGGAACAGACAAGAGGGCTTGGCATGTCACACATCCACCAGCGCAGGGAAGGCTAAGAGGAGAGCAGAAGTATCTTCCCCAAGATGCCAATTGGGATCTCAGTAACTGCTCATCGTGACCTTATAAGAGACCTTAGAGGAAGATAGTTCAGGGAATAAGAGGTGCTGTCCCTAAGAATCTGAATATGAACAGAATAATTGAGGTTAAACAAGAAAAAGATGACACCATATCAGCCTTCCTGAACAGACTTAAAGAGAATATGAGAAAATATCCGGGAATATAACTAATTGATCCCATGGCTCAGAGCCTTCTTAGTGTCTATTCACTGGGTCCTGGTCTAACATCAATAAGAAATTGCAGAAAATGGAAGAGTGGCAGTCTGGACCTTTAGATGAATTATTTGAAACCTCCCAGGTGCATGTGGCCTGTGGGAGGGAGGAAAGGGAGGAGAAAGCTAGGCAACCAAGATTATGTTGCAAGCTTTGAAACGACAAGAGGAACAGACCAAAAATATGATGCAGATGGTAACTAAATTAGTTATAGGGTCACAAGGATGGGGGAGAGGGCATGGGCCTCTGGGACCCAGTGGTGTTGTGAAGAAAGGAGGGTTTCCACCTCACACCCAGATGACTTGTTTCAGTTATGGTCAGCAGGGGCACATGAAGAAGAATTGCCCTCAGCAAGAGCAAGAATAGAAAACTTTCTCTCTCATGGAAATTGAGGACCAGGGACATTTGGGATTCATAGAGCAGATCCACCCTGAGCCCTTAATAAATTTGAGGATGGGCAAAGCAAAGCAGGAATTCACTTTTCTAGTAGATATAGGTGCCACCCAGTCCTCTCTAGTAAAACTACCCTTCAGTGGAAAGATGGGCAATGAGACTCTGAGGATATCTGGAGTAAAGGGAGAAATTTTCTCTTTTCCTCTTACTGAAGTGTTAGAATTGGAATATTTAGCATCTAAAGTTTTGGGAAAATTCTTATTTGTGCCCGAAGTTGGGGTCAACCTGCTGGGGAGGGATCAGATCACCCAAATGTCCACCCAGCTCATTCCCATTGGGTCCCAAATTGTTCCCAAAAGAGTATTAGTACCAAGAGAAGTAGAGAAGAGTATGATTGAACTAAAAGTTTGGGCAGGGTCTCGCAATCATGAGAGAGTAAACATTCTTCCTATCATGATCAAACTGAAGGTCCTAGGAGCAATAGTTAGAGTAAAACAGTATCCCATCTCCCTTGAAGGAAAGCAAGGCCTTAAGTCAATAACCTAGGATTTACTGGAGGATGGGCTGTTACAGCCCAATCAGCAACCTTACAACACCCCTATTCTTCCAGTCAGATAGAGGGATGGATCTTACTGTTTAGTCCAAGATCCTAGAGAAATTAATAAGATAGTCCTCCCGTATCATCCTGTCATCCCAGACCCCTACATTATTATGGGAAAAATCCCAGGCAAGAGTAACTGGTTTAGTGTTATAGACTTTATGGATGCCTTTTGGGCCTGCCTCCTGGATAAAGGAAGCAGGGATTTGTTTGCTTTCGAGTGGGAAGACCCAGACACAGGCCAGAAGCAATAGGTGAGGTGGTGTGTCCTTTGCCAAGTGTACACAGAGTCACCGAACTTTTTGGCCAAGTCTTAGAAAGATCTCTGAGGTTTCCAACTCCTTCCACAAACCACAGTCCTTCAATATGTTGATGACTTGCTGGTAGCAGGGCCCAAGAGCAAAGGAGTGGGTGAGACGTCAATTCAGTTCTTAAATTTCTTAGGGTCTAAAGGTTTGAGGATCTCAGAACAAGAGATAAAATTTTTTTTTCAGAAAAAATATTTTCAGAACGGAAGGTGAAATATTTAGGCCATCTCATCAGTGAAGGGAGTAAAAAAAACTAGACCCAGAAAGAGTGGTAGGGATACTCCAGATTTTCCTCCTGAGGACAAAAAAAGAAGTGCAAAAATTTCTGGAGTTAGTGCGATATTGTAGGTTATGAGTTAACTCTTATGCAACATTGACAACACCATTGTATAAACATTTGTTGGAAGAAGAACCCGATGCTATCTCATGGGATCAAGGGAGTAAGGATAGCTTCGTAAGGTTGAAAGAAGCCCTGAAGTCTCCCCTAGTATTGGCTTTACCCTCACTGGAGAAACCTGTTCATATGTTTGTCAGTTCAGACAAGGGAGTGGCTTTGGGCATGTTGGCTCAACAATGAGGAGGGCAGAGGAGGCCAGTAGCATCCCTTTCCAAAATATGAGACCCAGTAGTCAGAGGGTGGCCCACCTGTGTCCAGGCAGTACCCACCGTAGTCATTCTAGTAGAAGAGAGTAGAAAACTGACCTTCAGGGCAAGTCTAGTAGCAGTGTACTCCACCAGGTTTGGTCCATCTTAAACCAGAGGGCAGGGCAATTAAGTATGAGGTGATTTTAATGGAAAGGGATGACCTGGTTTTTACTCATAGCACCGGCCTGAACCTTGTCACATTGCTGGTAGGTGGGTTGAACCTACAACTAGAGGCTGCATAACACTGCTGTATGGAATTAATCGATTTTCAGACAAAAACCTGTGAGGACTTACAAGATCTCCAATTCCAGGGGTTATAAATTTGTTCATAGATGGTTCCTCTCAGGTAGTAGAAAGAAAAAGAAGGAAATGGCTATGCTATTATTGATGGAGATAGGACTGTCCTTGTGGAGCAGGGTAGACTCCCTAATCACTGAACCGCACAAACTTGTGAATTATATGCATTGAATCAAGCTTTGAAATTATTAGAGGATAAGGAAGGGAACACATACAGATTCTAAAAACACATGGGGAGTGGCCCATGTCTTTGGGAAAATTTGGGAAGAGAGGAGTATGATAATCAGTAAAGGAAAGAAGTTAGCACACACAACCTTACTACAATAGGTTTTTGAAAACCTACGCGTGTCCAAAACCCTGGTCCTGGTGCATGTGAATGGGCACCAGAAGGGAAGTTCTTCTCAGGCTAGGAGAAACCATTTAGCTAATGAGAAGGCCAAGATAGCTGGGGAACTCAAACAGAGAGTGGTTGGTCCTATGTTAATCCTGATTCCAACACTCCCATAGGACTTAAAGCCCACATCGCTATCAGAAAAAGAAGTAAAGAAGACTCAGGATTTAGGAGACAAATGGGATGAACGGGGCAGGTGGTTTCTCCCAGATGTACCCAGCCAGGGACCTCAGGCGGCATCCCACAGAGGTCAGTAAGGGTGTTTTTTCACTGCGTCCAGCATTAGCCACTTATTATACCAGGAGTACTCACCAGAACAGACAGGGAGCTCAAAATTTGGCCAGATCAGGAGAATTTTGCTACTGTGAGCCTGGCTTGGCAGTGCTCTGAAATTGGAGCCAGGGAACATCATCCCATTGGTCACCCCCTGAATTCAAAGCACAGTCCGGTCGTCCAGGGCAGACAGTTTGCCTGTACATACAGAGCCAAAGGCCACAGAGAGTTTACCTGTGCATGCAGAGTCAAAAGAGATCTCAGTGGAATCTCCATGTGAAATGGACAGACCAAGAATAATTCACAGGCAAAAGTCAATTAGGAATTTTGAGAGCATCATTTATTAGCCAGGCTGGCGGCTGCCTCATGGAGAGATCCAGAGGAGAGAGCCCCAAACTGAGGTGGGTGTGTGCATTTTAAGCATTTTGGCACTACTCTGTACAGCCTTGCAGTTTCCATAACAAACATAATTCTGACAGAGCGGGGGGGGGGGGGGGGCTTGTTGTTAGGCAAGAGCCCCCAAACAGAAGGGGTTGTCAGGGTACTGTTAGGCAGAGGACCCCAACAGAAGAGGTGCCAGGAGAGGGACCCAATCAAAGATTGGTTGTCATTCAACAAAAAGTAGTTGTCAGTAAAGGGGGTGGTGCTCAGCAGAAGGTAGTTGCCTGGCAAAGGGGTCTAACATTAGGGGGGCACAGGTTGTTGCCATGCAAAGGGACTCAACAGAAAATGGCTGTTAACAATTCAACAGATATTTCACAACCCAAAGAGGGAATAACGTTTTGACAGGGGCCCAACAAAAGCCTGTTACTAGGCAGGTTATCTAACTCTGCCCAGCAACCTAACAGATATCTCTCAACCTAGGGGCCCAGGGAGGAATAATGTCCACTTCAATGGTGATGTTCAGAAGCTGTGTGACAGTGTTGGTCAAATATGTCTGTCCCAGTATCTATACATTGGCTCAGCAAGCAGTCAATGGTTTTATTATTTCTCAAAAGACAAATAAGAACAGTCAGAGACACCACCCTTGCAGAGGTTGGCCACCAGGAATTCAACCATTTCCAAGCACACAGTTGGACTTCCTTGAGATGCCTCTGCATAGGGAGACTCAAGAATTTGCTGGTGGTAGCGGATCACCTCACATCTTGGGTGGAAGCTTTCCCCCTTGCTCAGGCTACTGCCTCTACAGTAAGCAAGGTCTTACAGTAAGCAAGCCTCAATATGGGTTATTGGAATGAATTGATTCTCTTATACCTTGACTCCCAGATGGCCCCCTTCCTCCCCTTATGAACCCAAGATGGTAGTTGGGAGTACACGACTCCTATCTACCTACTCAATAGACTAATTAGACTCCAAGCTGTGGAGAAGATCACCAATCAAACGACCAGGGCACTATATTTGCTGACAGACCAAATCACTCAAAGTAGGGAGGTTATCATGCAACATAGGATTGTATTTGACTATCTACTGACAGAAGAAGCTGAGTGTGTGGCAAATTAAATTTATCTACATGTTGTATTAAGATAGATGATAATGGCCAAGCTGTCAAAAATATTACTGACAATATAAGGAAGTTAGTTCATGCTCCAGTTCAAATGGGGAGCTCCCCTTCAACACCTCTTGAATGTCTTAGTTTGGAGGATCTTGGTGGAAACAAGTGTTCTGGTTCCTGCTAATTGCTATAAGTGGAGTTACATTATTGCCTATTTGTCTTCCCTGTAGGATGCAGATAATTGCTAAACTAGTGCAGAATTCTGTTCAGAAAATGATTCATGTTTCTGGGAGTGGGGAAATTAGACTCATGATAATGAAGGCTTGGGGGTGAACCCCAGTAGACACCATGGATAGAGCTGGACCTCAGGGCCATGATAAGGAAAACATGATCAACAAGGTCTATCAACAATGGTGTGAGGAAACTATAAAGGCATGACAAAACAAGAGGATTATGGGAGATGGCCTGTAGTGTGGTTTCCTCAGTTGAAAACTGGAAGGACTTCCCCATTTTGTTAAGTTTCTACTCACCAACTTAAGTCTCAGTAGCCCCTGGTAAGTTACCAATTCCCCAAATCCACATCAGCCTGGGTGGTGACCCTTCCTGCTTCCTGGTACACATATGCTTTTTGCCACTGAATATGAGCATAATTGTTTGTACTGGAAAGTAGCTGTCATGGTTAGATTGTACATCCCGAGTACTCAGCCAATGAGGAAACAGATAAGGGGGGAGAGGTAGGTAAGGGATGTGCTTTAGGGCTATAAAAACTGCATCCCACAGAGCAAGCACATTCCCTGGGTGCTGCTGCTTGAGCCACAAGGATTGTGCCCTTTCTCATGAGAAAGAATAAAACAACCTTTTCTGACTCAGACTCTAACAATTATTTGGGTAGTGGTCTTAGTCCCATACATTCCCCAAGGGATGGATTGTCATGTCAGTCATGTTACCTTGACCCTATTTCCCTGCCACTGATCTACTGATGTGGAACTGTGGACAGAGACTCAGCAGGTCTTACCCAGTGGGGGGAAAAAGGGAGTGACTGGAATGGTTTGTGGATTTCAAATTCCAGTGATAGGTTTACCCAAGAGATGTTACAGTTTAGGGTTCTGGGAACTCCAAAATACAAGGGTACAGGTGGTCTGACTTGGAAGAATTTGACCACTCAAGCCTTCTTTCGGTCAAAGTAGCAAGGTTTATTTGTGACTAGAAGTGGGCTAGATTCTAAGTGAATTTGCAGTTTAATGGGGATAAGATTGGTGTTTATACACACACACACACACACACACACACACACACACACACACACACACACACACACACACACACACACACACACGAAAAGACAGTGAGAAGAGCTAGATGGGATTAAGGAGTGGGGAAACAGCCTGAGGCAGGCTAGGTGCAGACAATGACAGGAGTTAAGTGACAGGAGAGTGAAAGGGCAGTTGATAAGATTATTGACTATCTATAGGTTGGGATGGGCCTGGGGTGTATGGGAAAGGTCAGGGACATGGTCTTTTCCTCTTAGGGGTCTAGTTCTCATCATACCATCAAAAGGAGTACTTTTTTCTGGTTCACCTTGTACAGATATCCTACTATAAACATGCTCATACACGATCTATACATGTTCTTTACACACAAACACACACAAACTTTTATTCTAAAATTATAATTGCTAAGAGACTTCTATAGGTTTAGCATCATAACCTCTTGAATCTAGAGATAGAAAGTCCCCTCCTTCCTCCACCTCCTCCCCATTTTAGAAATGAGGAGACAAAGTTTAAGTGATTGTCCAGGATCACCTAGCAACTTAACACCTAAGAAGTATCTCTCAAGAAGAATTTGAACCAAAATCTTCCATACCACAAGTCTACCTTCCCTTCTCTGAATTCAGCCCTATGGCTGCGACTTCAGATTAAAACTCTTTCAGCCCATCTCCTGCTTATGTTGTTTTAATTTGGTTTAAGCACCTAGAAAGGGCCAAGTTCATCTGATTCGTCCATTTCTGTTCTTTATTTTCTAGGAATGGTTTTATAGGAGTAGGTGGAAGGAAGCCATTAAGAGAACTTTGGTGGGGCTATGGTACTAAAGGAGAGGACAAATAACCAGAACGTAGTGTCCTGCGTGGCTGCAGTGTGGTTGAAAGGCATAGGCGGCCAGAGGATTGCTGTTGAAAGAATGAATGAGGAGGAAGAATGCTAGAAAACTATGCCTAATTCACAATTTTGCCCAAGGCCAGCCCAGAAGGAGTAGGTTTTAGTGCCTTAAGGTAGATTTTAAGTAAAAAAGATTGCTATAGTTTAGAGGCTTCAACTTTACTTTGTTTCCTATTATTTACATATGGCTCTCTAAGGAGGAAAGGGAGATATTCAGAGGAAGGAAAATATATTTCCAAAGAACCTGGAAAGTACTAAAGGGGCTACTCTTAAATTTAGGGGGAGTAAAGGGAAACGAGAAGGCCCAGCTCACTCAAACACAACACTTGAGTCTCTGGAAATTTCTATTCATGCTTTCAAGTCACATGTTGCCACCTCTTTTTAAAATGCAAATGTGCCCTGAAAAGTGACTTAGAAAACTACTCTCAGTCTCTAAAATCTTAATGCGGATTCTTTCATTACCACAGTTTCTTGCAGGAAAGCTAGCAATAGTCAGAGCATTAAAAGAAGGAGACTTCTTTCCTTCATCTTTTCATGCATTTGGGTTTTTGTATGTATTGTGTACATATATATTTTAAAGGAGTAACATGCTGTTACTTTAAAGCAATGGGTGCTTCTGAGAACGGTGAGCTTTGCCACAATGCACAGTCTGATAAAGTCTGCATACCAAGTCAAGTCCAGAAGCATTTATGAAGTGCCTATCAGGTGTGTTGTACAGTTCCTATCCCCACACAGGGGTGCTGAAATGAAGGGTATGTTCCATAAGGGTAGGGGTAGAGGGGAGGGGTTGTATAGGGGGTTAGTGAAAGGAAACCAAAGAACCAAACGACCAGAAATGGAAGCTAGGGAAGTTTTCTAACAAGTAAACTCAGCCTACTTGACAAATTCTGCTCAGATCAAGAGTTACTCTGATTTACAGAGTGACAGCCCTGCTTCCTCCCACCCACCTCACCTTCCTTGCCCTCTTGTTTTTTTTGCCTGATTCTGGAACTCCTCAAGATCCATTGCTTTTTCTTACCTTTACAATCTGCTACTGAAAACTGAACTTTGTAACTAGCAGTCGGAACTGCCAAAATGTTACACCCCCTTATGCATTTCTTGTGTCCTGACAGAATAATTGACAGATGCTGCTCTAACCCTTCCAAAGGGGGCCAGCTCTAGGCTTAAAACAAACAAAACCCTCTGAAACATCTCTTCTGGTACTGAAAACTTGCAAGGAAAAAAAATTCTCTTTTATGGATCAGGCTGCAATTTTCAAACTGTCATCCACAACTACTGAGCTGTTATAAAGGTCTTTTCGGCAGTGAAAAGCATTGACACAACCTTACATAATTGGGACATTCTATTTTCTCTCTAATGGGAAACATCAGTTGTGAGAAGCAGAGTAATATAATGGGGGAAAATGCTTGCTCTGGAGTCAGAGGACCTGGGTTCAAGTGGTGACTACAACTTATTATCTATGAGATCTGCTACAGAGGCTTTATAGGGGTTAGAATTGGTTTTAAAATCACTGGCTTTTTCTTGCTGCCTCCTACTAAGGATTGAGTTCAACACTCTCTGCTTAGCAGCTCCATAGCAATAGCATTTGGAGTCATAGCTCAATTAGGATTCACAGTGGTAGGATAAGCACTGGGCTTGAAATCAAAAGATCTGTGTTCAGTAAAGGTTTCACACCACTTACTAGTCGTATATCTGAGGGCAAGAGAAAGCCTCCTATATTTAGTTGAACTATGGATGGAGCATCGGGCAGTGTGTGTGTTCATCCTTCTTTGCCAAAGAAGACCATGCCATCAGAGAAATAATGACATGACTTGCATTTGACTTTGTTTTGAGTGAGGGAGAGTTGTGCAGGTCACCAGCCTCCCTTCTCCTCCAGAGTCACCTGGATCCAGTGACAAGACATTCATCAGGATGACTGGAGATGACCCAGGATGAGGCAATGGGGGTTAAGTGACTTGCCCAAGGTCACACAGCTAGTGAGTGTCAACTGTTTGAGGTGAGATTTGAACTTAGGTCCTCCTGACTCCAGCACTAGTGTTCTACCCACTGTACCACCCAGCTGCCTTGGAGCACTGGACCTGAAATCTGAAAGATCTGATTTCACATCCTGCCTCAGGTACTTAGTATAGGTAAGTCTCTTAACCTCAGTTTCCTTATCTATATATCAGGGTGATAATAATAGCATCTACCTCTCTGAGTTGTGAGGATCAACTCAGGCAAGTAATTATAAGGTGTCTGGCTAACAGTAAGCACTAGATAAATGTTAGCTATTATTACCTTTATTACAGAGTTGTTGGGAAGAAAGAACTTCATAAATTATAAAGCACCATGTAAATGTGAGTTATTATCATTATAAATATTTATACTTTGATGTTCGTCTGCATAAGTCTGAATTTCTTTGGGATTCTACTACTTTAATGCATACAACTTAACTTGAATTTCAATGAAAAAATTTCCAATTAGTATTTTGATAAGAGCTACAAAGTGCTGAAAACAAACTGCCTGAGAACTAGGAAAATAATGAGACTGAACTCCATGAGAGCTGGGATTTGTTTGCTATTGCTTGTTGGTCTGTTCCTACCTAGCCTGGGGCTTAGTAGGATTCTCTCTGATAGTATGCAGTTGGAGACATTTAGTGGAGAGTGTGGGGCCCAAGGTCAAATCTGTGTTGAAATCTGACCTTAGATGCCTTCGAGCTATGTAAACTTGGCCAAGCCACTTAACTCCTTTGCCTCAGTTTCCACATCTCTAAAATGACCTGGAGAAGTAACTAGCAAACCACTCTAGTGTCTTTGCCATGAAAACCTCAAATGAGTGAGACACAACTGAAGAACATAAGAAATGCTTGTTTATCGACATAAAGACCACAGCAATGTCAATGAAAAGAAAACCACTCTTCACAAACTGAATTCTGTATAATCAAACAGACTTCAAAAGAATAGAGAAGGGGAGAGAGCAGAAAAGCCCCACCATCAATATGTTGCAGAGGGGGATGCTGGATGAGAATTGCTTGTAACTGCCTGGTTTGGTTGGTGTAGGGTTAGTATCCTTAATGACTTTTTAGAGATTACTCATTTTCTAGGCCAAGAGGAATAGCTCAGGTAATGAAGGTATTGTAAAATCAAAATATATTAATAAATACTTTTTTTTTAAAGTAAATCATTTAACAGTAAGCAATTCTTGGGTTCTAGCAAAAAAATTTCACAAGATGATTTCATAGAACTTGCAATAAAATCCTTAGAGTCATCTACTAGATAACTAAATTTGATGTTTCTTTGATACTAGATGATGCTTAATTTAAAAGTTGCCTAATCTAGAAAGACAGGGAAATGCTGGTAGAAAAGTTTTTTTGTTGTTTTTTTTTTTTTTTTTGATGTCTTCATTCAAAGTATGTGTCTTGCTTTCACAGGATCATATTTAGTAGAAACCATCTACTTCTGCCCTCTCATTTTACACATAGAAGCAGAACAATTTTCCAAGTTTGAGCCACTCGGATGGGTCTCCACTGAGGCCTTGTATACACAAAAAAACGAAGGCAGAAAGAAAATAACAGATCATCCACTAGGGTCATAACTAGAACCTTAAGCCCTTTCTTTTTAGAATAATCTTTTGACCACTTAGGATGGGAAACTGTAAAATTATTTTAACTAAATTAGAAAAAGGTATGTGTGTGTGTGTGTGTGTTTTGTGTGTGTGTGTTTTCCCCACAGTGATCCATTATCATTGTGATTGTGCAAACCCTTCCCCCACCCTTTAGCAGTTAATTAGCACTTCAGGTTATTTGTGAAAGAAAAAAAGTCTTTAGCAGGTGGCTTGGTCCCAGCACATTTGAAATTTATACCATTTCTTTTGAAGAACAAAAAGTAACAGATAAAAAATGAAAGTGCTGCTGCCATTTCATGATTCTGTTTCTCTCTCTCTTTTTTGATCAAAAATTCACTTATAAAAGAATGATCTTACAATGGGGTTTGTTCCATTTGGCATTCGGGACACACTTAGCACAACATTCTACTTTCATTTTTTTTTTTTACAGCTCTTATTTTAAAGCTTTAACATTTCTTTTTTGTCAAGGACCAGCAAAATTCCCGAAGAGAAAAGGCGATATAAACATTCGTGGTCCCACCACTGGCAATGCCAAGATTATGACCTTATTGCTTCAATGACACCTTAAAAATAGACTCTTTCCAATATTTCAATGGTTTGTCATAAAATCCTATTGTTAAGGAACTATGGAATAACTAACAGCAAGGTCAAAAATTAGTAAGAAGGGAACATCAACTTAGTGACACAAGATGCAGTACTGCTGTCCTAAAATATACCTATGCCTTCAAGGTTCCCGCCGGTAACTTTCTACAGCTGAGGAAGCTGCCCTTATTTGCATTGACATTCAATAGCTTCCCCCAGGCACATACCTGCAGACAATCAGCTGCTCCTGCCTGTCTCTGGGAAAGGTGTGCCTTAGAACAGTCACAAGGTAAAAGCAATTATTCCCTTGACTGTTGAGGGAGGACATTAGAAAACTTAGAATATATTAGTTCACATTAATATAGCTCTTTTTCATTCCAAAGGGTTTGTTTTTTTTTTTGCAAACTTGACATTGACATATGATATATTTTTAGAAGATAAATTAGTCAATATATTCCTGAACTCTGTATTGAAAGGCATACTCTTCAGTGATAGATGTGGCTTGCTCACTTACCCAGGCAATCAAATTCTTACTGGGCATTCTTTATGAGCCCACGTGTTGGGCACTATTCTAGGCACAATGTGAGGAGAGGGAAGAAATAAAATAATTCCTACCTTCAAAGTATATATAATCTCATCAGATTATATAGATATTATAATCAATAATAATCAATAGATGGAAATAATAGGGAAGAATATTTAAGAGGCATCTCTATAGTCTATCTTCTTTCTAAGAGATTGTGCAAGTTATTTACCCATAATTGTTAACATTTGACTTGGTTAAAGCAGATGACTTGGGCTCTTCTATCATCTTTCTCTCCTTTCCTCAGTCATGTATCCTTCCATAACTTAAGTCCCACAAAAGCAATGACTCATGTTTTTGCAGGGTGTTAAGATATTTCAAGCCTGTTACTCTTCTATATTGGACTTAAATTTCCAATCTTGTCTCCTATCATACTTTTAGAAAGAAAAGTCTTAGTGATGTCTGTTATTTTTTTAATTGCTGTATTTGTTTACTTTTCTTGTATCTCTATTGTCTGGATTTTTTGCAAATCAATTAACTTGCTAGTGGGGGTGGTGTTTCTAGGAATGCTTCTTTTTTATTGAATTTCCATCTTTCATAAATGATAAGGCTCAGGCTTGCACAGTATTTCATTTTGAGCTTTTTAGCTTTTTTTGAGATTCATTTTGAGCTCCTTTACTCATAAAAACACATTATTTCATTCTCTACAGTTAATGGTAGGTATTCAATAATCTGTGTTATTTACATTTCCTTTAGCTTATATTTGAAGATCTTTTTTCCTGGTTGCTTAAAGAATTTGTTATTTGTAAATGGAATTATAAAATTTAACAGACATATTATCCTTTGGTATTCATATCTTCCCTCTTTGTTTATCTCCTTATGCTTAAAGTCTATAAAAGTGAGTTTTCTTTCTCCAGAGTTTTTGGTAATTTTAGTCTTTTATTTTTAAAAAACTAATGTTCTCCTCTTCTTCACTTTCTGATTCTTTCCTCTTTGATGATCCTTTCCCTGGAGGTTGGATCTCAAAACCATCTTGGCTTCTCCCTTACTGAGTACTATAACCACATCTTAAGAGTTTCAATAATCTCTTCCTTAAGTCACTTAAGTGTAGGGAGTGTGACAGAATTTGCCCAAGTTGGTTCCTGGGTTCTTTCCCTCAGGCTTTGTAGAGTACCACATAGCCATATGCAGGTGTCCTGATGCACTTCTCTCTGCTTCTCTGTACTTTGGCTGAGTTCTGTTGCAGATCAAAGCATTTCCAGGTTGCTGTCTGACCCAGCCAGAACAAGTTATTGTCTTGGTTTTCTGAGGCAATGTGAGCAGGGAGTTTGGATAATAGAGTTGAATTCTTTTGCAACCCTGTGAGTCCTGCTGAAATATAGCGAAGGGGAAAGGGATGGGAGGGAGGGTGCTGTGTGAGTAGAATAGGGGTTAAGGATTAGCCTTCTTTCATATTAGTTCACTGGATTATTTCCTTATGAGTGTTCTAGACCATGGAAGATAGCTGAAACTGTTTAATCTCTTGTGCATAATTCCCATTTTGGACAAGTCTGAGACATCATGAGGATAGAAGAAAATCACCAGTCCTCTCTGTTGTTGGTCATATGGCATGGAAATTTCCATACTAACAAATGTTCGGTTACATTCTGATCATTTGAGAACCAAGTTCCTTGTCTCAAACACCTAGAACTCCTAAAGTCTCTGAAAATGGGTACGTCCAGGAATCTAAGATACTAAGAAAAGAGCCAAAGAGTGGCTGAGGTGGAAATGACATGCCATCCAGAAATGAACAGATGGCTTGTTTTTGGTTTTTTATTGCTTTTCTTGTAGCTGTGTTTTTTTATTTTATTTTATTTTGTTGTTTTGTTCCCCTCTTCCCCCCAACACAGGAGTAAAGAAAGGAAAGAAGCCAAGATGCTGAAAGGTCTGCTTTTCCCCTAGTGCTCTCTCACTTATTAGAATTATGATGCCTTTGAGCCAGAGCCAGGTCAAGATGCAATTGAGGGGTGGGGTAGGGAGGAGAGCTTTTTAAAGTTCCTCAGCATTTTCCCAAAGCTATGTACTATAATACAAGGAAAGTTTGAGTTGCCCCAAACTATGTGCTGTCTCACCTCTAGAAGTTGAGAGCAGGACATTTGGGAACTGAATTTTGTTGCATGAAATCTCTTTTTCCATATCTTTTAGGGAAGTAACTTTTGGAGCTGATCATATTTGTGTCTTTCCTAAAACTCATGGTCTCAGAGTGTAGCTACCAAATTAATTGTAGGCAGCTTGGACCTAGAAGAAAATGAAGACCCAACTGTGCTATCATATTTAAATACATTGCATGGTGAGCTGCTTCCCTGCTCCTAGATCAATTCTCTAGTTATTTGAAGGGAAATTTGGGAGGGCTTCAGAGGGCTCCTTCTTCCCTCTGTCACCTAGGGACTAGAAGGCTTTTCATTTTCTAAGATAGTTTTATTTAAGTATTTCATTTTCTCTTCTGTTAATCTTAGCAGCTTATGTTTTTACAAATATTCATCCCTTTCACTTAGATTGTCAGCTTTACTGGCATATAACTGGGCAAAATTACTACTAATAATTGCTTTCATTTCATCTTTATTGGTAGTACATTGACATTTTACATATTTGTCATTGTTAATTTGGTTTTCATTATTTACAACAAATTCATCAATAAGTTTTCTTTTTTTAAATAAAAACCACTCCTGGTTTTATTATTTAGATCAATAGATTTCTTTTCTTTCAATTTTATTGATCTCTCCTTCAATTTTTCAAGATTCCCATTTTGATGTTTAATTGGAGATTTTTAATTTGTTCTTATTCTTGACTTTTTAGTTTTATTCACAGTTCATTAATTTACTCTATCTTTAGAGATACAAATATTTCCCTAAGTACTGCTTTGGCTGCATCCCCCAAATTTTGGAATTTGGTCTCACTTCAAATAATTTACTATTTCTATGATTTGTTCTCTGCTCCACTCATTCTTTAGGATTAAAATATTTAGTTTCCAAATAGCCTTTAACCTATGCCTCCATGACCTTTAATTAAATGCAATTTTTATTGTATTGTGATCTGAAAAAAGTATATTTAATATTTCTGCTTTTCAACATTTGATTGTGAGGTTTTTATTCCCTAATACAGGATCAATTTTTTGTAAAGATGCCATGTCTGAGAAAAAATGTATACTCCTTTGTATTCCCATTCAATTTTCTTTAGAAGTTTTTTTTCCCTCTAACTTCTCTAAAATTCTATTCATGTTTGACTTCTTTTGTATATATTATATGGTTAGATTTATTTAGCTCTATGAGGAGAAAGTAGAGGTTCCCCACTAATGGATATTTAATGAAATACAGGTTTTTAAGCATTCTTGTAAAGCCTGGAGCTGAATAGAACATTTGACTTTCAAATACAAGACTCAGGAGAAGCTGAGAAGGTAAACAAGAGAAATCATAAGAGACTTAATAAGAGAAATCATAAGAGACTTAATAATTTACTCAGAAGGTAAACAAGAAAGAGAAATCATAAGAGACTTAATAAAGTTAAATTGTTTACCTTTCAATATGGGAAAATGATATATTCAATTTCTAATAATTTTATCATTAGTAGGACAGTTAGAAGGATTCTACATATAGACAGTGGGTGTGGGAGTGAATCAATTAATTTTAGGATGATGTGGGGGAAAAATGGATAGGTTAGTACAAAGAATAGCCTTGTAGAAAGGGGAGAGGAGAGGAAGAATGAGAAAAGTAAGTTATCTCACATAAAAGAGGTATGCAAAGGGGGAAGTAAGCTTTTACAGTAGAGGGAAAAAAGGTAGGGGTTAGCAGCCAATGTTTGGACCTCACTCACACCTAAACTGGTTCAAAAATGGAGTGTGTGTGTGTGTGTGTGTGTGTGTGTGTGTGTGTGTGTGTGTGTGAGAGAGAGAGAGAGAGAGAGAGAGAGAGAGAGAGAGAGAGAGAGAGAGAATATACTAAAATGTATAGAAATTTATCTTACCCAACAGGGAAGTAGGTGGAAAGACAATAAGGGAAAAGAGTTATGACAATATGACAATAGGGAAGAAGATAAAGGAAGGCAGTGGTCAGAAGCAAAACAGAATTTAGAGGAGGGACAAAACAATCTGATACTAAGAAATACAGCAGTGGATCATTGGAATAGATTAGGTATGCAATACACAGTATTAAAAGACCATAGTAGTATAGTGTTTGATAAACCCAAAGATTTAAGTTTTTGGGATTAAATCTCATCATTTGATAAAAATTGATGGGCAAACTGGAAAAAAGTTTGGCAGAAATTAGGCATAGACCAGTATCTCACACTGTACGCCAAAATAAAGTCAAAATGGATCAATGATTTAAACATAAATGGTAATATCATAAACAAATTAGGGAAGCATGGAAAATTTTACCAGTCAGAACCATAGACAGGGGAAAAAATTATGGCCAAACAAGAGTAGAGAGGATCACAGGAAATAAAAGCAATAATTTTGATTACATGAAATTTAAAGGCTGTTGTAGAAACAAAACTAAATCAGCCAAAATTAGAAGAAAAACAGGAAAATGGGAAAAACATTTACAATTTCTCTGATTAAGCCCTAATTTCTCAAATAGATAAAGAACTGAAACAAATTTATTATTTTTTTTAAAGAGCCATTTCCAAGTTGATAAATGGCCAAAGCATATGAAGAGGAAAATTTCAGAACAAGAAATCAGTGCTACCAACAGTCACAGGAAAAAATGGTCTAAATCATTACTGATTAGAGAAATGTAAATTAAGACAACTCTGTGATAGCACCTCACATGTATCAAATTGTCTAACATGCCAGAAAAAGAAATTGACAAATGCTAGGGAAGGGAGGATATGAAAAAAAAATGAGACATTGATGTATCATTTGTAGAATTATGAACCACTCCAACCATTCTGGAAAATAATTTGGAATATGCCCAAAGGACTACAAAACCATGCATACCTTTTGATTTTTTAATACCACTACCAGGTCTATATCCCAAAGAGATCAAAGAAAAAGCCTATTTATACAAAAATATCAATAGCTGCTCTTTTTTGGTGACAATTAGAAATAGAAGGGATAAACATCAAATGGAAAATGGCTGAATAAATTGTGGTGTATATAATCATGATGGAAGATTATAAGAAATGATGAGCAGTTTTTTGTGGTGGCAAAAAATTTGGAACTGAGGGGATGTGCCCATCAATTGGGGAATTATTGAACAAGTTGTGGTATATGAATGTAATGGAATGCTATTGCTCTAAAAAAAAGTGATAAGCAGTCAGATTTCAGAAAAACCTGGAAAGACTTACATGAACTGATGCTGAGTGAAGTGAGCAGAACCAGGAGAACATTGTACACAGCAACAGCAATATTGTGCGATGGTTAACTATGTTAGACTCAGCTCTTCTCAGCAATACGATGATCCAAGACAATTCCAAAAGACATGTGATGGAAAATACTATCCACATCCAAAGAAAGAACTATACAGTCTGAAAGCAGATCGAAACATACCATTTCCACTTTTGTTTCTTTCATTCTCATGTTTTTTTTTCTTTTTGTTCTAATTCTTTCACAACATAACTAATGTGGAAATGTTTAACATGATTGTAAGTGGATAACCTAAGTCAGATTGCTTGCTGTCGTGGGGTGGGGGAAGAGAGAGAGAAAAATTTGGAATTCAAAATCTTACCAAAACAAATGTTGGAAACTATCTTTAAATATACTTGGAAAAAGAACTATTAAAGAAATTTTTTAAAAAAGAAATGACAAGCAAGATGCTTTCAGAAAAACCTGAGAAGACTTCTATGAGCAGATACAGAGTGAAGCAAGCAGAATAACATTGTACACATTTATAGCAATAGTGTAAGAATGATTAACTGTGAAAGATTTAGCTACTCTGGTCACAGCAACGATCCAATCAATGTAACTCCAAAGCTTCCATGGTGAAATGTGCTAAACCCCTCCAGAGAGAACTGATGAATTCTGAGGGTAGATCGAAACAAACCTTTTTCCTGTTATTTTTCATATTTCTTTTGTGTATGTTTCCTTTTGCAACATGGCTAATATGGAAATATATTTTGCTTTATGTAGCATATAAATGATATTAAACTGCTTTGCTTTCATGGCTGAAAGGGAGAGAATGTGGAACTCGAAATGTAAAAAAAAAGAATGTTAAATTAATACACAATTAGGTAATATTTAATAAAATGAAAAATACAGTAAGCTATTAAAAGTAATAAATGGAACTGGAGTTCAGGGACCGCCTCCTACAAATGAGAAGACATCACTGGTGGGGTTTAGAGTCAATGGCAGAGATCCTAGACTTCCTAATTTCCTTTACAGGTAACAGAAACCTGGTAGAATGGGGGAAATAACCTACCTGGTCTTCAGACAATGAGGCTGAGACAGTCCTTGCTGTACTAAAAACCATAAAAATGTTGGTATTTCTCGAGCTTTCTTGCGTGTTGGGTGAAGTACATATCTTTTAGATTCAGTATGGGACTTCTTACTGACATAGTCTTATGTTGCCTAGCATCAGGATAGGGGAAGGGATGCCACCTAGTGGTTAAACTTCAAACTTTAGTCTGACAGGCTTGGTATAGATTCTAGATTGTATTATTAAAGTTACATTTTGTATACATTTAGAAGGGGACTCGATCACTGTTAGCTAGTATAACTTCATTAACATCAACTTATGCTAGTGTAACCTCTTTTTTCATGGATAGTTAACTGACAAGGAAATGGCATAGATATATTTCTGGATCTCAAATTGATTCCGATAATTTCCTATGTAAGGTGGAGGGATGAACTGGATGTGTGCAATAGAAAACGAATGAAAAGAAACAACTCAATGAGTGATGATTAATGGATCTACAAAGAGTATTTAGAGGGGTTCTACAATGCTTCACCCTGTTTAATTATTATCAATGATTAGACTAATGCATTCATTTCCATCCCTTCTCTTCTAAGAATTCCTTTACTATAAATCCACATGTGGCCTAGATTGCCTTGGTGAGCCTGGCCTCTAATGGAAGGGTTTAGCTGTACCTTTCTTCATCCTTTTTGACTTATAAAATATCTCCCCTAGCATCCCAAAGACAGATTGCTTATATCATAAATTGTGATTTATGTTCAGAGTTTTTCCACAAAAGGGAAAGAGGATAATAAAATGGTAATCACATACAACATAAATAAAATGTGACAAGTACTCTGGACTCATTTTCCCAGAACAAAGCTAGCTATATTTCCCTGTTTGGTTTTCTAGGGGGTACCCTCAAGGAGTTTGGTTATACTTTCCCTGTTACTACTGCCTCAAGCTTCTATTTTGGTATGATCACCATACTATTATCTAGAATTATCACTACAGCTTTACTTATCCAACTAATATCAGTGAGCTTTTGCCAAAGCAGAATTATTTCAAAGATACAACTACAGTAGGAGTACAAACATTTCTCCCCCAATATTTCAGGGACATACTGTGGTCTACCCTGTACCACCTCAGTCTCTGGGCAGAATGGGCTCAACTTTATTGGAATCTGTTGTTGGTATTTGTCCTTGGTTTTCAAAGAATGTCAATGACATCATAAGGTGATGTTTTCATTTGTTCATGAATTGGATTTAAATGAGGCAGAGTTGCAGTTGTCAGTTTCACTCTCTCTTCCAGAGTCATCGAAGTCCAGTGACAAGACTGAAGTCAGGATGACTGATGATGGCCCAGAATGCAGGGGATGATCTTGGTGTCTTCAGTGTCTGACCAAATTCAAAGCACCTGCTTTGGCTGCCGTCATGGCTATTGGAACAAACTGTTCTCATCTACCCATTTTAAAGTCTACCAAGGTGGTTTTACTGGGGTGTGGTTGCTATGCATGCCACAGCTTCTTGGAGCTATTTGTGAGAGTTGAGTGGCAGGTGGACACCAAAAGTTGATGAGCAGCAGTGAAAAAGGCATGGCAAACCCTAACTCCAGAGGTTCTAGTTCTCCTTGAACACCCATACACCTCAATGGAATTTCTCCATAGCTTTGGTCCCACTGGTTTCATATCCAAATGTAGCATTACTACTTGAAAGATCTCTTGACTCAGTTATAACTAGTCTGCTTCTTAAAAGATATTTCTCAATTCTTGAGGCACTGATGCTGGACCAGCTACAAATTCCCTTGTGGACCCTAGTACTGGAAGTCTATCTTTAATCTCCTTCACCAAAAATGGAAGAACAAAAGCTGAGACAAAGAATTGTCATCTGTATTCCCAGGCTACATGGTGGCCCCAGATGGAGAGAATCCAAAACCTCTTTCCCTATTGCACTTTCTTCTTTTACCTGAATGCCATCAGGCAAGAAGAAATTAGCCTCCAAAGAAAAACAGTGCCTTTTGAATGACCCTTTTTCTGCTAATGCAACCTGTCTGAAAGGTTCCCCTTCATTATGTGGCTAGTAGACAGGAAGCAGTTACAGAACATCTGTGTGTGCTCAAAATTTCCCCAAATTATCCTATTATATGTCATTATAACTCTCTTATAACTAGCTCTTCCATGTATGGGATTATATCAGCTACGCATGCTGATACCTGCTCACTACTATCCTGTTACACAAATATAAGATTGATAGCTATTTTCTATACACAAAAGAAATGTCTAGGAGACACAAATGCCTCACAAAATGCATTGGAAAAAAATACTTAAGAGAGAACACATAAGGTAGAAACCACTATCTGGGGACCCAACCCCAGCAGGGTGAGTGCAAGCCAGTGAGTGAGCCCTGAGAAGTGGGCCCTGAGGAGGTGTTACATTTAATTTCCTTGACTTTTTTATCTTTTCCCCTCTATCAGGTTAATTCTTTGGGGAGAACTTTCCATTAAGGAGAAGGGATATGATGGGAAATGTTAGTGATGTAAAAACCAAAGATATCAGTCATTTGTTTTTAAATGAGAATTATTAGTGTAGCAAACATTGGAAGGCCTGTTGTGTACAAGAGTGGATTAGACCAACAGTGAAGAACAGCAGAATGACAAGTTGCAGAAAGGCAAATTTTAAAACGGTGCCATCTAAGAGTGGAATGAATTGACTGGGGAGAGGGAATAATTGTTCCTTTTTATGAGAAGTCTTCAAATGGAATCTAGATGACCACTTTAACTTGAACTGAAATAGTTTCAATGCAAATAGGACCTTACATGCTAGAAGAGGAGGTAATAGCTTCTGTGGGATGATTGTAGAGATCCTAGGAATAATAATTTTTATTTGCTTAATTGTAAAAAATCCTTCAAATGGGAAACAAATATTCCATTTTGCAATTAGAAGTGTCTTAAAATGGAAATGTATCTTAGAAAGGAAATACATTGATAGGTTAGACTTTCTTAACAATAAATACCATGAGATTCTTTCTTATGAAGAGGTTTTGATAAGGAATAAGACATGGTAATTTGAAATTCTGGAGGGGAAGAAGATGAGAATGTGAAAGGTATGGGAACAGGATAGAGCAGTGAAGAAAGAAAAACGTTATTTACTTCAGTTTTGCTCAGGGTCAGCCTTATTGCAGTGTCTAGTTCCAAAAGTCGGATTGTCATCTACCTTAAAGGAAATACTGTGACACAGCTTTACTGTTTTATTTTATGCCTGATTCAAAAGTGAGGTCTTCAGACTAGCCCCATTTCTTCTTCCTTTACCAACTGTCAAAATCTCATTTAGTCCATAAAACGTTACTTGATTAAACCTGATAAACATGCTAAATTATGTTCAAATAGTCCAGTGAGATTACTATATAGATTTTTCACAATCTCTTCTAAATATTTTAGTCAGAATTTTTTTTGAGAACTACTTTAATCACTCAGTGCAATTACTGACAATTGTCACATTTCTCTTTCTAAATTCAATCAGTAACACTTGACATTTCTGTAATTCGAATAGCATTCTAATTAAACAAGGAGTTGTGGGCAAATATATATGTGTGTATGTATGTATGTATATTATGTATACATACATACATATATAAAATGTGTGTATAATTTCATGAATACTAATAATTATATAAATTATTTAATAAACATAAATTTGCAAATACTTCATTTTCTTAAAGTGGAGCACACCTGAATATTTTTTTCAGTTCTACTTCTTGCTGTTATATAAAATGGACCCCAGAGATTTTCTAAATGAACTCCTCTACAATCCAGATCATTTTATAGGTGAGGATACTGAAGCAGGTTCAAGTGACCTGCCTAAGGTCACACAGGAATCTAAATCAGGTCTTTGTGCCAAGTCCAATACTCTACTCTCTACACCACCTAGCTGCTCTACCTGTGTGACCCAGGACAAATCGATCAGCTTGTCTGAACTTTCATTTTCTAATATTTAAAATAGGGGGCTTCCCTAATGGTGTCTGAGGTTCCTTCAAGTTCTAAATGTAGGATGGCAAGATACAATAAGTGGGAGGTGAGGTGACGCAGAGAGCATGTGTCATGTTTCTTAGAAAAGTGACTGATTCCTTTTAAAAATTGTGCTTTTACAAGAGTTCTAAGAAGTTACTCAGTTTTAAAGAAGCCACTAGCAACAAATAGAGTCTCTTTATCTCAATTTGGAAGTGCAGGGAATATCCCCATTCTTGATCAGCACTGAGGCTCTGACCTCCTTCTGCCTTGGAGCAATTTGCCCCTCCATAGAAGGTCCAAGTGACATGCTGCCGATAGGGCTTACTATATTAATGCTGCACTTAGTGCAGATACTCAATCGGCATTAGTCTTAATGAAGCTTAGAACCGCCAAACTCAAGAAATCTGTCAACCTTACC
Organism: Bettongia penicillata ogilbyi; assembly: GCA_023548195.1. Taxonomy (NCBI): domain Eukaryota; kingdom Metazoa; phylum Chordata; class Mammalia; order Diprotodontia; family Potoroidae; genus Bettongia; species Bettongia penicillata. The sequence continues at coordinate 571,618 of JAJHZJ010000037.1, forward strand.
CTACAGAGTAAGAGATTATTGTTGTGTGCCACCTTTCTTAGCTATAATTTTGTTCTTGCTCAGTTGTTTCAGTCATGTCTGACTCTCTGTGACCCCATTTGGGGTTTCTTGGCAAAGATACTGAAGTGGCTTAAATTGCCCAGGATCACCCAGTTAGTAAGTGTCTGAGGCCAGATTTGAACTCAGTAAGATGAGTTTTCCTGACTTCAAGCCAGGTACACTCACACATACACGCACACAATTTTTTTTCTTTCCAGTTTTCATTTTTTTTCCAAAAAAAGAGGACCATGCACCTGATTCTCCCTTCAACTCCTATATAGGAAAGGATTTCATACTATCATTAGCAAAAACATACAGGAAAGAAACATTTCTGCCCATTAGACAATGTAGATGTAACAAAAGTATATAGCTCCAAAGCAGGTGGACCCCAAGAAGGGCAAGGTTCAGGGAAAGTATTGGTGGGGCTAGAGATGACCTTGCCTCAATCTTTTTCAGTTTCCATCCATCTAAATATTGGTTCTCCACAGGGTACATTCAGTGCATATCTGTATGCAGCAGGACAGCCTTGAGCCAGTCACTGTAGGAAGCCGGGAGCAGAGTTCACAAAAGGGAGCCGGTCAATTCTCCATTCAAACACTGGTGATGAGAAGAAAAAGAAGGGAGGGGATCATGGAAATGACTCCCATCTGCTTCATGCCCAGAGAGAGTGCATTGCTTGGCACAAAGTATTGAACTGAATATTTCTGATGTGCACCACAGAGTTGCTACTGGTAAAGAACCTTTTTTTTTTTCTTCTAAAAATGCTATGGGCTGAGAAATATTGAATCTTTAAGAAAGAAAAAGCTCATATTAATTTAGAACATGTTATTTAGATTTGAGGAAATTGAGAAAATGTGGAGGAAAATTTAAATGTAGAAAACCTAAAACAATATGATTATATATGGAAAAAGTTACACTCAAAGAAATTGAATGCCAGTAATCTGAAACATTAAAAATGTAGCTTCTTTTACAATTAATGCTGTTTGACTGCTAAGAATGAATATTGGAATGGTGACAACTGGTTCTACAAATAAGAAACTATAACAGAAAAATGTCAGAGTTAGTGAATCTCAAAATGGTCCCCAAAATGTTCAGATATTCTCTTTGATTCCCTTCAGTTTTAAAAACTGAGCCAACAATCTTTAAGGAACATTAAAAATATTCTTTGTTGTTCACTTATGTCTGATTCTGCACGATCCCATTTGGAGTTTTCTTGGCAAAGATATTGGAGTGTTTGGCCATTTTCTCCTTCAGCTCATTTTACTCGAAACTGAGGCAAGCAAGGTTAAGTAACCGTTCCAGAGTCACACAGCTAATAAGTGTCTGAGGTTGGATTTGAACTTAGTCTCCAGACCCAGTGCTGTATTCACGGCATCACCTTGCTGCCTCTCCAACTCCTTTCCCAAATATTCTTTACTAGTGAATAAGTAGAATGTGAGCTCTTCTGTCTAAAACAACTTAGCAATAATTAGAATAATGAGCTTTTAAAAGTTTGTGAGTCAATACATTAACAAAGAAGAGAACTGAGAAAAGACCAATAGACTTTGGGGACTATTGAGATTAGTTGCATAGCCTAGTGTTCAGAGTCACAGGATGGTAAGTCAAGCGACTTAAGTTACTTTTCTGTTTCTAACACTATTATGTCTCTGGACTCAGTCACTTAACATGCCATAATGCAGAGACTATTGAACTTGGAGTCATGAAAACTTAAAATCCCATCTCAGACCCTCTCTAGTTGCATGACCTTGAACAAATTATATAAAAATCTTTAGGTTTCAGTTTCTTCATATGCAAAATGGAAGTACTGGTCTGTACTTCTAGCTACAGGTGTATGACCCCATGAATCTTCTCCACTTCAATTTCCTGATCTGTTAAAAAGTAATAACAATATCGCTTAAATCATATGTCTACTGGGATGAGTAAATGAGATTATATATGGTGTGCCAAAAAGTCTTAGTCTAATTTTAAACTAATAGTTTAAAGCTATATTATGACATTTTGTTATAAATGTATAAAAATGAAGAGAAGGGATAGGAAAAAAGCATCTATTAAGTACCTGTGTCAAACACTTGTAATGGTAATTTAAATGGGAAGATCTTTCCCATTCATTAACAGGTCCATGTGACTTGCTTAAATCACATGGAAGCCTAAGTCACATGTGGTGGAAGAAGCTTGATGAATGGGTGGAACAGGAAGGGTGGAGCAGAACTGGGAGTAATTTGGTGAGAGCAGTTAGAGAGGAGGGACAACAGGGAATAGGCAAACAGCTAAGCTTCTGAATGTTTGTTGGTGGGAAGGCCCAGGTGTGAGGGGGAGGGGGAGTGAGGGAAAAGGCTTGGGAATGGCTTTGTCCCTTCTAGTGCTAATGTGTACTGACTTCTTGATTACTATGACAGATTTGGCTTTCTGGTGTCTGAATTAATGTTTTTCTTCTGCCTTCTCTATGGATAGTCTGTTATACTTTGGCATTCAGAACTACACCAGCATATTCATAGTCACTGTTGATTCTGTGAATATTGCCTTGGCAATACAACACTGCATTTAGTGCTTTACATATATAATTTCATTTAATCCTCAAAAACAATCATAGGGATGGTAAATGCTATGATTATTATTCCTATTTCACAGTTCAAGAAACTTAGGTAAACTGGATAAGTGGCTTGTTTGGGTCACACAACTAGTATATATCTGAGTTCAGATTTTAATTAAGGTCTTGATAATAGCCACTGCACCACCAATTCGATATAGGTGTGAGCTATTATAATTTCTTCATTTGTTTTTTCATCAGGAAAACAATGATGCCTCCACTAAGGTCTTACTTCAATGTCTTAGGGTTGAGGAGACACTCAGTTGTATATGGCAACAACAACAAACTCTAAACCATAGGAAATCCTCTTATTCTTGAAAATCCTTGGTCCTGAATTCAATGATAGGTCAGAAACCAACCTAGATCATCACAAAAGAGGCTCATCAGTAGAACTGGTCACTATGTAACGGGTTTTGTTTAACCTGATAAACACCTTCTACTGAGGTGAAAAGATGTTTTGACCTGTATCTGTGGAAGGAGTATCCGTAAAAAAAAAAAAAAAAATCAAAATAGCTTGTAACCTTGTAGTATTAGAATTAAATAAAATTATATTTGATTAGGAAAATCATTTGCTAATCCAATTACAGTAAAGTTCATTCCTTTAAGTTGTTTATTCCAGCTGCCGGTTTACACTGAACTGTTCAAATATTTTTACCTTTTAACCAATGTCAAATATCTACAAGATGATTGGGTAGAATTGGTCAAACTGTCACAGACTATAAAACAGAAGGAAGTAACTCAACCACATAGGGATTAATTCTATGTTGGGATCATTAATTATGTCTTTCCCACCTGTCTCAGTGTTCCCATTGCTAGACTTCCTAGGCAACGCGGTAACACAATGGATAGAATACTTGACATTGATTCAAGAATCAAATAATTCCTCTGACACTGGCTGTATGATCCTAGATAAATCACTTAACTCCTTTCACAAGTTTCATCATCCATAAAATGGGGATAATAACAGCATCTACTTTGTCTTAGAAATCACATGAGAAAACATATGCAAATTACTATGGAAACACCAACACTATATAAATGCTGGAGACTTGCACTACTAAGGATTAAAAATAAAGCAAGAGGGAGAAAATATATATGAGGATACTTTCTAAGAATTAAGAGGGTTATAAAAGGCCAAGTATTGTTATTGTGACTAGATTGTTGAGGAAAAATACTGCTAAGAAGGACTTCTACCCATTCTCTTCTCGATCATATTCTTTCAGCTAAGCAGATCTCTGTCCTACTCCTTATATAAGCCAATGGGCACGTATACCTTTCATACTTCTCACTTTTCTCCAAATTATTTGCTTCTCATTCTTCAAGACAGTTATAAAATTCTTTCTTTGGGTATTCTCAAACTTGTCTTATCTAGTTCTACTAATAAATCTAATACTAATAATATAGGCTGGAGGGTATTCCTGATTGGCTCCAATTGATGACTACTGTTATTTTTAGGTGGCACAGTGGATATAATGCCAGACCTGGAGTCAGAAAGACTCATCTTCCCGAGTTCAAATCTGGCCTCTGACACCTACTAGGCTCTATAACCCTGGGCAAGTCACTTAAACCTGTTTACCTCCATTTTTTCATCAATAAAATGATCTGGAGAAGGGAATGGTAAACCACTCCAGTATCTCAGCCAAGAAAACCCTGAATGGGGTCATGAAAAGTCAGACATGACTGAAAAATGACTAAACAGTAGCAACAACTGTTTTAAATTGTCTGTTCTATATGAATAGCCCCTAAATACACTTGCTTTTTTGACTTAATATTATTTCTAATGAGATAACAGACTCTAGAAATATATTCCCAATGTGGCCTATTATGTAATGAAATTATTTCTTTAGATTAATATCATATACAATGTCTCAGACAAGTAAGCATTCTAATTGCCTTTCATTACTGCTGCACAGTGACTCAGAAACAAAATGTGGAATCTATGATTTGAGATTTTCTCCTCTATTAATTACAATTTAAATGAGACTTCTTGGAACAGAGTTCCACTTCTCTCTTCTCTGCATCTAGGAGGATGTGAGCAATATGTCCCCTAAGACCTGCACAGGAGAATGGATGTCTTCCTTCTGGCTTCTCCCATATTTTCCTCAACTACTAAAAGCTTAAATAAGCTCCAGCAAAGTAGCGTAGCTAAATCACACTGGAAACATGGCAAGTATTGGTGGGATAGTGGCCAGCATGTAATGGAGGGGAATGTGGTTTCTCGATAGATATTGGCTACCTATAACATTACCATATACACTTTCCTTTTGTAAATTATTTAGACAAAAATAGGCTCAAATTGCACTGGTTGAGTGAGCTGACACCAAACCAGCACTTCTTGAACTTTCCAGTATTCATTCCTTTGGGAAACAAACATTTCCTTTAGAATACTTAGAATAATACTGATGTGCTTAATACTATACTAATATGGACCTATCCTTTTATGTGGATGTATTCTCCAATGGTGGGCATCATTGCCTGTTTGTGTAGGAGTATGCTAGTAAATATTTAGCAAGTGAATATCTAATGCACTTTGAATCTTAATGTACACAATATTAACATGTTCTTTATCACTTTCTTAAGTCTAGTCCATTAACAAAACACTAAACAAAGCCCTAACTTGTGACACTTATCTATTTCCAACCTGTAAATGCTCACACAGAAAATTTAAGAACTGGCTTTCATAAGCCTGATTCAAGCTGAGTATAGCCCACCCCTGTGATCATGCCTTCTTAAAGTGAGTCACTCCTATTCACATGTTTTTTCAAATACTCCTCCAAGAAAGCCTACTCAATATGCTCAGGACCTTCCTTTAAATCTCTTTATATTACATGGACAACAATAGAGAATGTGGGTTATCTCACTCCATGACCAGCATACCTGATCTTCTGGTCATAAATCTACTCTGTAATATTCTTTACACTGCTTTTGATATATTTTTCAATGGTGCTTTGGTGCCACCTATTCATACTCATCATGCCTCAGTACATTGCCCTTTGAGTGGCCTACAAATTTAATTCTTCAGAGTATACGGCATTCCATGATCCATAGCCAAATAGCAGTACTGGAAAGATATCAATGTTAAAAAGCTCCAGGGAAAAAATTGGGGCCATTAAAAGAGTAGGATAGTTTCCCACAAGCAATCTGGTCTACTTTCTTCCTCCTATTAGATTCTGGCCCCAGTTCATTATCCATCTGAAGTTTTTAATCAAAGGGTAATTACTGATCAACCAACCCTGTAGATAATTCATTTCCCGGTAGGTCAGAGTATTGATGACAGATATACTTTTAAAAAAATGTTTTATTAGAAACTAACATTAAACACCAATACAATAAATTTATCTGCATACTAGTTACTTTTAAATTAATAGATTCAGAGACACAAATTTTCATAGCACTTTGTCATTTTCTCCTTCCAAATTCACATCAAGATTCTTATTTACTTTTTAAATTCTAAATTGATAGCGTGTATTTCATTATACTACATCTGCTTTTTTCACTTTGCATTATTTCATAAAGGTTCTTTCCAGATTTCTTTGTAATTATATTTATTCATTTTAATTAATTTAGAGTAGGAGTGTTAAACACGCTGTCCAAGGGTAGCCAGATGAAAACATAATTAGGAAATATTTAACAAATGAAAATATAATAGAACACAGAAAATGTTAATATGTGGTTTTCTTGGTCAATAAGTCACCTTCAGGGATCCTTTCATATGGTTTAGTTGCCCCATTTCTATTTGAATTTGACTCTAGTGCTTTATGATAGCCCATTTCTTTAATTTATGTAACTGCTCTTCTTCTGTAAGATAAACGCAGGTCACTTTCAAGTTTTTTCAGTAATGGATGATAGTGCTATAAAGACCTTTAAACAGATGATATGTTTCTTATTGGATTGAAAAGTTGATTTTTTTTTTTGTAAACTTCACTGCATACGCCAGATTAGTCCAGAAACAGTTTACAAATTTGTAATTACACCACCAATAATACCTGTTTCATCACATCACCAGCAACTTCTTATTTAATCTTATTTTATTATATACTTTTATTTCTACATGATATCCCTTCCTACCCCAGTGGCCCTTTTCTTGTAATAGAGTTAAAAAAAGATTAAAAAGTAATTCAACAATACCAATAGAGGAGAAAAATCTGAAATCATTGTTTTTTCTTGCTTTAATTATTTTTTCAATTTGACATTTTATGAATCAGTACCTCAGTTTTTCTAAAATTTATATAAATTTAATTATCAAGTATATATTATTAGAAATTCATGTTTCCTTTTGAAAACGTACTAATATTCTATGACCCCTTATCTACTTGTCCATTGATAGGGAGTTTCCATTGTACTGTATTTTTTATTAATTCCTCATATATTTTATACATCAAGGTATTCAAAAACATTTATCATAAACATTTTCATAATCTGTTATTTTTCTTTTAACTATATTGCTTATAATTGTACAGGAATTACTTTTTTAATGTATTATAGTCATTTAATTGATTGAGTAATCTTCTATATTTTTCATTTTTTAAAAATTATCTTTACAACTGACAAATAATTTCATTCCATTTTCTTCTATCTTTACTGAGTTTTTTTTTAATATCTGTCTCTCTTCCCCATGTAGTTAATAGGTATGTATGGTGTAAAATGTGGGCTAAAGTCTATTTTTCTAACAAATAGACAATTATTTGCCTCAATTATATTTGTCAAATCATGTATACTTTAATTATTTTCTAAAAGTTTTTTAAATTAATATTTTGTTACAATTTGTTTAGATGTCTGGAACATTAAATTATTTCCACTGACCTACTTCTTTTTCCCCCAGAATCTAAAAATTTTAATAACAATTAAGGGACAATTCTCAGGAATGGAAATTGGGTGAAAGCTGGAGCTGCTAATTCAGTGTAGTGAGCCAACTGAGAGGCTTTAGACAGGTTCATGGAAGCAAGTGATGCCAGACCCTCCATGTGAACTGGCATTGATTGGAGCAGGAAGAGTAGGAAATCATTCTAGTATTTGGGTGGAGAAGTAGTTGGGTTCTCTCAGCCACAGTTGAATTTGCCAAACAGATGGCAAGTCCTGACAAGGATGATGGGGGGCAGGGTGCATTTGTAGGGCCAGCTGCAGGGCTGAGTATTAGCATATCATCTTATTTTGTTGTTAGTGGGGCAGATATAGGGAATGTTGGGGGAAAAAGTCTCTTTTTATCCTGAGTGGAATTTTGTAGTAAAAGTTCTAGGATTCCTCTGCCCTGCTTTCCTGAGAAAGGGGGGAGTAGTCTTTTCTTGTGACTGAATGAATGGGTGCAATGGGTCCATTGTGGGCCAAGGCTTTGCCAAGAGTGGAAAGAGGGCAGTGATCATGATGCTTGACCAAAAGTTAGTGATACTAAGAAGCAAGAAGATGTAGTAGCTTCTAATCTTTGACAGATGACTATTTTGGAGTAAGAGGAGTGAGGTACCCCCTCAATTTCTGGAGGGGAGAAGTGACAAAGAATTCCGTGATTTTTTTAAATCTAGGTTTAGGCAAGAAAGTCAAAAGATGTCTCTTTGTTCATTTCTGTGTTAGAATGAAGGAAGTGGGAGAAGTTGTTTGAACAGAATCTGCTCCTGGATGATGGGTCTAAGTCTTTTGTTTTTATTAAACACACATTTACCACTGACTGCCTCCTTTACAGAAACATATACACAATGAACTTTCCCTTATAACAAAGAAAAAGTTAAACCAATCTAACTGACGTAGTGATTATGTCTAATAATGTACCTCACATGCCTAATTCAGTCTCCTTAGGTCTCCATAGTCACAGGAAGAGATAGGCTGAATCATAAATTCAACTTTTTAACTAATAACATCATTCTGATGATTTATGTTCTGTAATACAGTTTGAAATCTGATAATGTTATGTCCCCTTCATTCCTGCTCTTTTGGTTTCTTTTTTCATTGATGAATGACCTCAACTTTGCAGGAAATGGTATTTAGGGTACATTCTCATATCCTTTTCTTTTTAGACTATGATATCTTCAACTTCATTATAGATTAGGAGCAGTCCCAAGTAATTATCCACATTACCAATGAGGTAATTGATGTTATGAAGATTAGGTGACTTTCTCAAGGTCACACACTTGGTGATGTTTAAGGAAGTGTGGTATAATGCCCACACTTACACACAATCTCTGTCAGATTGCTATTTCAGTTAAGTCCAACTCTTTGTGACTCCATTTAGGGTTTTCTTTGGCAAAGATACTAAAGTTTTTCATTATTTCTTTCTCCAATTCATTTTACAGATTGACAATCAGGCAAATAGGGTTAAGTGATAGCTAGGGTCACACAGCTAGTAAGTGTCTGAGACCAAATTTGAACTCAAGAAGATGAGTCTCTCTAACCATTTTATAGATAAGTTACTAAGGCAACTGCAGTCTACAAGGTTGAGAAACAGCTTAGCTAGAGGGCTTACTTGAGTTTAAGTCCTGTCTCTGACACATTGGTTACAGTGGATCTGGGCAAACCACTTAAACTCTTACAGCACCCAGGCAAATCTCTTCCTATCATTTGAAGAACAGGTTTAATGTCTATCTTTACCCAACTCTTACCTGTGACTCCATGAAGTTGTAGCTATTGTGTGAAACAGACACACACAGGAAAACCATCTTGGCAGACAGGCTAAACTAGGTTAAGGGTAGCTGACGGGACTCAAACCCACTGGTGAGGAGTTAGGGGTATATCTACTGCCAGCATGTGAAGACTTTTCCTTGTGGAATGGACTAAGGGAAACAACTTGTTCCAATGGCCATGAAGAAGGCCAAACATGGCACCGTGGAGAGCTTAGTGCTTTGTCACACATAGAAGATGTCAATGTCATCCACTGCATCCCAAGCCATCACCAGTCATCCTGACTTTTATGTTGCCACTGGACTTTGGTGACTCTGGAAGAAAAAGTAAGCTTGACAGCTTTGTACAAGTACCTCACTTAAATCCAATTCATGTAGTAGCGAAGACATCACCCCATGATGCCTCCAGTTATCATCAAAATGAGGAACAAACAACCCTCTCCCTGATCTTCAGCGGCTTCCTGTCTACTAGCTCTTTTCCTATTGCCTACAAATGTGCACATCTCCCTCATGCTCAAAAAACAACAATATAAACAAGCAAGCAAACAAAAAAACCCAACTTTACTTGATCCATTCACTCATTCCCACTAGCTATGGATCTATTATTTTATAGTTTTTATAGTTAAGTCTTTGAGAAGGCCTTCTGCGGACTTTGTCTTTTATCGCCACCTGCCTTTTAGACATCTCAAAGTAATGATGTAGGGTCACACCTAGACATCTTAAACTCAACATGACAAAAACTGAATTCTACATTCCACCCCCAAAACTTCCCTTCTTCCTAATTTCCCTATTACTATTGAGAGTACCATCATCCTTCCAATCACCCAGGCTTGCAACTTAGAAGTCCTTCTTGACTGTCTCTCTCCTCCCATATCCAATCACTGGTCAGGTACTGTGGTTTCTTTAGAACCTCCATGTGCCCTTTTCTCTCCTCTACACTGTAACTCCCTAGTATAGGTCCTCATTACCTCATGCCTGAATTTTTACCGTCATGTGCCTCTAGCTGGTGTACCTACCTCAAGTCTCTCACTGTTCCAATCTATTATCCATTTCAATGTCAAATTGCTCTCAAAATATCTGTCCTATCACTCCTGATTCAATAAACTCTACTGGTTCCATATTAACTCCAGAATCAAATACAAAACCCTATTTGACTCTCAAAATCCTTTATAACCTGGCCCTTTTCAACCTTCCCAGTCTTCGTATACCTTTACTTCCCTCCCTATATTTTTATATATTACATATACATGATCTGGTAATACTAACTCCTTTGTTGTTTCTGGTACAGTTCATATCATCTCCCAGCTTTCATTGTCTGTTCCTCTTGCTTGGAATGTTCTTCCTCTTCATTGCTGACTTCCTGAAAGTTTCAATTAAAATCTCACTTTCTACAAGTAGCCTTTTCCAGAGCTTACTTTTAATGCCTTTTGAATATTACTCCCAGTTTATCCTATCCATACCGTGTTTGTACATCATTGTTTGCATGTTGTCTCCCCATTAGATTGTGAGCTCCTTGAAAGCAAGGACTGGTCTTTTTGTTTTGTTTTGTTTTTTTTGTTTACCTTTCTTTGTATATCCAGTGCTTAGCACAGTGCCTAGCACATAGCTGACAATTAATAAATGCTAGTCTACTGACGCACTGGCGGATGAATGTCTGGCTGGTTGGTCGTCCCCAAAGAGGACCGAAATGACATCACCACGATAAAGTCAAGTTTCACTGTGATCAGACCAATACAAGCTCAGAATGCTCTACCACATATTGGGCAAAATTAGTCTATGTGAACACTTGAGGTAGTTACTCTAACTCTGTGCATGCTGTGTTTTCTTTGAGCTCTTTCAATTCTGCTTGCTCACAAAGCACAGCACCTTCTCTGATGTGAGCATGCTGTGCTGAGCGGTCCTGTGCAAATGTCTCCCATGTCCCACAATCATTTACAAAGTTCTTAGGAAAAGAACATGTCCCTGAGCATGTCCTTGTATACTTTCTTCTGACCACCTGCCTTGTGTGAGTTCTCCATTAAATAGTCTTTTGGATATGTGTATGTATTGCATTCAAACAGTGTGGCCAACCCAGGAGCTGGGTTTGCTGAAGCTTAGTTTGAATCCTTGGCAGTTCAGCTGGAGTAAGGACCTCAGTGTCTAGTACCTTATCCTGCCAGATGATCTTCAGAATCTTCCTAAGACAGTTCAAATGGAAGTGATTCAGTTTCCTGGCATGGCTCTAGTAGACTGTCCATGTTTCACAGACAGACAACAATGACGTTAGCACAATGGCTCTGTAGACCTTCGGTCTGGTTGTCAATCTAATACCTTTCCTTCCCCATACTTTCCTTGGGAGCCTCCCAAACACTGAGCTATCTCTGGCAACGTGTCAACCTCATTATCAATTTGTACATCCCTGGAAAGTACGCTACCAAGGTAAGTGAACTTATCCACAACTTTCAAAACTCCATTTGCTATAAGTGATGGTTCCACATATGGATGATGTGGTGGTTGGTGGCTGATGGAGCAACTGTGTTTTCTTGGTATTAATTGTTAGGCCAAAATTAGCACAAGCAGCAGAGAATTGATCCATACTTTGTTGCATCTCAGCTTGAGAGGCTGCATTGAGTGCATAATCATCTGCAAACAGAAAATCAGTTCTAGATAAAGTAATGAAGCAGAATAAAAGTAACAAGTGTTTAAAAATATGGTAGCCCTGGCATCACAGGAGGAGTAAAATGAAAGACTTAGTCTGTCTATTAGGTGATATTTTCTACTTACTAGGTCTAAGTCCCCACTCAGGAATCTTAATATTCTCTAGATAGTATTTGGATATCCCAGACAGCTGATAACAATTTACTACATGAAAAAGTCATATTTAATATTTTTAAATGAACATAAAAATATATAACAAACACTTCACAGTGACCAGAAGTTTAAATGATCCCTGTACTAAACCTTTCAGAGTCATGGCCTCCACACTTATGGCTTTGATAGAGACCTTTTCTCTCAAGGTGACACATTCCATGGTTATCAAAGCTAGAGCCTACATATCTGAGCCCATCCCTTCTCCTCAATCCTGCTGCCTTCTCAGTCAATGCAATCCTGTAAAGTCATTCTGCTCCTTTCTTAGCCAGCACCCCATTGAGAGCTAGTTGTGACTTCCTCAGAAGCAAGACTTCCCTGTTACCCTCACAAAGCAGCATACTCACTCCTGGCACAATCTCTGTACAATAACGAAGCCTTCCTCAACTGCTATGTGTTACATGAATAATTCTATCATAGTAAGCACTTCTGCTCTTCTCCCAGAGGAGTATCTTTGTCCCTGTGAAGCAGTCATTACAAGGAATACTGCTGGGCAGGGGGCCTGAGACCTAAGTGAAGGGGAGAATAGAAAAAATGTTCGGGTTGGAAGAAGAGCAAATGTGAATGAGGAGCCTTGAAGAAAAAAATGTCATCATGATGAAAAAAACCCAAGCTCCAAACAATGCAGCATAATGGGAACTGCCAGGAAACAACATCAGCCACAGATCAGACCAGCGTGAAGCATTCAGGAACAGAGCAGAGATTTCAAGCCATACCTTCAAGTAGACTGCAAGTCTAAGAGCAAAACTCTAAACAGCACATTCTGCAAAGAGCTAAAGCTGCCAATCAGGGGGAGAAAAGGACCATTGTCAGCTATCTCTTCATCCAAAGAGAGAGGCCTCCGCCAGTCAAATCATCTTCAGTATGACTGAATGGCACGTCATCATTTGAAAGAGGACTCAAGGGTATTTAAAACCAAGATACAATTTTCCACCATAAACAATGTTTCCAAAAACATTACTTTTCATTTGGATTCTTTGTCGAGGTGCTATTGACATAGACTAGTAGGAAGAGGACTTTGATCAGAGGCTGTGTAGAGATGAACTCTATGATAATCCACGTCTGGATTTATGATGATTATATAGAGTGCATAAAGGAGGCCTTGAACCTGGACAGGGTTAGGTATAGCATTTTCTTTGAATGTGCTTCATTTAAATTTGTAGTTTTTAATCTGAGGCCACTTGTTCTAATTATACACTGATGGAATTACATCCAGTCTCTACTTTATTGCATGACCCATAGGATAATGACAGAGTAATACCACTGAGGAAAATAACATCATCATAGATTAAAAAGTAGGAAGAATTGTAGAGACCATGTAGTCCCACCTACTAATTCTACAGATGAAGAAATTGAGGCCCAGAGTGTTTAAGTGAATTGTTCAAGGTCATAAAGAAGCAACAATTGAATTTGAACACAGGTCCACTGACTCTAAATTCACTGCTCCAATTCTTGTGAGATAGACTAAATGATGAAACCTCCATATTATCTGAAGAACCCAGACATAAACAAACAATTAGCATTTTCTTAATTGATTAATTTCTTAATCAGAAAATAAACTCACTTGTATCTTCTTATTATGTATAAAGTAAGTTGAACACAATTCTTTTATCTAGATCAGGGGTTCTTAACTTGTGTGTCTTAGATTTGTTTTATTAATATTTTGTTAACCATTTCAATAGGATTTTATAATCCTATGCATTTTGTTTTATGGATTTAAAATCATAAATCTCTAAAGGGGCCCATAACCTCTGCCAACGGGCTCAACAACACAAAAACCTGGTTAATAATACCAGTTCTAGAGGCTTACAATTTTGCCCAGATTTCAAGACATTCTTCCTACATAACAAAGGGCAGAGAGCCTGTAAAAAATGTTTTTCTAAGCTCTCAGTTATTTTTCTAGTATCACTGGTCTAGAAATTGAAATCCCACTCCTGTCCCAGATATTCTTTATAATTATTTATTTGCCAAATAAAACAAGATCAGGTTAACACATTTCAAAGCCACAATCACTTGGAATCTCTTAATGTCTTTATGCATTTAGTGGATTTTCACATATTTTTAAAAATAAAATCAAAGAAAGAGTTAATATAATTAGCAAGACCTATTTGTACTTTCCTTAAAACCTGAACTCAGATACTCAGACCTTGGATAGCAGGGGTTGCTAACCATGAATCTGACTCCTGGTTTTTATGACTAATGTCACCAGAAAATGTTATATTCAAGTTTTCATTGGATGATTCACACAATCGTTTTAATATTTTCTTTTTCTTCTTGATTTTATGATATTTTTTGGTCCAGTCCGGCTTAGCATTTAATTTTTAGGAGAAATTAATTACATGGTTGATAGAAATCTGTCCTCAAAATATATGCTAAAAGAGAGCTGGAAGAGAGCTTGTAGATCATTTAGTCATTTTTTCAATATGAAATGGATAGCCAGAGAGAGCAAATAACTTACTTAAGGTCACAAAGGTAGTTTAACTGAGTGGTATAAGCTCTCTAGGAATCAAATTAGGTCCTTAACACCAAGTTTATCTTGTCAAGTCTTTGCACTAAATAAACAAATCTTTGGTTAACTATTGCTTGAATATGGAAGCCAGCTAGCTAAAGCCTGGAGATTCATTCTCTCTAGTTTTACGAACAGAACGTTAAGAGAGAATTCAAGAGAATTCTCTCCTTTCCATTTTCATGGCATTCACCAGTGAAAAGGGACATGAACTTGCAAATCTCTAAAAGAATACAAGAAACTGAATTAGTTGGAACAGAATATGAAAACTGGGAGTGATTTAGGATAGACAAGGAAAAGACTTCCTGACAGATGAGGTTTGTTAACTAATGGAACAGTCTGCTTAAAGAAGGAACAGTAAGATAGAAACTGTCTTAGATGTTCCAGTCAGGGAACCATATGAAAATGGCCACTGAAAGTTGAAAAAATCTTGGGTTTTCCTAAACTTCAATCATTCTCTGAATAGAAATTCTCATCACATAGCACTCTATGGATAGTTTCTGGCAGTATGGTTTGCTTTTCTTTTTAATTTTGGAGTTCCTTCCCTGACTTTCTTATGACTTCTGAGAATTTATCCCCAAGACTAACTCAACTGATAACTTTCCTTCTTAGGTCATACACAACTCTTTTTATATGTGCTGTTAGCATTGTAAAAGTCACATTCTTTTAACTAGAATGTGCTTTATGAGTCATTTAATCATTCAGCAAATAAAGAAGTTGATGCCCAGAGAGGTATATCCCTAGTCAAAGAACAGGAAAAATAAGAAGAGGAAAAAAAATCCCTATGAACTTTTTTTCCCCTTGCTTTTAAGAAGAAAGGAAAAGAGGGGCTGCTAGATGGTGCAGTGGATAGAGTGTGGGCCCTGGACTTAAGAGGACCTGCATTCAAATATGGCCTCAAACACTTGACATTTACTAGCTGTGTGACTCTGGGCAACTCACTTAACCCCAATTGCCTCTCCAAAAAGAAAACTAGAAAGGGAGATTAATAGTAAAAGAAAAAAAGAAAAGAAAGGAGAAATAAGGGAAATAAATATGCTGGTATGATTCCAGAAACAAGAAAAATTAAAATAGTTAGAAAATAGCAAAGTATGTTTATCTAAACTTTCTCTTTCTTATTATTTTGCATTAGATTATAATTTTTATAAGGATGGGGACCATATCATAAACTTCTTTTGCTCTACTTAGGTCCTAGCAATACTCTGCTTAAGGTGGATGCTTGGTAAAGAGTGTTGACTTACCAAGTTATTCAGCAGCATAAATAGAGGTCTTCTCTAGCTGAACTGCCTTAAGGTATGAATTAAAATATAAGCCTGTAAAATATCAATAAAGCTGACATAAAATTTTTTTGTTCCCTAAGATGGAAAGCAAAAAGAGTATGGCCTTAGGGCAATATACTGTGCCTAAAGGCTATTTGAGTCTCCTGCCACATATTATATTAGAGTATTATTACATTTTGTCTATTAAAGACATGGTGCCTTTGGGATTTTACAGGGTCTTGAACATGAATCCTTAGGCAGCTCAAATTTTAGTTGATGCAGAATTATATGCCATGGTTCTAATACTCATGAGTGGGACAAAATACCAAATCTTTTCCTTGACATGCCTAATATGAGTATCAAATTACCAGCCTCTACCAAGCAAAAGGAAATGCTAATTAAAGGGGTAGGACATGTTCCAGTTGTTCTAATCAAAGAGAGCTTAATCCTTCCATAAGCTGGCAGGCTTTGTTGGAAGAAATTCTCAACAACCTTGTTACTTTTGATAACTGTAAGCCACTGACTCATGGCCCCTTGACAGCTAGCTGAGCATGTAATAACATTTCTCTGTATTTGGGGACTGGCTTAGCTGGCTTTATAATAGATTATTGTGGATGTTAAAGTGAAATGTTAGTCTTTCTTTAAAGCTCTGTATTCCCCAGTAATTAAGGTTATAAAAAGGGCACTGAGCACAATACAGTTTTCAAGGTCGCCTAACGCAGATATAAAAGTCTTCGGTTTGTGTAAATAAGGTATTAACCATAGGTTTATTCTGAAACCATGTTATAAAAACTAAGAAAGGAAGATTCTTCAAGAACAACATGATAAAAATGTTTCCATGAATATGTTCTTTTCCCCTTTAAATAACATAAATTAAAAATATAGAATGCAAAAGGAAGCAAAGATACTTAAGTTGCATTGAAAAGTATTGACTTTTGACTTAAGAAGAAGGCATGTCACAAAATTTCACTAAGTTGAATTCTCTTCTATAAGGAGCAAAATCAGATAAAAGCCCTAAGTTTCATCCAAAAGCAGTTGCGGTTATTGAGTATAACAAGAATCTTAGAGAAATCTCAACCTTTGGCATGACAAATCTATAGGGACCATACAAACTAGGATTTCATTTTAACTTTCAAGGCAGTGACAGTTATTGGCTGTTTGTGTTTCCTATTCATTGTAAATAGAAAAAGTTAAAGAAAGAATTCACCCAGGAGGTTTTTAACTACTTGTTCCAAAAGGGAAAAAAAAGAAAACCTAAAATGGCTTTATTTTTTTAAGTTTAGATATTCACTCACCCTTTGAACCAAACACACAGAAACCATTACTGTAGAAGGAAATGACATTCCCTATATTTCACAGGAAATATCCCCATATAATGCTCAATAGCCATACCAAGTGAGATGAGAGAAAGAAAGGAAGCTTTTGTATATAAGAAATAATAAAACAACTTCCTATAGAGCTAAGATGGTTACATCAATGATAAGCGATCTTAGAGTGGGGATATATCATTCAGTGTCAGGAAGGCAATCATGTTTTCATTGTGCCATCTGAGATCAGGACAGATGTTCCCAAAGGTGAGCCCCTCCCCTCTTCCATTTTAAAAGGATAGAAAAGGAGGACTTGTAATACTTTATAGCAAAGACAAAAATGTCACATCCATAATTGCTATGCAGATGGGTAAGTACATGCCAAATAAAACCATAAATTATATTTCTTATGCATTAGGTATTAATTGTGTCACTAGATAAAAGAGCAATTACCAGATAGTTGTACCGTTTTAAAAGGAATAATCAAGAAAATCATTCTTATAACCTTTTGACTGGAAATTAAAGAATTTACATTTGGTTCTTTTTCCTTTCAAGTTCCTCTTTGTACCTAGATTTCTTCAACTTCAAAACAGAAAAGTTCATTTTATCACATTTTCCCTTTAAAAGGACATTTTTAGAGGAATAAAAGAAGCTCAGAAGGGAAAGAATCCATTGTGATGTAGTCAAATAATATAAAGAGCATATGACCCTGCAATATGAAGCAAAAATAAATAAGTAGAGAAAATAGTGATATTTAAAGTACACTGACAAGGAGAACATACTATTAGTTTAGTGGATTGATTTAATGTGATATCTAGTGAAAGTAAAACTTCTTTTCTACATTCAATCCTCACAAATATAGTTTCCACTTATTTACATTTTTCTCCTTTTTTTAAAGGTTTTATTTAAATATTTAAATAACATTCATTATAAAATGTCTACAGGAACATGAATAATTCAAAATATATGAGATGCTAAACGACTTTAAAAAATAACCTAAGTACTAACAGTATTGATCAAAAAAGCTAGGAAAGATATGGACCTTCTACATGAGTTGATGTCATTTGGGTGCAGAACATATAAACTTACCTTAAAAAGTCTCCTTCATCTCTCAGCCCCCTGGTCCAACCCTACCTTCTGAAGATTTGAACAGGGCCGAATATATATACATAGGTGTGTATGTATATATGTATACAAACACAAATGCACACATGACACACATTTAACTGAGGCAAAAAGTATTATGTTATTGGGGGGAAGGGACAGGTAACACAAAAGCTAAATGTAACTCATCTTTTGGAGTTATTTCATGTGATTACTAACTTAATACCATCCATTACCCCCTCCCCCCAGGGGATAATACTAAAGAAAAAGAACATGGAAGGTGTATGTTTAATGGAAATGGAATGGTATATAGGGAAAGTTCCAGAGCATAGAGTATTAGCCAGCCTTGTAGGAGTATTACTATAAAGGTGGATGACAGAAGAGAATGGAGAAAGCATCAAGAGGTTAATATAGCATACAGGAAAAAGTGCTGAATATGGTTTATCAGTAGACCTGATTCTTGTCAGTTGTTTACATCTGAGCAAGTCATTTTACCTTTGGGGGCTTGTTTTCTCATCTGTAAAATGAGGGAGTTATACTTCATCATTTCTAAGGTTCCTTTGAAATAAAAATCTATGATCTAGTCCAACATTGCATTTTGCAGATGAGGAAAATAAAGCTCAGAGACTTTAAGTGACATCCAATGTCACATAGCTAGTAAGCAGAAGGCAATTCAAACTTGGGTCTTTGGATTCTAAATCCAATGCTTTGAACAACCACCCTCACAACAATATAAAGGTGCTTGGAGTAAAGAGGTTGAGTCGGGAAGGCTGAAGGCAAAGTGTGCCTATTCTGTTTATAGCAGCAAAAATACTTTGAACCTGTTCTATGAATGAGATCAGGCGAGGGGTGAGGGACAGATCCTTGTTCATTTTTTATTCAGTCTTCAGAAACTTCTCTTTCACCAGGGTCATTCTATTAGCATTTGTGGCACACATTTTAGTGTACCATGAGAGCTGATCAAAATAATCCACATGACTGCCATAATCTTCCTTGCCTTGCCTTGCTTGCCTTCCTCTTTGTTCCCTTCCCTTGCCACCCCTTCTCTTCCCTTCCCAAAACTACGTACCTCACAATTTCTCTGTTGGTGGTGTGAAACATATATTTAAGGGGGCAGTGAGTGGAAATAGAACCAAGGACAATCATCCTGCCAAGAGGTAATACGAGATAAACCAAGATAGTTGCAACAGAAATAGAAAAGAAGGGATAAAGATGAAACGTTAATTCTCAGTACTGTTTGAATGCAGGAAAGAGAGGAAAAGCTATTTACAAAAGTTTCTGACCTGTTGTTTACTCTGCCTCTTGTTTGTCTACATGAATATGAATCAGAAAAATATTTAGTGTTTAAAAACAACTAAACAAAATGCAATACAACATCTTGGTCTAAAACATTTCTGGGAGATTTTAGAAGAAGTCCGTAACAACACAGATAGTGATCCTGCATTGGAAGTTAGGGTCACGTGGGTACAATGTGAGTACTTCAATATTTCAATGCATCTGTGATTTCACTGACATATGTATTTCTTCCTGTGGTACAGACTGAAACACATCCATTCTCCTTTTCTTGTGTGACTTGTTCATGAGGACCAACTCCATGTGTTACTGTTGCTGTCTGATTGTGTCTGACTCTTCCTAACACCAGTTGGGAGTTTTCTTGGCAAAGATACTGGAGTGGTTTGCTATTTCTTTCTCTGGCTCATTTTTACAGATGAGGAACTAAGGCAGAGTTAAGTGACTTGACCAGGGTCACACAGCTACTAAGTGTCCAAGGCCAGACTTGAACTCATGAAGATGAATCTTCCTGACTTCCAGCTACTAAGTGTCCAAGGCCAGATTTGAACTCATGAAGATGAATCTTCCTGACTTAGCAGCCCACTCAGCACGCTGTGGGTTTTTCTTGTCTTTTAATACCATATATATATTGCAGTGAAAAACAGAAAATGTTCCTCTGTCATTCTAGATTCTCATTACATAACCAACCTAGTATAGGTTGTTACATAACCTGAAACATATTAAGTGCTTACTTAATAAGTGATTGTTTAGACACTTCGATGAAACAGTGGACTCAGGAAAGCCAATCTAGTTTCAGACTCTTACTAGCTTATGAGATCCTTGGCAAATGACTTAATCCTAGTTTGCCTCAGTTTCCTCCTCTATAAAATAAGGGTCATAATAGCACCTACCTCCCAGGGTTGTGAGATCCCAATCAGATAATAATTTTAAAGCACTTAGCACAGTGCCTGGTACATAGTAAGAACTATATAAACATTAGCTATTATTAATAAGTTTCATTACTCCTCTCTTTACTTCCTTATTTTTTTAAAGTATTTTTTATAGCAGTGTACCAATATTCATTGGCAATATATGGAAGACTTTTTGTATATAGCATATATCTTTCTATTGGTCTTTGCAAATGTAGTCCTTTGTAGATTCTCAGACATATAGCAACAATAATTACAGGTCAAGACTAAATTAAGCTTGGTCCAACCACCCAGGTTCAAGGTTTTAAAATTCAATTGGCCCCTATGGACAATAAAATCCACTTAAAAACATTTTAATAATTAGGAAGAAAAGAGAGTATCAGTTACCTACTCACCTTCCTCCATAATCAGTAACCTTATAAGAACCCAGGAGAGTGTCCTGAAGGCAATCAGAGCTCAGCAGTCCTATGGCAACCAACCAGCTTAGCATTCTGCAGGCAGTGAAAGCTCAGCAGTATTCTTCATACAGCTATTTTCCCTCCAGGCTATGCCCTTTGTACTTAAAGTAGCTGAGTGTGTAAGGTGGAGAGAGGAGGAGCAGAATGAAGGAACAAAATAGCTCATCCCCATCAAAGGAAGACTCCATAGGCTACCCAATGGTACAGGGCCAACTGTCCTTACCCAAAGGCTGTCAGTTCCTACCACAGAATCTGAGGAAGAATGTTGATGTTAAAATATGAGGTTAAATGATACCAAAGAAACCTTGATGAAGACTGCTGCCCACTGTCTGAGAGGAGAAATGAGATGAGATGAGACGTGACAAGATGAGAGGCTAAATATGCCAAATGAGACTCTTTGGACATGGTCAATGTGGGAATATGTTTTGTCTAACTGCATATTTGTTACAATAATTTTTATTCTCTTTCTTTTTCTTCCTTTCTTCTTTCCATTCTTACTTTCTTTTAGAAAACAAGTATTTATTAATTTTTTAAAAAGTAATGCAAAAGTTTCAAATATGAGATTGTTTCAAAAAGAAGTCATTTAAAGCATTGCACCTTTTCCCAAATCTAATCTTTCTCATTTTCTCTTCCTGTTGTTCAGTTCTGGGCTCAGTTCATTGTCCATCTGCAATTTCTGTCCAAGTTACATGTATTCAGTAAATCAGTTTAATGTCAATAGCATATTATGCTTTGGACATTAGGAACTCTTTATCCACCTCACTTCTCTTACAGAAACAATAGTCAAGCCAAATTCTTTTGAATAATTATGAATCTCACTTTATATTATTCCTGGCCTTGAAGCAATTACCAAAATAATGTGATAAACAGAGTATCTGGAAGACCTTATCATCTATGTGATCTCTCTCTGCCATTTGCATTTTGAACTAGACATCTTCCTTGAGAGTGGCAGAAATTCCTTTGAGAAGTATGTATCTTTTTTTAGGGTTCATCTAATTATTAATAATTAGAGTATTGTTGAAGAAAGTTGCATCATTCAAGATTCTTGATGAGGCCTCAACATATTTAGGAGAAAGAAATATCTTATTTGATGGGAGTTGATAATGTGACTCTTTGCTCTGTCAAATTGTTTGTGTGTATGTTGGTGCGCATGCATATGCATGCGCATGTGTGTGTGTTTTTAAATTGTCTACAAATAATAGAAAACAATAGGGGTCTTGTATTCTCTATATCTTTCAGTTATTTGGGAGATTTGAAAACAGTCACCTGTTATAGAATAGTATTTATAAAATCCTTCCTACTTCTTTCTCATGTTTTGATCAAGTATACCTTGGATACATTTGTATATTATTATTATAAATATTTTTAAAAGATAAGAAATGACTATATAGCTTAAGAGATACTGATTTCCTTTCCACTGCTCTGTAATAAGCATATACTCTGTTAGGATTATTTATGTTTGATGAAAGGATCTCTTGTTTGTCAGAAGAACTAGGGCCCTTTATGTTAATGTTGCACATTCAAGGAAGAATTCAGTTATAATTGGCTATTCACAAACATTACAGTCTTGTCAGTCTGCAGCTTTCCCTTAAATCCACTCAAGAATTACTTTCTGCCAAACTATTCTTGGGACACCTATAATCCCTGGGAATCCTTTCAATCTCATTTTAAAATTCCATTCGTAAAGACTCCGTTAACTTATGTACAGAAAAATTGATCTGTAATATTCCAGACATAAATGAAATTCATATAAATATTGTTCAACAAGTACAGTTTTGATTCACTGAGACTACTATAGAATTTTGATATTTCATTTGGAATATAAGCATTAAATCAAACTTACTAATAAAATATACATTTGTAGAGATAATGGAATACTCATTATAATGAGGTAATAAAGAATTAAATGAGCCACTTCCAAGAGAATAACATCTAATAATACATAGAAAAATTCATATTTTATGTTTATGATCTAAATATTTTATTATCGTCTTTAAAAATATTTTTCAGAAGAATTTCATAGAGGATACATGGAAATAGCTATGAAATGTTTACACTCTTTTTTTCTTCCTAAGAGTAGAATGACTGGTTTTGTTTTTACAAATTAGTGCCATGTATGTGAACAAATGCTGCATCAGAAGAAAGGGCAAATAAAGGAAGTTAAAACATACGCAGCTACTTCTGTAACCTCTGTTATGTCCATTTGTCCATTTCTTTAGATTCTCATGAAGGCTTTTAGGATTTTGACCCTAATCATCCTTTTCCTTTCTTTTCTACTACTGAAATGATTAGATGTAGCTAAAAATTTCACCTCAGGGCCTAATGTCACTAACTCAGGTTAATGATCTCATTATCCTCTTTATATTAGAAATGGTACTTCCTTTATAGCAATACGCTCGAAATGCATTTGGTTTTCTCAGTAAAAACCAAAAAAAAAGGAAAACACACTGAAATATTTGCTATAATCTATGTGATATTTGAAGTAGACTTGCACCAGTTTATTTTCTGTGTATGAATATAACCTTTTTATGTATTCTCAGGTATGGGTAAATATATTCCCACAAGAAATGAAAACAGAACACATGGGTAGAGTTGCTTTAACGTTTGCAAAACATTCTATTTGTATTAATCTCATCTGATCCTCAGAAGAGTCCTTTGTGCATTTTCACCTTCATTTCACAAAGGCAGAAACTAAGATTTAGTGAGGTTTAGTGACTTGTCTAGGTGTGCACAACTAATTAGTAGCTAGGAAGTACCTAGATTGGAAAGCTATTGCTCCTACTTCCAGGCTGGTAGTATTGGACCCACTATACCGGACGGTGGCTACAACAAGAAAGAGAATAAGAACATCAAAAATATGTCACAGCTGATGGCAAAGCAACTGCACATGCTAATTAGAAAAAGAGGGGAAGAAGTCAAGATTCACTCAAAAGAATGAGAGCTTGTGAGTAAAGTTGGGCACCTGGTCATGGAAAAGAGTCGTGAAAATTGAGCAAATTCAAAATGGTGTCCAACTGAAGGACAGCAGTTCCAATGAATGAATAAGCCCATGCTTTTGGATATTGCTCTTTCTTAATTTTACTTTTTTTCCATTAATATTTTAGCAAAGATTTTGGAGGGGTGAGGGAGAGAGAGTGTGCACACACAAGTGCCCATGTTTTAATATTAACCATCTCTCCAATGAACTAAGGGAAGCATGCCCAGTCAGGAAAAGCAGCTAACAGGTAAGAGCAGATCACATTGGAATGAGAAGGAAGGGTGCCCTTAGGAAGAGCATAGGCAGGAATTGAAGGCCGAAGTTTTTACCTGTTGATCAGGGAACATTTCTTCACGTTCTTTTCTCAGAAAGAGAATCCACAGGGCTTGGGCTTTTGTTTTTGTTGTTCTTTGGTTTTTTTTTGTTTTTGTTTTTCAAGTCTAGCAACATCAACCTGTTTGCTTACTGACTGGACCTTTCAGAAACTTTTTAAAAGTGAACTTCTCGGATCAAAAATGCTTGTAAATGCACAAATGACCTTTAGAACAATTAAAGAGTCCTGTCTTACCCAGTGCTCACTCTCATTCAGTACTCTGCCACTCACTTCTTAGAGGTTCCTAACAACTTACTATGATTGACAAGAGCAATGATTTGATAGTTGGTTTATATGCCATATCTAGGGAAGTGGAGAAATAATTAGATTCTGTCCTCAAAACCTTCAGAATTCTGTCACTTACTTTTACATCTTCCCCAATGTTTAATAAATTCATATAATAGTTACTTAATTATCATTGAATGAATTATTAAATGAATGAATACATTTATCTATGCCATACAAATACAAGAGATGTTTGTGTTGGCAAGCTGTGGGAATTTTAACAGGCATACAGGAAAAAATTTTTTACTTGGAGTGACAGTACCAAGACTTCTAGTCACTTGGGTTGTCAAGGTTATTATATGACTACAGAGTGAGTTCTTTGTCTTTGAAAACATGACAGAAGAAACAGATACCAACTGTATTACCATTACTACTCTGGAAAACTGTTTTAGGTGTGAAGTCAAATTGTACTTTCATTATATCATAGTACTGAACCAGATACGCAGCATAAATAGCAAGAACAAAGGATCATTTGAAGATGGCATTTACATGTAGGAATCATTTTATTTTTTGTTTGTTTCATTTGGTAACTATAAAGTATCTGAAAAATAAACATACAAGATAATTTTTATTGTACAAAAACATACAAGCAGATGGGGGAAAGCTTTCTGTGCTGTTTGGGATCAACTTTCCTATTTTTGTTTCCAGTCTTATGATTAAATTAAAAACATTTACAGTTGTTGTGATAGCAGAAGCCCATCAACAAATCCAAGATACTATAGTTGGATTTAGCAAGAAATGATGATCAAGAGATGTGTCAAAAGTGAGCTACCAAAGAAAAACAGTTTCAGACTAAGTTCTATGTTTGTAAGTAGGTTAAAAAAAAATTCCCATGAGTTTGTTCATTTATAATTAAATGTTAGCATGGCCAGTCTTCAGTACAATTGAATCCATTTATGGGTTCCTGCAAAAGGAAAAAAAATGTGAGGTAATCCTTTTTCTGAAAATGGAAATATAGTTCTGTCAAATGCTCTTTATATTGGTAAAAAGTGAAAATTAAAGGAAAGTAAAATCTGCATGAGTCAAAAATTGCAGCTCCATTGAGTTCTTTACCTTTCAAAAATCAGTGCCAAATAAATCCATAAGGACTTGGAGTGGGGCAGGTGAGATTCTGGATAACCAATACAACTTTATGAATAAATCAGACCAGACAAATTTGATTTTCTTTGACATAACATCAGGCATGTAGAATCAATTTAATTCAATAAGTATTTACTGCATAGTGCTCAGTACTGAAAGTTTAAAGTTTCTCTGTTTTATTTCTGTGTCTGTGATCTTCTACCACAGAAAAAGGAATCTTTCTACCTCATTCTCAAAATGGCTGGGAATCAGTGATGTGTATTCTGTGAGGGCCTCGGGATTTATTGAACTTATAACCCCAACACTGAGCACAGTGCCTGCCACATAGCAGATATCGAATAAATTAATGACTGATTAATTGAAAGAATGGCAGACTGTCCATAACTTCTACGGTTATGTATCCTAAATACTTTCTTCAAGAAGACACACAGAAATCAATGAATTTGGCAAATGATATGGCAAAAAATACCAATAAAATGGACTCTATAGTAACAAAAAAGAAAAGACTGCTTACCATTATGGAAGTAATTTCAGAATCAGCTATCTGAATGTCATCAAATCATTTACAGTCTAGAACAAAGAGCAACATCAATGTGAAATCTGAAGAAACTATAACAATGAAAAGATTTTCTTTGATGCACTAATAGGTCCAATATGGTATTGACATACAGACTATCTAAGAAAAACCAATTCGTGTCCCTCCGTCCCTTCAGGATGTTTGTCATTCTTTTCCATTAAGGACCTTCATAATGATATTTATCTATAGCTTTGAATATGGGAAAATATTGGGATGATAGAAATTATTTGGACATTTTTATGTTATTTTGGTTTATTGTGAGAGAACAGCATGGATAGTGTCATCCATTCTGAAATCTAATCCAGACCATTCTCATCCTTCTGCTAAGTTTTGGGCCTACATCATTGTTCATCTTTAGTATAGATCCAAGATACACATTCTTGTTCTGGGCTGGACCTGCCTCAGGCCAGTCTCCTGGTAGTTTAAATGTGACATTAAAACTAAAGAGACACTTGTAGGTCACTCAATAGTTAACAAAAGGAGATTTACTTAACCATCGCAGTAGTTTATTCAGCAAGGATAGACAGGAGGATACTTCAAGTTCATTAAGCTGAGCATAGCTCCTTTGTCTGAGGTGGCCATTGATTTCTACAAGCTATTCATCAGAGACTTCTTGGAGCTTCTTATGGCTGCTTTATAATCATGATATAAGGAAGTATTGTCAACATCTTTAATCTTTAGGCTCCTGAACCAACCAAGTCTCAAGGACAGATAGTATCAATGCCTTTTAAGTAAAAACTAGTCAAACTTGCATAGGTACAAGGGCTAGAATATTGTTCCTATCACATTCTACCTTTTGGTGGTAAGGTCATTAAGATATTCCAGAGGCTCTTTAGCTACTAAAGTGACTTTAGGACTATTATTGGTCAACCTCCAATGTTCAAGAAGCCTGATATATGCAGCACTAAAGAAAGGAAAGAAAAATCAAAACAGAAACATAGTAACAGCAAAGCAATGTAGTGTAATTCTCTGAAGGAGTGGCTAAATCTGAAGCAGCCTCAAAGGACTGTCTTGGGTCTAAAGGATTTAGCAATGTCCACAAAACCTTTTCTATTTATGACCTAACCCTCCCTATTCATATCCTTTAAGAAGGTCACAGTAATCTGCCAGGGAACTCTGCAACCTAGACTATTTTAGCTGATGACGACCACTCCTTAAGTGTAACTAATAGCCATGCGATTTAAGATGCTTTCTCTTACAGCTATTTTTTTCTTGTTTGCAGATATGCCTCCCATTTTTTCTGCCTCACAAGTCATCTTATGAACCAACCCTTGCACAGAGACATGGTCTTAAGTCCATGTTCTTTTTCCAGATAAGTAGCTGTAGGTCTACAGCAAATCTCTCTTCTGATAGGGCATTTCCCATTGGCTTTGCCTTTTCTCTCTTTGAAAAACCCTTACATGCTACTATGAGAGATCAGACAAGAATCTTTGTGACAAAGAATGTAATATATACTGTGTATATAAATCCAACTTATTTGGATAAGTTCTGAACTTTGTAAAAGGTACCCTACTTCTTCCAACTTTCTAGAGAAGTTAATTAATGTCAAATATTGCCACAACAAAGAGGCCAGATAGCTCATAAAACATGGAAGCTATCAAACTCTTGGTCTTCTTGCCAAGGAGTGTGATGTGGCATCTAAATGTAAAACACATTTCAATGGCATATTGATGTAAAGTGATGTAAAGTAGCAGTCATTCAAAAGACTTCGGCCTAAAAATCCACGTAGGAGAAAAAGGTAGACAAAGAGTGCATGTTTCCAAGATTATAGTATTATATTATATCAATATAATACAATTAGATGGGCTTCTTTAATATATTAGTACATATATATGTATGTACACATACATATGTAGCATATGTATGAACAGTTCACGTATGTCAGTACATTTTCACATATATACATATATATATACATAAAATAGTATTAGTGTGATGATAAATGTTTAACCAGTCCTCCAAAAAACATGTACACACAGCAAGCTTTCAAGTCAATCTATATTATTAATATTTTTGTCCATCACTTTCTTAAGTTTAGAAAATTAACAAAAGAATAATAAATGAAGTCCTGGTTTGCTGATTTCTGAGGTGTATATAAATGCTCACATTGAAAATTTAAGAAGAGCCAGTTTGCACTTATTTCTGGTACATGTTTATAAGTGTTTTTTCATCTGCATTGTGTCTATATGTATATACACACATACACACAAGCACACATACTTTGAATTGTCTCCTTCAATGGACAATGTACTGGGTTCAATTCATTTCAATTCACTATTATTAGGTAATTTTTATAATAATATAAAAATGTATTAGGTATTAGTAATGTATTAGGTAATTTTATAACAATATAAAAATGTATATGTATTAGGTAATTTTTATAACAATATAAAAATGTAACAAGCCCTGCCCTCAAGGAACTTATATTCTTCCGGGTAGACACAACATGTACACAGATAAGTAAATGCATGGTGATTTAAGATAGCACAGTATAATAATCAGAGCTAATGGATAAGCAATGTCTTCATAGGAGATAATACCTGAACTGAACCCTGAAGGAAATTAAGGATTCTAAAAAGTTCAGGTAAGGAAAGTTATGCATTATAGGCTTAAGGGAGAGACTGCCACAGATAGGAGAAATGGAGCATCAAGACTGAGTAGAAGCCAGTTAGGCAGTTTGGCTGGAACCCAGAGATGATTAAAAGGAGGAGAGTGGCCTGTATTATACTTGGTATACCCTGCACGTCTTTGACCAATATTCTCCCAGTGAAGCTACTATATAGAGAGCAATATTTTAGAAGAATCAAAATTCAGTTGACTTAGAGGATACTGGAAAGACATGTAGTAGATATAAATAGGATATAGCATATGGTCAGGGATGATTTCCAAGAGAAAAATGTTATTTTAAAAAAAACATCAACAAGGTTATTTATGAATGAAAAGGAAAGTGGACCAGTAAGAAAAGCAGATGGATAGTCTGTTCTGGACTGGGAACCATAGAATACCGAAAGCCCTAGTGAAGCCCTACAGAACATTGAGAAAGAGCTTCTATGGAAGATCTTTGGGGAAGTTATGGACAAGAATCATATGGAATAAAAATGCATAGTTCATTAGTATTCTCCATTGGTGACTGGAGTGTGGACATTGATGAGATCATGAATAAATGAGTGAGTGCATAAATGAATAAGTATTTATTTTGTGGTAAGATCTTTGCCTATGTACAGGGTTGTGACTACAGCTCCCAGTGTATCCGCACCTACTGCCTCATCATTTGCCTTATCACCACAGGGCTTTGAGGCATAATAGTGAAATGGTATGGGTGATGTCTTTTGATTCGTGCATAAAACAAATTTAAGTGAGGCAGAGTTGCACGAAGTAATCAGCCTCACTCTCTCCTCCAGAGTCATCAAAATCCAGTGGCAGGGCAGAGTCAAGAAGACTTGTGGTGGCTCAGGATGCAGTGGATGACCTTGGCGTCTTGGGAATCTAACCAAGCTCTAAGCGCTCCACATTGCCTGCTTTATCTGCCTTCATGGCCATTGGAACAAATTGTTCTCATCTGCCCATTCCACCAGATGAAGTCTTTACATGCTTGGGGTAGATACCCCCCTAACTCACCAATGGGTTTGAGAACCTTTGGTTATCCTCAACCTGGTTTGATCTGTCTGCTCAAACGGGTTTACCAGGGTGTGGCCACTGTGCATGCTACAGCTTCTTGGAGCCACAGGTGAGAGTGAGGTAGAACAGGTGGACACCAAAGGTGGAAGAGCCCTGAAAAGGGCTTGGCAGTCATACACCAAAGGTACTGGCACTGGTCCTCCCTGAACCCCCCCTACACCCCACTAAGCTAGATATAGGAAATGCTCATTAATCAGAATTCCAAGCTCCCAAAGCAGGACCTTTGAGTGACATGTCAAAGGGGATCACCCTTAAAACTCTTCAGGGCTTCATTTTTAACCATCTTGTAGAAGTCAAGTGGTGGAGTGAGGGCTGGGAATGAAAGAGTTCCTTCACCTCACCTTTATTCCAAAAAGCAATTCCTTTTCAGCATCCTACTTAAAAAGCAAAACTGGTTACTTACTCAGATAGTGCAGATTGAATTATAGCAGGGCCAACAAAACATTAACTGCTTCAATGGTTTTTGTAACATCTGACCTCTGTAGTTCTACATTTCTGACAATTATATACACAAAATATATTTTTTACTTCTTAGAATTTTGTGTAGTAACTGCACAGAATCCTTCCTTATTCAAAAGGTGAGTGATGATAGGAAAAAGGAGTTCTGGGATCAAGAACAAAAGACAGGGTACAATGGCTGTGTAATTATTGGGCCAAGACTGATAATAGTATTATTTTGGCCATTTTACAGAAGATAAAATTGAACCTCAAAAAGGCTAAATGACTCACAAATCAAACTGTCACATTCCTAGATCTCATGACTCCTAGTTGAATATTCTTGGTATATACAAAATGCGATGAGCAATTTCAAGCAAGCAAATAAAACTGATATAGATGAGAGAGTAGAAGGGAGATGCATGGAGTATTCGCGGCAACAACCTGATCTGATTGTTTATTAAATTTAGTTGCACTCTACACACCCACTCACATATCTTATTACTACCTGGTGTGAGCCTATCCTCCCCCCATTCAAACTTGCCTGTCTCTTAATGGCCCAGGCTCATGCAAGCAAAATCTTTTGTGCATACATGTTTTCTGAAGCTGAAGAAGCATTCCTACTGTAACCCAACCTCCTACCCTTTTCAACCTATCCAAGTTTAGGGATGCAATTCCCTCCTAAATGAGGCATCCTTGGACTATTCCAGCCCAAATTGATAGTCCTTTTTTCTGAACTCTTAATTTTTTTTAGTATTTGTGTACTTAACTATATATATATATATATATATATATATAGTGTACTTAACTATATATATATATTGTCATAGCTTTCATTTAACTGTTTCCTGTGGTAGAATTTTTCCCCAGATATATTTCAAACTCCTAGGGGCAGAGACAATATTTCACATTTAAATAATTCTGTATACCTAATCCAATTCTATACCTATGGTATATGTTTTTTTAACATTTGATAAGTCAATGAGTAATTGATGTTCCTAATATTGTAGTTCACACTCTAAGACTCTAAGACAAATCCAGAAAGTGTTTTTTCTTAATTAATTCTTAGGAACTGAGGCTTTAAAAATATAAACATCTTACCAAAATGTCAAATGTAAAGATCATAATGCTTTGCATATTATAGATATTTGATAAATAATTGCTGGATTCATTTTGGAAATATTTAAAAAATACTTTAGTCATTAAAGAGAATAGTCTGATTAATTTTTAAAATTGGAATGCTTCACTTAATGGTGAGTCTCTTTTACTTTTATTGCCCACTTTCATCTGTTACTATGGCATACTAGGAAGAATTCCGAATAGGGAGTCAGAGAACCTGAGGCCAAATCCAGATTACTACCTTTGTTACGTGTATAGCCTTGAAAAATTACCCTACCTCTTTGGGACTGCGTGCACTCATCCGTAAACTCATCTAAGAGTCCTTCTAGCTCTTTGCTTTTTATTCTAAAAACTGCATAAATGGAAAATATCTAATTAGAATAACCAGAGTTGTCCTTCTGAACTCCCCTGCTTTTCAGGAGGACTAGAAACTATGGGCAGGGTCACTTCATTCCCCTTTTCATACAAATCTCAACCCAGCCCCTAGTTTAACTGATATTAGTTCATATGTGTTCATGGAAATTTAGCACCATCCCTAAAGCAAACTCAGTTAGAATCCTGTAAATTGTTTTATATCAACAGTAGATAATTTTAGAGCAAAATTTTGACATGATTGCTATGGGTATATTATTTCAGATGGCAAATAAAATAATAAAATGTTACAATTTTTCAAACAAGCACTAATCAAACAGTTATCAATTAATAATATGATTGGAGTATGATTGCTATTTTATTTTTATTTCCCCCCCTTGCCTTTAGACAATAGTGTCAATTGTACTTTAAATGCTTTGTTGTGAAAATAAATCAGAAAATAAAGATATTTTCTTAGTTTGTGTCCAAACAGTTAAAATGAATTGAAGGAATCATTCAGGTTATTCAAGACTCTTGTCCTCCTCTTCTCTCACAAAGAAAGGAAAGAAAAAAAAAATGAAGGTTGAAGAGGAAGGAAGGGAGGGAGGGAGGAAGGAAAGAGAGGGTGGGAAGGAGAAATATAAAAAGAAAATAAAGCATTTTCTCCAAACATGTATATCAATGTGGATAAAATCGATCTAATTGAGTCAGATAATTCAATCCTGATTTCATTCATGTGTATAGATAAAGCTCTCATAACAAGCATAGTACCTGGCACATAGTGTTTAACAAATACTTGATGACTAATCAAATAGAATAGCTGTTAAAAGAACAAAAAACATGTTGAAAGAAGTGGAGTTTTCACCTTGTTCTTCTAACATAGCTTGGGTCCTGTTCCCAAGTTTTTTTTTTTCCAGCAAGTGTGAAGGTCATGAAAAAAGATAACGAAGGGCCTAAAGGGGCCTGGCTGAAGAACACTGATTGGAAAGGAGAAATAATGTAAAAACGACAATTTAAAGGTTTAGTGATTTTTGCTCTAACGTGTAAGCCTCTTAAAAGATGCATGTCATTACTAAATGTTTAAATACCTGATGATGACTGAAAGGGGGAAAAAATTCCAGAAGGAGATTTTTGAACTCTCATTATGTATGCAGCGGAATAAGAAACTCCACACTCTACAATAGTAATTAGCTGTGCTTAGGAACACCCTGAAGAGATGCAATTACCTTGAAATGAATTCAGCACTTTAAAATATACATTGAATGCATTTATTTATTATTTATGTTGAAAATTAATTGGTCATTTGCCATTTAAATGAATGTGTAGTTCCCCCAAATCAAGTGGCAGATAGCTTTCTAATAGGTAAATACAACTTCCTTAGAGAACAGATTAAAGATAAGGTAGTTACTGGAGGCCATGTTCATTAGCACCACTTACACTCACAAATACTCCATAATAGAAATAATTTTTTGGTCAAAAATACTTCTCTGCCATTGATTTAATTTTTTAGAAATTGAAATTAGAAAAAGTTATTGCATAGTGGGTTGGGAAGGAAGAAACAGACCTTCTCAATAAATCTTGACTCTGTTCAGTGCTACACCCAAATCTAAGGTTAGCCTTCTCTTAAACACATCATTAAATATTTACAAAGTGCCTACTTTGTGCAGAACAATGAGGAAATACCAAGTTTAGATAAAACATGATCACTGTGCTTATGAAATTTCTAATATAGTATAGACAACTCACCACTATATATGACTATAATACACAATATTACATGACATAGTACACAATTACTTTAATAGAAGAATTTCAGTATAGTTTACTGAATAAAGCATTTTAATTTCATTTTTTTAAAAGCAGAAAAAATTTGTGACAAGTATTCATAGATAAAAAATAATTTTTCACATTGGTTATGTGCAAAAAGTAGGTATTTCTGAATCTTCAGTCTTTCACTTTTCTTTCAGAAGATGAGGAACATACTTCATTGTCAGTCTTCTAGAATACAAATAAAGCTAATTTGAGGGAATTGCAGAGATTATTCAATATTCTTGCCCTTCTCTCAAGAAAAAATAAAAGGAAGAGGAAAAAGAGAAAAATAAAGAATGTGAATGAAGAAGGGAGAGAGAAAGGAAATCTCCCCCTCCCCAACTTTTGGCATATAATCCTTCCATGAGATGCAGCTTGTCACCCTTCTCTGACTTATTAGATGGTTTTTAAAGTGGTTATAGTGGAAAAACAACCACAGACAATTACTCTTCAAGTATGTTGAAATGGACTTTTCCAAACATGGCTAGGCTGACTTTTGTCATGGCGGTGGATTTCAGTGACTCTGGAAGAGAGAGTGAGGCTGATGACTTTGAACAGCTCTACATCATTTAAATGCAAGTACAAAGTAAGATCAGGGAAGCATCCATGGAAGCTTTTCTCACTTAAGAATGTGGGGAGTGGAGCACAGAATAGCCTTTTTGAGATCATAGAAATGAGACAGCGGGCCATCTGATCTGGGAGGATGGTTCCTCCAAGGGCCCATAATGCTCTATGACATGTTGAGGAGGACCAGTGGACTCTAGAGTACTAAAAATAATAATTCTTTTTGGTCAATGCAACAGCTGTAGAGGAAAGTTAAAATTCAATTCCCAGCTAAGAAAAAAAAAACATCATATATGGCATTAGAGTCAAGGAATCCAACTTTGAGTTTCTCCTTTTCTATATATTATCAGTCTGGTTTAGAGTTATTTTTAAGAGCATGCCTCCTTTGCCATCCTTAGCAACATCTTATTTATCCATTCTTACCTCATGACCTTCTAGCCATTTAGAATCTGGAGGTTGGGGGTTTATGAGCACAGAATAATGTGACTCCCTAACTCAGTTGCAGACAGAGAAATAAGTCTCACAAAACAAAAGAGCATCAATGAATGAGGTGATTGAATTCTGGAAGGAACCTTCTGTTGTTTAATAGGGTTAAACCTCTTCAATACAAAATTAATATCAGTCTTAAGAGTCCGTAGAACCTCTATAGGCTCTCAGATCTGATCTGTAATACCAAGCATGTAATACTTCCTTCAGTGCTCAAGATATGTAGAGAAGTTAATAGGAAGGAAATAATAACAAATGACCTGGCTGGAAAGATATTAGTAAATCATTCTTAAGAACTGACAAGCCTTCTATTCCTCACCAGCACAGAGATAATCATACCTTTTTCAAATTTTCATTCTTTGTACCAATGAAAAATATTAAGCAGTCCAATACATAATGTAACAGATAAAGTGCTATATTTAAAAATCAAGAAGACCTGAGTTCGAATCCTCACTAAGACATAAAGTATATTATCGGTGACTCTATGCAAGTCACCCAAATGTTTTCAGCCTATTTCATCATCTGTAAAACAGTCAATAATTATCCTTCTTGGTACTTTCAGCTCTAGATTTTCAAGACATTACTCTGTCTTGATCTCTTTATACTGCTCTGGCCACTCCCGCTCAGTCTCTCTTGCTCAATCTTTATCCTAGTTGTGTGCTCTAATCAGGTATGTTCTTCAAGGAGCTATCCTGGACCTCTCTTCTTCCTTTACGCTATTTTGCTTTCCTTTCTACCATTCACCTCTAATGGATTAAATTACCATTGCTTAGCATAAGATTTTCACGTCACCTTACAAAGGCCTAATGTCTTTTCTGAGCTCCAATCTCACATCTTCTCCTCCCTATTAGACATCTAGATTGGATAAACATAGACATATTAAATTTAAGCCCCAAACAGAACTCATTATTTTTCTAAAACTTCCTCAAGTTTTCAAGGTTTACATTCCCTCTTATTTTGGAATGTACCACTATTTCCCAGGTCCCTAGTTTCAACTAGATACTTAGGTGTCATTTTTGACCTCTCATTCTCCTTCCCCCTCACATCCAATCTGTTACCAAGTCTTGTTGATTCACATCTGATTATAGATTATAGAGCCACTACTCAGGTGCAGACCTTGATAATCTCATGCTTGGAACATTGTAATAGACTGCTACTGGGGTGGTTTCCCTGCCTCAAGTTTCTCCCTATCCTAGTCTCTTCTCTACTTAATGATCTAAGTGATTTTCTTAAAAGGATAGGTCAGAGGATTTTTTAAAATTTAATTCTGGAGGTAACAGGAGGTCCTTTTGAAGAAACTCCAGTATCTATTAACTACCTCCAGGATCAAATATAAAACCTTCTGTTGGACTTTTAAAGCCCTTTCTAAACATACCCCCACATATACCTTTTTCCAGACATCATATCTTAACGCCTTCCATATACTCTTCAATCCAGTTACACTGGTAGTGTATGTAATAGCATAATAGTCTTTGCATCCAACTCTGTCCCTTGTTCTGCATTTTCACTGATTGTCTCTTGTTTGGAATTCTCTCCCTCCTAGCCCTTCCTTTCTGGTTTCTTTCAAGTCTTAACTATAATGCTGTCTCTGCAAGAAGACATCCCCAGTGCTCCTTAATGCTCAAACTTTTAATCTTTGATTAATTGCAATTTATTCTGTTTATATTTTATTTGTACCCAGTGGTTGATATATTGTTTCTCTCATAGAACTGTGAGTCCATTCATGTTAGAGGCTGTTCTGACTTTCTTTGTATCCCCAGTACTTTGCACAGTGCCTGGCATATAGTAGGAGCTTAATAAAAGTTTATTGACTTTACTTGAAATATATATAAAGTGCTTTGCAAGCCATAAAAAACCTTATAAATGTTAGCTATTATACCAAACCATATTTTCTTGCTCTAGCTTTGAGTTCCCAGGTTTCTTTGCAGCCAACATTAACTGCTGCCTTAGATCATTAGCTCTATGGGGTACAGAACAAGATAAAAAAGAGAAACACTAAGGTTTTAAAAATTCATTTCAATAAAAGTTAAAATGGCAAAGGAAATGTAAATTTATCTGTTCTATGACAAAGTTTCACCCTCTTTACAAAGTTGCTTATTAGAATAATGGGAATGCATTTGCGCATACTCTGAGAGAAATTGGGCACCCTGACAAGTGTCTCCAACATGCTAAATATATGCCACTTTGATGAGATCTTCAAGATCACCAAGTCTGAGCCACAAATAATTAAGTTTTTGCTAAACATGCAGAGCATCAAGGCATTACTCACCACTTGGAATCACATTACCAACATTCAATGAATCATTCAAATTCCAGGTGTACTTCTCATATATATCCGTAGATCCTTAGTGTCACACTGTCAAATTCAGAAAGGCAGTGCTCAAATTAAATACTCTGGTTCAAGCTTTAACATAGGAATGAGAGCTGATCTAACCTGACAGTTCTCTAGAAATAATCATTCTGACTTGTCAAAGATGGTACATGCCTGGATCTCTACATTATTCAAAAATAAAGGAAGCCAAGGAGAGGAAAAGAAGTGACAGGAGGTCCTACATTCAAGAATTAAATACTTCAAGGTAAAAATAAAAGGGAGGGGACAAGTATTTTCTTACAGCTACACACTTTTGCTTGGAATTTTTAAACTACATCTATTTTATCTCTCAAACTCAAGGAGAGGTTATAAGTAAAAAAGAATCTAGTCTAAGAAAGGGGAAAAAACCTAACAACAAAAGTTTAGCATTCAGTTAAATATTCAATCATGACATAAGAAATTCATTATTTTCTTCTTAATGATTAAATATGAGTATAATTTTAAACTTTAAAAACATTATGATTTAACCTTGATTTGTGTGGTCTTTTTTTATACTCTGTACCCAAGTGATCTTCAGTCATCCCTGATTATATTCTAGTTGTCTTTCTGCTGTGCTAACTTATTGCTACCAGAGTTGCAGTGGGACTTATGGGCATTTCCCTATTTAAAACAGCTATAACCCAAAGCAGCAGTGAAATGGACATCGTAAACTGTATTGAACATCAGCTCCAAGAATTTCATTTTGTCTCCTGAGCGAGTGTTGAATGCACAATGGCAAACAAATTCCCTCTCTGCCCTGTCCTCAGTCCTAATCCACAAGGATCACCCCTGGAGTTGAAATGGAAGTTCAAACCCTTTTGCCCAACTGAGCCTTAGATCTCCATGAGGAGACCATGGTAATGGCCCTGCAAGCATCCCATGAATAACAAACTAGCTAGGCTGAGTCAGCTGGGTCATCTATTGCTCCCTGCTCACAGAGGAGAGCAGGGAGTGATAGATAGCTCCATTAACTCTGCCTGACTAATGCACACTTGGGGAACACCAAATTGGGAACATTTTTTTTCCCTCTTTCTGAAACAAACTGCTGAGACCATGTCAGTTTATTCTCCATTTATAAAAAACCAATAAAATTTTGGGAAGGTTGAATATTAGCAATAGAAACAGAAAATAATAATGATAGTTTATTCTATCACCTGGAGTATTTAATTTTTAACTAACACCTTTCACTCCAGATGGCCAAAATGCTTTGTTGGCTTTCTTTACAACCATTTAGCACACTTAGTTTTTTAACTGGCTTGGATATCCATCTCAGCATTAAGGTGTCCCAATGTGTAAATAGGTGATATGTGATTTCTATAATTATCAAGTTACATAATTATGAACATTTTATAATTTGCCATCGTTCAATCATTTTTCAGTCATATCTAACTCTTCATAACCCCATTTGGGGTTTTCTTGGCAAAAATGCTTTAAGTGGTTTGCCATTTCTTTCTCTAACTCATTTTATAGGTAGGAAACTGAGGTAAATAGGGTTAAACGACTTACCCAGGGTCACACAACCAGTAAGTGTCTGAGGCTGGATTTGAATTCATAAAGGTGACTATGCTACCTACCTGGGGAAACGTTTATGATCTTTCACAGTCTAAGTCATACATAAGAATACTGTTATTCAGGGCTATTTCTTTATCCCATTAACTACACAAAGGCATATGGGATCGCACTGGAGATAGGAGGGAGATCTAACTTTGAATCCTCAGCCTGTTCAAGGCATTTAATTTCCCCCAAACTTCAGTTTCTTTACATGTAAGATGGAGATGACAGACTACCTACATGCAATGATTGTTTCATGTGAAAAACTTGGTAACACTTAAATGCTATATGAATGTCAGTCACTACAACTGGTAAAGACTGTATCATAGCATTTTAGAGCTAAAGCTGGAAGCAACCTCATAAGATACCTAACTCCATTTTGTAGAAGAACAAATTGAGGCCAGGTGACTTATCCAAGGTCACTCAGGCAATGTCAGAGGCAGAACTTGAACCCAGGATCTCTGAGTACAGAGCCAGTATTTTTTTCCTTTGTACCAGGATGCATTTGATCCAAAAAAATAAAAAATAAAAGTTTGGAGCTCAAAAATGCTCAAATTTGCTATAATCATTTAGTAAAGGCTTAAGCTTTGCTGACTTATTACAGCTTGCCTGCTTGAAAATTCTGGTTGCCAGCAATAATTTAAGAAGCACGTCTAATTTTCAAAATTGTTATTTTGGTTTCTCAAACATCACAAATCTTAATCTACTGTAAAGAATTTGTTTCAAAAATGTTTTAAAAAAGAAATCTCACAAAACTAAATCTATCAACTTTGAACAGAGAAAAAATACGTTTTCATTAAAATGTGCAGTTTCAGACCTTCATAAAATTTCTCTGATGAACCACAGTAAAACAGTTAAACAGTCCATGTTTTTGGAGCTGTTTTTGGTTTGGTTTGCTTTTGGTGTTTGATTGATTTTAAACAATTCTGATTTCCCTTTTCAATTACATTGCATCTAGCCTTACACACTGCTGTCTTCATATACCTTAACTACTTGTACAAGAAGGAGATTTAATTTTTCTTACTAGATAGGGTGACTTCTGTTCTTCCTTGGCAAGGACTAAATGAAACACATAGGACAAATGTTAGAATTGGGATGCAAACAAAGCTTAGCATTCTTTGTGCTATACCAATCTAGCTTTCAAATGGTGGCAGTTTTTTGTTTTTTTTAAAAAGGGTTTTTAAGATTACACTATTCCAGCAAAAGTAATTCTAAGTAATGAAACTGAAAGAATATATGTATATGCATTTTTAAATGAAATTACAACTATAATACAAGGCAAATTCATATTTTCAAAATGTTTTTCTAAAATATAAAAAAAATTGCAAAAGTATTTTTTGAAAACAAAATCCATACAATTATAGTGATCACCTATTGATTTAGAAATCATATTTGAACAAATATTCATTTAAAATATGAGGGTAGATTATTTTAAAATATTTAAAGGAAATAGTTATCATAGAGTCTATGCAGTTTATTCTATATAAATGTGTAGACCTACCCTCAAACATTCATTCAAAGTTCCCTGATGTCAAACTATTTGTAAATTCAAATAAACATGTTAACAAGCATTTTTTTTTTATTTTAAATTTCCCCCTGGAAAGCTCCAATTTTCATACCTATACATATATATATATATACACACACACATATATATATACACACTATGTACTATTTACCTATGTACAATGAGAACTATAAAAAACAAGATTCACTATGCATATTTTTATGCGCCTTATTGTTTTAATGGGGGAAAGTGGGAGAGACAAGAAATGTTAAAGCAAAATTTTAAAGAAAGCAAAAAAAGGAAAACAAAATAAAACAAATAAAAAGAAAAGGACAAAAGAGATACAAAAGGAAAAAAGGAAATAAAGGAAATAGGGAAGCAAGGAAGGAATAAAGAAAGACATATTAAAGTCCAATAATCTGAAACCACATAGAGGCAAATTATGATTCAGTATGATTCAACAGCTGGTGATGGCAACTCTATATTACTGAATAATATGACATTTGTTGTTCATAATGAAGACCATGAGTCATCACTGGGTTAGGTTTTTCACTGACATAGGGACTCCAGATGAGGACACTTTCTTTATCAATATAGATAAGCACCTTCTATGAAACTTTTAATATTTGTGATTTGCCTAGGACACTGAGGAGTTAAATAAATGATTGGTTCAGTGTCACATGACTAGTATATGTAGATGGATCAATTAAGATTAATTACCTACTATGTGCTACGCACTGTGCTAAGCAGTGGGGCTACAAAAAGAGGGTAAAAAGCAGTCCCTGCCTTCAAGAAACTTACAATTTAATGGGGGAAAAACATACAAACAAATTCATACGAAGCAAGCTATTTACTATATATAAAAGAAGGGAAGACACTAGAATTCAGAGACATTGGGGAAGGTTTTCTGTAGACCATGGGATTTTAGTTAGAACTTAAAGAAAGCTATTGAACTTGGTAGTTAAAGTGGAGGACAGAGAATGTTTCAAGCATGAGAAAAAGAGAAAAGCCAAGGAAAATGTCCAGAGTTGGGAGACAATAATGCACTGTTTGTTTAACAGTCAGGAGGACAATGTCACTCCATCAAAAATTAGATGTTGGGGAACAAGGTATAGGAAGACTGGAAAAGTAGTGGGCGATAGATTATGAAGACTTTGAATAGGGAGTTATTGATTGAGTTGAAAGATGACATGATCAGATCTGTGCTTTAGAAAAATCCCTTTAGTGGCTTAATGAAGAATGGATTGGAGAGGGGAAAGATTTGAAGTAGGCAGACACACCAGCACCTGTTGCAATTATCCAGGAATGAAAGGATGAGAGTCTGAACTAGAGAGGTAACAATGTCAGAGAAGAGAAGGAAGCTTATTTGAGGCATGTGGCAAATGAGAAATTGACAGGCCTTGGCAACAGATTGGATGTGGGGGGTGAGAGATGGTGAGAAATCCAAGATGACTCCTAGGTTGTAAGCGTGAGGGATTGGGAAGATGGTTGTTGTAACCGTCTGAGAAGGTAGGAGGAGAAGAGGATTGCAGAGAAAGATAATGATTTCTGTTTTGGACATAGTAAGTTTATAATGTCTACTAGACATCTAATTTCAGATGTCTGAAAAGTAGCTGGAAATACAAGAATGGAGATCATAAGAAAGTTTAGGACAGGTAATGGCAGATAGATTTAAGAATCATCAGCACAGAGATAATAATTAATTTTACATGGGAACTGGTGAGATTACTAAGTGGGAGAAAAGAAAAGGGTCTAGGACAGAACCCTGGGGGAAAGGTTAGAAGGGGAATCTGGATATGGATCCAGTAAAAGAGATAGAGAATGAGTAGTCAAAGAAATAGGAGGGGAACCGGGAGAGAATGGTATTCCAAAAACCTAGAGAGAGGAGAGCATCAGAGATGTGTGATCAGCAGTGTCAAAGCAGTAGAAAGTTGGAGTCTCAGTAGCAGAACTTGAACTTGACTCTGTGATGTCAGTCACTCAATCCCTAACTGCAATACAACACTAACTTTGAGTCCTTATAAAAACTTAAATGATCTTGGATATTATTCATCAAAACCCTACTCTGATGTTCATCATAGTATAAAGATGATATAGTCAGTAGTTACAGGCACCTGAAAAACTCAAGTTCTGGCAGGTTCCTTCAAGCCAAATATGGTCCAGTATGATCTAAGTGCTTTACTGTATAATGGCTGTTCAAAAGTCAACTTGGCTAAATCTGGATAACCACAATGTGATGGATTGTGTTAATCACCTTAAGTCTCTGAAGAGTATTTGCAAAGTTGTATAGCTGTACCTATCAGTTTCAATAAAGGAAATAGTACAATTATACCTTGTTTATGTGTTCTCTGTCAAAATCTTTCCTCAGTGCTTTATCATGATGAAGGGCTGGGTCACTCCAGCAGAGAACTGGTATGTTCTTCAAGATCCCATCAAACTGAAAAGTTTTTTGCAAATGATTATAGCAAGCAACAGAGAACCATCTAGCTAAGTCAGAAAAACTGAGTGTGACAAGGTTGGCCACCATAAATTTTTCCACCCTAACAGTTGTAAAAGATCTTATACCAAAACTATAGCAAATGTTATGATTTGGATTGATGGAAGAAATGGCTATTTTAAAAAACAAAAACAAAAAATATGAATCCTTTAAGAATTGATGTTTGTGTTTATATTCTCACTTTAAGAAGTCAGAAAAAATACCAAAGTATTTCAAGAAAATTTCCACTAATAATGCTTAAAACAAAATTCTGATTAAAGTGGAAAACTCTAGTTGCATGGCAAATTTGCTTATTCGGAATATTTAATCCTCCCACATCAGATCCATGAAGAATCATCACCTTTCCAGATGCTGATCAAGGTGATCACAAGATGTAAGATCTGAAGCAGGTGCTGCTGGTGAACAGTATCTGCTTCATTGATTCATTAAACGAGAATTTATTGAGTGCTTATCATGTGCAGAGCACCATGCTAAATGTGGCGTTAACCCTACTTACTGTTGTCTCAGTGAGCAGCAGAAATCCAATGGAATTTTTATAACCTGAAGCTGAAGAAACCAAAATACATGTCTACTATGAATATAGCTCTGATCACATAATTTAAACATCATGGGCATCAAATCCAATGTATATGTGCCTATATTAGAACCTTTAGCGTCCTTACATATGGAAAGAGAAGAAATATTTTCTCTCTAAGTGGGTACAGTGTCACTATGCAGAAGTGTTAAGCAATTTTCAACATCAAATAATTCTGAAAGGAGCTCTAGCTCTGGGACAACACATAACTGCAGAGAGGTCATACCTAGTGTGACATTAGGATGCTTCAGTCATCTAACTCCTTCTTAGTGTAGGTTGATTTGTGTCTGAATGGTGTCTTTATCTCTGCTTTTTCAAAAGTACTTGCAGTGATAATTAGTCTTCCCTCCAGTTAGTCACAGTCTTGCAAAAAGAAATAAATGGAGAGATGAACAATAAGTCCCCAATCTAGGGGCCTGGCAAACTATATTCCAAGCCCCAAAGGAGTATCTGATGACTCAGCAGAGTGTCATTTGTTTAATAAATAAGGTTCTACGTTGACACTAAGTGGAACAGTCGAATTTGAAACTGAAAAACAAAATTCACTTTTTTTCCCCATTTTTTTTACTATTATTTATGTCTGGAAAGAGTGCATTTTGGAGAATTGGAAAAAAATTAATCCCAACTATTTAAAAACTGCAGTTAATTACATATGACAATTGATATTAATGTCTAACACTAATGCTAATCATATTATGCTAATATTCACATATTTAATATTCAATCATAAGACTGATAACTATGGTCTAGTTCACTCTTTTGCTATGAAGATTTAAGTTTTTATGCCAGTTATTATTTTTGTATCTATTATTTAACATGCACATCAGCAATGTTTGTGTGCTCCTGAACCTGTATATTTTACATATTTAAAAATGTCTAAAAGTCAATGTTTAGTCCTATCAGTTTCTAATGAAACCGCTTTGTTGATGCTCCCATTCATAGATATGTATCATGTTGACACAAAGTGTGCTCAAACACTCCATTACATAACAGCAGTAAATCCAAGTGGCATTAATGCTCTATCAAATCTCTGAAGCAAGACTAATAATAAAATGAGACTCATTGTGTTAGCAGCCATTGTATTATTAGAAATTGCCAAAACCATGTAATTCTGAACTGCTTCTGATCTAGTTTTAATTTTATAAAGTAAATTGTTTCATTGTTGAGTTTTATTCATTAGGATTTTTAGTATATGCTCACCTACACTTAAAGTTCTGCTAAGATAATATTTAATAAAGGCTCATATTTGCATATTACCACATTTGCAAAGCCTTTTACATGTTATCACATATGGTCCTCACATCAGCTCTGTCAAGTAGATGATATTATTAACTACTCTTTAATTTTTTTAAAATTCTATTTTATTTAATTTTCAAGTTCACATTTCTCCCTTCTCCTCCTCTCCTCTACCCCCTTGAGAGCAAGAAAAACTTGTTACAAATATATGTATATATATATATAGTCAAACAAAGGATATGAATAGGTAATTTTCAGAGGAAGAAATACAAACTATCATCAGTCAAATTATCTATTC
The DNA here is from genome assembly GCA_023548195.1 of Bettongia penicillata ogilbyi. Classification (NCBI taxonomy): domain Eukaryota; kingdom Metazoa; phylum Chordata; class Mammalia; order Diprotodontia; family Potoroidae; genus Bettongia; species Bettongia penicillata. The sequence goes on from JAJHZJ010000037.1 coordinate 616,278, forward strand.
TTTACATATGGGTTAACTGAGGCTCAGAGCCATTAAGTGACAAGAGCTCACAACTAGTATCTGAAGTGGGCTTTGAAAATAGATCTTCCTGAATCCAAGTTCGGCTCTGTTCACTACATCATACCATCTTTTCCTGAGAAGAAGAATAATTTTGTGGGTAGATCAATGAACGTGGTTTCTCTCTCCCTACTACTTTCATGGTAGGTGTAAGCTCCTCCAGGTGAGGCTTTTCTTATACTGTTGTTGTTTCCCTACTATGTATTTCATTTATGCTTGCATATATTACATGTTGAATAAGTGTTTTGATTGATTGGTTACGTTGCTTACAGTTATGTGTGAAGTCGAACACCAGCTTCCTCATTTATAAACTAAGGATATTTTTTCAGTGTAGTGAGGAAAGTGTTTTGTAAACCTTAAACTGATACATAAATCAGAATGCTATCATAATTAATCCTCATGATGGGTTCTCAAAGATTGTCCTTGAAGACTTTCAGTTCTCAAAGGTTAAGTCTCTGAGTTCCAGAGTTCAGTCATTTTCTACCAAACTGTGAAGGATTGAAGAAGAGGCCTGCTGTCCAAGGACCAGCTTGCTAGGTATAGAGAGGTTCACTGTCAGAAGAATGAGCAACAGGTAATTAAAAAAAAGACTAAAGAAAATATAAAACAACCTCTCCTCCTCCCTTGCTCCTCTCTTCCCCATGTCCTTTTCCATAATGAATGATAGAACATTGGCAGAAAATGAGTATGTTGTAGCTTCTATGTGTAGCCCCTCCTACATGCTTCCACAGACCAATGAGACATGGTGGAAAGGATGTGACTAGCAAGGATGCTTGGAGTTTGTGTGAAGAGGGAATGTGATCGTGAGGGCACAAAGTTTGGGGGCCTTTGAGACTGAAGGAGTAAGCTTTGTTGGAAAGCAGCATATGGTCAAGAAGACTAAGGAACTGGGCACAAGCTGTATTGGAGTAAAAAAGCAATGTGAATTCTCCTAGGGTGACTATCATCTTCCTTGGCATCCAGACAAAACTATGGCAGCTCAAATGAAGGAAGGGCCTAATTAGAGGAACTAACGGTGGTAGTGAGGGAACGCCTCATGTATTAGTCAATATGTACTGAGCTCTGAAGGAAATTAGGGTTTCTAATTAAAAAAAAGAGATGATTCCATTACAGAAATGAGGGACAGCCTATGCAAAATCAAAGAGGCCTTTTTTAAAGCAGGAATAAAGCATCTATGAAGATGAGTAACATACCAAAGTCTTAATGCCTTTTTAAGCTATTAAAGCTTAAAATATCACTAAAACTTTTGGCATACTTTGTTTAATAAGGCTATAAATGCATGTTGGAGTCAAGTGCAAATGCATTTAAATGCCAAGCAGGGAATTCGTAAATTATCTTAGAGATAATAATTGTTTGTCCATTTTTGAAGAGGACCAGTGACTTCATAGGGTAACGTCTTGACGTGCATGAATTGGGTTTAAGTGAGGCACAGCTGCAGTCATTAGCCTTACGCTGTGTTCCAGAGTCATCAAAGTCTAGTGGAAAAACAAAAGTCAGGATGACTGGCAATGGCCCAGTATTGGATCACCTTAGCATCTTTGATGTCTGGCCAAGTTCTAAGCATTCTACGTTGCCTGCTTCAGCTACCTACATTACTACTGGAACAAACTGTCCTTATCCACTAATTCTGCCAGTCTGTACATGCTTGGGATGCCATTCCCTAATTCTCCAATAGGTTTGAGGCCCATTAGCAACAATTTTAGGAGTTGGAACTACAGAGTAACTTGAAAGTGGGATAACTGTTCTCTTAAGGACCCAACTTTTAGGTTCAGTTTGGGCAGGGCTTTCTGATAAGGGCCATTATGCTAAAATGTGGTACTCAGAACAGTGCAGACAGAGTGTATAGGAACTATCACCACCACTATAGAAACTACAGGATCCACTATAAATGCAGCCTAGGATTGAACGTTTGATTTTTTGGTTTGTTTTGCCACAGTGTCATACTACTGACCCCTGTTTCAGTATTTTCCTAGTGATTTTTATATTGGTATGTTCTAGTAGTCTATTCAGGTCTCCTGTACTTACATGCTAATACTTCTCATAGATGCAAGACATACATAGGGAATACACATGGTCAAGGCAACTCATGTCTTCTGTATGGCAGAACGCTGTTGTATTTTTTCTTCTCCTTTCTTCACGCTACTCTCCTCTAGGTAGTGTCTCTGATGAACAGGTCATTCAGCTGAGTTCCCTGAGTCTGCTTCTCTCTGCACAGCTTGACTCCTGAATACCAGGGATAATTCTTTCTTGAATCCACAGCTGGTTCTCTTCTCTGCTGCCAGGGGTCACATTCCTTGAAGTTGCCTCTACTAACTCTCTGTCTCTAATTCTCTGCTCCCTGCTGGATGCAGTGTCTCCTGCTGGGTAAGTAGTTCTGTTGCAAAATGCCATGGCAGATGGTTGGTGGAAGAAAGAGAAATCCTGTACTCCTGCTGCTGCCCTCTGGTAGAAGCACAGGGGTCACATTTCACAAAACTTCTTCCTGCCCTGAATGTCTCCCAGGCTGGCAAGTAGAATTTTTTAAAGGTCACTGGGAACCTGGTCAAATTCTGGCTAACCAACAGTAAACAACCTTTAAATTCCATCGGAGAGACCTACTCACACTTTATAAAGTGATAAAATGTAGACTCACCTTCATATTTCCTTTAACACACAATTACCTCACTGCTTCTGTTACCTGTCTCTTACCTTCTGTGATTATGTGAACTAGGGGTTTAGGAGACACACACACACACACACCTGGGGAGATAAAAGGGAAACTGAGAAGCCATTTTTATGCCTCTTCACAGTATAAATTTATCTGAAGAGCTAAGCATAGACAGTTGATTTAAGACAATCTACAAACTCAAACCAAAATAAAAAAATACCTTGAATACTTGTAGTACATTATATGTCCCTCCACTGGGACCCTGGAAAGCTTTAAACATATCATTCAGTACATCTTGTTAGCTTATACGTTTTGGGAATGGTTTATCATTCATTTACTTGAAATGAAAGCTGCTGATGACAGGAAAAAAAATAGTATTACCTAAATGGGAAAGTAGATAAGAACGCTTGATCATGTTTCATTCTGCCCAGAGTCCTGTGAACTTCCAAATGAAATCTGGATTTGAAGCAAAGAAAACCCATGGCCTTTGAAGATTCAGAACTGTACAGGACCCAAAGAAAAATCAAAATATACCCAATTCTCTTGAAAGTAGATCTCTAGCATCCTCCAAATAAGTAACCACTCCAACAAACACAGAGGGGCCTTCTGTCACAGGTGCTTAAATCTGCGTTCATAAAAGGAAAGGCAACTTTTTGAGGGGTTAACAATTACTTTAATCAAGCACATGTATCTTTCAGTTAGTGCAGGGGAAAAAGTCAGCACTCTGAACTTCAGAGAAAATACAGAGAAATCAAAGATCAACAGACATGGCTTCCTCTGACGATAATCAGTACATACATCGCAATTCAACAGACAGATCCAGTTATCTGATCATAGTTACCAGAGAGGGAAACACTGACATCTAGATTTTCAAAGCCTGGAGGTTCCTTGGCAGCTTCCCAGAGTCCTCCTCTGGTCAAATACACACTTCCAGTCAGTAAGCCCTAAGTAAAATCACCTTTAGAGTATTTACACATTTTCAGAGCCAGAAGGCATGACCCTCTGACCCAGTGTCTCAACAGAAAAAACAAAACAACTCCTCTAATCAAGCTTTTCTCAATGGGCAAGTCCATCAATGGGTGAGGAAGATCTTTAATCACATTAATATAGAGGTATTATACTTACTAAAATAAAAACAGTAAAAGATCTTATTCTGCTTGGTCTCACAACATGTAGATGCCATCTCAGGCACTCTGCACATATGCCAGATTCCCATTAAACATGAATACCAGTAGATCTATCAGTTGTCCCTGTCTCATCACATGACTGGCTTATCTCCTCCAGTCATACCTGAGGGCATGGATGAAGTCATGAAAACAAAGAAGTAGGGCTTCCACTAATGATGTTCTAAAGCAGATCACATCTGCACAGTCACATAATAGACTGAAAGATACATAGAATATAAAGTTTCACTGTACTTATTATTTGTTGACCATAAACACAGATTTAAATTAAAGCAAAACTCCATCTTAAGAGCTGTCTATAATGTAACTCTTATAAATGTTTGAATTATACAGACTCCCTTAAGCATGTAACAACACAGATGAGGTTGTTCAAAAGATGCTTTGATAATTAACATCAAGTGACATGCAAAAGAAGGAGATGCCAATGGTGCTTGCCGCCTATCATGAAGCATGTCTGGCTTAGAGTTCAAATAGATGCTAAATTTCCTATCTAAGTATATGAGCACACTGTAGCATTTTACCAACAGTAACTTGCAAGTGACAGGTAGTACAAAAGACACCATGAGGGATATATGTGACCAGAAACATGATGTGAGCAAGAGTGAGAGACAACATAGGAACAGTGAAAGTGTTGAGTAGTATTCCTTAAATATTAAAAGAACCCAAGGAAAGCTTCTCATACATTTGGTTGATCTCATGGGAATTATAGAAAGACTTGGACAAGAATTACACTAGATAAGACGGTATGGAAAGGTTACAATCTTCTTCAGTGTAAAAGTGTAACCACATTAATGAGAACATTGAATTATAGATTGAGAAAGCTGGGGAACTTACAGAAATATCTAATTAGGGGTTCTTAGCCTTTCTTGTATCCAACTCGGCATAGTGCTTGGAATGTAAGCATTTCATAAACGCTTGTCAACAGCATTGACTTTGGCAACCTGGTAAAGTTTATAAACCTCTTCTCAGGGTAATGTTTGTTTGTTCTAATCATAATTAAAGGAAAATGCTAAATTTCATTTAGAAACTAGTGAAAATAAAGCTTTTTTTCCCCTTATCCATATTCACAGGCTCCCTGAAATCTATCCTCTCAGATTCTGTGAAGAATCTGTGATCTGAATATATGTAAATACATATTTGATATTTTGAAGTTATCAAAATTTTCATCTCTTCAAATAAGTTTCTTGCTTTTTTTTATCATTGTGAATTGTCTTCTTTCATCCTGCTGCAATATTCTTAACAAATAATCTCTAAGTTATTTTTACCCAAGCATAAAAAAATTCATTGTACCAATAACTGATACTTAAATTCTATCTCTACATCTAAATATTTATAAAGTGTTTCTCATCAGATCTTATCAGTATTCAGAACCATTGCATATTAGGAATGTAACTTTCCACACAAGAAGATGTACTTACTTTCAATGTTCTATTAGCAGGATTTAAACTAATCCATTAGCAATGAAAATGGATTATTTGGGGGGCAGGAGTGGGGAACACTTTTGTTTGAATTAACTTGTGTGATGCTCATTTCTTACAGTGGTAATAAGAGGACCATTCCCAAGCAAAATTTATCATTCCTTTCTAGCTTTTCAAACCTTGTCCTTCTTTCTAGTTCCCTATCTCCCTCAAGTACTCAGATCCCTTAGGTAGTCTCCAGTTACCCAGTAAGAATAAGTTCTGCCTCATATTCCTCACCATCCCCCATAAAATTTATTGTGCTGTATCTCAGCTCTTCTGACTGGTGTTACCTACAAGGGGACAGTTAAACTCATTTAAGCTAAGGAGATAGTGGATGATAACATTTAGACTTTAACAGCTCCTTTGGAGGCAAAACTCAAAGTGACTAATGACAAGAATAAAAATATAATCAGACAGACAAGTTAAGGGGACAAGAGTTCAAACAACACTAAGTAGACATCATCCGTGTTTCACCCACGCATAAATAAGACCCTGCCCATTTTAAAATATAATTTATCTTTTAATAAGGCTGCTTACATATTAGGAAACTGTATAAGAAGATAGTATGAAAGATATTTAAGGGACCTTGGGAATGGGCAAGCTCTTCAGCTGGGCCTCTGAGTATGGGAAATGGACCAAAATTTTAATAACTGAGGTTAAAAAAAGTAGACATGCTAGGCTTCAATGATGCCATGTGTAATCATGTGCTGTTTATGCTGTATAAGAAAGCAAGTAGCTGTGGATTATTTTTTACTCTGGAGAGAGACAGTACATACCAAGGTAACTAGGGTCAGAAGAATCATTCAGTAAGCAGACTCACTGCACGTTGAGGTTTCTTAGAATTGAACCTGCTGAAAATCACTCACATTCTATATGGAGGACAAGAAGAATAAAATTAAACACAAGATTCTGCACAGAAGGCCCAAACCTGCTTGGATTAATCCCTTTGGTTCAACATAAGCAGTCAAAACTGAACCACTGACAGTGAAAATCTTTCCTACATGAGGAGGATAGAGAATATCTATAAAAGTCTCCGTTACGTACAAGATTGGAAAACATGACGAAGAAGAAATTTATATGAGAATAATGGGATACAAGCTCAACAGGAGTCAGAAATACCATGTGGCAGCCAGTAAGTCTAATATAATCCTGGCCTTTTTCATTGAGAGGAATATGTTCCAGGGATAAGGAAATGATAGGTGATCTACTTCTAGGCTTTCAGGACATTACTCTTTTCCTGATTCTTCTTTGACCTAGATCACTACTTCTCAGTCTCCTTTGCTGGATCATAATTTAGTTTACGCACTCTAACTGTACATCTTCTGCTTTGTCCTGGGTCCTTTTTTCTTCTTCCTCCATACTATTTCAATTGGTGATCTCATCAGCACCCATTGATTCATTTATTATCTCAATGATAATGATTCTAAATTCTCTATCATGCTCTAACATGAGTGGGGAGGCCACATGTGGCCTCAGGGCCACAGGTTCCCCATCCTTGCAACTCCTCTGCTTACTTCCAGTTTCACATGTCCCATCACCTTTTAGGCATCTCAAACTGGACATCTATTAAACATCTTAAATGCAACATACCTATAACTGAACTCATTATCGTTCCCCTAAACAATATCCTCTTTCAATTTCTCTATTACTGTTTATTTTTTAAACAAAATAGAATAATTTAGAGTTATCCTTGATGAGAATTTGACAAATGTCATCTGCATCTTTATCCAAGTTACTGTCAGCACAGGCACCTGGTGTACTTTATTGAAGACATCCTACTAGAGCAACACAACCACAAATCATTCCTCTTTCAACCAAGTTATTCAAGCAGTTTTCCTATTCTTCTAGTTGTATTACTGTGTAATTCATATCTAACTTTTCCACAAGCATAGTATGAGATATTTTGCCAAATTCTTTGCAAATCTTATGATCTCCCAGTTTAGAATCCCTGTCAAAAATGGAAATGGAGTAAGTCCAACATGATTTACTCTTGAAGGAGTGATACTGGCTCTTTGTAATCACCATTTGCTTTTCTAGATGATTGCTAATGATCTCATTCTTCTTTCTGAACCTCTTTATGAACCTCTCTGTGGGTTTATCTTCAGATAATATATGGGAAGGGTTATGCAATTGTTTTTTATTCAGGCTTTCTTTTTTTATCTTTTAATGTTTTAGATATTTTCTCGTATATCACCCCTCTCCAGTATTTCAAAAGTCCCAAGGCTGTATAGCTGAAAAACCTAGAAATTCTTGAATTAAGAAATACAGGGGTCAGCTAGCCTAATGCCTGCTCTTAAGAACCATTTAAGGGGAGAAAAATGTCCTCAGCAAGATTTCCTTTCAGATCTCTGTCCTTCAGTTTCAACTTTTTGCTTCACTTCAATCTATAATTCAGAGTTCCTTCTTTAAGAGGAAGAATTCGCATGTAAAAATCCTTGTAGGTTCAGATCCTATCTTTAGCTGATCTGAGTTGTTAATTCATAAGGTTTTTATTTTCTGCAAATATCCCTTCTTCAGATTCAACTGTAAATAGCCAACACTTTGTACACATACCTTTCTTCTATATTTTGGGAACTCTCAACTATTCAGTCATGTATTCAGACATCTTAGACAACCTTATACCTCAGAGCTGCATTTTTCTAATTATTAGTGATTTAGAGTATCTTTCCATATGCCTCCTAACTGCTTTGCTTTCTTCCTCTGAAAAGTCTGTTCATATCTCATATCCCTTGACCATTTATCAAGTGGGAGATGGCTCTTACTCTTCTAAACTTGGCTCCGTTTCCTCTATATTTGAGAAAGGAGACTTTAATCAGAGAAATTTGCGCAAACACCTCTTACTTTCAGTTTCCTGCTTTTCTTCTCATTTTAGCTGTCAGACTTTGTGTGTACAAAACTTTTTAATTTTATGTAATCAAAATGATCAATTTTATCTTCCATGAGCCTATCACTTATTTGATCAGGAACTCATCTTTCCATAGATCTGACAGGCACTTTATTCCATGTTCTCTTAATTTGCTTATAATTATCCCCTTTTTTGTCTAAGCTACTTACTTTAACTTATATTCCCATACATGAGAGTTGATCTGTGCTTAGTTTCTGCCTGACTCCAGGTTTCCCTGGAGTTTTTAGCAAATAGTGAGTTTTCCCCAGTAGTCAGGATCCTAGAATTTATAAAATACTGGTTAACAGCGCTCATTTGTTTTTTGGAGTTTTTTTTTTTGGGGGGGGGGGGGTTGGGGAGGTTCCTGATTAAGACCCCACCTGCGTGGGCCCAGAAACAAAGCAATTTTATTAATCCAACAGGGAAAGTCTTTCGATGTATAAGGGGAAGAGTCGGACCCTAGCCCAGTAAATTCTCAAAGGCAGAAGATGCAAAATCAGGTCAGACAAGGACAGCTGAGGAGGATGAGGAGGTAGAAGATTCTTCACAGAGGGTAGGAGTCCGCTCAGAGGCTGGGTTTCCAGTCTCTTCTACCCCAGGTTCTTGGTGAACTGGGGGCTGGCAGACTGGGTTTGGCACCCTCGGCTGCTCCCCATCCTCATTCTTCCGGCAGACGGCGCTGGCATCTGATAGTTACGAGTGGGCATCTGTTTCAGCGGCTCTTTGCTCGGTCGGCTCCTTTGGACTCACTTCAGACACTGTATACAGGGAACCATCGGCACAGCCCCCTGGGGGAGGGGAGGGCAGAAGCAGCAGGCCCACAGCCCCTGCGAAGGGAACGAGGAGGAGACGCCCAGAGGAAGCCAGAGGGAGCACGGGCACTCCCAGCCCGTGTCTCCCCCAACTCCGACGGGAGCCACATCCGCTGCTGACTTCCTCACTATTACAGCCCCTGTTCCGAAGCTCATCGGAATTCACACTCTAGGTCACCGCTGCTCTGGGCGTCGCTTTTGGGCATTAGAACCTTGAGATCAAAGCTGCAGGCCCATCTCCGAAGCGGGCGATAACCACTGGCAGAGGCAAGAAGTGGAGGGCTCATGGGCCTACAGACCTCCAACAGGACCTCCCGGGTCTGTCTTTGCTCAGGGAAGCCCTCCACGGAGGAAGGTCTGCCAAGTCCATGCTGATATTGTAGCAGCTGGGAGGAGCACGGAAAGGGAAGGCCTCAGGACACGTGGTCGAAGCCAAGCTCCGCCCCTCTACCTCGCCTTCACTTAAGTCTCGCGAGACCTGCCTCATTTTCTCCACCCTCTAAACATTCTCGCGAGATCTCCCTCGGCACTCCCAGGGTTCCTTGATCTCACGAGATTTCCCTGCTCCACCGCCGCCTTTTCTCAGATGTCCGCGTGCTAGTATTGCCCATGCGCGATAGAACACGTGTTGGTTTCAGTTCATCCGGCCGGTTTTTCTCTCTCTGTTTACGCCCTTCTCCCACTCCCAGCAGTGTTCTCTAAGCTGCGCCTCCATTCCTGTGTTTCACTGTTCTGGCTCCTTCTCTGCCTGCTCTCCTCCTGGTCGCTCATGTGCTTTTGTATTTTATATTCCTAACCTGTTCCATTAATCGACCACGTAATTTCTTATCCAATACCGTTTGTTAGGGTTACAGCATTGGAGTATATTTGAGATCCGGTGCTTCTAGGCTCCCTTTTCTTAATTTTTTGTTTGATTCTCTGCATATTCTTGATCGTTTATTTTCTAGTGCTTAGTAGTTTGACATGACATTGAATAAATAAATTCAATTAGGAAGTATTGTCATTTTGGGGGTTAAGAGGACAGAAAAGGAAAACTGACAAATGCTGGAGAGGATATAGGAAAATAGAGAAACTAACACACTGCTGGTGTTGTCAACTAACTATTGCAACCATTTTAGAGATTAATTTGGAAATATGCTCCTAGAGGCATAAAAACTTTGGCCCAGCAATACCGCTACTAGGTCTGTACTCCAGAGAAACTAAAGGAAAAGAACCCATAGGTACAAAAATATTTATAGCTTCTCTTTTTGTAGTAACAAATAATTGGAAATTAAGGTGATATGTGTAATGGGTAGCGTAATTCTTGCCTTCTCAATGGGTGGAGAGGTGGTAAAGGAGAGAAAATTTGGGACTGAAAATAAAATTAATACTGAATGTATTTTTTAAAAAAGAACTAGATTTATGATGAGAAAGAAAAATCATTAATGATACTGTATCCACTTAGTAGGAATTATCTACTGAATTGCCTCATTAATTGCTATGTTCTCTAACAATATAGAAGGAGTAGTTCAGATTTCTGAACTTTATTTTGCGCTATTTTAAATGTTAGTCAATGATTTAGGGAAAGACACAGATGAAAAAGATGGGTAATACAGTGGATGACAATGCCAGAATCCAAAAACACCTTAATAGTTTAGAATGTAGTGTCAAAGTTACCAAGATGGCCTTTAATAGGGAGCAATGCAGAGTCTTACACAAGGGTTCCGAAAAATCAGCCTCATGAGCCAAGGATAAGAAAGGTCTCACCAGATTGCAGCTCATCTGAATGGATGAATTAAAAGGTCCTTATGAAGCACTTACAATGTGACAGTAATTGGATTGAGTTCCTAGGATACAAATACAAAAAGAATGGTTGTTTTTGACCCCAAGAAACCTGATATTTGAATGTGGGAAGACAATACTTCTAGACAGTTGTTATTGATGAGAGGTCAGAGGGTTGGTGAGTGAAACCATAGAATGCTTAATAACAACATCCTTCCCAGGGATGAGAGTTAATCAGATTATTGTTTTCTGAACTAGATTTGGAAATTGAAGGAAGAAGAATGAATTGGAAAAGATCTGAAAGGACAAAACAAATATTCCAACGGAAAAGATCTATGATTAGTGGTTTGTAAAACCAAGAAGTCAATAGAGTGATAATGACTCCAAAACCACTAATGCAATTTTTGGCTGCATTAAGAGAGGTACAGCATTCCAGAATTAAAGAGACAAAAATTTCCCTGTATTTACATATGATCATACAACTTCTGGGACATATTATTGAGTTTCACATGAGATATTTTAAGAAAGACACTGATATACTAGAGAGTATTTAGACAATATCGAGATTTAGACAAATCAAGATGGTGAAATACTTAAGATTTTACTGCATATAGAATAGTTGAAGGAACTTAGGATGTTTAGAGGGAGGAGCATTAGGGGCTTACATTTGGTATTTAAAAAACTTGATTCTCGAAAGAAGGATTAGATTATTTGAAACAACTAGGAACAATAGATAGAATTTGCAAGGAAACAAATTCAGGCTTGAGATAAGAGGAAAAATAATCCCTTCAACTATAGCTATCCCAAAGTGGGATGGACTGCTTCAAGTGCAGTGTTGGTTGACCTACTTCCCACTGGCCATCTTCAAGTGAAAATTGGGTGCCCAATTGTCTAGTATTTTGCTGAGATTCTATTTTTTTTAAGTAGAAATTAACCTAGATGATATTGAAATTCATTTTAAACTGATATTCTGTGATTCTATAGTTCTCATTTTCCTTATTACTTCTGATCTTTGCTCACTCTACTGGGATGGTTCAAAACTATTTCTCCCTAAGTCTCATCACTCCCAGGAAACAAAATCCAATCTAGTTTATTTTCTTGGTGTCATAACTGTAAGTATTTGTACTTTAATATTTGTTCTAACCTAGAGAACTAGAAAAGAGGAATTAGGCATAATGGAATTATGACATATCTGCCACTTTGATTCCTTTTATCTATTGGAATGTGGCTTTTCTATTTTGTTTTTTTTTAAATTGAAACCAGAAATTCAAGAAGAATGAATCAACAAGTATTCTTCAGGCATCTACAATGTGTGCAAGGTTCTGTGCTAGGCTCAGAGCATACAAGTACAAAGAATGAAATAATGCCTAGTTGTAAAGAGCTTCATTTTAGTGAGGATTAGGGGGACAAGTACATATAAACATCTTTACAACAAATACAAGACAATATAAATACGAATATGTACAAATTTAAATGCAAGGTATTTTATGAAAATGATCTATGGGTCAAAAATTATAGACTTCCACAAAGGGAGAAACAAACAAGACTGATATTTAGCCAAAAATAAAGCAGCTAGGTCACTGAGGGAACTGATGGAGCTAACTGGAAGCAACAAGAATAAATGATCCTGTAATTGGAAATGAAAAAATAATCGTGAGAAAGGGTGTTGAGATCAAGGGTCATCCTTTTGCAAATTAGGGACACTGGTTCATGTATAAAATACATTTGTTTTTAAAAGTATATTAAACTTTTAAAAATTAATACTACAGATTCTTTCTTTTCAAAATCTGTAATTCTTGTAGTATTTGTCATCCACTTGAGACTGATATAAAGGCAAAGTTGAAAATGTTAGTCGTTTAGAAGTAATCAGCAGGAAAGAAGTAGGAATAAAATCAGGAGATCAAATTAAAATGATCCAGAATCATAGACGGAACAGAAATACTGGAGTGAATTTTAGAAGCAAAGAACAGCAACGCCTACCTTATATGTTAGCTTGTACGTAATATGGAATCAATCAATACTTGTTGAATTGAATCGAAAAACAATCCTGAAAAGGATCTTAATGATCATATAGTTCAATCTTTACACCTTAAAATACCATGAAATTGAGGCCCAAGGAGATGAAGTGACTTACCAATTGTCAGCGTGGCAGAGATGGGACTCTGCACATGAAGCATAAGAAGTAGCTTATGGTTGCTGTTACTTTTTTAAAATTTTCATCTCTTTTTTGTATATGAATTTTTTTATTTGTATAAGAAAAAACATTTTATTTAATTCTCACTGTAGTTCATTTCCTTTGTATATGTATAGATGTACACATACATACAAACGTAATATTTAGGTACATATATACACACACAAGAGAGTATACATCTGTTGAATAGATGCTTCATCAAGACGAAGACCTGAAATCATGGTTTAATAGGAAGATACCAGGCTAGATAGACTCTGGGAAATTGTGTAGTATTTTCAACAGTTCCAACCTGTGCCCTGCTGTAACCTAATTTCTTAGCACTAATATTCTATACCATTTCAAACCATGACCTCAGAAAAATGAAAATGGCAAGTCACTTAAGGCCAATCGAAAAACGTACAATGGGTTACATTCTGTTGCATGACTTGTGCACATGAAGTGGTGTAAAGGATATTATCTCATGTGTGAAATTGAGCAAGTCACTTAACATCAGGCCTTGGTCTCCTCACCTCAAAAATGAAGGCCTTCAATTTGATAATCCTTAAAGTCTCTTTCAGCTCCAAACCCCACATCAACCAGAAAAGGAATTCAGCCTATCACAGCAAGAGTAAAGGATAAGGGCAAGAGAGTAAACAATAAACAAAAGGTTAATAGAACAAATATCAGTTGATATTGCTGAGATGTTTGTGTGTGTGTGTTCATCCTTTGTTGCTGAAGAAGACCATGCCAACAGAGAACTGATAACATGACTCCCACTTGACTTTTTTGTTTTTTTGAGTGAGGGAGGACTGTGCAGGTCACCAGCCTCACTTCTCCTCCAGAGTCATCTGAATCCAGTGACCAGATATTCTTCAGGATGACTAGAGATGACCCAGGATGAGAAAATTGGGGTTGTGACTTACCCAAGATCACACAGCTAGTGAGTGTCAAGTGTCTGAGATGAAATTTGAATTCAGGTCCTCTTGACTCCCGCACTGGTGTTCTATCCACTGTACCACCTAGCTGCCTTCTGAGATTTTTAAGGATCTAGAGGAAGACCTGAAATATATAGGGTGTATTCTCTATAGATAATTTATAAAAAGAATCCCATTGTTCTTCGAGGTAGGCAGAATATCCTAGTGGATAGAAAGCTGGTCTCCAATCTTTCCTCTGACACATACTAGCTGTTTAAGCCTGTGAGAGTTCCTAAGACTAAGTATTGCCGAGAAGGTGCCCAGGAACTCCCAATAAAAAGGAAATCATAGCTCTAATGATTCTACCTATGCAGTAATGGGGTGTGGATAGTTTTTGATATAGATCAGTGGTTGGAGTACACATAACAACACTGTGGATTAGACATGTGTAATGCTGTTGTAAGAAATGTATGCTGTTACAAGATGTGTAACACGTAATAAAAATCATCAAAATACATAGGGCTAATTAATGTAGGTTGGCACAGGGGAAGAGTGTTAAATTTGTTGTAAGAAGACACTATCTTATCACAGTAAAAGAGTTGATGAGATTTTGGCAAGTCATTTCACCTCAGAGCTTCTTCAGTTTCCTCAGTCAAATAAGAGGTTTGGTGGATAACTCAAGTTTGCTTCCTGATCTAAGTCAATTATCCTATGATTTTAATACCCAAGCTTGGCACATTGCCACCTGTACTTAAGACCCGACATAATTGAAATGTTCATTAAGGATGGTGGGAAAGAAAATTTTCAGATACACAAACTTTAGTTTTTGTTTCAGGAAGAATTATAAATAAAAGTATTAGGAAAATTTTAGTCTTTCAAAGAGAGGAATTTAATCTTAGAGTTTCAAAGGTACTGGGTTTATTCCTTCATTTCGAATATTTCCAAGACACAAGAACCTGCTTAAAACCACAGTATCAAGCATAGGCTGTATTACTATAAATTTTTAGTAAGTAATTTGATGAAATGTTTGCATTTAAAGAAATCGTTTTCAGTTTAAAAGTGTTAGGCTGGTGGTCAGTATAGTTTACAATTATTTCTCATCATCTGTATGTGGCAATGCTTGCTAAAAATATTTTATTGAATGGTAATGTGACATCTTTTGATACTCTTCCAGTAATTTCCCACCTGCTGGGCTTAATTTCAGAATTAAATGCTAGCATAACATAAACAAATGATTTGCTCTTTTCCCTGAACTTCACACTGCACTAATTTTCAGCTCACATAAATAATTTCATGAAGAGCATGTCCAGGACATAAGCTACTTGAGTCTTTATATTCTTTTAAGTTACATTTGGGGTTCATTCTATTTGAAGTATACCAGAAAAAGAACTCATTCTAAATCCAAGAGGAAAGAGAATAAGGTAGGAATAAATCTGAAGGTTCATCTTATTTACTTGGGAAATGATAGAAGGAAGGAAGTTTGGCACTTTAATAGAGATACAGTGTTTTAAGGAGCCTTACCCTTGGCACTCCTGAAGAAATGTGGTCCTTTCCCAGGTCACTGTTTTTCTATATGCTTCTTTGCCACATATCTTAGTTTCAGGAACTAAAAAAAAAGAACATGGTAGGTTAAAGAGGGAGCTTCTAATCCTGGCAAAGATTTGAGGGAAGTTACACAAGTACTCTCAAAGGGTCCTTAGAAATAAAGAAACTATTTTTACAAGATAGGCAGCCTCATCCAGCTGTTATTCTAAAAATGATTTCCACAAATGCCCTAGAACAACTAACTATATTTTTGCAGCCCAATAGTTCTTTGTCTGCATTTCTGCAAAAAAAAAAAAGAAGAAGAAAAAAGAGGACAAAAAGTCATTTTAAGATGGCTTCACTTTTGGCTGCAGACCAAAAGGCAAGGAGAAAAAGAACTGCAGGAAACTTCAGCATACGGATCATTGTTTTAAATTGTGGACTGATATGAGTTGACAGAGCTAGACCTTCATTCAAACTTCTGAGCTCTACTTCAGTTTGCCTTTGTAGACAATGCTTATACTTTTCGTTGGGCAACATACTCATTCTGGCTGCCAAAAAGACAGAAAATCTGAAATCTGTTTTTTGAGTACTGTCAGTTTTTCAAAGTAATAGGCACAACAAGAAGGAAGGAAACATCTGCTGTGTGCCCGCTCGTTTTCCTCATCTTACGTTAATCCAGCAAATCCTTGGCAAGCAGCTCCTTGCACTGGGAGCCCCGAAAGTATTGGAGGAGTATGGGAATGAGGCCTGGAATATCACTGTGATGTGAATAACACTTCTGCTGGAATATCACTTTGAAAGTAGATAACCTTGTAAAGGCCATTGAAAAGCAAGGTGGTGTACTCATCAAGAGGTGAACTGGACTGACCAGTAGTATGAACTGCATCTTCTATCTAAGTGATATTTGCAATGCAGCCTTATTCTAACAGGGATTGATGGAAATAGCTGATTTGTGCTTTGAACGTAACCACACGTACAATATTGGGTTGAATATGTTGCAATAGAATGAGGAGTAGACTAGTTAAGAGAGTATTCCATTTAATCCAGATAAGATTTGTATAACCTGTAGCTTACACCCCTACCCCAAAGTGTCTGGATGGACAAGATTTTTGATCTGAGTTTGGGGGAGGGTCAAATTTATTAAAAGTGTCATTTTTTTCTTGTAGCTTACTACAACTCAACCCTAAGTTTTGCTCTAGAAAAAACAAAAAAAACTCAGATACTAGATAGGGGCAATTTTCCACTAAATGTTGACAATAGGAGCAGGAGGACCTGAAAAATCCAGTGAGCTTGGCTACGTGGTGCTCCGTCCTTAATTGTCTACATTGTGCTGATTCTAAACAGTATTTGCCACCTGTGATCCCTACTCAGCCCACCAAAGTTCTTTTATAACTTACTCTCCCTAATTGTAATTTCTTTTGGGCTACCTCTACAGCCAAGGAACTGAAACATCTAACAGTCTCAATCTTAAGGCCCCTCTTTATCTATATGTTGTGCTATCCTCAAGCAATACTTGCCTCCCCTATTCCAGATACCCCTGACTTGCTTCCCCTTTCTTACCTTGTTACTAAGCATCTATTCCTTCTGCTTCCCACTCCTACTTTTTTAAAGAGCATAACTGCCTTTTAGTACACCATTAAATGTTTCTAACATTAGAGAAAGTGCAAATAAATGTAATTAATATTATTGTAAAGTTATGCAATGAAATACTCCTGCAACAAATGGCAGAGGGCTATTTGTTTTGGTGGTTTTATTTGTCTATTTTAGGTATAACTGCTTACGCAGAAGGAGGTCTCTATAAAAAAATGATTAGAAAATTCAAGGTTAGGGAAATTATATACAAACAACCATGCTAGAACTACATATATCTATGCTTCTCTTCAAAAGAGGGACAGCCTAAAGATGATAAATCATTGATTTATTTCTCATAAAATGTATACAGTATTTTTAAACAGATAAAATGTACCGATTTATTAAACCACTGTAAATAATATTTTACATTATTTTTACATAAAAATGTTTTACATTGAACTTTTATTTTATGCTAGTTGGCATAAAAAACAACTTTTATCCTTCATTTTTTTTAAAAAAAATTGAGTTCCAAATTCTCTCCCTTCCTCCCTACCCCACTCCTTGAGAAGGCAAGCAATTTGATAGAGATTATAATGTGCAGTCATGCAAAACATTTTCATATTAGCCAAGACACACTTTTAAAATACACAAACTATACATTTGTAAGATACTTTCCATTTTCAAAACACTTTCATGTACTGTTCATTTGATCCACCCTGAAAATCTGTGAAGCAAGTAGTAGAGGGTATGATCTCCATTTTACACAGGAAGAAACTGAAATTCAAAAATATTAGGAAACTCAGCATTGTAACATAGCCACCAAGCAAAAGATGGAAAACTCTAGAATGCTGATCTTTTAGCACTCAGTTCATATTTTTAGCTCTGTCCTATACTTTCTTGTAATGTTCACTAGTTGTGTTTCATGAATTCTTTGACTATGGGCTAGATTGGGAAGTGATTTCTGAGATTTCTTTTTAGCCCATTATTATACTCCCAAGAAAGCCTACCTTCAATGACCTTTCTAATTTTGACCATCTAACAAGAAAGACAATATGATATTATCTATAAAGAATCAGGCTCTGAATCAGAGCTGAATTCAAGTCTTATCTCTCATGAGTAGTAGCTGAGTGATGCTGGAATGTTCACTTAATATCTCTAAACAGATGGCAATTGTAAGTTATGGAGCAGTTTCTGATCTGCTTTCGTAGAGAGAGTTTCCACACTATGAGTTTCCTATAAAAAAATACAGAGGTCTGGTTAAAAAAAAATAAAGCAACTATTAGAGAGGCAGAATGGTGTAATGGATAGGGCACTGGAACCCAGTGTTTAGAAATACTTCAGTGAAAAACCTGCCTCTGACACTGGCAGCGTGACTTTGGGCAAGTCACTATGAAGATAATAGTGATGATCTTTCCTTGGGTAAGACTACCTCTTCAGGCTGTCGTCTCATTGTTCCCTCTCTCTTCCGCTTCCTACAAAACTCCAAAGGGGTCTCTATGTACTGACCATCCACTCAGTCTTCAACCCACTGCAGTCTATATTCAGACCCAGGAAATGTGCTGAAACTGGTCTCTTGAAAGTTACTAGTAGAACAACTTCCAAATAGTAGGGACCCAATTATTTTTGTTGTTGAATGAATGAATAAGTGAGCAAATGAATAAAAACATGGAGAATTGCAGCACCTCCTTGATTCCTCTAGCTCTGGGGAAGGATATTCTCTCTGCCTTGAGAAGTTAGTCACAGGTTTGGGCTTCTTTTCTGAAGAAGACTTTGCCCCTGTTTAAAGGTTCACTTATATCTGCTTCAGCATTTCTAGATTTTTTTTTTGTTGGCTTTAACCTCTTGCTTTTTCAGTTTTTATTTATGACCTGAAGGCTACCTGGCCCCTGAGTGATCAGTTCACTTTAACCTTCTTTCCTATTTTGACCTCTAGATTTAGTACATTTCCGTGCTCTAGAGAGCTACTTTTCAACTTTCTCCTACCCTTATTTTTGACCTTTGCCTTAGTTTGTGCAATCCAGACATAGAGCTCTAGCACCCAGAATAACAAGAAATAGCATTGCAGAACTCTGCAACCTCAGAGTTTTCAGAAGTCTTGGGTATCATCTAGTCAAGAGATGTCAAACCTGATGGCTTACAATACTGAGCTCCAAACCCCATTAAAATGTAATAGGGAAATATTTAGCAAAATAAGTAAAAATACAATAGAAAATAGATCATGTTATACATGGTTTTCTGAGTAAATATGCATCCCACGAGGATTCTTTTGTACTTTTTATTGGTCCCATTTCAATTTGAGTTTGACACCACTGATCTAGTCCAACCTGAACACCAAAAAAAAAAAAAATTCTCTAAGTTCTTTTGTCTTTTACTAGCTCTCACACACTTTCCATTCATTTTTACCCCAGCTAGACTTTCTTTCCATCTGTTTGTTTTCTTTGTACTTCCCAACCTAAGGAGACTATTTTATCCATTATCCTTTTCTAGTATAGAGCACTCACTTGTCTTCATTTGTCAGGATAGAGTCTTCCTAATATTGAAATCCAATTCAAAACCCTTTTTGATAGAAAACAATCTTGAACCCAAATCCTACCTGGGTTACATATTTCTTCTTTAATCTCTCTCACTATATGGCAGGTGCATTTGTTATAATAGAACAAGCTTACATGGATTAGTGAGAATCTGTGATCTGGATTGATAGAGAGAGAAATGCTGGCATTTCATAGTCCGTGTCATTTCTTTCTCTCACCCTCTTTGGGAATAAGTAGGCTCTGCCACAAGTTACCAGAAAAACCTGATAAGCATCTATGATAACTTGACTGCAATACAATGGAAAGGGCTCTGTCTCAAGAGTCAGAAGACCTGAGTTCAGATTTTACCTCTGGTAATTATTACCTGTGTGATCTTCAGGAAGTAACTTAAACTCTTTAGATCTCAGTTTCTTCAGCTATAAAATAATGGTGTTGCACTAGATGACCTCTGATGTTCCTTTCTAGTTCCAGAGCTAAGACCCTTGATCCCTCTCTTTAAATAGCACGCATATAGAAGGGACAAAAGCAGCAACTATTAATCACCAAATTCATTAATTTGTCTGATTGGCATTTTATTGAGGAACACTCAACTCTTTGAGTAGGACATTGAGTCTTGAGAAATTTCATTCATTACAAAGATATCACCTTGCTTAAAAATCCAAAATTTAGACAATAGGGGATTTCACAATTTGTGAAACTGGAATATCTTACTGACAAACAGTGAAAACCATAGTGATTTTTGGAGGCCTATCTTAAGAAGAAATAAACACAATGAAATGAAAGATTTTGTCAATCAAAGTGATAACTAAGTACTGTGGGGAAGTGGACCTAATTAATTTGCTTATAACCTACTTATCTGCATCATAGAATCCTGTATTCTGAGTTGGAAGAAGCCTCAGAGGTCCCCTAGTCTAATCTGTCCCTAAAAAGGAATCCTTTCTACAACCCAGTGACATGTGGTCATCAAGCTTTCTCTTAAAGACTTCCAGTGAAAGGCAACCTACAACTTCCTGAGGGAGCTCATTCTCTTTTGGACAGTACTAATCATTCAGTTTGTCTCTCTGTACCTTCTACCCATTCCTCTTATTTCTGTCCTCTGGGGCCAAGTTGAGAAAGTCTAGTATTTCTTTCACATAAGACTCTTTGAAATGATTAAAGACAACTATCCTGTAACTCCCAGGTCCTCTCTTTTCTCTAAGCTAAACATTCAAAATATGCTAGCCTTGGAAATACCAGTATTTGTACTAAAGGAGGGAAAAAATAGACAAATATTGAAGAGGAAGAAAAATACCTCATACTTACCTAGCGTTTTACAGTTTGTGAACTATTTCTGTCACAGTACTATAGATACTATAAAAATTATTCTCCCCATTTTACAGATAAGGGGCTTGAGGTTCACAAAATTTAAATAAGATGCCCACATTCACATTGTTATTGGGGTTAACAGAAGGGCCCTACTTTATGTGTCACAATAATTCTTATGCTAATTGAGGAGACAGAGTGGTGAGGCAGTAAGCATATAAGTTGTATATGCTCCTGTCCTGTCCTGTGAATGTCCAGTGTCATCCAGTAGGACACAGATGAACTACAAATGGCCACAGAGCCTGATTAGGGAATTCTACAGCCACAAGTTACACAATGTCTATGCAAAGGTCCTGGTAGCTGACCTAGTAGGTAGATATGTTCAGGTAAGCTCTGGCAAATCTTCCTGAAAGAAGTGATGGGGTAATACACATGTTTCAACATAAGCATTAAAAGTTAAAAAAACAAGTGTGAACTAAAGGATGGTGGGCAAGGGGTGGGTGGAAAAACAAGTTTTTGGGGAAGACTCTGGAAGCATATATAAAAAAAAAAATCTTCTATTTAGAGAACTGGGGTTGTGTCATTGTGCAATCTGCTTCCACAGTTTTGGTTTAATTAGGATTGCATGGACAATAAAGTATTTCAGGACTTGGTTTCTACATTACCCTGTTTCCCAGACCTCTTTACATGATATAGTAAGATAGAGACAAAGACCATGACTAAATTACCAAGTGGTAATTTAAGAATTCCACTAAGTGCAATGGACAGTGCAATCCTATACCTAGAAAAACTTGAGACATTTCAGAGAGAAGAAATGAGTTCCCCATAGCAGTAAGATGTAAAACGCTTGTTTTGAGATTTTAATGGCTTTGTGCTCTCATTAAGATGAGTAATATCTCCACAATTACAGATTGCAGCCTACCAGTGCCTTCTCATTCTGTGTGATTCTTATCCATGTCCTTATATGTACAAAGAAAACTGATCAGTGTGTTGAGGCCTTTCCCTTAAATGTTTTAATATGTTGTGAGTACCTTTGTCACATATAGGTTATCCATATGTTATCTTTCTTTCTTACTATATGACAACCAATTTATTTTTCCACAAGCCAAAGTTCAGTCTTTAACCAGAATATATATATATATATATATATATATATATATATATATATATATATATATATATATATATATATATATATATATATCACAGAGACTATAGGTTAATATCCATACAGAGAAAGAACCAGCTAGAAATTTATGAAATGTGTGATGTGCTTCTGGTTGTATTTCTATTTTCAATTTTAGTTACATATTTTAAAAATTAAAGCCGTATGGCTCAAGTATATATTCTCTATGTATGTGTATATATAATAATACCTTTGCTGTACCTAACTCTATGGTAGATGATAAGGTTTGGGAAATGACATTCTTGTGTAGTTTAAACCCTTTCATTCATTATTGTCCTCCTGTCTTCTCAGGCTTCTTTCAAGTTTCTGCTGAAGTGTGACCATCTGTAAGAAGTTTTTACTCAATCTCCTCCTTAGTCTTAGTGCCCTTTCTCTAAGTTCGCCTCCAATTTATCTTGTTTATACATGGTTGTGTTCAGGTCGGTCTATTTACCTGACAGCTCCTAGAGAGGAGATTTTTTTTGCTTTTCTTCTTTCTTTGCATCTTTAGCACTTAGCACAATGACTTAATAGTACTTAGTACTAAGCCCTTAATAAATGCTTGTTGACTTGACTTAATAAAAGATTGCTTAACTTTTAAAATAACAAGAAATTTAGGAATAAGAATAAAAATAGAAATATAGCATTACTATTATAATATTACAGAATTTCAGAACAAAAACAGATCTTAGAGTCCATTTAGTCTGGCTTCTTATTTTATAAATGTTCAAACTGTAGATTCTTGCTTAGGTGAAACAACTAGTTGTTAATTTTTTTAAATTATTCTTTCCTGCTACAGATATTAATTATACATTACTTCCATATATGTAAACATATTGTCTATATTATATTAGATTATAAATTCCTGGGCTTCATATATGACGTGTTTTCTTGTTTGGAATTTTTGTGTTCTTACTGCTAAGGCTGTGCTACATATTGTGTGATTATAGGCAAGGGGCTTTCTTTTTCTGGGATTCACTTAACTCATTTGTCACATGAAGATGTTAGATTGGATTATCATTAAGGCCTTGCCTTTCCAGCTACCAGTTGTATGAATTGCTATGAATTCCTTTTTTGGAAGCTAATTGATTTATTTTTGAAATCACACAGATTCATCTATTTATTTACTTGCTCATTTATTTGCTTATTTATTTCTCATTCCAAATTCTCTCACTCTGGCTATACCTTCCCCCCATCCAATGAGAAGGCAAGAAAAACAAAACCTAACATGAATATACATAGTCATGAAAAACAGATTCCCTCATTTAAGCTATGTTTCCCCTCAAAAGGAAAAAAAAGAAAGAAAAAGATGCAGCAGTTTGCATTTTTAAATCCATGAGTTCCCTCTCTGTAGGTAAAAGTCCCTTGGACTTGTGGTGAGTTACAGTGTTGATCAGAATTACTAAATATTTCAAAATTGGTTATTTTTACAATATTGCTGTTATTTGGCTCCACTCGATTCACTTTGTATTAATTCATACAAGCTTTTTTAAACATCCCCTTCATCATTTCTTAATACAGTTCCATCACATCTACATATCACAAATTGCTTAATCATTCTCCTCAATTTCCAGTTCTTTGCTGCCATAAAAATTTTTAGCAACTGAGTGGTGCAGTGCATAGAGTGCTAAGCCTGAAGTCAGGAAGACTCATTTTTCTGAATTCAAATACTTGCTAGCTGTGTGACCCCGAGCAAGTCACTTAACCCTGATTGCCTTAGTCCCTCATTTGTAAAATGAGCTGGAGAAGGAAATGATGAAGCACTCCAGTGGCTTTGGGAAAACCTGAAAATGGAGTCATGAAAATCCAGACACAACTGAAGGACAAAAACAGTGATATTTTTGCTGCTGTGAATTATTCTGAATGGCATTGACCCTCAAAAATAATAATTGAGTTAATAAAAAGAAAATTGAAAAAATCTTAAATCTGGCACTTTTAAGATTACCTTTCAAAATATTTTTCAAACTTTAGGTTTATTATTCACCGGCAAATATACTTCAATATTAGTACATTTTGGAAAATATTCTCAAAATTTAAAAAAATTGCTAATAGGATAGCAACACTATCATAAGGTAAAGCAATACTATGATGGCAGGATTCATTCATTCACCAGTTATTTGTAAGAAATTAACAAATGTTTCTGGCGTTACCTTTGCAAAAAAGAAAGACTGGCCTCAGGGAGCTAATGGTCTAATGAGAACCCACATACAAGGGAGCTAAAGAGAGTAATACTCGGGGAGAGGTGAGTGTGGGAAAGATACTTAGGCCTGGGGAAGCGTTGATGGTTAATGATGAAGTATAGAGGAGAGCAGCCTATTGGGAAAGGAGGAGATGACTCATTTGGATACCTTCCTTAAGAGGGGAGAGCCCTCTGATCAGTGGGAGTGATATAATTCTAAGTTGTTAAAAAAATATATATATATATTTATATATATACACACACATATACAATGCACTGGTAGAAGAGGTATTAACAAAGATAATTAACATTTTAAAAGGTTCTTTTCCTCAGGCAGCTTACGATGTAATACAGCTGATATGTGGATTTAAATGAGGTAGAATGGCACAATCAGCTTCATTCTCTCTTCCAGTCCTCAAAGTCCAGTGGCAAGACAAAAGTCAACATAAGTGGCGATGGTCCAGGATGCCGCAGATGACTTTGGCGTCTCCATGTCTAACCACGTTTTAAGCATTCTACAGCACCTTCTTTGGATGCCTTCGTGGCCCCTGGAACAAATTGTTCTCATTCACTCAAACTGACAGGCGAAAAAATAAACGTTCAATCTTAGGCTGTATTAATTACAGGATGTTATCTGAGAAAGGACAGAAAGAGGGACGTGATCATGGCATTCACTAGTTAAAGGATTGTCATATTAAAGAAAAGTTAAGATTACATACTTTCTTGGCCTTAGAGAGAGAACTAACGTCACTAGATGGAAAGCAGATTTCAACTCAACAAGGAGGAGGAACTTCCTAATGACTGGAGCGAACCGAAAATGGAATGGGTCATCTCAATAATTAGTGAGCTCCTCAGTGTGGATAGAAACTGAAAGACTACTTGTTGGGAATATCATAAGGTGAGATGAACCTCATGGCCCTTTTCAACTTCGAGTCTGTGATCCTACTTCATTTTCTCATATACAACTTCATAAAACAGAGTAATTGATTTACTATAAGAAATAATACTACAGTCTATCCAAAGAACAAAAGTATCTTTGAGTTTATTGTTGCATTGAGTAGACTGCCTCTTAGAAAATTATACATAACTGACATGTGGGTAAATAGTCTCCCTTTTCTATTTCCAGTATCTGAAGTAGTCATTCACTTTTTGCCTGGCCACTCTAAGGTTCAAGTTCTCTTCTGAAAATGAGATGGCGAATCACTTTATCTCTATAAAGCATTGTAAATGCTAACTACAAAAAACCCTGTAATCATTTATCAAATAATTTCATAGACATCATACCTTAAAGGCACTGTTAAGAGCTTAATTCAGTCCAAAACCCTCATCAGCTAGCTCTCCACATACTGCTCTGTCAGTGAAGAGCTCACATTCAGGATGTAATTGCCAAATGCAGCTTTCAGCTATAACCCCATTCACACTTCAACCCAGTTTCTTCAATTAGATTTACGTAAGACCTACCAATTTAGAACATGTACTTGATACTTAGCCATTTTTTAAAAATCTACCAATATGTAAGGGAAATTTTCATAAGGTGGTTATCCTAAGACTTGGGGTGCGGGGGAGAGGAAAAACTCTTATGGGAGCTATATAATTCAAAAAAATTTTCCCCTGGGAAATATTAACAATCCTTTTTTACTTTCCTAAAACTGCATATGACATATTACAAAGGAGAATCTCACACTACTGCTTTTTAATACATGTATTCACTGAGTATCTAAAGATTCTAATAGGGTCCCAGTGAAATAATCTACAGTTGTACAGAACCATTGACAAAGGAAGTCAAACCAGCACCTAAAGTGAAACTAATTGGTCTAGATGGAGTGCCTTAGACAAGATTGATCAAGCTTTTGTCAAAGCCTTAGAATCCTGTCATAGGGTCAGCCTGACCTTTGGGTAGATCTAATGACATGTGCGATGTGAATTCATTTATACAGCTTCCAGCTGCTAAACTGAGAGGCTTTCCTTCAGTCTCGAGTGGATTACAAATGGAGGAGCTGCTTCAGTGAAAAAACAAATCCATAAGCAATGCAGCTCTGTGTCTATGGTGATAAGGATAATTTATTTGTCTTTTAAAACGTTCTAATCCTGACCAAGAATGAGTACAAGTACAATGTTTTTCTTCTCTGTAATCATAAAAGAGTTCAATGAGTCTTATTCTCCTGTCAATGAAGGGAATAAAATGCATATTTGTATATAAGTTTAACATGTACATAGCACTTTCCTTAACCAGAAAAAAATTCTCTTAGGTAGTTGGTGTTAAGTGTTGTTGTCACCTTTACATATGTGACAAAACAAGCTTTTAGAGTTTGACATGACTTCCCCAAGGTCACAGGTGAATAAGTATTATATTTAGGATTTAAGTCAGGTTTTCTGATTAAACTACTCTTTACCTAAGACGTAAATGGACCGTATACAATCAGTACATGTTTACTTTGAAGAGAATATATGCTATTATAAGTAAACACTATTATGGTCCTTGATAACGATTTGATGTTTACAGCTTTGAATAGGGGAACAAATAGAGGGTCAGTAGCCGATAGTCCAATCAACAGAAAATGTTTTGTTTTCGCTTTTTACTTTTCCTAGTAAAGCATATACTATGTAGATGGGTGAAAAAGAGGCTCACACTCATATATGTACATACACATATTTGTGTATATATCTGTGTGTGCGCGTGTGTGTGAATATCTGGATAGCCAGAGAAGAAAAGAAGATAATAACTTCAATTATTTAAATATTTCAGATTAACATCTCAAAGTGAATACGGAGAATTGTGGCTAAGACTTAATAACCGGCTGAATTAACCATAACACTTGAATTTATACATTCAAAGCTGTGTATGAAATAGATTTAATATTGATTAGCAAAGTGCGCTTGGACGTTGTTAATTTTCTTGGTATATAAAACGCTACTACCCTTCCCCTATGTAAAACAGTTTCTTGCAGGGACACAAGTATTAACTAAACCTCCTGCTCTGATCTGACACACTTCCTCACTAACATATACAGACCATCTGTGGAACTGATTTTTTTCCCCTTAGGTAAATATGGCCTCAGTATAAGTCAGCTGGTCAAGAAGCATTTATTAGGTGCTATGAGATAGCCCTTCTGCTAAGTTAGGGTATACATAGAAAGGGCGGGAGGTGGGGGAACGCCTGTCTTCAAGGAGTTTACGTTGTAATGAGGGAGACATTTAAATAACCTTGTGTATACAAGATGTGTATGCGTGTGTGTGTGTATATATTATATAAATATATCTGTAGAGATCAAGAGACAGAGAGTTGGAAATGAAGATGAAATATAATTTCAGAGAAGGCCATTAGCAAGTAGGGGACCAAGAAGAATCTCCTAAAGATGGTGAGACTTTTGCTGAATCTTAAAGGAAGCCAGGAAAACAAAAAGGGGAAAAGAATAAGGTGTAGGAAGACTGGAAAAGACTGGAAAAGGGGAAAAGAATAAGGTGTAGGAAGACTGGAAGAAGTAGTGTGAAGAGCTTTAAAGGCCAGAGAATTTTATATATAGTCTTGTAGGTAATAGGGAAATATAGGCATTTGTTAGACTGAGAGATAACATGATCAAACCTATGGTGTAGGAAAAATCAATTGGGAAACTAAGTGAATGATTAGCATATAGAAATAAATTGAGCCAAGGATACTAATTAGAAGGCTGTTGCAATAGAACAGACTGAACAGGAGTGGTGGCCATATAAGATGTGTATGAAAGATGTTGTGAAGATAGAAAAGGAAAGATTTGACAAGGGATTTAGTATGTAGGGTGAGAGAGGGGGTAAGAATTGAAAATAGATGCTAGGAATCTGGGAGTCTTGAAGAGTAGTAATGCTCTTGACAGTAATAGGAATAATGGAAAGAGATGAAGGTTTGGGGAAAAGATAAAGTTCTGTTTTAGATGTCTGCAGGACATCCAATTAAAGGTAAATAAAAGCTAGTTGGTGATGTGGGACTGTAACTCAGGAGAGAGATTAGGGATGAATATGGAGATCAGGAATCATCTTCATAGAGATGATAATTAAACCCAGAGCAGCTGATGAACTCACCAAGAGTGACAATATGGAAGGAAAAGAGATGAGAGCCCCTGACAGAGCCTTGGAGGGGATATGAAAAAGTATATTGGCATGCCATTGGTAAAAGTCAATCAAGGGAGACTAAAAAGGACCGATTAGATGGGTAGGAGAACCACTGGAAAGTAGCATCACAGAAACCTTGGAGCAGCATCACAGAAACCTTGGAGCAGTATCCCAGAGAAGAAGGTGAAGCCCTCTCTTAAATTCTTCAGAGAAGTCAAGGAAGAAGACTGAAAAAAGCCATTACCCTTCACTAGTCAAGAACCCTGGTGACTTGGTAACTTTGGAAAGTGCAGGGCAATGACGAGGGGACAAGACAGATTGTGAAGGGGGGAGTAAGATGCTATAGCCAGCGTAAACACTCTTCTGAAGGAATTGTTCGCTAAGAAGGATAATACATGGCAATGGTCAGATTACGTGGGATGGGAGATACGAGAATGCTTTGTGTATTGTTAATTGTGTTGCCCTTCCACATAGGACTTTCTTTTATCAGAATCACAGAGTTAATTTGAGAATGGTAAAGACAATATAGTCCAACCCATACCGGAACAGGAATCTCCACTACAAGATGACTGACGGTTGGTCTTCTGAAGTCTAAATTTGGCTCCTTGAAATTCAGTTCCCTCTCCTCTGCCCCTGACCCCAAACCCCTACTGGATTATGTCCTCTGAAGCCAAACAGAACAATTCCAGTCTTTCTTCCCCATCACAGGTTTCCAGACACTTGAAGACATTTATTTTGTCATCCTTGAGTCTTCTCTCCGAGCTAATCCTGTGTTCCGTCAACTGTGTTTCTTAGAGTCCATGCCCTTCATCATCCTTATTACTCACCAATGGACTGAGTCTCAATACCTTATCAATACCTTTCACAAACTGTGGCACCACAAACTGAACACAATTCTCCAGAAGTTGTCTGACCATGGTAGAGTACAATGGAAATATTCTTCCCAACATTGTCCTCCTTGATAAGCAATAATGTACTGGTTTCCTCAGATTGGAAATTGAATTTGTCTGTTTTTGAAGGGGTAAATTAGCAGTCCTAAGAATTAATGCTAGATAATTATTTGCCAATTGCACAAATGCACATCCTGCCTACATCTCTACCTCCATTATCTTGACAATAACAATATTGTGTAGAGTCACCTCCAGTGGGGTATTTAAAGATCACAGATACACACATATGTGTATGTATGTGTGTAATATATATATTCCGTTCTAGAAATTTCAGCCATGAATGAAATTAACATTATTGAATTAAAAGTCCATGTGGACAGGAAATTTTAAAATTTCATAGGGATCTTCTTCTTTTTTTCTCCTTTTCATATTTCAAGGTGATTAATGTTGCAGGCTAGGAGCCCTGGGAAATGCAAACCATATCAAATACTGTTTTCGGCTCTTGTGCCTGTAGCGTATGTTCCTTTTCAGTGGGGGTAGTAATAGAGCTGCCTCATTCCTTTTGCATTCATTCATGCTTCTATCTTCTGCTGTGCTTGCTGAGCCAAAACAGGAATTTAGACTTATGCAGTCTAGGCTACTTAAGGTTTTATGTGCATTGAGGAGAAAGCAGATTTGTACACCCTATTCCCTCTAAGACAGCTCATAGAAGAATATACTTCATTTTAATTTTTCTCTTTAATATTTGAACAATGAATTACCATATAGTGAGATGACAAATTATTTATACTGATGCTCTTAAGCTTAGGAAAAAAAATATTGGTTCTACTGAGGGAAATTTCCTCATATAAATATACCATGGTGATCCTCTTCCATTGTTTCAGTGTTTTGTTGAGATTGAAAAGAGAAATGAATCTTTGACCCATGACCTTATGATCCTACATGTTTAGGAAATACATAGGGCAGAAGTCATTAATGATAAAACTATATCATCCCAGTAAAATAATTCAGCTAAACATCTGTTCTACATCTATCCTTTTTGTTGCCATTGTCATAGTTCAAGAGAAACAGCTAATACTATATCCTATGACAGATGGTGTTTGTGTCAGTCTTACATATACATGCATATATGTACATGGATATATGTTTATGTGTGTATGTACATACATATGGCTATAAAAACATGTTTCCGCATTGATAGATTGACATCATGAACAAGTGGCTATCTTTCAACAAGTTGTTAAACCATGTTAAACAATGACTAACACAATTTGCTTGACAGTGTTTGACCCGTGGTTTCTGTGGCCCTTCTTTTTTACAGGTGTAAAGATATTACTGCTTCTTAAAATTGTGTAATGAAGGTCCTCAGTACTGATCTTCCTCACTCTGAGGAATGTATATGAATTTATATTGCTTTTTTGTAAAACATGCATACATATACATACATACATATACAAGTGTGTGTATATATGTGTATGTACATTATGCGTATGTATCTTTTTTCCTTATCTTTATTCTTTTAATAGGATCTTTGCATATAAGAAGTTTATCTTCTCTCCCACATAGAGTCTGAGTTAGAATTCATATTTAAACTCACAAGGAATAAATCAATAGATATCTCTATTAGATCTTTGATCCAACCTCTTGAGAGAACAATCCAAAACCATCCTCCTTGTGTTTCCTCCTGAATTCTCTGTGAAATATATGCTCCTATCAACAGGCTAATGTTCTGTAAGTGTGCATCATTTCTTGCTTTTTTCTTTTAACATTAAGAAGAACAGAAGGTAAAATCTTTCCCACTTTTCCCAATGATCTCATCAGAGAGAAGTTCCAAATCAAATGTTCCCATAGCACCTAGCATTAGAGAGGGAACTCTCCATATTCTTCTTACTAGACAACCCTGAGTTAATTAAGATGCATTCTATTTTGAAATCTTAATCCCTTCCACTGAGTATTAAACTCAAAGATCTTGAAGAAGAGATACAAGACAGTATGTTGTTCCTTGCCAGTTGTTATCCTGGAACCTGAGAAGGAGAATTCTCTCTTATCCGCTAAAGAGCAGCAGGTAGCAAAGTAGATAAGAGTGCCAGACTGTAAGTCAGGAACAACAGACTTAAAATCCTGCCTCAGAAGCTTAGCTAGCTTTGTGACCTTCTGCAAGTCACAAACTCTTACAGATTTATTTGTACCTCATAGGGTGTTTATGGAAATCAAATGAGATTATATATGTAAAGCACTCTGCAAACCTTAGAGTGCTATACAAGTCACTGTTATAGCAATTATTAAAACAAATTCTATCATTGCTGGTTATTGTTACTTATTATATAGATGAGGATTTTCTTATTCTAAAGAGGAAGCTGAAGAGCCATCCTTAGAATTGTTAGCACTACCTCAGTTCATATGAGGACTTGAAAGACCATAGCAGCTCACTTCCATCCCCAACATTGCTGAAATCTCAGTTGACAAAATATACTTTAAAATATCTCTCCCTGCCCTCCCCCACCTCTGAGTCTGTCAGTCATGCATAAGCCTTTTCCTTTTCCTAAAGTGGAGACTGAGTTACCACAAAATCATGAATTTTGGGAAGGACTTTGTTTTAAAATATAAAAATTCAGCTCTCAGCTTTAGTGACTAGCTGTAGTTTGAGAAAAGTCATGAAATATGAATACAACATAAGTAATTCAATTAAATTCAACATACGTTTATTAAACATCTGCTACATACAGGGTGCTTGGTCCTAGAATGAGGGTGGCAAACAATTTGTGTGTGTGTGTGTGTGTATAGATAGATATAGATATATAATTTTTAAGACCAATTCCTTATCCCTTCAGACTCCATGCTTCTGCATCTAGACAAAGTGTTTGAGATTTTGGGGTTTTTTAATTCTTTTTTATCATCAAGATCTTACCTTTAACCAGGATTGAAGAGGCCCTACATATAGTCCATTATTAAAGATCATGGAATGACAAGATCACAGATTTAGGACTAAAAGGAATCTTGAAGGTCCAGACAAGGGCTCATTTCCCTGGAGCGAAAAGTCTGGTGTTGCTTGCGGTCCTTTCCCTATAGAGAGTGCTACCTGTAATGAACCTATGCAATTTTATTGCCTTATAGAATTATCCTGATGAGACCTCCTTCCTTTCAAGGGGAAAGCACTCACAGTTGAAAGTTAAACCCTTCCTCGGGGCTTGCATAATACGTGTCACTTACAATGCCAACGGAGGATAAAGTCTACGTTTGTTACTCTGTCATGGCTCTATCTACGGTTCTGAAGCTCTGGATCCTGCTTGGTCCATAACTCAGTATGCTGCAGGAAGTCTTCATTTACATCGATTGTTGCTGACATATTTCTACAGTCTTCATTTTAGCTGAGGATTAGCTCAGTGCCCCACCTCTGCCTCTCCTCATTGCTCTCTTCAGGGTTATATAGTTCCTGGAGCTGATGATTCCCAGTTGCACATGGTTCTTTGAAGAAATTGTGCAGATTTACAGACTTCCCTCCAGGGACCAAGCTTGTGTGTATGGGTACAATTGGCTTCCCCCAGCTCACAATTCCCAGCTTCTTTCATTCTAAAATACCAAAGAATTTGAGAAAACAGAGAACACATAGTGAAGATGTCAAAGGGTCTGCAAGTATGAGTTGGTATTTGAGTGGAGCCTTGAAGGAAATAAGGATCCTAAAATCATGGATCAAAGGGGGAATACATTATAGAACTAGATAATACGTGTGTTCATCCTTCGTTGCTGAAGAAGACCATACCATCAGAGAAATAACGACATGACTTGAACTTGATTTTGTTTTGAGTGAAGGAGGGCTGTGCGGTCAACAGCCTCACTTGTCCCCCAGAACCAATTGAATCCAGGATGATTGGAGGTGGCCCAGGATGAGAAAATTGGAGTTAAGTGACTCGCCTAAATTCACACAGCAGGTGTCAAGTGTCTGCGGTGAAATTTGAACTCAGATCCTCCTTACTCTTGCACTGGTGCTCTATCTACTGCACCACCTAGCTACTCCACTAGATAACTTACTCTGCAGAACAAGGAGACAGTATATGGAATGCCAAATTCAAGGAATGATGAGAAGGCAAGTTTGCTTGTCAGGTTTACTGTGTGAAAAGGAGTAATATAAAATGTTTAGAAACTTAGGTGGGAATGAAATTATGGAGAACTTTAAGTGTCAGTCTGAGAAGTTAGTATTTTATCTTGTTGATAACAGGGAGCCACGGAAGACTTTTAAGTAAGAATTCATTGGAGAGGGGAGAATCTAGAGGCTTGGAAATCAATTAAAAGGCTTTTTCAGTAGTCAAGGAAAAGAAAAATTGAGGGCTTGTAGTAAATTTACTTAAGCAGCTAGGTGATGCAAGGGACAGAGCAATAGGCTGCAGCAGGAACTTCTGAGTTCAAAATCTGCCTCAGATACTCATCAGCTGTATGACCCTGGACATCTGTTTACCTCAGTCTCTATCTGTAAGATAAAGTAAGCACAATATAAAAGTTATTATTATTGAGCATTCTCGTGGACAACATATTATATTTCCCTTGCCTGTTCAGTGCTGCATTCTTGTTGCCTTACTCCTGGGACCTTTATTTTCGCACTGGTTATGCACTTTGGCACACTCATTACACCTAGAGTATGCAGTAAAAGACAAAACATTTTTATGGGTGATTAGATCTAAATCAAAGTTTCTTTCTTTTAAGTGTGTGTGTGTGTGTGTGTGTGTCTGTGTATGTGTGTGTGCATGCATGCACCTTTGATACCTTTTGTACTCTGGAGAAGCCTATAAAGAAACCTTTCAAGAATGACATTATTAATAATTGTAGGACATTCTAAAATTTACTTCGAGATTAGAGAAAATAAACATGTAATCTTTTTTATTTTTCCCACCAAAGTTTGTAGATATCCTGGAATTGGTCCATGTACCCAAAGTTAAAAAAACACTGGTCTAAATAATGAATACAAAATATTATGAAAGTGAATGTTTAAAATTAAAAGTAAATAAATTTAAATGAAGAATACATGTTTCACTGCTGCTTATCCTTTCCGTCTTAACTGTGTACGTGTTCTGAATGTCCAGGGAAATGCAGGCCCCTTGAGGGTAGAGATTTTTTATTTTTTGTTACATTATTATTATACACAGTGCCTTTCACATAAGAAGTATTTAAAAATATTCATTAAATTTCATTGAACTGTATTCTTCTGTGCTTTTTTCACTGTAAAAAGTGATCTCCATCGCAGAAGAGGCTCTCCTCACTCACCTCATCATGCCCTTCCTCTGCCCTATGATCATATTAGGGCTGCAAATGAAGTAGACTGAAGTACCTTAGGTAGAAAGAATCTGCTGGGACTTTGATAGCACTTTGCATTGTGTTAGCCTGATATCCAGAAGTTATGTTATAGAGTATAATTTTTTTTCCTACTTCACCTGGTTCTCTGGTTTAATTACTACATATTGTGCTAATTTATCTACCATGTTGATTTTAAATATTTCCTTGAATTAACTTAGCTGTCCTGTTCTTTTTATTGGGTAGAGGAATTTTAATTATTCTAGGTGACTATAGAAAAGGTTAAGGTTTTAAATCCAGCAAGTGAGTAAAATATATGAGTTGCTATTACTTACTCTAGCAGCTCCTAATAGTGCGTTGGTTAATAGCACTAATGCTAGATCCTAAGAAAGCTTTAAAAAATCCTTGTTGATTTGTTACTACAAAAGCAACCATTGACTAAATCTTAAATCCTTCCTTTATTCTCTGAATACCTTAGAGATTCTTTTATGCCTCCACAATACTTCAGAGATTTCCCAATTATGAGAAGAGAGTTGAATTGAGTTAAAATCAAATCATCCAAAAGCACAATCATGTTAACCTAATTTGCCCTTCTTATCTTATCAGACACCATTTCATTTCTCTCTCTCTTGTCCCAGAAGGTGCACAATAACATTGTTGTATTATTCCTCTTTACCACCTGTGTGTATCACCTGGTCTTACTCAGGCCATTCTATTAGATGCTTAAAATGACATTTATTAACCTGAAGCATTTAAAGGACCGCTAAAGTCAATCTTCCCTTCACATCAGGGAGAATGTGCCCACTAATTGTTCCCCTGTAGATTCTTTGCCTGAATTAAGTTTAGATGGATAATAAAGCAAAATTTTAATGCCACCTCAAATTGATAAGGAAAGAAGCTATGATGGAAATATTCTAAATGGCTATTCATGATGCCAGCCTCATTTTTTTCAGTTACTCTTTAAATCAACTCTTAGGTATACTATATTTTTTTAATGTTTTTCCTTGTTTTCAATTTTATTTGAATAATTTCTTAGGGGGTATTATGATCCAGAAAGCCCATGAGCAGAGTGATCATGGCTGGCAGATTGCTGAAGGAGATGATTAACTTTCTCTTTCCACGTTGTAATTTCAAACTGGCAGACTAGTATATGGAATTCGACTCCTCTTCTATCTGATAGAAGTTATTCTGAACCTCAACAGTGGAGTGGTTAGAAAGATCCTGAGGAAAAATCCTTCCTCCAAAGACCAAAATGAAGTTGTGTTGCTAAAATAGGCATAGGAATTCAACCTGTGGTTTCTTTAGTACAGAGAAGAGGGGGCTTCCTCTACAAACTCCTATCAGCACCTTCTCTGTAACTCATATTCTTAGAACATTACAGGAGAGCACTGGGAGGTTTACTGACTTGCCCAGAGTTACACAGTTCGTACTTGTCAGAAATGGGACTTGAACCCGGGTCTACTGGCTCAAAGGACAACTTTCTACTCACTACTCCATAAAATACAAAAAAAGTGCCTTTTGATATTGCAAAATTATACTTTGTTTCACATACATGCTATACTTCCTCATCACAGGTAATCCAAAATTTTCTATGTTTCATTAAAACTCTTAACACTTTCTGCTAATTTTATCCCACATGATTCTTTCATGGATGATATTTTGTGGGTGATTTGTAAATATTCTTTTACTCTCATCTATCCCTATAAACAAAAGTTTTAATTTTAGACTTAATCACTTTAATATTAAATGAAAATGATCATGCCTTATCAGAATTTTTATCTTTAGCATTGGTATAATGCCTAATTTTTTTCAAGAGATTTTAGAATATCAGAATGCATATTCAGGAATATTGGCATTAAACTTGGTACACACACACGATAGCAAGGAGCCACCAGAGACTCAGGGTACATTTTTGTTCATTGCTTGGGCATTTTTTATATTCTGGAATTTTTTAATGAAATAAAGAGAGAAAAAGTTTGTCACTGATATGACTTCTATGGATTCCTAGGAAGAATGTTCAGAGATTATTCCACTGT
The DNA here is from genome assembly GCA_023548195.1 of Bettongia penicillata ogilbyi. Taxonomy (NCBI): domain Eukaryota; kingdom Metazoa; phylum Chordata; class Mammalia; order Diprotodontia; family Potoroidae; genus Bettongia; species Bettongia penicillata. Next base: position 652,741 of record JAJHZJ010000037.1, read on the forward strand.
TATATATAAGGATGTCTCTCTCCTCTACCAACAATCTTCACTGCAAGTATTTGCCCATTAAAAAAAAAAATCTAACCTTTTGTCTGTAGAACACTGATTATTAGTTTAGGAAATCTAAACTAAAGGCGGTACCATATATTAGATAGAAGATGTATTAGTTATAACTGACATGAGGATGCATACATAAGACTTGATGATTTCTCATTATATTCTGATTTACTGGCTGTTGCCCTCTACTCTTGTCTTTCAAGATTATTCAAATGGTCAAAAGGTATCTGAACAAGAAGGGAAGTGAGCTAATTTCTTTCTGATCTGTTTTAAGTTCCATTCCAGTCATGCCTGTGGAAGTATACCACTATCTTTCAGAAACTTTCAACTTCAACATCATCCCCCACTATTTTTCTCTACCTTACACCCACTCCAATGTTGAATCCACGGACCAGTGTGGTCAACTTTACCTCCATGAAACTACTTCCATCTGTCCCTCTCTTTCATATGTATGTATGTGTTTGCCTGTGTGTTGTGATATGTATATATACACATACAGATGTTTCCCCAAATTAAAATTTTTAATATTTGTGGCTTTTTTAACTTTTGGGTTCCAAATTCTATCCCTCTGTCTCTCCTATTCCACATCCCTGGGAGGGTAAGCAATCAGATATAGGTTATACATGTGAAATCATGTAAAATGTTTCCATATTAGTTGGTTTATACGAGAAGACTCGAATAAAAGAAAAAGAGTGGAAGTGAAAAACAGCAAACTTCAGTCTATATTCAAACAATATCAGTTCTTTGGAGGTACATAACATGCTTCAAGATTAGTCCTTTGAGATTGTCTTGGATAATTGTATTGCTGAGAAAACCTAAGAAAAGCTAATTAACAGTTCTTAATTATACAATATTACTGTTACTATACATTCACCTAGTTTTGTTTACTTCACTGTGCATCAGTTGATGTAAATCTTTCCAGGTTTTCATAAAATTATCTTCTTTGTCATTTATCATAGCACAATAATGTTCCATCACAATCATATACCACATCTTGTTCAGCCATTCCCATTGGATATGTTCCATTCTTTCCACTTTACATGCGTACAACCCCATTTCAAATTTGCACCATCTTCCAACTGGTCCCTTGTCTTCAGTCTTTCCCTTCTGTGATCTATCCTCCACACAATGGCCAAGATATTCCTAAGTGACAGAATTGACCATGTCCCTCCTGTACTCAGGAAGTCCCAGTATCTCCTCATTGCCTCTAGAATCAAATATAGACTCCTCTGTTTGGCATGTCAAGTCCATCAAAATCTGTCCCCAGCATACCTTCCCAGGCTCAATGTCCTTTAATACTTTTCGTACATCCAACATTCCAGACTCAGTGATTTATGCTCTCTTCTGTACAGATGCAACCCTCCATATCTAATCATTCATCTCATTCCATCTGTATGCATTTGTACAGACTGTCACACATTCCTCAAAAGCAATCCCTCCTGCACTAATGCACTAAAAACCTTCATTTTCTTTTTCTTTCACATTAGTCATGTTGCATACAAGAATTAAAATAAATGGGAGAAACCATAAGAAAAAAAAAACAAAACATAACACAAGAGAAAAAAATAGTCTGCTTCATTCTGAGTTCCAATTCCATAGTTCTTTCTCTGGATGTGGATGGCATTTTGCCTCAAGTCCTATGGGAATGTTTTAGATCCTTCCATTGCTATGAAGGGATTAGTCTTCCAGAAACAATCCTCACACAATGGCTCTTACTGTGTGTAATGTTCTCCTGGTTCTACTCACTTCAGTCAGCATCAGTTCATTTAAGTCTAACCAAGTATTTCTGAAGTCTGTCTGTCATTTTTTATTAATTTATTTGTTTGTTTTCAGTTTTCTACAGTCGCTTCCATAAATCGTGGATTTTTTTCCCTCTCCCTCCCCCTTCCCTCCCCAAGATGGCATGCAGTCTTACATGGGTTGTACACATACATTCTTGCTAAATGTATTTTCACCCTAGTCATGTTGCATGGAAGAATTAAAATGAGTGGGAGAAATCATGAAAAAAAAACAAAAAACAAAACATAACACAAGATAAAATTATCTGCTTCATTCTGCAATCAAATTCCATAGTTCTTTCTCTGGATGTGGATGGCATTTTGCCTCAAGAGTCCATTGGAAATTTTGTAGGTCCTTGCATTGCTGTAAAGGGCTAAACCAACCAGAAAAATTTCTCGCACACTGGTTGTTGCTATGTACAAAGTTCTTCTGGTTCTGCTCCTTTCACTCAGCATCAGTTCATATAACGCTTTCCAGGCTTCTCTGAAGTTTTCCTGTTCATCATTTCTTACAGCACAATAGTATTCTGTTACATTCATATACCACAACTTTCTTGTTCAGTCATTCCCCAATTGATGGGCATCCCCTTGATTTACAGTTCTTGGCCACCACAAAAGGAACTGCTATAAATATTTTTTGTACATGTGGGACCCTTTCCAATTTTATGATGTCTTTGAGATACAGTCCTAGAAGCGGTATTGCTGGGTCAAAGGGTATGCACATTTTTGTAGCCCTTGGGCATAGTTCCAAATTGTTCTCCAGAATGGTTGGATGAACTCACAGCTCCACCAACAAAGAATTAGTGTTTCATCTCTCCCACATCTTCTCCAACATTTTTCATCTTCCTATTTTGTCATGTTAGCCAATCAGATAGGTATGATGTGGTACCTCAGAGTTGTTTTGATTTGCATCTCTCTGATCAATAGGGATTTAGAGCATTTTTTTCATATGACTGTAGGTAGCTTTAATTTCTTCCTCTGAAAACTGCCTGTTCATATCCTTGGACCATTAACCAACTGAAACTCTCACTTTCTTCAAGGTCACATTCATACATCCCTTTCTACATAGGACCTTTCCAATTACTTAAATGCTTATATGTTGTTTCTCCCCCCAAAAAATGACAGTATGGAAGGGCAAGAGCTCATGAGGCATTCTTCCCCATTGAACAAATGAGTGAATATAAAGGGAGATGAGTCATTCATCCAACAAGCATTTTTAAGTGTCTACTCTGTGCCAGGCTCTTCTATAAAAAGATACAAATAAGAGTGCCTCTTCTCAAGGAGTTTACATTCTACCAAGAAAGCTAGCATATATCTGGAAAGGAAGAGGGGCTGAACATGATTTCTTTGAAAAAGGAAATTCCCAGGTGAAGATTTTCTAACAATGCAAGACAGAAACTTCTTTGCAACTTAGTCTCAGAGAGAAAGATGCCTACGGCACTGAGCATTGTTTCAGTGACCAGACAACTTCGGCAGTACTTGAACGCAGGTTTTCCTGACTCCATGCTATCCCTCGTGCACATGTAAGCTGATCCAACATATATACAAATTAAATGCAAGATTTTTGGGGGGAGTGGAGTGGCACTTAGCATCTGGGGAGCATCAGTAATGACTTCCTATATGTGGTAGCCCACGTACTAAGCTTAAGTATATTTACATCCCATTTCATTCCCCTAGATGAATCATTGACATTTTAGGAAGCTAAGGATTTGGAGGCATGGAGGTGAAGCAGAAGTGCATCCTGGGCATGGAGGACAAACTTACACAAAAGCTTGGAGACAGAAGATGAGTTGTTAAATGTAAAAGGCACGCAGTTTGGCTGGACCTAAAGTGCTTCAAGGACGGTGATGTGTAATAAACTTGGCAAGGTAAGCTGGAGGCAGATGGTGAAGGGTTTTCGATTGCAAACAGAGAAGGTTGTTTTTGGTCCTACTGACTCGGTCTGACCTGTAATATATGAATATCACTTTGCCAGCCAGCTGGAGAATGGGATAGAAAGTATATTGACTGGAGGTGGAGAGAGCAATTAGGAGCTACTGCTAGCCTGTAACAGACTTTGTCAAAGGTGCCAAGACAAGATTAATTGTTTTTCTTTTAGGCTGACATTGCTTTCTCTCTGTGTGCCATGTAGGATTCCCGGTCAGACAGGGAGAAGGTTGTTACTGTGTTTACCAGTACGTTTCAGAGAGGCTGCGTTGTCTGTGAAGGGCAAGGCCATGAGATTACTCCTCCACTACTGCTAAGGGTTCATCCTTATACACCTGCATGAGAATCAAGTAGAATACAATGAAAAGGCACCAGATTTAGAGTACCTTGATTTGGGCTCATATTTCAGGTTTTCTGCTTCTCCATTTGGTGATCATGGGTAAGTCATGCCACTTCTGCAAGGCTCCTTAAAATAAGGTGATGGAATAGAGGTTCTTTTAAGTTCCCTTTAGATTTTAAATACAGTGGTATATTTGCTCTGGTGAAGAGAAAGAAAGAAAACCTTAAACTATTTATTTAGCATTGATATCTATCTCCCTTATATCCTCGAAAGGGATCACTACATTTTAGTGTCATCTTGCAGTTGGGAGAAATTTTAGGAATAATGAAACCCTCCTTATTTTACAGATTACAAAATTTAGTCATGGGGTGTAAATGACTTGCTCCTCCCCCCCAGTCACAAATCATTATTATTACTATTTTCTCTGGCATGATGATGCACACCTGTAACACCTGCTAGGGGCTCGAGTATTTCTTTAGCTTGGAAATTCTGAATTGTATTATTATAGGAAGGAAGGAAGGAAGAAAAGGGGGAGGGAGGAGGAAGGAAGGAACAGAATAAATGTTTATTAAGCACATACCATGTGGTGAGCAGCTTATAAATATTATTTCATTTGATTCTCACAATCCTAGGAAGTAGGCACTATTATTTTCCTCACTTTACAGTTGAGAAAATTGAGACAGACAAAAGTTGGGTGAGGTGTCCAGGGTCATACACCTAATAAATGTCTGAGGTCAGATTTTAATATAAGTCTTACTGATTCCAGGCCCAGGATTCTTTTATTGTGCCATATTACACTATATGTTATATTAATTATATTACATTAGATTATGGCAGCTAGGCTGCTCAGTGGATAGAGCACTGGACTTAGAACCAAGAAGACTCATCTTCATGAGTTCAAATCCAGCCTCAGACACTTATATCTGTGTGACCATGAGCAAATGACTTAATGCTCTTTGCCTTTCCTTATCTGTAATTTGAGCTGGAGAAGGAAATGACAAACCACTCCAGTATCTTTGCCAAGAAAAATCCCAAAATGGGGTCACAAAGGATTGGACGCAACTGAAATGACTCAATTATTATATTCATTATTTATATATTACATTATAATCTATGGGTAAACTATTCATGAGTTAGTATCTGCAGGAAAAAAAATAGTATTCTATTTTAAAGGCATTTACAAAAGAAAATAAGTCTTTATTTAAATACTACTTAAATGCCTTTGCAACACAGAGGCAATATCCACACCTCTTACTGATCCTACCAGGTTGAAAAGGCCTTAAATTGTGGTCTAGGAAAGGTCTCTTTGCCATCTTCCAAGGCCCAATCTACCTAAAATGAGAGTTTTATGATCAGCGCAGTAAGTACCTGATGATGAAATTGCTGCTTGATTATTACAATGTACAGAAACTGTCTACTGAGAAGACAAAGGAGTTGTGATCTGTGATGGTAGTGGCAGAACCCATTCTAGTGTTGGGCATGGCTTATCTTTGGTCATCTTTATGATAACAGAAGCCAAACAAAAGAGTTTTATAAAGGGACTGAGCCTAAAAATGAGTGATAGGTCAGAGAAATGATGCCTTCCTTGCAGTAATCTACAGTTTTCTTCTCTGCTGTTGCACATCCAGTTCTGTATCCAGGAAGCATATATGTACAGAAAATAAGTTATATTTGCCAATCATTAAATGGAAAGACACAATATTAAATTTAAGCACATTATATCTAGGCAGTAAGGAAAGCTTGAAATTGGGAAGCCGAATCATGGTCATTTGGGAGCAAGGTTAATAACCAGATAGATGCCTTTGGGAGAGACCAGTAAATTACTATGAATTTTTACAGGCATCATTGCAAAACTGATACATTGAGATGGGTTTTAGACTGAAAATCCCCAGGTGAATACCCTTGGCCACTTCCTGTTGGAAGTAAAGGAAGCTGTAAATTTTAGAATCTTCTTGTAGCTGCCAGTGGAGAAGCAATGCAAAAAAATGAGTGAGTTGTGGTCTGTGAAGGTCTGTGCTAAGTATGTTGACATCAACTTGCTTTGACCTTATGGTTACCTTTTTATATAATGACATAGATGACCTTGAATGAAAGATAAGTACAAGAAGAAGGAGAGGCATTTTGGGGGCATAACAGACTAAAGCTAAGCACCTGAATTACAGCTATATGTACAAGTTTCTGACTGCTGGATGGGACCAGGTACTGTTCATAAAGCTTCTTACTCACTATATGAAAAAGGAATTTTACCACCATTAGGGTTTACCATGATTAGGTTCAACATCATTAAGGTTGGACTAGGGGTTGGACCGACGACTTTACTAAGGGGAATTTTCACATGAGGAAATCACTGCTCAGTACAAGTTGGTACCTTTGTGCAATTTACCGTCTTAGCAATTAAGACTATAACTTAACATAAGGAAAAGCTTCCTAATAATTAGAGTTGTCCAAAAGTAAAATGGATTTACCCAGTTTCCCATTTAATTAACCTTGTGGGAATCTACACAGATAAAAGCAAAGCTGTGCCTATCTTCAAGAAGTTTAAACTCCACTGGCACTAAGTAGGTGAGACCATATGTACAAAGATAAGCAAATAAAAAATGTATTCAAAGTAAATACAGAGTCTTTAGTTAGGCCGGAGTTGGAAATCTCTAACAACTAGAAGGATTGGGAAGAGATTTATATAGGGAGGTAATGCTTTTGTTAAGATTTGAAAGGACCCAGGGATTTCACGAAGCAGAGGTAAGGAAGAAAAACATTTCAATAAAGAGATAACAGCTTATGAAAAGGCAAAGTGGTGGGAGATAGAATCCTCTTCAGTTAAGTAGTTTAGTTTGGTAGTGCTGAAAACTGAGTAATATGAAGTGCAAAACAATAAATTGGACTTAGACTAATGTAGGGCTTTAAATGTCTAACATAAATTTACACTTCATCTTAGTGTCCACAGAGGACTGATGAAGTCTTTTGAAATAGGAAGTAACATGATCTGAGCTATGCTTCCAGAATATTAAAAAAAATCAGCATTCCTGTGTGGAAGTTTGTCTGGAGAGGTGAGATAATTCATTCATACCATCATAGCTCTAAAGCTGAAAGAGACTTAGAGATCATGTAGTCAGTCTCTCATTTTATAGGGGGACTAAGTAAATTGCCCAACATCATATCGGTAGGCATAAGAGGTTGAATTTGAACCCAGGTCTTTGACCCAGGAGTCAATGCTGTTTCTTCTCCCTGTATTACACAGCTATTTTAACTTGGGATAAGGAGACCAATTAAGAGACTAAAATAGTGCATGTAAGAGTTGATGAGGACAGTGGCAGTACAAGTAGAAAGTCTTATGAGAGATTTGTGAAGGTATGCCAGCAGAGGCTGGCTAATCAGTCATTAGAAATGTCTGTTCCAGTGATCATCTTCCAGCTCTAAGATTCTGTGATCCTTCTGAGTTCTAATATTCTACCAGTAACAAACCAGTAAATAAATAATGTTTTATTCTTCTGAAGGACTTGAATGGAAAATCCTGGCATAATTTCTGGATGTCCAGTCTATTTCTTACCTACAGGCACTATTTGTAGCAACTACACGTTGATTTCGGATCAGAATATTACTCCTCCCTAATAAAACTGTGTCTTAGGCTGCCCTAATTTTTTGGGTTTTTTTGTACTTTCTCTCTGTGCTTCTTAATTTCCATTTTCATGCTCATGTTTTTATAACACTTTATTTTTTTTATCTCAATTGGCCCTTTCCCCTTATATCAGTTGAGTTCAATAGGGAAGTGCTTAATATTTGAGCTGATTTATTAAAATGAGAATGCATGTAACACCATGGTTCAACAGCAAGAAACCTAGAGGGACCTTTTGTCATGCAAAAAACTCTAAATAGGAATTAGATAAGAGGCAAAGTTAACAAATATCAGGAAAAATGAAATAAAAGGGGAGAGAGGTTATTGAAAATTAAAATATTTATTTTGAAGTAGGAAGTGCGGAAATCTGCACCCTTAAACTGTTTTAACTTGCATTTTACCCTTTGCCTTTTTTAAATCAGAATATATCTTTCACAGAACAGTGATGGTAACGTGGGGATCATGATGATGAGGATATTACTGCCTTCCAGAGTTGTGAGAATCTAAATGAGGTAACATTTATGAAGTATTTAATACAATACCTGGCACATAGTAGGTACTTAGTAAATGCTTGTTTTTAAAGGGGTGGAAGGAAAGGCTGACAATACCACCAAATCCAGCTTTCACATTTAATAAATGAAAAAAAATTGAGGCTTCTAGAGAGGAATTCAGTTGTCTAAGGTCACACAGATAATGGACAGTGAAGTTATGACTAGAAAGAGGATCTCCTGGTATAGTGATTGAATATTAAACTACAATGGTATCTATTAATATATGATTAGATGTCTGTATAAACAATACACATAATTGGTGCATATAGTTTTACCAGTGAAAACTGTTAAAGCATTATTTCAAGTGATGCTATCAATATTATTTCAAAATATTAATTTTTAAAATGAACATTTTAAAATTGCAATAAGTAGTGCTGATTAATGTACTTATGTTACAGATTAGAGGCACCAAAGAATTGCATTAATCAGAACTACTATACAGTCTGTCATGTCATATTGCTTAAGTATGCCAGATTAGTATGGGTATTATAGATTAAATGAACTTAAATAAAATATTACAGTAAACTTACTTGTTCTCATAGGATTTTATTCCCTTTATATTATATAACTATTAGAATAAGAGACACATTTCCTCAGAGTTGCGTAACTATATTAAACTCATGCCGTATTTACCACGGATTTTGATTTCTGTGTACTGTCTGCTGTACTGTAAAAGTTACATCTCAGGCATACCAGTACCAGCAGCTACTAATGTCATGTTGGACTGAAATTTAGAAGACCTGGATTCTAGCCTTTCCTCTGGTATTTGTTAACAATATGCCAATCGTCAAATCATCAAACTTTCCCAAGTTATAGTTTTCTCATGGGTAAACATTTAATGAATAATATTGCCATTGCTTCAGTCACAGAGTTGTGAGGAAAAATATTTTCAACAAAGGACTCATTTTGCAAGCAGTGTAGTTTCATAAGCACTATATGGCTGTGTGCTGTTTATCGTCGTTGTTAACTGACTCGATAACTTGAAAATGGGAGACAGATACACTTCTAAAGAATTTAGCCTATCTGGACCTGATCTCAGATTGTATTATAAAGTGGCAATCATCAAAACAACCTGGTACTGCCTGAAAAATAAAGAGATGGGTCATTGGAATAGATTAGATACACACAAGACAGCAATTAATGACCACACTAATCTAGGGTTTGATAAACCCAAAGATCCAAACTTTGGGGAGCAGAACTCATTATTTTACAATAATTGCTGGAAAATTTTGAAAGCAGTTTGGCAGAAATTAGGTGTAGATCAACATCTGGCACCAAGATAATGTCAAAATAGGTAGACATGAAGGGTGATACCATAAGCAAATTTGGAGAGCATGACATAGTTTACCTATCATATCTATGGATAAGGGAAGAATTTATAACCAAACAAGAGACTGAGCGTTATGAGATATAAAATGAATGATTTTGATTACGTTAAATTAAAAAGATTTTATACAAAACCAAAGCAGCCAAGACTAGAAGGAAAGCAGAAACTGTGGAAGTGGGAGTTTACAGCAAGTATCTATGATAAAAGCTCCATATCTCAAATATGTTGAGAACAGAGTCAAATTTTAAGTATAAATCATTCCTCCATTGATAAATAGTCAAAGGAGATGAACAGCATTCAGATGAAGAAATCAAAGGTATCTATAGTCATATGAGAAAATGCTGTGAGAAATGAAAATTAAAACAACTCTGAGGTATCACACCTCATACCTATCAGAGTGGCTAATATGATAGAAAAGGAAAATGACCAATGTTAAGAGAGGATATGGGAAAATTGGGACACTAATGCATTTATCCAACCATTGTAGAGAGTAATTTGAACCTGTGCCCCAAAGGCTATAAATCTAAGCATACCCTTTGATGAAGCTATACCACAAATAGGTCTGTATCTCAAAGACAGAAAATAAAAATAAGGAAATGGGCCTATTTGTACAAAAATATTTTTATCAGCTCTTTTTGTGGCGGCGAAGAATTGGAAATTGAGGGAATGCCCATCAAATGGAGAATGGCTAAACAAGTTGTGGTATATGATTGTAATGGAATACTATTATCTATGTAAAATGGCAAACAGGATGCTTTCAGAAATACTTGGAAAAACTTAGCCTAGTATCTGGTGACTTAGACGCTTAAGAAATGCTTATTAATTTACTGACAAGGACTGAATTTATATAGTTAAAGATCAGAGTTTGATTCTGTTATTGCTGAATTATTCCTGGAAAATCATTTTACAGAAACTCTCTCCTTTCATCCTGTAGGTAACAAGAGAAGTTTCTATATAGCAGTCCTTATAGTTTGTGCTCCTTCACATTTAAGAACCAAATTTGTTGTCATTTTGTAGATAGGGAAGCTGAGACTCAGAGAGTTGAAGTGACTTGTCTAAGATCACATGCTCAGTAAGTAAGGGATCCATGACTAAAATCCAGCTTTTCTTGATCTTGAACTTTCCATTTATATTTGACTTTCTCTTGTGTCAAGCTTTGCTACATGATTGTGCCATGATTGGCCAAATCACCTAATACAGAATGGAGGCACTCGCATAAAAGACAAGAGGGTGCATACTCATTCTCTCTCTCTCTCCCTGTTTTTCTCTCCATACGCACACACCACCAGCAGAGCATAGAGGAGGTAAGGTAAAACTCTTGTTCACCCACGCTATGGCTACCACACACTGAGCTGTGTTGGGGAGGAGATCCTCTCTTTTTTGACCCTGTGACCCCAAGAATAGGGCATGGGGATTTGTTCTGTCATTTTCCAGTTGTAGGCACAATTTAGTGAAGTGCTCAGATCAAGAAGTTTGACCCATCGTAACTTTCAGACATTTTGAAGATTCCAGCTCATCAGGGTAGCCCTGAAAGTCCAGAGTGCTAGGTCTCATGTCAAAGGGACTTTGATCTTAGAACTTGGCGGGACCATGCAATATAGGAAAAGAGATAAGTTGTAAACTTAATCCTCCTTCTATCCCCAGAAACTGAGCTGGCATAGAAAAATAATTTACCTCAGGTGCTGGGACGGGAGGAGTGTTTTTGTGGTTTTTCTCACTATACCTTTGAAGCAATTATTACTTTGTCAATAATCTTGACTGTTAAATGGATAAATGGAACCAGGGTGTGGGGACCTCCTAAAATGATGGGAACAGAATGAGTAGGGGCTTAAGCCAATGGCAGAGAATAGACATCCAGAATTCCTCTTAAGTGTAATTAGAACTTTGAGGGAGGTTTCAGGCAGAGGGGAACAGCATAGTCACAATGTACTAGAGATGAACTCACAACAATGACAAGCCAGATCAGAGACTAAAATCAGAAAACAGCTCCAAGAGGGATCAAATATAACTATATGAAACATACATATGTGTGTGTATAATTTCCTATATGCCCCTAATTTTGCAAATTGGAAAATTAAAGCACAGAAAATTTGACAAGTAAAATTTATACAGTTTTTCATTATTTTTCTAATCATCATGTACATAGTTTGAGAGGCAAGATTTAATTTGGAAATTTACTCCATATATGATGGATTATTTGTGTATTTTTGTTACTAATTTTATTTAAAAAAACATAAAAGCACTAGGTACAAGCACTGAAATCAAAATGGTTTCCCTGCTACACACACAGATAGAGACACACATCCCTCCATTTTTTTTTCCTACACGGTGCCAAAACGAACAATCAGAATATGTAGTAGAGAGGAATAATAGTCAAACTGGCTTTTGGTCAAATATGGATAAAGCAACCAGTTAATTGACTGAATTTTTCACTTTCCAGCCATTTTCTGTGATACCATGTAGACACAGTCACAATTTCCAGTATGTTACAGAAGAGCTAGTCCCTTTAATAAGTTACATTTTGCCTTAAGATATGCTGGTATGCTTCCAATGAATGCATGTGACTTCTGCAGCATCACAGATTCTAATCCAAAGGAACATTTGGGGCCAAATTGTATGTTAAGAATTTATATAAAATTGCAACTGCAATAAACATTTGTAAAATGATCTACTCTGTTCATGTTTAATGTTTGGAAGATCCAAATAACCATCATAATTGCCTTCCAATTTAGGCAGGTGCGAACTTTCTAATTGTTCTGCATAAATAAAAGTAATCACTTTGAAAAATGTATCGTTTTTGCAGGTTTATAAGGTGATTATTTATTATAAAGTAGCTCTCTTTGATGCAATTCATTTAAACTAGCCTTATGTATATTTTACGCTGCAACTGAGCTTTTACTAGTTTAGGAAAGTAAAGCAAAAATGATGACAAAGATTTCTAAATTTGTGGACAGCAGTTACTTCCAAGATGTATTATTACTGACTAAGTATATCATCAATTTCCATAATTGAGGTTTTATCTCTAATACCACAGATTTCTTATACAATATAGATAATTAGCTAGTCTACACCATGGGATGATTATTCATATCCTCTGAGGAACCTCATGGCCTAATGGACAAAAATGTCCAGAGTAATTAGGAATAATTTTGATGGCACCTTCAGAACACAAATACATGAACTCAGGGCTGACTGTTTTACATTTTGACTTAAGAAATGACCAACTGAGGATGCTGAGGGAGGGATGTTAGAATTAGTTTTCTTCCTGTTTTTATTTGTGAAAATGTTAATATATTCTAGAAAAATAACAATTTGAAGATGGCTCTGGTATATCACCTACATGGGTTCTTAAAGCCATGAAAAACAAACTAGAAATGTTCCTATTTCTAAACTTAACTTAATTGTTAACTATTACTTTTTTGACACCCAAAAATGTGTATAATACTTCTAGGTTTGTACTTAGCACCCCCATATGCTAACCATCACCTATGTGATCTGGAAAATAAAGATCTATGTAAAAATGCTCCTTAAAAAATCTTTGTCTTCTGAGTTTGTCCTGAGTTTCCCTATCACCATAGCGGCATTTTAGGGTCAAGCCTTTTTGTTGTGGTTGTTTGCTCATTTTTCTAGCGTTCTTCTTGAATTTTGACTTTATGTTAGAGCTTGGCTGTGTTTAATTTTGTGTCTACAACTTTGGGGTTGTGGAGAGAGTTTATACATGACTGCTTTCACAGCGAAGTCTGGGGTGCTATAATTGTTCAATGTTTCCATAGTGATATGATACAGGTTTGGTCTGGTCATTGCCATTCTAGTCTGCGCTTTGATCCATACCCAGGTAGAGTCTCTGCTCTTCTTACCACAGCAGTTCCTCTACCTTGGAACCACATTCCAGAACTGGGTAATTGGGTGGAGCTTCCAAATGTAGCCTGATCCTGCTCCCAGTGCTAGCATATAGGTTTACCCATAATCTTTTTCTGATTAGATGTTCGTTCTCCTCACGAATTTCAGGCATTTTCCATTCCTGGTGCTACTACTACTACTATTCCTGGTGTTGCCTATGTGCCTCTAAGGCCCAGTCAGTGGCTCTTCTGCAGGACCATGCTATGGGCTAACTCCCACTCCATGGTCCATAGACCTTTCTTTCTGTCCTCCGAGGCTTCTCTAGGTTGAAAAAAGTACTATGACTTTTTATTGGTTAGGCTACTCAGAATCTGGTTTGACATGCTTTTTAAAAGTTATTTAGAGGGATGGATTAGAAAAGGTTGGCAAAATTGCTGACATCATTCCCTATCAGGACTCTATCCCCTCCTCCTCACTCAACTTTTTTAGAAATAAAGACATTAATAAAGGACTAGTTTCCGGAGTAACTTTAGGGCTTGATAGTTCATGTCTTCATGATGAAGGCAAGGTACCTATGCATACTCAGGAAACATTTATTCGATAATTCTCACACACTAGTGCTTTCAAATGGTACACTGATGGCTAAATAAATCCTGGGGTCCAAGTTGCCATAGAACCTAATGAGTGGGGAAATAATTAAAAATAACATTATGTAATATATTTTTCTTCTTCACCAAAACAGAGAAACATTCTTACACCATCACAATAACTTAAAAAATAGTGCATAGCATTGGACAGTGCTACTTGGTGCAGATAGGGACTGCTTGGTCTTTTCAGTCACTGGGAGACTGTGCTAGGCTAGTTTGGGCTCTGCAAACTTTCCTCTAAAGGACAAAGAAGCTGACAAAAGAGATTTCCCCACTTAGGAAGTACTGAGGTCAGATGTGTTCATCTTCTTATTTCAACTAAGAGGTAATGTATATTATACTGGAAAGAGGTGTAGACTCGGAGTCAGAAGATCTGTACTTAGATTCTATCTCCAACACTTACTAATTGGTTGACTATGGAGAAGTCACTTAGTCCCTCAGAGCTTCAGGCTTCCCACCTGTAAAATGGAGATAGCATTATTTGTACTACCTAACCCACAAAGTTGTTGACAGGAAAACATTTAGCAAAATTTAAAGAACTATATAAACATATGTTATTAGTATTCAAGTCTTTCTAAAGCATCCTTTCAATCCTCCTATAGCCTTTCCCTCAGTAACCCTAATTTGGGTCTCTTTAATGTTGAAAACCAATGCTGTATGACAAACATGCACCTTTCTTCCCATACCTGTACAGATCATTATTCTCTTTCAGGGAGGTGAAACAATTCTACCCCAACACACAAAATGTGGGTTTAAGTGATTCAGAGAAGGGGAGGGAATGAATAATTAATACTGATTCCTAACAGCAATAAAGATTGTAGAATCTGCAGGAAGAAATTTACAAAGGTGGCAAATTAATACTGCTTTCATCAATACCCATGTTAGCACATGGGCCATTGGGAAATATCCAGTTTGGCTCATTGAAAGTTCCACCCTGATAGAAGGGAGGTTTACCCTTTTTGCCTTAAATTGGTCTGTCTACATTATATTAATGTACATGCCCCAGCAATGCTGAAAGAGAGCATGACCTGGTAAGGGGGGGTGAACCCAAGAAGCATGGCAATAGATGTTTAGCATCTATTCTCTGATTTTCCACATTTCTCTAATTGGGTACTGGAAATGCTTGGTTAGAAGGATACTTCTTTTCTGGATTCTGTGTGACAGAGTGTGTAAGGTCTTATTTCTACCACAAAAGAAACAGAATAATTATAGCAAATGCAGAGGATTGCAAAGTTAGCGTTAGGAAGGACCATAGACACCATCCAATCTAATCCCTTGGTTTTAGAGATAAACCCATGAAGCTCATGGAAGCTATTTCTCACCTAAGGTAATGCAGTCTCAGAGGTGGGATTTGAATCCAGGCCCTCTGCCATCTCAGTCAGAGCTCCTTCTACTGCACTGTACTGTGAACACAGCTTTACCTAGTAATTTTGATCCCTGGGGCAAGTGACACAAAATGTACCATCAGTTTGTCAAGTGGGGATCCTAAAACCATATCCACTGGAAGAGTCTTTGGATACCAATGCTATGAGGAGAAAGAACTTGAATAATGAAGCCATATAGTGGAAGCCTTTGTATTACATCATAGGCAGGACTAGGTCAAAAAGAGCCCACCTTCCAGAAGAAGGAAGTGTACTATGTGGTTGGAATGAATAGCCACTGAGGCCCATTTTAGGTCTAGCCCATGATCCATCCTATTATCACATGGTGGTAGGTTGTTAGTGTCCCTAATTATGCTTGCTAACTAGGCTCCTCAGTGCAAAAAAAAAAAAAAGTGGACATGAGAGAGCATTGGCACTTCTTAGTCACTTATACTTGTAATATTAGTACAAAATTAGTAAATAATGTAAATTGATAATTTCATATTAAGTTTAAGTAGAAGATCAGACATGGAGGGCTCTAGTGACCTGTTTTTCCTCTGTTCAGTTTCTCTTCCTCTGAATTTTTTCTTCTACCTCTGTTTAAATTTTATCCCTTTATCTCCCTATTATTATTCTCTTCAGGCCTGCCTTTTCATTCTATCTTTCTCCTCAGTTTTTCCATGTCTTTTTTCCTGAATCTTCAAAAATGAATTTTTATAATAAACATACTGGTCATCAAAAAAATAAAAAAATGCATATAGAATAAGGGGTAAAATCTTAAACAAAACCTTAAGTATTTAAATGTAGAAAAAGTGAATCAACAAAAAAATAAGCAAAAATGTTTTTGTTCAGTGCCCCCTTCTGGGTTAGGCTAAAGTACCTCTCTCTACATCCAGCTTTGTTTTTAGCTGAGTTTTTTAAAAAAAATTTCCATATTTATAAATCCTGTGGGTTTTTTTTAAATCCTTGTCCTTAATTTTTGAAAGAGGTGAGTTGCCCATTCTATAGCATTCCTTATAAAGAAACAAACAAAACTAAAATTAAATTTGTTTTTCTTTTTTTAATAAAAAATATTTATTTAACTTTTTACATCCATTTTCACAAAATTTGGGTTCCAAATTTTCTCCCCATTTGTCCCCTCTCCCCACCCCAATACACAGAGCATTCTAATTTTCCCTATCTCCAATCTGCCCTCTCTTCTATCTTCCCTCCCTTCTCTTGTCCCCATCTTCTCTTTTGTCCTGTAGCGCCAGATGACTTTCTATTCCCCATTAACTGTATTTCTTATTTCCTAGTAGCAAGAACAATACTAAACAGTTGTTCCTAAAACTTTGAGTTCCAAATTCTCCCCATCCCTCCCTCCCCACCCGTTCCCTTTGGGAAGTCAGGCAATTCAATATAGGCCCTATCTGTGTAGTTTTGCAAATGACTTCCATAATAGTCATGTTGTGTAACTGTATTTCCCTCCATCCTATCCTGCCCCCCATTGTTTCTATTCTGTCTTTTGATCCTGTCCCTCCCCAAGAGTGTTGACTTCAAATTGCTCCCTTCTCCCATTGCCCTCCCTTCCATCATCCCCCCCACCCTGCTTATCTCCTTCTCCCCCACTTTCCTGTATTGTAAGATAGGTGTTCCTACCAAAATAAGTGTGCATTTTATTCCTTCCTTTAGTCGAATGTGATGAGGGTAAACTTCATGTTTTTCTTCTCAGCTCTCCTCTTTTTCCCTCCACTAAAAAGTCTCCTGCTTGCCTCTTGAATGAGATATAATTTACCCCATTCCATTTCACCCTCTCTCCTCCCACTACATTTCTCTCTCACCATTTACCTTAATTTCTTTTAAGATATGATCCCATCCTATTCAATCACTCTGTACTCTTTGTCTCTGTATGTGCGTGTATGTGTATGTGCACAGGTGCGCGCGCACGTGTGTATGCGTGTGTGCGTGTGTGTGTGTGGTCCCACCAACTACCCAGATACTGAAAAGTTTTAAGAGTTACAAATATTGTCTTTCCATGTAGGAATGTAAACAGTTCACCTTTGATAAGTCCCTTATGACTTTTCTTTGCTGTTTACTTTTTCATGCTGCTTCTCAATCTTGTGGTTGAAGGCCAAATTTTCTTTTCAGCTCTGGTCTTTTCATCAAGAATGCTTGAAAATCCTCTATTTCATTGAAAGACCATATTTTCCCCTGAAGTATTATACTCAGTTTTGCTGGGTAGATGATTCTTGGTTTTAGTCCTAGTTCCTTTGACTTCTGGAATATCCTATTCCATGCCCTTCGATCCCTTAATATTGAAGCTGCTAGATCTTGTGTTATCCTGATTTTATTTCCACAATACTCAAATTGTTTCTTTCTAGCTGCTTGCAATATTTTCTCCTTGACCTGGGAACTCTGGAATTTGGCCACAATGTTCCTAGGAGTTTCTCTTTTTGGATCTCTTTCAGGTGGTGATTAATGGATTCCTTCAATACTTATTTTGCCCTCTGGTTCTAGAGTATCAGGGCAGTTCTCCTTGATAATTTCATGAAAGATGATGTCTAGGCTCTTTTTTTTGATCATGGCTTTCCGGTAGTTCCATAATTTTTAAATTGTCTCTCCTGGATCTATTTTCCAGGTCAGTTGTTTT
Source organism: Bettongia penicillata ogilbyi (assembly GCA_023548195.1). Classification (NCBI taxonomy): domain Eukaryota; kingdom Metazoa; phylum Chordata; class Mammalia; order Diprotodontia; family Potoroidae; genus Bettongia; species Bettongia penicillata. Next base: position 670,801 of record JAJHZJ010000037.1, read on the forward strand.
TCCAATGAGATATTTCACATTCTCTTCCATTTTTTCATTCTTTTGGTTTTGTTTTGTGATTTCTTGGTTTCTCAGAAAGTCATTAGACTCCCTCTGTTCCATTCTAATTTTGAGAGAACTATTTTCTTCAGTGAGCTTTTGAACCTCTTTCCATTTGGCTAATTCTGCTTTTGAAAGCATTCTTCTCCTCATTGGCCTTTTGAACCTCTTTTGCCAACTGAGTGAACCTATTTTTCAAGGTGTTATTTTCTTCAGCATTTTTTTGGGTCTCCTTCACCAAGGTATTGACCTGTTTTTCATTCTTTTCTTGCATCTCTCTCATTTCTCTTCCAAGTTTTTCCTCCACCTGCCTAACTTGATTTTCAAAATCCTTTTTGAGCTCTTCCATGCCTGCCCATTGGATATCTATTTCAGATGTTTGGGATACAGAGGCCTTGGCTTCTATGTCTTTCCCTGATGGTAAGCATTGTACTTCCTCATCAGAGAAAGGTGGAAACATCTGTTCCTCAAGAAAATAACCTTCTATGGTCTTATTTTTCTTCCCTTTTCTGGGCATTTTCCCAGCCAGTTACTTGACTTCTGATATTCCTGTCCACTCCCGCCTAGATCTGCCCAGCTAGTGCTTGGGGTCTGAGATTCAAATGCTGCTCCCCAGCCTCAGGGCTTTCAGCGGGGGGGAGGGGCTGCTATTCAGTGAGAGATTAAGTACTGCTGGTCAGGTGGGGGCAGGGCCCGCCTCCCAGGCTCAGTTCCCTCAGGGGGTTTATGCAGAGACCTTCAACAATGGAGCTTCTTCATGCTCTGGGAGCACCACTGCCTCTGCCGCTGCCTCTGCCACTGCCTCCTGAGGGGGCCCGAGTCACGGTGACACCCCACTCCCCTCTCGGCCAGCCCAGAAGTCTCTCTCACTGACCTGTAGCGCCTGTGGGTGGAGGGACCGGACGTTCTGTCCCTGAAGCGTGCTTGGATCTGTTCCTCTAGGGTCCTGCGGCCAGGGCAGCGCAGGGCTGGGCTCCACTCTCCGGGTGCGTGAGGAACCTTTGGTGCCGGTTTTTCAGGGCTCTCTGGAATGGAAATCTCCTCCACTGTGTTGCTGCACAGGTTCCCTTGCTCCAGAATTTGTGGGGAGTTCTTTTTACAGGAAATTTATGGGCTGTGGGTTTGTAGCTAGCATACGTGAGTCTTTCTACTCTGCCATCTTGGCTCTAGTCGCCACACAAAAGTATTAATCTGTTTCTCTTTGGCTATGATTTCAGTTAATTTCATTTCTTGAGTTTAGTGACTCTCAAAAGGTGAAAGATTTCCAACTTCTGTCCTAGATTTTTTTTTTTTGTTTGTATGCCATATATGCAAAGCAGTGTTTGGTTCCTTTTTCATTCCCTTTGGCAACCATCTAAAATTAGACCATTTAGTTCTGGATATAAAAGAAAGAAAAACTGATATTTTATTGTGGTCCTGGATTCTGGGACTCCTACTAATAATTCTGAAAAGAGGTCCCTGACTCTTTCTCTCTGCTTTTGGGAATGGTGCCTGAAGTCATGGATGGGGTTCTGCCATGATCTGGAGTTTCCATCGTAAAATTTGGCTTCCTTGGGACAATCCTTGGAAAGCCTGTTACAGTCAGTCCACCATGTTAATGTTTTTAGGAGCATTTCATTGCCAGCAGGTTAGGGGAGTCACATTCACACAATCCAAAAAAAAGAAAAAAATAACAAAAGAAAGGATGGCAGAAAGGAACAAGCACCTCAGTGTGTATGTGTGTGTGTGTGTATGTGTGTGTGTGAGAGTGAGAGAAATCCTTTGGCTCTAACCAGTGAGGGTCATAGTCTAAGTCTCCAGAGGCCTCTCTCATAGTCTATTACCAAAAAGGCTTGCAGTCCAGGCTAAAGGATGGACTCTGTTAAGCAAACTCCAGCTTAGCTAATTTTGGAGAAGGTCATCATCACATTAATTATAGGGTGCTGATTAATTTTTTGCTCTTAGGAGCACTCCAAGACATTTCTATTGAGTAATTCAAGATGAAGATATATATCAATGAAAGGAGTACTCATACACATAAACTATCAGTTCACTGAAGTAAATGGAAAAAACTCTAAACTGAGAGTTAAGAATTCTGGCTCTGCTGATCCTTGCTTGGCAAACATAGTGTCCATTCCTAGGCTTGGATTGCAACACCTAAACTGGTCTTTCTATAATGCTGCAATGCTACATATGTAGCAATTAAAAACCACTAGATCCTGTGATGGGTACCAGAAAATTAAATTCAATTAAATAATCATGTATTGAATGCCTGCGATTTGCTAGGTACTGTGCTAAGTGTACAAAGAAGAAAAAGAAAGACAGGGCTTTCCCCTGAGGATATTACAGTATATTGGTGGAATATGGAAGGCAGAAAGTCCAGAAACTGGGGGGGAGAGGCTGAAAGGGGGGACCCATGAGGAGAGGATGAAGGGGGGTATCAATGGATGGACAAGGAGTTCAAAACAAGCAGAGGTGTAATGGAAAGTGAACAGAAAGTAGAAAGGGAACAGAAATAACATATATGTGTTATAATATGTTTAAGAAAAGTAGCAGCAAAAAAAAAAGATAGAAAACAGAATAGCCCACTTCCTGAATAAATGCTCCACTTTCAAGAAAGTTATATAAGTCCTGCATAGATCATCCAAATTGTTTCTAAATTACCATTATAAATTGTTTGAAGTGGGTTGTAGTAATAATAGGGAATTGTTAAACTCCCTTGAGATATAGGTTCCAAGTGTTTTAAAATAAACACTTTTATTGGGAGAAAAACATCTCTTTAATGCTTAATAACTGTAATTCTACACAAGGCTAAGCTGACGCTAGACTTTGAATATTAATAATTTACAACAGATTGCTTTGTAGTCTAATACTCCTAGTTGACTTTTGCTACTGCTTAAGGGCAATGACTTTTGTCTCTCTGTCTTAAATTAAGAGAAAGAGTCAGGTAGCAACTCTTTCCTTTTTCGTTTCTGAGAAATTCTTTCAACTGAGTTCCAGGAAATTACAATTTTTTTTTTAGAAAAAAAAATGCATTCCAATTATGTGCAAGTTATAGGCCAGATCCCACAGGGAACAGAGATGGATGAGACATGATCCCTGTTTTCAAAGATCTGAGAAACTGCAAAGAGAGGTTAGATATGTGCACAACTAACTAGAATACAAATCAGAACAGGAAAGCTGCAGCAGAGGAGTACTAGGGAAGGGCAATGAGAATTCTGAGAAGGGCTAGAGAATTTCCCATTATATGCATCAGGGAAGGGGAATAAGGTGGCACTTGAAGTGGACCCTAAAAAAAACAGGAAGGAATTCAAGAGATGGAAATTTTTCTATAGGAGAAACAGGACACATTATAATAGGTAGTAGAAGGAAAATTATGAAAAGAGGGTTGACATTAACTGGAGAGGAACATTCCTATACTTCCCTTAATCACAAGCATTTCTCAGAACTTTCCTGGGCTTTCTACTTATTTATACTTTCTCCCTTGACCACCTCATCAGCTCTCATGGATTTAAGTATAATATCTCTACATATGAGTCCTACACACATATCTCAGTCTCCAGAGATATAGCCTCATTGTAAGTTATCTGCTAGACATTTCTTCCTTTCACATATTTATTCAACATTAAATGCTGACTTAACTACTTACTGGCATAGAGTTATTATGCTGGGCTCTGAGAAGACAGAGACAAAAATAAAATTCACATATACATACACATCTATATATACACACATGCATATAGGAGGTTTTTGTATTGTCATAGCATTTTTGTTAATTATATATAGACAATTGAATATGTAGACCAGTGCTTCTTAAACTGTGATTGTAAGATTGAGACCCAAATCTTAAGAAGTACTGAGAAATCATGAGTGGAAAAAACTTAAGAAGCCTCTATCTAGACTATGAGATCAGGGACCTTATTTAAGCTTTATGTCAGTTCCAGTTAGGTACACAGTAGGTATTAAATAAATGTTTATTGTTGAATTTAATTAAAGAATTACAAGAAAATAGAAAAGACCTAACTTAGACTTGTCAGTAAGTTAGGAGAAGACCCATTCAGTATAGTTACAAACTTTTCTCTAGAAAGACATTATGTCCCAATAGATATGAATGGATTGGAAAATGACTGTGATAGCATTCCGTAAATTAAAGGGAGAGTCAAAAGTACAAAGGAGTCGATTATTTAAACAGTTAACCATGTGTTCAAGTTAGTGGAAGGAGGAAAATGAAGCCTGGCCAGAGGTGACAAACTTGCAGAACAGGAAGGAACAAAGACATAGGAAGTCACCATGAAGGCGAAGGAGCGGTTTCCTAGGACTGAGTGTGGGAGTAATGAAAGGACAAGAGATTGTGGTCAGAAGGAGGAGTTTCAGAGTTCAAAATCTTGAAGTGAAATAATTTCAAATGATAGACTGCAGGGTCTAAAGTGTGACCACCCTGGTGAACAAATTCATGTTCGTAAGAACTGAAAATGTAGGGAAGCTATATTGTTAAAAAGACCATAATTACGAATATTAAAGCTGCTGTCATGCTGTACATGATGTCGAGGGATGAGATACAAAATACCCATTCACATGCATAAATAGTAGAGGAAGGCCTAAGTTTTCTAGGGCAAAGTTTCTTATCTTTATAAATTTGGATTTAGGTTAGTCCAGATAATCTTATTCCTTTGTGACTCATTCCCTTGAAGACTAAATTTTAAAAAAAAAAAGAAAGAAAGAAAAAACTATACACAGGTTTGACATATTGGAGAAATCTCAGCTTTCAGACTGTTTTTATTGGATTGCATTGCATGAAAGCAATCTTATTTCACAGAAGGAAGTTAGACCTTCTCAGAACCAGTTAGGATGGGGCCCATGGGCCTCTATAACCCACCCAAGTTTCTGGAAAGTGACTTGAGATTGTTAAAAGGTTTACTTTTCCACATGTCCTTCACTTTCCTTTCCATAACTTCTGTAGATGCTTAGACCTTCACGTTGCCTAACAATGAGTCACTTAACCCCTTCATATTAACCTAAATTGCGGATCCTTCACCCTCCATAACCAGTAACTTTTCAGCCTGACAGGTTACCCAACCCCACTTGGACTTTCCTCCAATCCCTTGAGTTTGCTGGCTCTGTGAGCAAAGCGCTATGGGCAGGTCTGGCTAGACTGTAATCAAGAGTCCTCCAAGTCACTTACCGTAGTCTTGCCAGACTTGGGCCAGATTTTTATTCCTATGTTTACAGCTGCAGTGTATTGCATATGTTATCCTGTTTGTTGCCACTTCTGTTTTGTCATCCTTACTCAATTATGAATTCTTTAGTAGAATTTTTAAGTCCTTCGTTAATTCTCCCCAATAGTTGCTCGATACTGTCCCCCTGCTAGTATTATTTTCATTAACTCCCTAGTGGGATTGACATGGAGAATAAATTCATTCTCAGGTACTGTGTATGCTCAGCATCATGGCACTGAAGAAATCAAAAAGAAAAATGTTTGGGAATTGGCAGACCATCAGAAATTCAGCCCAATAGAGGATATTAGATTTTTACCAATCTATTGCTTTTCCTTTTATCTATCTATGTCTCTTTTTCTCAGTGTGTTATAAGCTAAGTATTTTATACATCATTCTTCTGTTTACAGTCCTCTCCAGGGAACCAAATTAAAACAAAATTCCCAAAGCTGAGTGCATCATTTTGACCTGGCCATTCCCATTCATGGATTCAGTTAGAAACCACTTTCACTATCAAGACACTGACACCTTTAGGAACTCTTGTATTTTCATTTTGCCATATGAGTAAAAGTGTAATTTTAAAAAAGATAATTCTATTCAAAAAATAGACTAACCCTTTTTTTCACGTAGACATGTTCCTAGAGCATCTCTCTTTATATGCTTTTCAATACTAAAAGCATTCATAAGCATCTTAAAATGATTGAACTAATAATTTTCTTTCTTGTTACATTTTCAGAGGCAGCATGGCCTAATGGTAGACTATTGGACTTAGAGTAAGGAGGACCAGCCTCTGACCTATATGAACTGGTTCACAACATGGCCAGTCATTTAACCTTTTGGTGCCCCAGGGAAATTTGTTAATACCATAAGTTACAGAGGTGTGGCTTATGTTAATAAGCAAGTGAAGTTTCCACACCAGGAATTCTTTACAATGATGAAACATTTGGTTGGTAACCATCCCTCTTGATGATTACTCTGCCCTTAAAATTATATCTTCACAGGCAAAAAGAAAGTGGAGATGTTGGGAATTATTTAATTTAAGAAAAAGAGACATTAATAGACAGTAACAGAAAGTGTTTTTCAGTCTGATTTTATAGCCCTTTCCGTTACAGACTCCAAATTCTTGCTCCAAGTTTATTTATTTTAGTAATTGGGTGTTGTAATTCATTCTCAAAGAGGACCAACATGATGTCACTTTGATAAAGTCAAGTTTCAATGTGTCCAACTGTGGCTGATCAAACCAATATGAGCTCAGAATGCTCTGCCACAGACTGGGCAAAGATAGTGCCTGTGCACATTTAGGGTGGATACTCTAAATCTGCACATCCTACGTTTCCTTTGTGCTGTCTCAATTCTGCTTTGCTCATACAGCACAGCACCTTTTCTGATGTGGGCATGCCATGCTGAGCAGTCCTGTGGCACTCTGTCCCATGTCACACAGTCAAATCCAAAGCTCTTGAGAGTGTCCTTGTATCGTCTCTTCTGACCATCATGTGATCACCTGCCCCATGCAAGTTCTCCATAAAATAGTTTTTTTGGCAAGCATACATTTTGCATTCGAACATGGCCAGCCCATCAGAGTCATGCTCTCTGAAGCATAGTCTGAATTCTTGGCAGTTTAGTTCCAGTAAGGACCTCAGTGTCTGGTACTTTATCCTGCCAGGTGATCTTCAGTCTTCCTAAGACAGTTCAAACCAAAGCGATTCAGTTTCCTGGCACGGCACTGGTAGGCTGTCCATGTTTCACAGGCTTACAGCAATGCGGTCATCACAACAGCTCTGTAGATCTTCAGTTTGGTAGTCGGTCTAATACCTCTTCTCTCCCATACTTTCCTTCAGAGCTAATTATTTACTAATTTCAATCGTATAAACAGCATAGAGTTCATTGAGGAAAACTCAGTAATAAACTTTCAGAAATTACTTTTTATAATTTTAAGGCTCATTAATTCCTGTTTAACAAATGTGTCTCAGCTTACATCTGTGAGGACAGTTTACCTTAAAATAAAGTTCATAGAATCTGAAAGCAGTAGACAAAGATAAGGAAAGAAATTCTCATTCTCATTTAAGTAGTTTACTTTTAATAGGAAAGAATGAAAACAATATTCCATTGAAAGAATAAAATTAAAAACCTAAAAATGAAATGATTTTCAAGTGGATAAAACTAGAAAGCAGTTTTAGACAGCAAGTAATCTATACATTTTGTGTTTTCTATTGTGAGAAGTAAACGCTTATTCTAATGCATTTTAAGCAAGTAGTATTAATGATTAATGACATTTTTGATCCTGTAACTAGACCTACAAACTCTTGAATACTTAATGCAGTGCTCTATGCTGCACAGGCTATCCATCTGCTAAGAAACATTGTGTGAGCAAGTTATTAATATTGAAGACCCTATATAAAAGTAATAGGAAGGTAGTCTGGGTCAAAGTAAGGCTTATTATAATATACAATTTATGTTTTTGAAAAAAGTACTTCTTTTTATTGTCACAAGTACCTTCAATTTTATGTAATGATTGGGCAAGAGAAAATCCTTATCTGGTGGTTTGAATGAAAGCCCAGAGCTTTATGAATTCAGAAATTTCATATCAAATCTACAAAAATATACTGAATATCTGTAATGTTTAAGAACCTTTACTATAATTTTTTGATATTATATTGAAGGATAGATCTACTGATATAGCTCAGTTTAACTATATAATATGTAAAGATTAGGGGAAGGATACTTACTACTTAATCTTTCTTTACTTTATGTTTGTGTTTGGTGTCTCTAAATCTTCCTTCCTTCCTTAATTTAAATCCTGACTACATCATCCAACATAACAGCTGCCTCTCCTAGCTTTTGTATCACCTACAAATGTGACAAATATGCCTTCTATGGATTTATCTAAGATATGCATAAAAATGTTGGATACAACAGAGTCAATCACGTATCCTGGGGGAACTACATTACAGATCTCTTTTGTATTGGTTTGGGATAAACATAAAGCACAGAGCCTTTGCTGCTGTTCAGTCATTCAGTTGGGTTCAATCCTTCATGAGCCTATGGACCATACTGTCTATAGGGTTTTCTTGGCAGAAATTTTGGAGTGGTTTGCCATTTCCTTCTTAAGGCAAACAGGTTAAATTACTTGCCCAGAGCCACATAGCAAGTGTCTGAGCTCAGATCTTCCTGACTTTAGAAGGGGCTTAATAAGTGCTTGTTAGATGGGATTGGATTCTCAATCTTCCAGAAAATTTGCAACTGCATAATTAATGCAATCTAGAAAGTCCTTCCAAATTCTGCTATTTCTCAGAAATCAATGATATGTAAAACTTTCACTAAGAGAGTGTGTGTGTTCGTCCATGAAGACCACGCCATAAAAGAAATAATGACATGACTTGCACTTGACTTTGTTTTGACTGAGGGAGGGCTGTGATTTTACTAAATCTTTGTGATAGACAATAGGTTTTTAAAACCAAGGTTGTTAGATAATATTTCATTTTTATGGGTGGAAAAATACACCTGTAGTCATATATATTACTGCAACAGGGTACATATTATTATGTTTCTATGAGTTTAGTACTGAGACTTAGATCTTAAAGTCAGGATCATCACTAAATGTGTTCACCATAGTTCCAATTTCTCATCATAGAGTCAATATCTAAAAAATAGAAAGAAAACTTAAAAAGATACCTTGCATCCAAGTAGTTATAAATAACTCTTTAAATATTAACACTATTTAACAAAATGTGTCTAAGCTTACATCTGTGAGGACAGTTTAGCCTAAAATAAAGTTCATAGAATCTGAAACTGGAAAGAGAACTCACAGACCATCTGCTTCTTCCCATAACTGAACAAGAATTTCCTCCAGAACAAAACATTCAAGCAGCTATCCAGCCCTTTCATGGTAACCTCCAGCGAAGGGGAACCTAGTACTTCCTGGGGCAGACCATTCTACTTTGGAATAGATCTAATAATAACTCCTCAGGGAGAAAAAAAATTTCCTTATAGTAAACTGACGTCTTTTTGCCAAAAAAAGAACTCAACTTTTTTTATGTGAAATCCCCTCAAAAACATCTGGACAGCCACCATTCTCTCTGTTCTCTAAGCTAATCTCTTTTAAAGCCTTTTCTTCTCTAGAATAGCATCCTCAATAGAGAGCATTTTATATATGATCCTAGAGATAACAAGGAGGGGATGTATAAAAGATATCCCCATAGAGAAGCAACAACATAATTTAGCAGTAGACAGTGTATGAGGATAGACAGAGAAATTGAGAATGATACTGAGATTTTGAACCTATTAGAAAGTTAGGAAGAAGGGAGGATTTGGGAGGAAATATAATGAGTTCTGGTTGGGACATGTTGAATTTGAGATGTCTATTGTATCCAGTTGGAAATATCCAGAGAGCATTTTGTGACATGGCATTGGAGCTTAGGGCAGAAACTTTGGGTCAATATATAGATTTGGAAATCATCAGTATAGAGATAATCATTGAACCATGGAGGCTGATGTGATCGCCAAGCAAGATCATATACGAGTAGAGGACATAAGAGTTCATGACAAAGACTTGGGAGAGGCCCACCATTGCTGAGCATGATATCGATGAAAAACTAGCAAAAGAGATTGAGAAGCCATTGGACAAACAGAAAAAAAAATTTATGAAGGAACAGTATTTTGAAAATTTACAGAGGAGACAGTATCCAGGAGAAGGTGAACCTTTACAGAAAGGTAAAGAAATATGAGGACATGGGGAAAAATCTTATATTTGGCAATTAAAAGATTGCTGATAATTCTGAATGGATCAATTTCAGTTTAATGATGAAGAGATTGAAAGCCAATTGCAGTTGGGTCTAGAAGCAAATGAGAGGAGAGGACATGGAGGCATCTAGTATAGATTTTTATCACAAAGAGATTAACCAAAAGAATGAGAAAAAAAGATAGGTCATTAGCCAGTAGAGATAGCTGAATTATCTGTTTCTTTACCTACAAAGTGAAAATTGTAATGTCTAACTCACAAATTGTTGTGAAAATTAAATGAGGCACTGTGTTTATATAAAATTCTAAGTTCTCTATTAATATTATAGGGATATATAAACAGTAAAAGTCTTACATAAATCAGTTCCATCATTTTAAAACTTTAGTTGAAAGAACATTTTTCTGTTCTCTTTTATACCTCCTTCAGAAATCCAGATGTCTGAAGACATCTCAGATATTAGTATCTTAATCTGGCATATAGTGCCTAATGAAGTTTTGAAATGTCCCTACCCAGGCAAAGGAAACTCAAATTTTGAGAACAAAGCAAAAAGTAGATTGTTACAACAATAAATAAAGACATTTTCACCCATTCTAATAAATTCAATATGATGTAAGCTTTGAAGACAAGGGTCTCAAAATTTTTTCTTTGTCTTTGTATCTCCAAGACATGGCATAATGCCAGTAATCCTTACAAAATTCTCATTGAATTGAACAGAATGGGATTCATATCGACTGTCCTTTGGAGCATCTACATAGTCACATCCTTATTGGAGATAGTACTACATGGATCACATGCCTGCCCTGGGCGCAATCATACATTGAGTACTTCATGGATTTTGAGATGAAAGAGTAAGAAATGATACTGAGTCAAACTAGCATATGCTCCCAATTCAAAATAACTGGGTTTTTGACAGTAATGTGTTATATTATTTGCAGGTACAATGATTCCAAGATAAACAAAAGCCAGAGAAAGCTGTTTTTCTTAGTTGAACATGGACTGAGTTGAAAGACCAGTAAACTGTTTGACTTGGGACAAGTCACTTAACATCTATTGGTGTCAATTTCTTTATTTGTCAAATAAGGTTGTTTGGGGCAGGAGAGAAGCATGGTTTCATTAGATAATTGCTTAGGTCGCTGACAGCCTCTTCTATATACATACTGAATTAAAGAGGAGAAAGAAAAGGAAAACGTCCCTAATGGCAGCAGTCATTTGGAAATAATATTAAACCAAAATCATTTTTCTTAGAACTAATAAAATAGAGCCAGCGTTGTTTCTGATGAAGTTTATGTAGCAGAGTTCTGGAAGATGGATGGATGGATGGATGGTTAGATAGATTTTAAACCTCAAGAAGAGCATAAGTGAGCTATCAAGTGAGATAAAATATAAAGGTAGTAATGAACTATAAACTCATAAAGTATGAGGTTTAAGGCATTTATGATGTCAAATTACCTTTTATAAAAAAAATAAAATTGAATGCCTCCTACCAAAACAGTTTCTTTAGCTCAATGTTTGTAAGATAGCTGTGTTTTCAAGAGAATCTCTTTTGCAGGCTAACATTTAAAACAGGTGTCAAAAGTTCCTGCCCACAACTCTCCCAAGTGGGGCTCAAAAGAGATTAAAGTATAATTGGTAAATATTTAACAAAGTAAATAAAAATACAATAAAGTATAAATAATGTTACATTTTAAAAATTAAGTCAACATGGTCCTGCAGGAATCTTTATGTATGAATAAGTGGTCTCCTTTGTATCTGAGTGACATGAAAGCTTATGTTGCTCCATGGTGCAGTAGGTACAGCACTGGGCCTGGAGTCAGGAAGACTTGAATTCAGATCTGGTTTCAAGTACTTACAAACTGTGACCTTGAAGAAGTCATTTAATCTGTTTGTTTAAATCCACTGGGGAAGAAAATAGCAAACTACTCTAATATCTTTGCCGAAGAAACCTGATAGACTATACAGTGCATGAGGTCACAAAGAGTCAGTCATGACTGAACTGAACTATGACAAAAGTTCTTCACTATCTGTACGCATTAGAGCTTTGGTCACTTTCATTACAACACTGGACTTGAATCAGGCTTAAATCTATCTATTGACTATTTCCTTGAGCATAAGCTCCTTACCTCCAGCCCCTTGTTTCTAAAGCTTAAATGTTTAAATATATACCTGTAAAATTCAGAGGCTCTGAACTGTTCTGCAGCTTCCCTTCCATTACATAGTATAATTAATATATAATAATATATTACATATAATATATAGTTTCCCCATAACATAGCATAATTTTTTAAAAAGATGATCCCACATGAAACTGCAAATCTATTGTATACAACTTACTATTCCTTTTAAATATATAATAAAGCTATGTAAATTTCCTTTTTTCTCTCCTCCCACCCTAGAGATAATTACAATTGGGCAGAAATGAGTGTGTGTGTATACACGCACACACATATGTATGTACTTTTATTTATCAGTTCTTTCTCTGGTTAAAGATAGAAACTTCCTTTATATATGCCCTTTTGCAGTTAAGTTGGATATTTTTCATTCAAGTCTATTTTATTAAAATCAAAGCACCACAGTCTGCCAAAAACAAAACATCCCATATATGACAGTAACAAAGACTACTGTATCCGATGTCCTTCTCCATAAAGTAAGTGATTCCTCCATGAAGAAAGAAATCTGTTGTCCTATTGGCTAGCATTAGTCAGTAACAAGATCCCTAATTTGGATATTTATAATTGTCAAAATGAGTTATTTGTTCAAACTTGCTCCTAAAACTACGTTGTTGTTACTACATAAAACATTCTCTTGATTTTGCTCATTTCCCTCTTCATTGTTTCATGCAAGTCTATCCATGTTTTTCTAAGATCATCAAGTTCATCATTTCTTATAGCACAGTCGCATTCCATAACTGTACACTGCAACTTGTTCAGCCATTCTCCTACTGATGGGCATCCCTGCCATTTCTAGTTCTTTGCCACCTGAAAGAGAACCGCTCTCAGTATTTTAGAACATACAGTTCTTTTCCTTTTTCCCTAATCAATTTGGGAAATAGACTTAATAGTGCTATTGCTATCTTAATCCGCTGCTCTAATTAATAAAGGCTCATTACCAGTATTACTGTCTTCCTGTGTGAACAAAAAGCCAAAGGAGAATATCTAGAAGTAGTGAATTTTTAAAGGTTAATTTGCAGGAAAGAGAAACTTTAAACATTTTCTACCTTAATACAGTTCTTTGATCTATGACAATACCAACTAAATCCCAAAACAGATACTTAAAAAGACTCAAGGTCATGGAAATCTGGTGAATAACACAGATCAGTGCTGAAAATAACCAGCTGCCTTTTCACTTCTCAGTGAGTAAAAGGATATCATTCCATGCATGTTCTTAGTATGATCTAAATTCTAAAAAAAAAAAAAAAATCTTAAAGTGTCCTATTTTTATTCAAGAAAACCAAGATACTAATAGGTTTAGGGGGGGATTTTTTGTTTGTTTTTGGAGAGGAGGAAGACAAGGCAATTGGAGTTAAATAGCTTGTCCAAAGTCACACAGCTAGTAAGTGTCAAGTTTTTGAGGCCTCATTTGAACTCAAGTCCTCCTGACTCCATTACTAGTGCTTTATTCACTGTGCTACCTACTGCCCCTAGGCTTTTATACAGTATAAAAATATTTTTTATATTCAACATTTAAAATGTAACACCATGAGTATATGAAGTACTGAAACAGACAATAGAGTCAATCTTTGGTGGGGAAAGGTTAGTATAAATATGTCTAGGCTGCAGATCTCAGAGGAATGGAGCCATTGTGCAAGTTCCATTTTCTTTTATGTGCTCAGGACCAATTGATGCTTAATTAATATATGTATCAGAGAGGAAGTTTCCTGATTAGGGTGTGAGCTCATCAGCTGAGCTATCTCTGATAAAAAGAAATAGAGCTACTCAAAGAATACAGAATTCTCTGCTGGGGGAGAATCCCTAGGTTAGAATTTCTGAAGTGGAAGTTGAAACCACAGAGGAATATGGTGAACCCAACCTAAAGTGCAGTAGAGGAATCTTCCAGGATAAGACAATCCTTTGAGTCTATGCTTCACAAACTGAATGTCTAAACTCTATGCCTTGGATAAACAGCACTAAACCTTGGGTGGCAGGGGAACTCTGGGAAAAGTGGTTCCTTTTCATGTTCTTGCTGTTTTAATCCTGAGGTTAAAAATTTGTTCTCTGTTAAAAGTATCTCATAAACCTACTGCACTCTGAAGCTGGGACGACAGTGGGGCCCTGCCTGAGGGCTCCTCTGGACCCTCTTGGCTTTATAGTGATTATCAGTACTAACTGTTGCTGTTTCCCTCCCAGACTGATGTCTTTTTCTTGGCCTCATTAAAGGAGCCATGCCCTCTTTAACAGTCACATTCAATGAATGGGTATTGTCTCACCCTAAGTGAGTACCTGCAAAGTCCTTGGCCTAAAAGGGTCAAGGTCTCCCAATGCATCGGGGGTCATCTCCAGTCATCCTGAAAAATATCTGATCACTGGATTCAGATGGCTCTGGAGGAGAAGTGAGGCTGGTGACCTGCACAGCCCTCCCTCACTCAAAACAAAGTCAAGTGCAAGTCATGTCATTATTTCTCTGATGGCATGGTCTTCTTTGGCAACAAAGGACGAACACAAACAATCAGGGAAATGGATCTTTCAAGTGATATGAATCAAATTCAGATAAAAAGAGAGACAGAGACATAGAGAGAGTGACAGACACAGACACAGAGAGACCCGTGGGTGCGTGCGTACACACAGAGATATAAAGGACTGTGAAAATTTTACCTTTTACTTGCCTTAATTTTCCAACTTCAGAAATTCTAAAACAAATATTTTGAAATCACCCTTTTCTTGTGTTTGAAGGTAGAACTAGATGTGATTTCTTAGAGTAATGCCTAGTTAGCTGTGATTTTTCAAGCTGTCCTTGAAAAGATTAAGAGTGCATCAAAGGATTCTCTGGCAGCTTGCTTAACCATTAAATTAAGGCTTCTAACTAATTTTGCCCCCTGTAGTATTATATGCTTATTATTATAGTAGTTTCCAGTGTTTTCTTTCCTGTTATACATGGCTCCCCCACTCTCAATCCCAATATAGGAGTGCTTGTGGGAAGAAGACATTCCCTGAAATCTATTTGATATGAAACCTTACATCTGGGCACAACACAATGGTATCATGAAGCAAGGGTTCTGACTGGTATGAATTTTCTAAGATATAAGCAATAAAAAAAATATTTGCAGTGCAGAGGATTGGCAGAGACAGAAGATACTGTGGTAGAAAAAGGTAGCAGGTTACAGTAGAAAAAAAGAAAAAATACTAGAATTCACTATGGAGATTGCACTCGTGTATTAAAAGTTTGAGGAATGAGGAAAATGATTTTTTATTGAGTTTTCCCTTGTTATTTATATTATTTTTCTGTCTAAATTAAATCCTTTTATTTTTTTTTAAATTTAAGATCGTTACCTCCTTGCTTCATAATGGAGTCTGAACTGAATATTTCCATGATTATAATTATTTAAATTACCTCCAGTGATAGCAAGGGTTCCAGAACTGAGAGAGACCAGTGTTACACCATGAAAATGTATTGAGGGTATTGCATATGTGTATGTGTGCTTGTAAGAGTGTATAATTGGACCTTTAATGTCAAAACAACTACATTTACATTTCAATATAAAAGTCAAAGTTTACATAGAGTTTTAAAGTGAAAATTGAAAAAAGCATTTTTAAACAAAGCATCAGCAGCATACTGATGAAGATTCCTACCCACAGTATAAGTGAAAGATTAAGTGAAATATTTGAAAGCTCACATTTTAAAAATCATATTCTGGATAGATTTTGAGTGAATAACATGACAGTTCATTTCACAGAGCACAGTGCCTTGAACATAATAGGCTCTCAAACATTGCTTGCAGAAAGACATTAAAACTAAATATTTTCTTCTAATTTTAACTCTCATATATAATTAATATGAAAAGTCAGAGGGGATAAAAATTGCAGTGGTCCTAGAGATTACCATATGCTCCTGAACGTTATACCAATGAAACAAGTTCTGGAAGATTCTACAGCTGAAAGCTAACATTTAGAATTCTTGTGAGAGTTTATCTTCTGTGTGAGGGGCCCATCAAAGCTAATGCTCATCACCAGTAGACTAGCCATTAGGTAATGAATTCTTTAGACATGACAACCCATGAATGAAAGAAAAATACAAGAAAAACTTCTAGTCCTACGTTGTCTCTCTGTGTTTCTGCAGTGATGGTACAGATAAAAGGACAAAGGGCTAGAGGACCTTAAGTCTACAAATATCATTTTAAATATTGGTACTCCTGTAGTGGGATTATAAAATTAGAGTTTTAATGTTGGAAGGTGATTCAGAGCACATCTAATCCAAAGCCCTTATTTTGCAGATAAAGAAACTGAGGCCCAGAAAGAATAAATGATTTGTACAATGTAACAGAGGTAGTAAGTGGAAGTTCCAGGAAAATAATTCAGAATCTCTGGTTCTAGATCTAGCTCTACATACACACAGACACACACCCATACACACATCCTACACACACATCGTTGTTTAACAATCAGTGCATTGATAAAACTATCCCTTAAGGACTGGAAACACTTCAACATTGAAATTCTCACTAGCAATAAATAAAAGAGACCTAAGGAAACTGCAGTTAAATAGAATGTCTCACATATTCTACTTGAAAAGAGAACTAAATGCAGAAGGAGTATGACCTTCCTCTCATCCCACACCCTTCATCTCTTACAGCATGTCCCATGAGGGAAGGGGACAAGGGGCTAGGTGATTTCCATCTGACCCTAAGAAATTTGCTCCTGTGCCAGGAGACTTCCACTTCCTACTGCACTCTCCTGTTCCATTGCCTTTGGCGAGGAGAGGAGCTGGATCTTTATCTGAGTGTTCCGTTACATTTCTTGATGCATATATATGTCTACTGAGACAAAATAGCAAGGGGTCACAGGAATGATTTCCATCTGTGTCAGTTCAAGACAACTTCGATCTCCTACTGCCAGTCTAATCTCCCAATTTTTGATGGCAAGAGAAACAATCTTCCCTTTAACCTTCTTTCTTCTGCTGCACCTGTCCCTTGAGAGGAGGGGAAGAGGAAATGCAGTAGGAAGTCCCATCTCCTACCATGCAAGTTTGATTAACATCTCTTGCTACACAGTTTCCTGTCTAGTCTCCACCTGTCACAGAGGGAAAAGGAATAGTGAAATGGGACTCCAGTCTGTTCATCTTTTTTTTTATCTCATTTCCCTTTTCTCAAGCCTGATCTCCACCCTCCTATGAGAAGAATGTCTTCCACTCAAAGATGATGAACATTTCTTACATAATCCAATGATTCTGAATTCCTGTAATCTATCATCCAAACCTCATTCCCCAAACCCTACCACCTGATTCCTCATTCCTATCGCCTTTAATCGCACTCCTACTCCCAAGTTCTGCCTCTATCTCCTCCTTTACCTGTCTTACATGAAGTCTTTGTTTCTTTCTGAGACTAACCCTTCCACCTGTAAAAAAGCAATTCCATTCCACCACTTCTCTTCCAAAAGATGCCCCTTTATATATCCTTACTCTATCACCTATTTTCAATCTCTTCCAGTCTACTAGCTCCTTTCCTATTGCCTACAAACATGTCCATATCTTTCTGAGCCTAGTGACTTTGCACAGCCCTGCCTCACTTAAATCAAATTCATTTTCAAGTCAGGACTTCACATTCCTGATGCCATCAGTCATCTTCAGGAATGAAGATACACACAGCAATAGCTGCCCCACTGGGGACCCAACTGATTGGTTCAATTTGGGCAATACTGCACCTTCTTTTCTTCCTCCCCATGGAGAATAATCCACTTGTATATGGATGTTCTGCCCAAAGGAATATAAATTTCTTGAAATAGTACTCTGGGAAACCAGACTTTGATAAAGCCCTTTGGAATTTGAGTGGAGCTACTTGATAATGCCTTAAATTACAGTCATTCTGACTCTCACTGACTGGCCAATAATGGCCCCCAACTCAAGCTTCAGTTGCTTATTGCTTTTTGGGGGAGTTTTTTTGGCTCAGAGTGAATGTAAGTAGCAATTGTTTCTATTCTGTCCAGAAACCCAGAGGATCTTCCCCTCCCATACTGATTTTTTTTTTTTGAGTACGTAAAAGAGGCATTTCTTTTTGCCTAATTTCTTACCTAACCTTAATCTCTGAATGAGTGTTGTCTAAGACAAACCAAGACCTGGGAAAGGCTTTAGCTTAGAAAGGCCAAGGTCTCTCACTGAATTGGAGTTGTCCTGATCTATATCTTGCCACTGGAAATAGCTCTGGAGAAGAGAGTGAGACTGGTGACTTGGCACAGCCTTGTCTTACTTAAATCCAATTCACTTGCAAGTCAGAACAACACCTTCCTAATGCCATTGTTCCTCTTCAAGAATGAAGACCAAAAATGTCCATCTCTTCCCCATCCTCAAAAAACTCTCACTTGATCCCTTCTATTCCCACTCACTCCTGTCCTATAACTCTTTTGTCCTTTGTGGCTGACCACCTTAATTTACAATAGGTAGGTGCCCTCTTATTCTCCTCTCATAACCCTTACAATCTGGCTTCCTCCAAATCTATTCTCTCCAAAGACCATCTCAAGTGATCGCTAGATTACTGAATCCATTGACCTTTGCTCAATGCTCATTCTCCTCAACCTCTATACAGCCTTTGACATTGCTACTTAGCACCCTCCTCTCCTTGCTATTCTCTTCTGTCTAGTCTCTTCCTACCTATCAGACCACTCTTTGTCAGTCTTCTTTTTTGGATCTCCATCTAGATCATGCCCTCTAACTATTCTACAGGATTCTGTGCCTGTACTCTCTTCTTTTATCCCTCTGTATTTTTTCCCTTGATTATCTCATCAACTCTTGTTCTTTTAATTACTTTCATTATGTTGATGACTCTTAAATTTTAACTGGATGTCCAGTAGACATTGTAAACTCAGAATGTCCAAAATGTAGTCATTATCCTTCCTTTCAAATCCTTCCTTCCAATTTCCCTATCCCTATCACGTTTCTAAAGTGAACAAAACCCTTGAGGGCACTGCTATTCTCCCAGTCCCTCAAACTGACAACCTAGGTATCATCTTTGATTGTTCACTGTCTCAACTCACCCCTCCTTCACCATATCCAATCTGTTATCAAAACCTACTGATTTCACCTTTGCAACATCTCTCCAAAGAGTAATATGCCCTTCTGTCTGCTGACACTGTCATCTCCCTATTTTAAGTCCCTGTTACCTCACATCTGTATTACTGCAACAGCCTGTAGGTGGATCTGCTTACCTCAAGTCTCTCCCTACTCTGATCCATCCTCCATTTAGCCACATAAGTGATTTTCCGAAAGAATACTACTCAACAAACTTCAGTGGTTCCATATCATTCCATATCCATATCCAACATCTTTGATGTTCAGTGCACAAAACTCTCTATGCCTCGGTTCTAGACATTCCTCTGCCTGTCCAGAAGCCTGCAGTGCTCTGCTTCATTTCTAACCACTGCCTTCCCTGGCTTCATTTAAATTGTAGCTAAAATCCTATGTTCAAGAGAAAGCTTTACCCAATTCTTCCTAATTCTAGTGCGTTTCATATTTTGATTACTTCCTATTCAACCTGTGTATAGCTTCTTTGCATATATTTTTCTGTTATCTCCCTCATTAGACTTAGCTTCTTGAGGGAAAGGATTGTCTTCTGCCTTTCTTTTGTATAGCTGGTGCTTAGCACAGTACCTGGAACATATGGTAGATGTTTACTCCATGTTTACTGACTGACTGGTTTGACAGGCTTAGTTTGATCATGTTTCTAAAGTGAACAGTACATTTCTTGAAATACCTAATCATCTGGTCATGTAGTGCATGTAAAATTTTTTTACATGTCACCATGAAAATAATTTTATGGTTTAATATCTATTACAGAAGATGAAGTGGTTGTGAAATTCTACAAAGTCACAAAGGACTTAAACCAAGTCCATATATACTTTCATATTGAATGAGAACAATATGAAGTTGAAACAGGACAGGGTTGTAAAAATACTTTGGAAAATGATTTAGATTTCAGAAGCAAAAGAAGCTAAGGCTTGTACGTAATTCAGAAACCTCACAGCTATATATCATAAATATTATGTTCTAGAATAGTATCAGAAGACAAAGTCAATAGCAAACTCAAACATTCACAGAAAGGAGTTCACCTATTGTTCTATAAGCCTTTATTTTTTTTCTCCAAACATTGTTAATATAGCAGTAGACTATGGAGGCTGTCCCATAGTCATTCTTTGCTCTTGTTATATAATCAGACCATTGTAATTTTTTGTCTTACATTTCTCTGATGACATAATTTTTGTCTGTTTTGCAGACTTAATAAGAACACCAAATAAAAATAACCATATTTGTAACTGACAAACCAATGATTTTTCATAGCAGAAGTCAATTCAGCAACAATCCAGAAGGGGAAAATCAAAATATATGATATACACTTACAACAATACCCAACTAACTTTTTCAAACAGCCCATTGAAACCAATACTGGTTTTGATAAAGACAAATTCATTGACCCAACTATTGAATTTCCTATAAATTCTTAAATATGGAAGGTAATTGATTCAGTGAAGAGATTAAAAAAAATAATCCAGAAGCTACCTCAACTAACATATTCTGGTCTGGGGTGGGGACCCTAAGGCCTAGAGTCCACTTTTGGCCCTCTAGGTTCTCATGTGCAGCCCTTCAAGACCAAACTTCCCAGAACAAATCTCTGTAGTAAAAGGATTTGTTCTGTACCAAAGATCTGGAAGGTGACATGTGGCCTTGAGGCCACAGGATCCTCACCTCTGTAGTCTCTCTGCCAAATGAAGAGACACAGCAGCCAGAGATTTCAGTGGTGAAAACACAAATTCATAAGACATAGTTTGCAAAGGCAGTAGTAGAGGATGATGGGCAGTGTCACCTAATAAAATAACAAACGAGAGAGGGAAAAAAGAATCTACCGAAAGTCAAACAACATTAAGAGAGATCATCCCAAGAAAATTCAAGGATGAATGAATTTAAGGAAGACAAAAAATGGAACAGATCTGGCAATATTTCTTTAACAGACTATTTTCGACAATGGAACTACCATGATTATACTCTGCCATATCTGCACCTGATAAGCTATATAAGGAAGAAGAAATGACATTAAAGCTATAGTAGGAAGAATAACTAGAGCAAACTTGATATAGTACTAAGAAATTGTGCTTGAGACAACATAGTTTTGAAAACATGGAAAAACTAAATTTCAAGATGTGAGAGAAGGCAATATATCAAACAACTGGCAAAAAAATAATAAACCCAGATTGCATTATTACTGACAAAAGCAATCAAGAAGACTTCAATAGTTACTGACCCATATGTCTATCTTTTCATCTTTCTCAAATCTTAATCAAAATGATCCACACATATATCAGTGTATCTTTGATGAAAGTATAGAAAAGGAACAAACACGCTTTTACAAACAATTTTATACAATAGACAATGTCTTCACAATTGCCTAATAGGTATGAAGAATTCAATATGCTACAGTGTTCATATGTTAAATATTATGTATTTATGTTTTAAGCATTTGGCTTGTTAGAACAAAACATAGCCTTAAAGTTGTCCTGCAATATTTCTAGGCATATGTTTCTATTGTAGAAGATTATTTGACAGATGAAAAACAAAAATAACTTTGTTCAAGATTAAAGAAGTTACAAAAAGATTACATATATATACATATATATGTATAAGTATACACATACAGTAAATGTATTTGACTCTGTCATGGAAGATATGTAGATCAGGGTACAAATGGAAGAGGAGTTTCCTGTACATGACTGGGTTTCCCAAATGCTACTTTTGTAATTGATATCTTGGGGATTACACAAAGCCCTATGTATTATAAGGCCTCCTTAATGAGATCCACAGCAACTCAAAAGAAGTTGACCTAACAATCCACATATTAAAAATGTGGATGAAAAGTATTTATTTTCCATTATCATCACTAACAGCAAGAATCTATTAAGCACTTAGTGTGTTCTAGTCAACGTGCTAAATACTGGGCATACCCTAATAAAAGACAAAACAAGGTCCCTGCACTCAAGCTCCACACTATAATGAGAGAGACAACATTCAAACTACCAGGTATATTTAAGAGATATACAGAGTAAATGGAAGGTAATCTCAGAGGAAAGTCAAGAGCTCAAGTGGTAATTAGAGGATAACCAGAAAAGGCCACTTCCAGCTGGTGAGATTGGAAGTGAGTCTTTGGCAGCCTATTATGCCGCTGCATCTTTAAAACAGAAGTCAGATGGACACTTAGTTCTAGAATTAAATAGAAGAAGGCAAGCTAAAGTAATTGTAAACAACTCTATAATGATTTCAACAATCACAAATTTCTCTGTTACACAAAAATGTCTTTTATATTTTTCTAGTGATATGGATTGCTATGAATCATGAAATAATAAAACTTGTGGAGACTCAAAATTGTGGGTGACTTAGTGTGTGATAGAGAGACATATGGTAAGTATAAATATGCTGCATCATATTACTAAAAAAAAGTGAAGTATGAGGCATGGCATAAATCATAACATGAAAGAAATTTATGGGTAGAAGAGGAGGTGGACCAGCTATCGAGCCAAAGTGATGGATAACAGATGAGAGACAACATGACTAAGCATATTTATATTCATGGAATTATAAAAACCTAGAGAAAGGCCTCCATTTGCTTGGCTCCTCCATAGAGGATTCATAGAATGAGGACATGAACTAAAACTAGCCAGGATAAGATGATCTGTAATCCTGGTGGCACAGTGGAAAGAGGGCTGGGTTTAGAGCTGCTCCCTTAGAGAAGATCTGGGTTTAAGTCACTGAACACCTCTAACCTCATTTTTCTCATCTACAAAATCAGAATATTAGATTAGATGACCTTAGAAATCCCTCCCCCCGAATAACTACTTAAAATGCTAATGGTTGAACAAATTTTGGGTGTCTAATACTACTGTGCTCTAAGAAATGATGAGGCTCTTGATCTTAGAAAAACATGGAAAGACTTGCATGAAATAATGAAGAGTTAAATAAGCAGAACCAAGAGAACGTTGTGTACAGCAACAGCAATAGTGTTTTAAGAATGACTTTGAGTGATTAATTTTGACTATTATTAATGCCCAAATTAACTATAAAGGACATATAAAAAAAGATGCTATCTGCATCCAGAGAAATAATTACAAACTAGAAGTATGTATATAATAATCTGTATATGCATACTATGTATAAATGTATACATAGATGCATACATATACATGTGTACATATATATCTGTATGTGTCCAGTGGTAACCATCTGGGGGGGTAGGGAGGAAAGAAAAAAGAAAAAAAGGAAATTTACATAATAACTTTGTTGTGTATTTAAAAGGAATAATATAGTTGTAGATAGTGAATTTTCAGTTTCATCTGGTCATCTTTTTTTATTATAGTGCTATGAAAATCTTGTTATATTTAATAAAAAAATTAAATTTAAAATGCTTATATATAGGAATTACTCACATTGATGAGATAATGTACTAATGGAAAAAAAAAAAAACACCTGGAGTACTATGTCCAGTTTTGCATACCACAGTTTAAGAAGGGGATTGATGAGGTAGAAAGTGTTCTGAAGAGGGTAACAAGCTTGGTGACCATCTTTGAGACTGTTGAGTATGAGAATCAGTTGAAGGGACTGGGGATGCTTAGTCTGGGGAGTAGAAGGAGAATTGTTTTCAAGTTTTCAAGTCCTTCATCAGAAAGGCTATCACTTGGGGAGAAAGATCACACTGGTTCTATTTCATCCCAAATGGGTAGAAATAGTAATGATAGGTAGTTAGACAGTTATAATGATGCAAATTTGGTTTTGCTATCAGGAAAAAAATTCCTAAACATTAGAGCTATCCAGAATTAGAATGAGTTTCTTCAAGAGATCATGGATTCCCCCTCATTTGGAGGTTATCAAAAAGAATCTGGAGGTTTTTTGTAATTTATGGTATAATGGGCATTCCCTTCAGGTGTGCAATGAACTTAATTGCGACTGTGGTCCTTTCTAACTTACAAACTCTTTGATTGTGTAACCATTAGGGGTTAATAACTGGGTAGATTTATCTAATCTTTTTAAAACACTTTGTAAAAAGGGAAAATGCAACACAATTCCTCCCCACCCCACCCCATGTACACTTTTGTAGATTTAGGTAGTACTAAATTGGTATGTTAAACGTACTCTAACTTACTGCCGTTTGTTGGACTATATCACAGCCTCTTTAAAGAGAAGTGATTTGCTGAATGAAATCTTTTTAGAAGAGCCTCCTTATCATAAAAGCTTGATAGTGCAATGGATAGAGCACAGGACTTTGAGTCTGGGAGACCTGAATTTGAATTCTGCTTTTGACACAAACCAGCTATGTAACTCTAAACAAGTCACTTTAACTTCTGTGTCTCAGTTTCCTCCTCTGAAAAGTGAGGATAATAAGAACACCTGTCTCCCAGGGTTCTTTTGAAAATCAAATGAGTTAACATGTGTTACCATAAAGCACTATTAAATACTAGCTATAAACAGTTTCTAGTTGCTATAGCAAACTGTTTCAATATTTTCTGAGATTCTAAAAATAAAATTTTTCTATCCTACAGTATGTATATCATGGGGACTTAGTAACATATATCCCCATAGATTTTACTGGCAAGACACTTAGCAAGGAATTCATTTTCTCAGTAACAGCTGTTTTTCCTATAAAGGTGGTTCAGGGACTGTATTATCTTCCGGTAATTGCCTGCTGGCCTATCTTATAGATGCAAGACAACCTAGTACAAAAATAACTGAACAGAAAGCCTTGTCTGAACGTTAATATTTTTGTTGTTTCGCAGTATAGGACCTGCATCCATGAAGACCTGAGTTTGTGTGTTTGTTGTTTCACAGTATAGGACCTGCATCCATGAAGACCTGAGTTTGTGTGTTGCCTCATTCACTTACTAGCTACGTGACCCTGGTCAAATCACTGAAACATCTCTGGGGCTCAGTTTTCTTATCTGTAAAGTGGAAATAATAGTACTTAGCTTGTAGAGTTGTTGGGGGAATCCAGTGAGATAACTGAGGCAAGGCACTTTGTAAATCTTAACATACTTTAACCTTTGGAGAGTTATGCCAAAGAGTTAAGACTAAAAAAAAAAAATCAGGACATAAAGAAACTATTGCAATCTGTTTTTTATTTTCTTATGAGGCCAATTTTAAGCTAATGGCCTACTACTGGAAATATGAGTTCTTAACTTTGCGGTTTCTCAGAGCCTAGGTCAGCAAGGGTAGCTCCCTACTTCTATAAGAACAGATGTCAAGTCAGCATGACTCAGACTCTTCCCCAGTTCCCCTGTCTTTACTCTTGTGACCGGTTACAGTGATCAAAGGTCCCAAAGTACACACCCACAGAACAGAGGTCAAATTAAAATCTTAGTTTCCTACCCACGACTGATATAGAGCTTTCAAGAAATGAGGAGAGGTGATTCCGATAAGCAGAAGGTTGAGGCATATTTGGAGTTGCCTCCTTTCCCTTCCTACCTCTCAATTAAACCAGAAGCATACTCAGATGTCTGTAGCACTCCCAAACACTTAATCACTCATCTACAGCCCGCTTTACCTTCAGTTGCCTAGAAACAGTTACCTGTCAATAAATCTCATTTTTCTATGTAACTTTTCACTTCTTCCCTTTCCTCTTATGTTGACTTAGATGGTAGACACAAATGTGGATGTTAGATGCACTAAAACTATGCAATATTGTGTGGATACACACACAAATAAACAAAACAATTACAAGATTTACCCCAAAGTCATGAATTTGCAGTCATTTGTCACTAAATATAGGAATTAAAATGAGAAAAGGAATCTGATTAAACCTCTTTTTCATTTTAATACTAAAACAGCTAACATTTCTACAGCACCTACTATGTGCCAGGTGCTTTACAAATTATCACATTCTACCCTCTCAACAAACCTGGAAGGTAGGTGCTAATATTATTCTTATTTTACAGACTAAGAAATTGAGGCAAATGAAGGTTAAGTGACTTGTCTGGAGTCATGCAGATAGGAAATAGCTGAGGCCATTGGAACTCAAGTCTTAGTGACTTCGGGTTTAGAACTCTATCCACTGCCCCACCTAGGTAACACTAGTCACTTTTTCATTTAAAGGAAAATACATTGAAAACTTTGAAAAATATCATTGATATAAAAGAATAAAATACATTAGAGGTAATTCTTTTACTTTACTTCTACTGTCTACCTTGTTCAGAATTATTCCCAGTTGAAACTGAGAAACTTCACCACTACGGTTTCCAGGAAAGGGAACATGCTTGTTATATTCACACTGATCTCATCCTTAGGGTCACACGTTCAAGTTTATCTTTAAGTTTAATGTTCTTGTATTTGGAAGCCTCTCATCAATAGTAGGAGGAAGTAAGGAAGTCAGAGTCTGTAATTCATTCCTCTTGTGTAAAATACAATTATGATCAGCATGGAAAGGTACCTAAGCTCCCTCCAGTGATTTCTTTCAGTAGCACTACCTATCTGTTTTTTATGTTAAATTCATTGATCAAGGCTTTCTTTGATGTTCATTGTTACCATATTTTACCTGCATCAAAATGTTATTCGGGCAAGAGGAAAACCTCACTGTGTGAATTCTGTGGGCCCTGCAGCCTCTTAAAAATCACTATGAAAATACTAAAAGAAAGCTGTGAATTTTTTCCCTAGAAATCTTTAGTCTGGATGTCAGTATACTACTAAGTTTTCTAACCATGATTATAGCCTTAAGGTAGGAAGATAACTAATTTCTGGAAGTCCTTTTGTAAAATGAAAAAATGCCAATAGTATATCCATGTTTACATCCTGTTCAAATGTTCAAATATAAATATCCTCAAAAAAAAGCAGTATGGAAATCTAAGATCTGTAGTAAAAGTCTTTTGACTTATTCTTCAATCTAGCAATACAAAGGATCTTGTAAATATCATTGCATATATGTTACTAATATTTTATTTGGGAAATTGTCATTTGTAAATGAGTATTCTCTTATGGGTAGCAATCTGCTTTGTTTGTGTCTTAATTTTCCGTAATCAGTGCTCTACCTTACAGCGATGTTATGAAGTATGACTAATTAATGATTATCAAACATTTTGAAAATACAAAGTGCTTTATTAATGCTAAGCAATAATGCCAAGTATGTAGTACAGTGGTGTCAAACTCAAATTGAAACAGGTGCCACTAAACCATAAATAAGTATACCTATAGGCTGCATATTAACTAAGAAAACTACATATTAGTATTATCTATGTTTTATAGTATATGTATTTATATTGGTAAATATTTCTCAATTACATTTTAATCTTGTTAGGTATCTTGGGCTGCATGTCCAAGTGTTTAACACCTCTCCTGTAGTTGCATTTCAAAATCAGAGAATGACATGACTTGAACTTGACTTTGAGTGAGGGAGAGCTGTGCATGGTCACCAACTTCACTTTCTCCTCTTGAGCCATCTGGATCCAGTGACCAGATACTCATCAGAATGACTGGAGGTGACTCAGGATGCAATGAGCCTTTTCAGTTACTCACTTGGAGCAAAGTAATGCCCATTCATAGGCCTATTTAAGAAGTAGTTGAGGAATGCCCACTTTAATGAGAAAAAGAAAAAACAACTAAATCAAACTGGGAGGGAAAAAGAGACAGTTATTATTGATAATCACTCCAAGACAGGAGGGTCCAGTGAATCGCCCATTGAGTAGAGCTTGGGCAGGGACCTATCGTCCAATCTATGGACTTCAGAGTACGCTGGGTTTAAGATTTTAGGGAAGGAAGGAAGGAAAGAAGGAAGGAAGGATGCTAAAGGGAAGATACAAATGAAAAGTTAATTAATTAAAAATACTCACTTTTTTGCATAGTTATTTATCAAAAGCAGGTAGATAAAGGACATTAATATTGTATTAATTCTGAAGACCAGCACTAGTACAATTCAGGTAAACACCCTAGGCAATGTCTGAAAATTTTGTCCCCTTAAAACTCCAACTTTACAGTCTTCACTATAATGTGCACAATATGGCTTATCCCAAAATAAATTCAATTCAACAATAGAGGCACCATGGTGGTGCAGTAGATAGAACACTAGGCTTGGAGCTAGGAAGACTCATCTTTCTCAGTTTAAATATGACCTCAGACACTTACTAGATGTATGACCCTGGACAAGTCAACCACTGTTTCCTCATCTGCAAAAATGAGCTGGAGAAGGAAATGGTAAGCCACTCCAGTATTTTTGCTAAGAAAATTCCAAATGGTGTTGCAAAGAGTTGGACAAAACTGAAATGACTGAATAAGAACAATAAAAATAAGTAATAAGATAAATATTAAATTGTATTTAGAGTAGAATTCAGAGTAGAACAGTAAAAATATGAGCATTTACATAAAGAAATGTTGAGATTTTTAAATGCCCCAACTTGTTTTCTAGATAGCTACCTACCTCTCTTACTTGGCTCCATTCTAATCTCCTCTGAAGACTTACAACATTTAAAAACAAGCAAATAAACAATAAATCTCATTAACTATTCAACCTTGAACTTGGAAACCACGTCCCAGAATGCTGCACCATCTAGTCCAAGGGAAATCCACTGGGCAGGGAGAACATGACATTTTGATTCAAGATGAAAACATTTTCTTCTTTCTTGTAAGAAGGGATGCTTAGGCATTCACACTATATATTCAATTAAATTCAACAAGCCTTTACTAGCTTCCTCTTTGGCACAAAGCACTAAGGATTAATTTATTTATTTCTGAATATTTACATTCTTAATTACATCATAGACAAAAAATGACCCATTTATAAATAAGTTGATTCTCCAAGCAGAATACTGAAGTAGGACTAAGCTTTGAATTTCCTTAGAAGGCCTACACCAAGGTGCTAGACAAAATAAGTGCCTGATACATATTTGTCTATCGATTATTCAGTTATTTATGGTAGATAACAAATATATTATTGAGTTAAGATTAGTACAATTATTTTTAATTTAATAATTTAATAATCTTACAATTATTAATATTTATAGGAGTAATAGTGCACATTGATTTTTGTGTTTTTTGAAAACTGGTGATTCATACATGGCATATATATGGCACTACTCATTATGTTTTTAAGAAACATTAAGTTAAACTATTAAGAAACTTTACCCCTTAATCATCCAGATGAAGCAATTATAGTCATTTCTTTTCATAGTAGCTGAAAACTAATAACCTTTTATAGATAAGTAGCTAGATATAGATTATTAGTTGATAACCATACATATATGTGCTATGTATATAATGTATATGCGACATATATATGTCAAGAGTTGTCAAATATCTGAATTTGAGGAATGCTTTTCACCAATGAAAATCAAAAACCTACCTATAAGACCTGTTTCACTCAATAAATATTTATTAAGCACCACTGTAAAATGCCATTGATGCTTGTCATGCACAGAGAAAAAATATAAAACAACTAAATAGTTCCTGCTTTCAAGAAACAACATCCTACCGAGTGGTGGTAATGTCATAAATACAGATAAACAGATAATAAAATAAACGTAAAAACTTACACAAAATAATTTCAAGAGGGAAAAAACACATACCACCAGATGAACATGGTTAGCAAGACCAGTTAGGGTAAGTAGCCTATAGTAGCACAGCTAATAAATTCCACAGAGGTGGAATTTTATTCTAGGTATTCCTGACTTCATGTCTACTATTCTCTCCACTATTGCTGTTCTATATATTTATAACTAGAAAGAAATGTTACATTGAAGAATGAAAAGAACTGTCAGCGTATTTACTGTGTTTGTCAGTCTGCTTGTAGGCATAAATGACCAATGAATTTTAACATCAGCTACTGATTTTATTTAGGAGAATATCTTTTCATTAATGAAGATCTTGTGGTTCCTTTCCCTCCTAAACTGAAGATACATATGAAAGAAGGATAGAAATGTCATGTTAATCGCAAATTAAACATCACATCTAATGTTCTCCCTTGTAACAGCATCAGCAAAGAACATATAAAGGCATTCACGTGATATTTTCTTTCAAATCTATGAAGTTATTTTTTTATGAACCCACTTATTGGAACCTAAAGTGTCTTGCTTATTGATCTCTTTCTCTTAGTCTGACCCAGATCCACCTTCCTCATTTTGCACTTGTGATATTGTATCAGTCATGTTTTGAGTTTGACATGTTTTAAATTATGAATTTATTGGTTTTGGCAAAGTGAAGTATATTGGATATCACTGCTTTCCAAGTTCACATGGTAACAGAAAATAGGATGATTGTCCAGGGAAGACAGTAGAGTAAGAGGTATTCTTTAGGGCAGCTTTCCCCACCATCACACCAAATAATACAAGAAAGTGTTTCTGAAATCCAAAATGCTAGCAATGACAACAAGAAAAAAATAAAAGAACTTTCTAGGAGGCAACTCTCATTAAAAACAAAACAAAACAGTTCATGCTTTCAAGGAAATTAACTTCTTGCTGAATGGTGGGGCACAACATAAACATAGATAAATAGATAATAAAATATATAATATAAAAACTTATACAAAATAATTTCAAGAAGGAAAAAACATACAAGCAGTACTTCACCCCCGCCCCAGTCTACTCTATTTCCACTCAGCTAACTCAATAACTTTTGCTTAGTTCTTTATTATTCTGAAATAATTTTGAAGGTTCTTAGAGTTGCTCCATTGTCATTTTATGGTGACTTGCAGATTTTATTTAGATACGTTCAAATTCCTTGGGGAATTTTACCTCATTTTCCTTTATTGCAAAGTGTCTGTTTGCCCTCCTCAGTCAGTTTTTGTCTATCTTCATTAATCACTCTTTTGATTTTTGTATGAGGCTGAAAGGCACTTCTTAACCACCAATCTTTTCCCTCCTAATGACCCATCATTGTTTCATACCTCCCCAGCCTTTTTCTCAGACTAGGTCGGATGAATTCCATGGCTTTCACATGAATGCGGGGAGCCTGAGTAGCCACTCTAATTGGGCCGACTTTTTTATCTTTTCCTGTCCTGTCCCCAGACTTCACTCTTTCCTTTGCTATGGATTCACTTTAGACCTTAGGCTGGTGCTGGGAGGTTGGTTGTGAAGGAATAGGTAAAGGTTCCTCCAATGCATTGCTGAGAGGACCACTCTTAAGAACCTTCATACTTATATTTTCTTAAAGTTTTTGTGGCTCTTTCTACAAACTACCTGTTTCCCCCTGTATTGTATGAAACAATTCTAACTAGCACTACATTAATTTGTTTTTCAGGACTGCGCTTTTTATCTTTTCTTTTTATGTTCCATCTAATTCCATTCCTGCACTTAACAGATCCTGGAACATAGCAGGTGGTTAATAAAATGTTTGCTGGCTAACTGATTGATAGATGACCTCACCTAATTATTCTCTCTCTTTTTTTTTTTTGTTTTTTTCTTATTTATTTATTTATTTATTTAATTTTCTTACATTCATTTTCACAAATTTTTGGGTTCCAAATTTTCTCCCCTTTTATCCCCTCCCCCACCCCAATACCCCAAGCAATCTGATTTTCCCTATCTCCAATCTGCCCTCTCTTCTGTCATCTCTCCCTTCTCTTGTCTCCATCTTCTCTTTTCTCCTGTAGGGCCAGATGACTTTCTATTCCTCATTAACTGTATGTCTTCTTTCCTAGTTGCAACAACAATACTAAACAGTTGTTCCTAAAACTTTGAGTTCCAAATTCTCCCCATCCCTCCCTCCCCACCCATTCCCTTTGGGAAGGCAGACAATTCAATATAGGCCATATCTGTGTAGTTTTGCCAATGACCTCCCTGATAGTCGTGTTGTGTAAGACTAACTGGATTACCATCCCTCCTAATCTGCCCCTCCTTGTTTCTCTTCTGTCTTTTGATCCTGTCCCTCCCCAAGTGTTGACTTCAAATTGCTCCCTCCTCCCTTTGCCCTCCCTTCCATCACCCCCCCTTGTAATATCTCTTTCTCCCCCACTTTCTTATACTGTAAGATAGGTTTTCATACCAAAATGAGTGTGCATTTCACTCCTTCGTTTAGTCAAATGTGATGAGGGTAAAGCTTCTTGTTTTGTTTTTTTTTCTCAGCTCTCCTCTTTTTCCCTCCACTAAGAAAAACTCCTACCTGCCTCTTAAATGACATATAGTTACCCCCTTCCCTTTCCCTCTCTTTCCTCCCCCTACATTTCTCTCTCACCATTTACCCTAGTTTCTTTTAAGGTATGGTCCCATCCTATTCAGTTCAATCTGTGCTCTC
This sequence comes from Bettongia penicillata ogilbyi, assembly GCA_023548195.1. Classification (NCBI taxonomy): domain Eukaryota; kingdom Metazoa; phylum Chordata; class Mammalia; order Diprotodontia; family Potoroidae; genus Bettongia; species Bettongia penicillata. The sequence continues at coordinate 703,150 of JAJHZJ010000037.1, forward strand.
TATCTCTGTACGTGTGTGCATGTGTGTATGTGTGTGCATGCATGTACATGTGTGTGTGTGGTCCCACCAACTACCCAGATACTGAAAAGTTTTAAGAGTTAGAAATATTGTCTTTCCCTGTATGCGTGTAAACAGTTCACTTCTGGTAAGTCCCTTAAGACTTCTCTTTGCTGTTTCCTTTTTCATGCTTCTTCTCATTCTTGTGTTTGAAAGTCAAATTTTCTTTTCAGCTCTGGTTTTTTCATCAAGAATGATTGAAAGTCCTCTGTTTCATTGAAAGTATTTCAATTTCCCTTGAAGTATTATACTCAGTTTAGCTGGGTAGGTGATTCTTGGTTTGAGTCTTAGTTCCTTTGCCTTCTGGAATATCCTATTCCACGCCCTTCGATCCCTTAATGTAGAAGCTGCTAGATCTTGGGTTATCCTGATTGTATTTCCACAGTACTGCAATTGTTTCTTTCTAGCTGCTTGTAAGATTTTTTCCTTGAGCTGGGAGTTCTGGAATTTGGCCACAATGTTCCTAGGAGTTTCTCTTTTTGGATCTCTTTCAGGTGGTGATTGATGGATTCTTTCAATACTTATTTTGCCCTCTGGTTCTAGAATGTCAGGGCAGTTTTCCTTGATAATTTCATGCAAGATGATGTCTAGGCTCTTTTTTTGATCATGAGTTTCAGGTAGTCCCATAATTTTTAAATTGTCTCTCCTGGATCTATTTTCCAGGTCAGTTGTTTTTCCCATGAGATATTTCACATTCTCTTCCATTTTTTCGTTCTTTTGGTTTTGTTTGGTGATTTCTTGGTTTCTCATAAAGTCATTAGACTCCATCTGTTCCATTCTAATTTTGAGAGAACTATTAAATTCAGTGAACTTTTGAGCCTCTTTTTCCATTTGGCTCATTCTGCTTTTGAAAGCATTCTTCTCCTCATTGGCTTTTTGAACCTCCTTTGCCAATTGGGTGAGCCTATTTTTCAAGGTGTTAATTTCCTCAGCATTTTTTTGGGTCTCCTTTACCAAGGTATTGACCCGGTTTTCATACTTTTGTTGCATCTCTGACATTTCTCTTCTCAGTTTTTCCTCCACCTGTCTAACTTGCTTTTCAAAATCCTTTTTGAGCTCTTCCACGGCCTGAGCCCACCCACCACCCCCCTGGGGTGTCTGGGGTACTGAGGTCCCACCCTCCACGTCTTTCCCTGATGGCAAGGATACGTCCTCATCATCAGATCCGAAGGTCCAGATCATTTGCATTTGTTGGAAAAAACTCTCTATAGTCTTATTTTTCTTCCCTTTTCTAGGCATTTTCCCAGCCAGTTACTTGACTTCTGAGATTCCTTTCCACCCCCGCCTGGATCCGCCCAGCTAGTGCTTGGCCTCTGAGATTTAAATGGGCTTTCCTCCTGCTGGCTGTCAATCAGTGAGCTTTAGTTCAGGTGCTGGGGTGGGGCCAGGGCCGCCTCCGAGACTCTGATCCCTCAGGGGCTTTATGCAGAGACTTTCAGGAATGGAGCGGGTGGGGGCGGGGTGGGGGGCCCGCCTCCTAAACCCTGCTCCCTTGGGGGCTTTAAGCAGAAGCCTTCAGTAACAGAGCGGGGTGCGGGCAGGGCCATCTCCCAGGCTCAACTCCGTCAGGTCCTATGCAGGAATCTTCCGTAATAAAGATCCTGCCTGCCGCTGGGGGATTCCTGGGTCCCAGTCCGCTGCCGCCTCAGCCGCCGCCCACACCTCTGCCTCCGCCGCTTCCTGACCCCATCTCTGCCGCCGCCGCTTCCTCCCGAGGGGCCCGAGTCACGGAGACGCCCCGCTTCCCCTCTCCTCCAGCCTGGCCTTCTTTCTCACTGACCTGTAGCTTCTGTGGGCGGAGGGACTTTCCCGGCTGCCGGAGCTTCCGTCTCTGAAGCCTGCTCGGATCAGCTTCTCTGGGGCTGCGGCCAAGGCAGCGTTGGGGGTGGGGTCCACTTTCTGGGGCACGCCGGACTCTGGGGATGGGTCTCCAGGGCTCCCTGGAATGGAAATCTCTTCCACTCTGCTTCTGCACACCTTGTATTGACCCAGAAGTTATGGGGGACTCTTTTTACATTAATTCTATGGGCTTTTGGTTTCGGAGCTCGTAAACGTGCGTCCTTCTACTCCGCCATCTTGGCTCCGCCCCCCCTAATTATTCTCTCTTGAGCCAAGATCTGTTGATTTCACCTTTACCACACGTTTCCAGTATACCTCTTTCTCTCCTCTGATAATGCCACAACCCTAGTGCAGGTCATCACCTCACAACTGAACTATTTGTATAGTAGCTCTCTGGTGGGTTTGCTTGCCTCAAGTCTCTCCTAAATCCAATCTGTCCTCCATTCAGCCACCAAAATTATTTTCCTAAATTCTTGGTACAACCATATCTCCCCCTTACTTAGTGAATTCCAGTGGCTCCCTATTACCTCCAGGAACAAAATCAAAATCCCTTACCTCCACCCAAAGCCCATACTTTTTAATCCTGTCGACAGTGACCTCTTTGAAGTTCCCTGAACAAGGTTTTCCACTGGCTCTTGGCATTTTCTGATCAAGAACATCAACTTCTGGGGTAAGGATGCCTTCTTAATAAAAAAAAAAAATCCTAAGGAAATTCGATAGTAGTCTGGTAGATGTTAGGATTACCTTAAGTCTTATACCATATTCTGTAGTCATCCTTAAATTTATATATATATATATATATATATATATATATATATATATATGTATATAAAACCTAAATATGAAAGACCCCATAACAAATTAGAATAGATAGAAGAAGTTATCTTTTACTGCTACAGGAAGGGAGTGAGTCTTGACCAGAGAAGAGACAGAGAAAACCATAAAAGATAAAAAGGACAATATGGATTACCTCAATCAATCAGAAAAAGTGCAAAAGCCTTTGAATTAACAAAATAAAAAAATGAAAATTGGAGGAAAATCGTTAACTAGGAAAAATTTTATAGCCAATTTCTCTGATAAAGATAAGGAATGTAAAATATATAGATAACTGATACTAATATATAAGAAGGTTGAGAACTTCAAGGAAAATAGTGAGAAAAAACAAGAATAAGGCAATCATAACATTACCAGGTCTTTATGTATAGAAATTAGCTATCAATATTATTTATGATTGCTTAAAATTATTAGAAAATGACAAATTCAAATTTTGATACCAATTTACAATATGTGAAACATAAAACCAAATGTAGCCTGGCAAAAATCAGATCCAATACCCTTTTCTCTCTAAAACAGACACCAAAAGGAAATTATTATTGAGGAAATTACATTTTCTTTCTTATATTTGCTGTACTAGATTTGGTACAGGAATACAATTCAATGAGGGAATGATAGAAAAAAGTTAACAGGAGTCACAAGTCCAGAAACAATGAAACAGTTAAAAATACATTGGTTTGTGAGTGTTCAAAAATATTGACAATTTTCATGCTCATTTGTATTGAATGTATGTTACTTAGGTATGCAAGTGTTCTTTTTAGTTGCCAGTGGCAAAGTTAGATACAATGACTTGCAAAATTTCAATAAACAGAAGCTATTTTATTGATATCTTTTGAAAAAGGACACCTCCATTTTATGAACTTTGTTCATCTGGATAAGAATCGATTGAAGTTCTTCACTAAGCACGAAGGCCAATCCTAATCTCTTTCATATGTCATTGTTCAGGCTAAGATGAAAACAGAAAGAAACAATAAGGAACAGTATTTATGAGAGTAAGATTTTGAGGAAAAGGTTTTTGGAATGAAATCTTGGAGCCAGTTCATAGCCATATATTAAAAAAAAAAACAAAAAAAAACCTTTTAAATGAGCTGTTTGGGATGGTCTCTCCTTGGTGTTCTCTTTCTTACTCAATTTTTTTGTTTTGTTTCTGCCCATAAATGTGAATGGTACCCTAGAGGCTAGGTGATATTAGTCACAAGTACTATATTCTGACAGTGGCCAGAACAGATACAGATGTCCAAATCTATCATCCTCTATTTGAACAGCCTGTTTAATTCTGCATGCAGCTGTTGACTCTGAATGTTTTAAATTCTTTCTCTGGTATAAAAAACCATAAACACTTGGGTTTTATTAGACACCTTCTCCCTGACCTCTAAACCTCATTTCATTTCATTTTCACAAACTCTTTCATTTTATGTACAATTTAGATCTAATGAGTCTCACGTTTAGCCAGGATCTCTGAGTTGAGTGTCTCCAATAATATTATGTCCCAAGATATCTTTGTCCCCCTCCTCTTCTTTGATTATCCAAATGACTTATAATGAAAACAGTAAGAGGACAAGCAGCATTGCTATGATTTTAAAATAAAGTTCTTGGCCTTTTACAAACAGGATTTAGTCAATAACTGAGAAAGCAAATGGAGAAAGGAAGGAAGAAGAGGAGAGAAGATAAAAAAGGCACCCAGGAGAAATACATGATCATCACATAGGGCTTGAACCTGAAAGAATTTGGTGTCTGAGCTAAAATATATTTGTAATAATAGTATTGTAGAAGCACTATGTTACAGTGGCTAGACAGCCAGTCTCAGAATCAGAAGACTTTGGTTCAAGTTTTGCCTTTAAAAGATACTGGCAAATCCCTTACCCTCTCAGAGCACCAAGCAACTAAGATTCTAAGTTGCAGAGAAGGTGTTGTTTGCATTCAGAATTCCCTAGTACGGTAGTACCAGAAATCTAATTTTAAAATCACAGATACAGCTAGAAAATACCTTACATGTCATTTAGTAATGCATTAAGCACTTACTATATGTCATGCTAAGCTCCAGGAATGCAAAAACAAAAGATGTTTTGGTCCTCAAATAGCTTAGATTCTGATCAGGGACGACAGTACATAAAAGGGAGCCCAAGAAGAGAAAGTACCTGAGGAGTTAGGGCTGCAAGTCCTCAAGGTCAGAAGTATAGTTAGGCAGAGGAGGAAGCATGGTCAGCCTGGGCCCAACCCCCAAAATGGAACTGAAAGGAACTTGCCAGTGGGAGGAAGAGACCAGCAACATGGAGGGATATTAAAGGCTCCTGGTGCTGAGGAAGTTTTCTTAATAAAAAAGCAGCCTGAGTCACCTTGAGGTCAGAAGCACAATAAAGACAGGAATGAAACATAGGCCAGCCTCAGTCCAACTCCAAAATGTCCAACCCCCTCATTTTACAAATAATAACGCTCACTCAGAAGGCCATACTTGCAAAATAGAGCCAAACAGAGTTTTGAATCTAGTTGGTTTCATTCTAAATCTACTAGGTTGGTTTGTTTTTTGCATTATACACTGTATTTCCCTCAGTGTCCTCTACTTTCTCTATTTATATGTGTAGACACTGTTCACTTCATCCCCATATTTTCTTTGGTGTCTTCTCTTAGTCATCACAAAAACGGAAGCATGCTCAATGGATATAGACAGTTTTGGTTGCAAGCCAAAGACTAGGCAATTTTCCTAATTGTAGTTCTTTTATTGTGGTCTTTTCATTGTTTACATGAGAGTAATCCAACCTATCAGCAAAGTGATTGTATATAAACTTCCCCTTGCTGTGAATGAACACTTTCTTATGATTTTCTCTTTTTTTTGCCATGGGCCGCTGAGTCCTGCTGTTTAGAATAAAAATATCCTTCATTCATGAATGCAGAGATCTGTTTCTTTCTGAGCCAGTCCTGTCCACAACCACAAAATAAGCTTGGAAGCTAAGTTATGCTCAGGAAATCGAACTAGTATGCCCTCTTCAATGTATCTCCCCACCAAAACAAGAAAACTAATTTTGATTTCAATGTTCACTTCATAGAGTTTGCCTTTTCCAGACAACCATTAAGGCAAATACCTAATTTTTGGTATCTCTTGATGGCTGTCCTTAATCTGCCTATGTGCCAGTCTTGGCTGATATTGAAGCTTGAGACAGCTCCTATTTGTAGGCAGGTAGCAATATATTCAGATATTTAAATAACAAATAAAGGAGGGAAAAATAAACAATTCACTTCAATAACCACTCTACTATATGCAAGGCAGTGCCTTAAGTGCTAGGAAGTAAAAAAAAAATGAAAGTCACTGTGTGAGAGACACATTATATTGGGGTTGGGGGGACACAACGTAGTCACAAATAAGGAAATACAAAGTAATTGTAATTTGAGGAGACTGAGCTTTCCAGCAATTGAAGCTACCAATAAAAGCTTTATGTAAGAAGGTTCACTAAATGTAATTCAAGGAAACTAATGATTCTAAAATAGGAAGGTTCAAAGGTAATGTATTCTAAGCTTGTGAAGAGTGTCTACAAAACCACAGAGATGCCGTGTGAAATAATTCAGTAAATAACCATTGGACAAGTTTGGTTAGAACACAGAGAGTATGAAGGGGAATCGTGAAATAAACCAGGAAAGGTAAGCTGGAACCAGCTTGTGAAGGTCTTTACATGCCAACCTGAGGAGTATGTATTATTTAGTTTCAGCTTAGAATAGTCAAAGATATTTCATCAGATGAGTGACATGGTCAGTCCTGTGTCCTGGCAATATTAATTTGGGAGATATAAGGAAGATGAAAAGAGGAAGAGCTGAAAGCAAAGTAAACACTTAGGAGATTACGATAGTAGCTCACAGAAGGAGCTATTGAACATTTGAGGAGAAACCCAAGGTGTGATGCAACAGAGGGCATGGATGTAGAACTGATGAATGTGCTGAGTTGCCTGGATATGAAGCATGATGGAAGTGACTCAAAGATAACTCTGGAATTACAATCTTGGGTGAGTAGAACAATAGCAGTGTCCTTAATAAAGTAGGAAAGTTTGGAGAATGGTCAGATCTCAGAGGCAAGATTAGTTCTTTCTTATAGGATTTCCAGATTGAAGTATCCAACATACAGTTCAGGAATGAGATTAAAGCTGGTTTTATATATTAAGAAGTTCATGAGCACTGATTTATGTATTCATTTCATAAACCAAACAAGGGATATGTTAGTTCCAAAGAAAATATATTTATATAAATAGCATAGCAAATAATGTGACAAGAAGGAACTCCCTCACATATATGGGGTTTATACTCTCCCATAAGTTACCACTATCAAGAGGAAAGCACATACATACAAAAGACACAGGACCAAAGAACATAAAGAGCACATATGCTTTACACCTATATTCAAGAAAAATGAATAGTTGTGAAACATTATTTCACAGTCAAGTCATGGGCATGGTCTGGATAATTTAAACCAGGGATGTCGCAGGGAAGATGATGTTTCCAGGTCATATCATCACTGGGCTCTCTGCTGTGAAAATTATCATTGATGGTTATTTCTGTTAACCACAAACGTTTCTTTTCTGTTTTCTGTTCTTCAGAACCATAGGATGATTATCTTCTCTTTATTAATGTATAGAAATGAAAAAGATTCTCCCTGGCAAAGGCAATCTGGGGTCTTTTAGGCAAAGGTTGAAGCTACAATCCTTCGCATCTGGCTGATGGGCAGCCTGAGGTCTATTCTTTTAACTGTGTCTGGTGCCAAAGTGTGCTGTCCCAGATGCTTATCTCTGTCATTCCTTTTAAATTCCTGATGGAACTGTGACTCCCAAAACTTCTTTCAGATACTTTACCAAAAGTTCCACAGCAGCAGTATATACATTAAATTTACAGAGGTCCATTTGGTTCATAAGATCATCTCTGTCTTGGAATACAAAAGAAACTAAGAAAAAATTATTTAAAAAGAAAAGTCTTTGTCATCCTATATATATGTACTTTAAAAAAATAAATATTTCACAGCAAAACACAAAATTCCTTATTTATGTACTATATTCTGACCAACACAAAATATTGCTGTCTCTCTGTTATAAATGAGAGGATTGGATGAAAGGTATTGGGGGAAAGGATTTTTGACTTAAAACAGTAACAACACAGAATAACATGAGAAAGGGGAGATAAGAACTATCAGTTTGCTAGCTATCAGAAAGAAGAGCCAATTAATCAGAACCTCCATCACAGTTATAATTAAGCACCATGTTGATGTGCAGAGCATATTTAGAGGTTGCTGGTAAATGTTTAACAACTCATCTCTCCAAAAACAAAATTGTGCACAGGACACACCTTGGCTTAACCTAAATTTCTTAATCACATTTGACATGAATTACTAATATCTTCTTTATCACTTTTTAAAGGGATACAACCTACAAAATAACAAATCAAACCCTACTTTGTAGCATTTGCCATTTTCAGAGATGTAAATGTTCATGCTGAAAATGTAAAAACAGGCTCCCATGAGTCATATGAACTGGCCCCAACCCACCACTGGGATTCTAACATCAGTTTCCACAGATGCTCACTCTAAGTACCAGGACTCTCGGAAAATAGGAGGCAGGTGAAGTTATCCCACTGTCTCTTATAACTTGTTTTCAGGTGCTCGAAGCTGGACAGAGCTCACAATCAGCTCTACCCCTATACTGCCGCCCCCAAAAGTCATATATTGAGGCACATCCAAAAAACAACGCTTGAAATAAGTTCTCAGAGGTCTGGGTTTGAAACCTACCTCAGATTTTTATTTACTGTGTGAACATGGGAAAGTCACTGTGAACTTCTCTGAACTTCAATTTCTTCATTTCTAAAATAAGGATAATAAAATCTACCTCAAAATGTTGTTGTGAGCACCAAATCATGTATGAAAAACATGATACAAATAGTGAAACATTATATAAATACCTATTAGAATTTATTATATCCACCCTAGTGTGAGTAATGAAGCTGGGGTCAAGTGAAGAGTTCCAAGGGATTCCAGATGGAGAGTTAAACAGACGGACGGTAGCAAGCAATTTATCTCCCTCTCTACCCCACACCCAGCTTCCTACCCCCAAACCCTCACTCCATTCCTTGCTTGCCATCTGCCTTGGTTTCTGTGCCAGGAGAGTAGAGTAGACTAAGAGGGGCTTTGTATTAACACCATAACTGTTTTATTCCACTGGGCGTTGAGTTTAAACAACACCACCTTTCCCACCTGTTGGCCTAATCTTTTTTTTTTTTTCCATAAGACATTATTTTCTATGTTAACCTAACAAATACAATGTTTTGACCAAATTTTCAAGCAAAGTTTGTACAACACAGATTACAATAATTCCAGTAGAAGTTTGGCTCTGGGCTATCCATTTGTTTATCCAATGCTTAGAAGCATAAACGATCTTTATTTAAGTTCATAGATCTATTTCACACTGCCCTTGAGTATACAAGGCAAGTGTAGCCAAGTATAATGTATTATTTGCCCCAAGATTTATTTTTTTTTCAAGTTCTCCTTGATTGTATACAGTAATGAGACAGAGAAAGAAAGCAAACATATGGTTTGTGGTAGATATATTTGCTCACATCTCATTGGGACTATTTCCTTCAGTAGCAGGGAAGAATTCCCATAAGCAATAAATTGGCTTGATTTTAAATTAAGTAGGTGAGATAAAGGGAAGGAGAAAAGAGGTATGATTTAGAGTGAAAAGAGCCCAGAATGGTGCCTTGCAATATTATAAAAATAAAATGGAATCATAGATATAAAGATGAAGAAGGACCTTAAAGATCACTTACACTGTATTATTTCGTAAATGAGGAAACTGGTCCCTAGCAAGTTTAAATGACAAAAGGTGGAATTTGAAACCAACTCCTAGAAGTATTTTACCGTTTACAAAGTTCTTTTAAATACCCCCTGTCCTTTGATCTTCCCCAAAGGTTGAGAGACACAATGTGCAAATATTATTAAGCCCTATTTCACAGATGAGAAGCCTGAAGCTTTCAATGGTTATGTACCTTGGCCAGAGTCACCAAGCAAGTTGTGCTGGAAAGGTAAGATTCAAACTTTGATCTTCTGCTTTTCCCCTATATTGCCTCTCCAATAACACCATCTGTTGAATTGACTGCATGGAGGGAGAATTTTCCTAAGCCCACACTGATGACATCATAGTTCTGCTGAAGTACAAACAATATATAACAAATTATTTGACTAGGATGATGATTTGATGAAGTTGCTTAAATGTGTCAAAACATCAGTGGGATTGCCAGCTTTCAAAACAGCAAAGTCTATGTTCACATAATGCCAAAAATACATATGAAAACTGAAAAAATTCAATCACTACAATGTTTCCAAATATCCCTACATTTGGCATCAGGCCAGCCAAAAAAAAATCCAAATATCTAGCTGAATTTTTCATTTAATTTTCCTATGATGTTTGGGTACCACTGATCCTAAAGTACATTGGAAAAGTGTGGGAAGTACTTTCATGGCTACAGCTTTCTCTGCTCTGTAGAGATAGATTCTGAATCCAAGTCTTTCCTGATTGGTGAGCTAAAAGTCTAAAGCCTCAAGCAGGTGGGTCATACTTTTACCTTGCCAAAATAAGACATCTTCCTTTCTCAAGGGAAGAGACAGGAGAAAAAACACAAAAGTACATGAATTCCCATGCCTATGCACACATGTGTGCACATGCATATACATACACATGTAAACATCCAGGAAATTCCCAAGAAGCCTTGCTTTGATCCCAAATAATGGTTCGCATATATTCGAAGGGTCCCATGATCAACACATTTAACATTAGCCTGTGCCTTGCAGCCTAAGCATGCTGGCTGATTACTACCTGACTAAATTGGCAATATTAGTTCAAGCCCCCCTGAGATTCCACTGCCCTCTTCACAGTTTGCAAGCAGGTGCTTTATTTGTCAATGTAGACATAACTATTTCCTCACCAAATCATTCCTGTCAAAATGGTCATTTGAAGATGGTCTCCATGTTGCTGAGAGAAATGAAAATAAAATTATATTGTTAGGATAGCATAATATTTGTTTGAGACTTCAAAAAATTTGTTAAGACTGGGGACTTTGACAGGAGAATGAGTAGAGCTTTGACCTCATTTGTGTAGGCACCAGGACACCCCTCCATGTCCTTAAGATATAATCAGGAGGGCGGAGCCAAGATGGTGGAGTAGAAGGATGCACGTTTACGAGCTCCGAAACCAAAGCCCATAAAATTAATGTAAAAAGAGACCCCCATAACTTCTGGGTCGATACAAGGTGTGCAGAAACAGAGTAGAAGAGATTTCTGTTCCAGGGAGCCCTGGAGACCTGTCCATAGGGTCTGTCGCACTCCAGAAAGTGGACCCCACCCCCAGCGCTGCCCTGGCTGCGGCCCCAGAGAAGCTGATCCGAGCAGGCTTCAGAGACGGAAGCTCCAGCAGCCGGGAAAGTCCCTCCACCCACAGAAGCTACAGGTCAGTGAGAGAGAAGGCTGGGCTGGAGGAGGGGAGCAGAGCCTCTCTGTGACTCGGGCCCCCTCGGGAGGAAGCGGCGGCGGCAGAGACGGGGGGCAGGAAGCGGCAGAGGCGGAGGTGTGGGCTGCAGCTGAGGGGTCAGCGGCCTGGGACTCAGGAATCCCCTAGCAGCAGGCAGGATCTACATTATGGAAGATTTCTGCATAAAACCTAAGGGAGCTGAGCCTGGGAGATGGCCCTGCCCCCACCCCGCTCTATTAGTGAAGGCTTCTGCTTAAAGCCCCTGAAGGAACTGAGCCTGGGAGGCGGGGGCCCCCCACCCCAGGACCTGAACTAAAGCTCACTGATTGACAGCTGGCAGGAGGAAAGCCCATTTAAATCTCAGAGGCCAAGAACTAGCTGGGCAGATCCAGGCGGGGGTGGAAAGGAATCTCAGAAGTCAAGTAACTGGCCGGGAAAATGCCTAGAAAAGGGAAGAAAAATAAGACTATAGAGAGTTTTTCCCAACAAATGCAAATGATCCCGACCTTCGGATCTGATGACAAGGACGTATCCTTGCCATCAGGGAAAGATGTAGAGGGCGGGGCCTCAGTACCCCAGACACCCCAGGGGGGTGGCGGGTGGGCTCAGGCCCTGGAAGAGCTCAAAAAGGATTTTGAAAAGCAAGTTAGACAGGTGGAGGAAAAACTGGGAAGAGAAATGACAGAGATGCAAGAAAAGTATGAAAAACGGGTCAATACCTTGGTAAAGGAGACCCAAAAAAATGCTGAGGAAATTAACACCTTGAAAAATAGGCTCACTCAATTGGCAAAAGAGGTTCAAAAAGCCAATGAGGAGAAGGATGCTTTCAAAAGCAGAATGAGCCAAATGGAAAAAGAGGCTCAAAAGCTCACTGAATTTAATAGTTCTCTCAAAATTAGAATGGAACAGATGGAGTCTAATGACTTTATGAGAAACCAAGAAATCACCAAACAAAACCAAAAGAACGAAAAAATGGAAGAGAATGTGAAATATCTCATGGGAAAAACAACTGACCTGGAAAATAGATCCAGGAGAGACAATTTAAAAATTATGGGACTACCTGAAACTCATGATCAAAAAAAGAGCCTAGACATCATCTTGCATGAAATTATCAAGGAAAACTGCCCTGACATTCTAGAACCAGAGGGCAAAATTAGTATTGAAAGAATTCATCGATCACCACCTGAAAGAGATCCAAAAAGAGAAACTCCTAGGAACATAGTGGCCAAATTCCAGAACTCCCAGCTCAAGGAAAAAACCTTGCAAGCAGCTAGAAAGAAACAATTGCAGTACTGTGGAAATACAATCAGGATGACCCAAGATCTAGCAGCTTCTACATTAAGGGATCGAAGGGTGTGGAATAGAATATTCCAGAAGGCAAAGGAACTAGAACTCAAACCAAGAATCACCTACCCAGCTAAACTGAGTATAATACTTCAAGGGAAAATATGGTCCTTCAATGAAACAGAGGACTTTCAATCATTCTTAATGAAAAGACCAGAGCTGAAAAGAAAATTTGACTTTCAAACACAAGAATGAGAAGAAGCATGAAAAAGTAAACAGCAAAGAGAAGTCTTAAGGGACTTACCAGAAGTGAACTGTTTACATTCATACAGGGAAAGACAATATTTCTAACTCTTAAAACTTTTCAGTATCTGGGTAGTTGGTGGGACCACACATACACATGTACACGCATGCACGCACATACACACATGCACACACATACAGAGACAGAGAGCACAGAGTGAACTGAATAGGATGGGACCATACCTTAAAAGAAATTAAGGTAAATGGTGAGAGAGAAATGTAGTGGGAGGAAAGAGGGGGAAATGGAAGGGGGTAACTATATGTCATTTAAGAGGCAGGTAGGAGTTTTTATTAGTGGAGGGAAAAAGAGGAGAGCTGAGGAAAAAAAAAAACAAGAAGTTTACCCTCATCACATTTGACTAAACGAAGGAGTGAAATGCACACTCATTTTGGTATGAAAACCTATCTTACAGTATAAGAAAGTGGGGGAGAAGGAGATATTGCAAGGGGGGGGATGATGGAAGGGAGGGCAAAGGGAGGAGGGAGCAATTTGAAGTCAACACTTGGGGAGGGACAGGATCAAAAGACAGAAGAGAAACAATGAGGGGCAGGTTAGGAGGGATGGTAATCCAGTTAGTCTTACACAACACGACTATCAGGGAGGTCATTTGCAAAACTACACAGATATGGCCTATATTGAATTGCCTGCCATCCCAAAAGGAATGGGTGGGGAGGGAGGGATGGGGAGAATTTGGAACTCAAAGTTTTAGGAACAACTGTTTAGTATTGTTGTTGCAACTAGGAAAGAAGACATACAGTTAATGAGGAATAGAAAGTCATCTGGCCCTACAGGAGAAAAGAGAAGATGGAGACAAGAGAAGGGAGGGATGACAGAAGAGAGGGCAGATTGGAGATAGGGAAAATTAGATTGCTTGGGGTATGGGGTGGGGGGAAGGGAGAAAAGGGGAGAAAATTTGGAACCCAAAAATTTGTGAAAATGAATGTAAAAAATTAAATAAATAAATAAAATTAAAAAAAAAAGATATAATCAGGAGTGCAGAGGTAGAAAAACAGGAAAAGACGTAGTTCTGAGTCCTCTCTCAGGACCTTCCCAGTGTAGGGAGCTCTGGTAAGGACAAATAACAAAGGCTTGCTTGCTGAGTCTCAGGTTTCTCATTTCTAAGATATGGCATAATAATTAATATTTGTGCTAACGATACCTCAGGTTTTGTTGATGATCAAAGGAAATGTATGTGAAAACAATTACTAAGCTTTTATAATGCATCATGCTATAGGGAAATAACATTGGATTTGGAATCACGTCTGTTCCAAATCATCCCCAGGGTTCAAAATTTTTATGATGTTAGGCAAAACAATTAACCTCTTTGTCTCCTTATTGACAAAATAATGTGAACTAAATAACTTCTGTGGTCCCTTTTCATCTTTCAATATATCATACTATTTTATGTTTGATTCCAAAATAAGCAAGGCATTATGACAAACCATGTTGGAGGGGACACAAATGCAAATAAGATAAATCCTCCAGGAGTTTTCAAACTAGTGAGGGGACAGTGAGGCAACTACACCAATAACCGTAATACATCATAAATGTGATTAGTGCTGTAGGAGATGCACAAAGTTCTGTAGTGTATTGGAGCAGCTAGACAGATTCCACACTAGCTGGAAATTGCAGTCATTTGGAGGACAGAAGGAGCTTAATTAATATCATTGAATGAATGAAATAAATATTACAGTGTTAACTATAGAAACATTGCGTTATGTGAAGATGGATGGTTGACAGCTACTTTTATGGGTTACATATTTGGTTTGTGTTATATGGAAACCATTCCTATTTCATATAAAGAGGTTAAAAATTCCTCCAAGTAACTTCAGACCATCCCACTAAGATCTCTATGGAGTAATGCCAGTCTTAAGCAGGAGATAGGAGTGATACAAAATGGAGTTGAGACATCTCTCTTTTATCTGGATTTACCGTGTCACATATTAGATAGTTGAATAACTGTTTGTTCCTTGGAAAGTGAGCAAATGTTAGATGGATGTAACTTGACTGTTTGGCAAGGAAAGATTAAACTATTCATAGATAGCAAAAGACTGTCTCAAGGGGTTAGGTTTGGGGAAAAGTAATCAGAAATACCTATAAGCCATGTTTTGGAATGGCATTTTAAAGGGCAGTACATGCACTCTGGAGATAGTATTCATTTGTATAGATTAAATACAAATCTATTTTATTTAACTAATATGTATTTTTTAAAAATTCTTTATACCAGCAGTTTAATTTATAATAGCAACACTAAAGAGGGAATGAACTAACAGATGTCATAGTATAAATATAAAGAATCATAAATATCAAACAGATGGTTATTATAGTAAAGATTCTTTTTTATTTTAAAGTAATTATTGTACTTGTGAAATATGATAGATTTTGTCTTCAAGTCTAAAGGTTACAGAGGGGAATGATAATGTAGACCAGGATTTCTTAACCTAAGAACTGTAAATATTTTTAAGAATCTTTTGATAACTGTATTGCAATATAATCAGTTTCTTTAATAATACTCTATATTTTATTTTATGCATTACTCCGAGTAGGGGTCCATAGGCTTTGCCAGTTTAACACAGGGGTCCATGTATAAAATGTATGTAACAAAAAAATGTATAGATCAACCCAAATAACAGGTTGTCCAATTTATATTTGACTTTGAAATGCATTACTGACTTTTTCTCTTTTTTCTCTCCCCCAAAGACTTGACTTCCTAATTGTATGCTATTTTTGCAAATATTGAAATTCATGGTTATTCTCCGAGAATGCACCAGAGGAACTGAAAGGGTTGTTGACCAAGTAGTATACGGAGCATTAGAGGGAAACTACAGGAGGATAAAAATTCCACCAGAGATAATCCACTGCAATTTTATGACTTTAATTAATTTTAAGCACCCATATTGAATACACATTTCACTTTCACGGGGTTTTTTAAATGTTATGCTTTGTTGTTTTTCTTTCATTTCTTTATTATACTGGCTTGGATTGAAAGTTATGAATGTTGATCAGTGATAGAATATAGGCTATGAAGCAGTTTGTGAGGTTAGATATTATCCCAATTAGTTTTTCCTTTGGAAAAACAAAACTGCATAAATGCAAGTGATGGTACTTTGAGGACCTATGATTTTGCTGGTTTGGGAACTGCTTTCACAGATGCA
Source organism: Bettongia penicillata ogilbyi (assembly GCA_023548195.1). NCBI lineage: Eukaryota > Metazoa > Chordata > Mammalia > Diprotodontia > Potoroidae > Bettongia > Bettongia penicillata. The sequence goes on from JAJHZJ010000037.1 coordinate 719,112, forward strand.
AATTACAGCCTCTCTACAACTGAATAAATGGTTTTGTAAGTTGCTGTAAACAACAGCAACAACAAAAATCTTGATTTGTTACCCACCAGGTAATGAGTCTTACTGAACTGGCTCCATTGGCCTAACCTTCAAGAGCCCACAGTCATGTCTGTAGGGGAGCAAGAGGGAGATCAAATAAGGAGGAGGCCACTGTTCAGAGAGAACAGACAACCATGGATGGCAGAGGAAAACTACCCAGTTTTATTGCTGTTTTCTCTGTAAAGGAGATATTTTCAGATAGCACAAAAATGCTTATCTGAGAATTGAAACCTGAGATATAGGAAGATGTGCTAAGAAAATACTTAACTAGCCTCACTAAGAACAAGTTGCAGATTTATTCAGGGAGTAGCTTGTCAGACTCAGTCAATAAACATTTATGAGGCATCTACAATATTGAGGAGGGGCCATCTCCAGTTGTTCTGATCTATAATTTGCCAATGACCCCAGATGGTTCTGAAGGAGAAAGTGAGGCTGGTGACTTTGCATAACCCTCTCTCACTTAAATCCAGTTCACTTGTAAGTCATGGTATCACCTTACCATGGTCCTCTTTGAAATAAAGGACCACCAACAACTTGCAAGTACAGCAGACAGGCTTCCCCACTGAGGACCCAACTGGCCAGTTCCAGGTGGACAATGTAGCTACTCCTCTCCTTCCTTCCTTCTTTCCCATAATCATATCATAATCTTACCTGGGGGTGATCTACCCAAAGAAAAACAAATTTTGAAGTCTGAAACCTAGCAAGATATCTTGGGATTTTTCCAGCTTAAATTCTTCCTTTAGGACCATACTTTAAACCTAATTCACTCCGGCTTTCATTGATTGACCAATAGTAGGTCCTATCCCAAGCCCTACTTAGTCATTATTTGGGCGCTGATGTCTCAGAATGATTATAAATAGCATTTGGTTCTGTTTTGCCCAGAAATCTTTAGGGTCTTCGCCTCCCAGATTGATTTTTTTTTTACTACGTAGAAGAGGTAATTCTTTGTTTCATTTCTTACCTAGTCTTAATCATTGAACGGGGGGTGTTGCCTTAGTCAAACTGAGTCCTGAGAAAGACCTTAGCTTGAAAAGGCAAAGGTCTCCCACTGTAGACCTCTCCATCTCCCACCACTGTAGACCTCAGAGCCATCTCCAGTCGTTCTGACATATCTTGCCACTGGAACCAGATGACTCCGGAGGAAAACATGAGGCTGGTGACTTTACACAGCTCTCCCTCACTATAATCCAATTCATTTGCAAGTTGTGGCATCACCATCCTGATGCCATGATCCTTTTGGAGAATGAAGGATAAACAGTAACAACATTTGGAATAATCATAAATTAGTTACTTTTTTTCTTCATGGCTCCTATAAAACGTTAAAAGTGAAATGAATACATAAAAGCTTTCTTTATATTGAGAGTACAATCCAAAGACCTAATATCTATTTTATGCCAGTGTTTTGCTATTGCCAGATTTACAACTGTATTCCCTCATTCAACTTTTTTCTTCAAATTTATGCTTCACTTTAATGATCACAAATACTTCTACCACACCTTTGATTCTATATCCTCATTTCTTTTGTTTCACATATCTCTTTCCTAATAACTCAGGGGACACAGCAATAATGATGACAATTCTGGCTTATTTTGTATGATTACAAACAGCTTTGCAGTCATTTTATCCTGACTACAACCCTTTAAACATAATAGCACAAGTTTTAAAGATGAGAAAGTAGAGACTGTGACCTGCCCAAGACCATAAAAAGAATAATCAGAGGAGAATATCTTTTGATTTCAAGTTGAGTAAATTTCTTCTTCATCATCCTCCATTTTCTGGAGCAAATATTTCTTAAACCAAGATATACTTGGGTAGCCAATAATTACTATTCTTTTTAGAATTATTTGTATCATTTGACAGAGCTAAGTTTTTGTGAAGATCAATTAAGAAAAAGTTACAAGCAATATGATATAAATATCTATTATTATTGGAGATCAGACAGGTTAAGTTGACTTGTCCATGGTTACCTGAATGAAAACAAAGGTCTTCTGATGACACATCCCATGTTCTTTACACTATATCATGTTTTCTGTAATATAATATCATGAAAAGAGAATAGTTTTTTTTTCTTATGGATGTCAGGTGAGCATTGTTAACATTATTTTGAGTACCATCACCCACTACATGCTCTATGGACAAGTAATACAAAAATGCTTGAAAATATCTGGAATCAAAGATTATGTTATAATTGGAATGTGTGCCTTGTGTATGTGCAGTACAAGCAGCATCTCCACTTTTAGAGCTTGCATTATATTATGTATGCTTAGCTTTATCTTCTTTGGGTGAGTTGTTACAAACACTGAAAACAGGACTGTACTTGGTGGTTCAAAAAAAGAAAACCAAATCTGGCATCCCTACACACACCTAGAGAACAATCCCTTCTTTTTTTTCCTCTAAATAAGGGGGATGGAGCTTCCCTTTTGTTTGCTAAGTAAGACTCTAACTCTGCAGTCAAGTAGCAAAAGCCATGATTTTTGATGTTTTTATCTATGGAATGAGATCAATTTTTTAAACTATTTTTTGATTCAGTATCTACTGACTCACTTGCGCTTACATTTGTGCAAGTTCTTTCATTATGCCCGAAGCATGTCCTTGTTACCAGTGCCTCTGAAGCAGCATTGTCCCTCTGTTTAGCGTGCTGGGCCCAAGAGTCTGATGTTGTTTTTACTGCATGAACAACAACTTAATTAAGTGCTGCTTTAGAAATGTCATCAGTGCTTCGTGGTTGGTATTGCATCTGGGCTTGTCTCACATTGTTTTGACAAATGCATTGGGAGATCCACTTTGTAGTTAGTCATGTTTTTGGAAAACGACTAGGAAAGATGGAAGAACAAATTATTTCTACTGCTACAATAGGTATAATGGTCTGTATTCCAAAAAGGAATATAAAGGACTTAGAATAAGAATAAAAATTCTTCTGAGACCATATGAACATTTCTCTGCAAAACCTATTCCACTCTTTAGGGTTTCTACCTGCTTCGGCAGATTAAAAACAAACAGAAAAAAAACCTTTCTTAACATTTAATAAAGCAGAATAACAATTTTTTCCTGTATTTTTTTAAATGTCTAGGCAATCTTTCTCTTCTCTTTCCCTCCCAGCCTTGCACCACATCCCATGTTCCCTTCTCCAAATACATAACTTAGTCTATGTAACCTGCGGAAGTGGATATTTCACTTTTCAAAATATTACTTTCTTATGGATGATGCTGATTGTCCTTACTAGTAGTTTTCTCTGTAAATCTGAATAGGAAAACTTTGGTTGATTTATTTTTTTGAGGAAGAAATTGAGGAGATCTGAGACTCCATCCCAAATTCACTTAATAATTAAGTACCCATCAAGGCACTGCATAAAGATGAAATGAAAAATAGAGGAAGTTGTATTTCAAAGAACTGTGTGTCCACAAAAATTTCAGACATATTAGGATAGCACAAATGCTTCCAAAAGATCCAGAAAAAAAGTACTAAGAGATTTATGGAGGAAGAGGTCACTTTAGAAGGAAGATTTTGAAAAATGGTAGGTGGGGGAAGATCTATTGGGCAGAGATGCAGGGAGGAGGACTCCCATTTTAGAAGCACTAAAGAAAGCCTTAAGAGAACAGCATGCATTAGAAAATAACTAGTCCAATTTGGTCAAAATGTAAAGTATGAAAAAAGGTAGAGTTAGAGCTCTGAATGCCAAGCTTAGAAAGTTTGCAATTTATTTGGGAGGCAATTGAGAAGTTTTATAGCTTTGTTGTTGGGGTTTTTTTTTGCTTTTTTTTTTTTTAATGAATTTGCTTTTAAAGAAGAGTAGTAGTTGTACAATAGAGCAATCATAGTCTAAGGATTAAATGAATGAATGGATGAAACAAAGCATTAAATATTTGTACAAGTAAAATGGTAAGGTTAATACAAACAAAAAGATAAGGTAGTCTCTGCTCTCATCCTAATAGTGGAGACAGGACATATTGGAGGTTTCAGCTGCAAGTCAGATGGAAAGGTCACATGGTCCTTAGGGTTCAAAGACAAAACATGATAATTATTAATCTTGAATATCATTTCCACTGATAAAATCATAGTAGTCTCTGATGCTGAATCATTTGACCGTGTTGAGTTCTTTGGTGGTAGGAATTTTCTAAGAACCCATGGCTTTAGCATCTGTTACACTTGCTAGGCTTCATCTCCTGGTTTCTTCTTTAGATGATGAGTGAGGGTACTGAGCTGAAACTAATGCTTTATTTCCAAGTCTTGTGGGTTCAAAGACCTGGGATGTTTTTATCAGGATCCATGGTCAAAGTGATGTTTGACTTACCTGGGATACTTGACTCCTGTCTCTCCCTCAGTAATTTAGCTAGCCTTAGCTGTTGATTTTGCTCGACTGCCCTGGGCATGGCAGTTGGTGGGTGTGGCTGGTGCCTGATACACAGGAGTTCCTTCTCTAGATGAAAGCTGTGAAGGTGGGTTATGGGGATGCTGCCATTCCCAGGGCTCTAGTGGTTATCTACCAATTAGTGGCAATTGGTTAATGTTTTGCTGGTAATGAGGAAGAAGGTGTAACTGCTGATCTCTACAGTGATTTCTCTCAATGATATCTATGAGGGCTTGAATGGGAGTAGCTCTGGTGGTTTTATACTACTATTTTAAACTTCTTTTCCTAGGATTCGAGGGTTGAGTAGTCATGGTGGTTTGATTTTCTGGCACATTCTGACCCTCTTAGGGTACCTTCTTGCATGATCCCTTTAATAAAAAAAACAAAAACAAAAAATTGATATACTCCCAAGTAAAAGCAAGTCCCAAGGTAGTTTACAGGAAGGTAAAAAAATATGAAAATCATAGTCAATGAGGTTAATGACAGTCATAACAACACATGCTTGTAATACCATCTGTTGGGGAGGCTAGAGATCTTGAGCTTGGTAGTTCTGAATAGCAGTGAGCTGTGTCTATCAGGTGCCTGTACAAAGTTTATTATTAATGTGGTAAGCCCCACGTGTGTTTATGGGGTGGGGATGACAACCAGATTGCCAAAGGAGAGGAGACGACACAGTTCAGCAACTAAACAGGTTAAATCTCCTATACCTAGCAGTGGTGAGTTGGGGCCATGAGCAGGTCCTGCTATTTTCACACTTACTGATTATGGGAAGATCTAATCTTTATACATATACAAATTGATTGAGTAAATGAATGAATATGTAAACGAGTAAATAAATGAACAAATAGATAAAGATTGAGAAAGATGATCGATAGACAGACATGATATGAGCAATGGGATTCCTGAATTTCAGAAAATCCCTATCTCCTAAAAGATACTTTTATATTCTCCTAGTTTGAAGGGTCATTACTGGGTCCTAAATCATTTTACCTGGGAACAAAGTTAACTCAAACTGCCTCAAATTTGCTCCATTGCATCTTGACTCACATGATAGGTTGATACAATATGAGTAAAGGGGGTGAGTCAAGCTGTAACAATTCCACTAGTGCCCTGGTCTGTGGCAGGATCAAAATTATCTGTTGGGAGGAGAACTATGGCAGCTCTTTGAAAGAGAGATTGGAATACAGGGACACCAGAAACTGGAAGATCAATTAGGAAGCTGTTCAGTTGAGGGCCTGAACCAGAGTCATACAAGTGAGTTGAAAGCAAGGAACAGATAAGGTTATTAGGGAATGAGAACGGACAAGAATTGGCAACTGATTGGATATACAAGATGGAAATTCACTGAGTTAAAGATAATAAGGCTAAGTGTCTGGAACAATAATAGGAAATCAGGAAGGAGAAAAATTTCAGTGAAAAGAAAAAGGTGCCTTATAATTTTCTAATTTTTTTCATATAGAAATGGAGACAACATGAAGTCATAGATAAAAAGCTTAGCTTGAAGTCAGTAAGGCTGGATATAGTTCCCACCTTTGACACATCCTGCTTCATGAACATGAGCTAGTTATTTACTCTCTTACTGAGAGTTCTATAGAATGCCCTAAGACTTTTAAGCACAAAGAAAGCACCTGCATTGGTAAAGGGGCTTTTACTCATAAAAATAAAATCATAGTTCCAATCTCTACCCAGAACAGGGATAATAATAAGCCTTTGTACAAAAGGTTAATTTTTTTTAAATCTATGTTGTGTTTATAAAAAAAAACAAAACCAACCTACTTGTGTGATTCCTGAAAAGGTGACCATAACTAGAACATCAAGGTGATATAACGAATACAACAAGCCTTTAAACAAATTTATTTTGTTGAATTCCAGGCAGGTAAGTAGCTAGATATATATGTGCAGACATAAAGTTCACAAATAATTATATCTAAAATTAAGGCCCCTTGAGCAATAATGACTTTCCTAGGAGAAAGGCCATTAGGCAGCAACCTTATTATTAAGCATAGCACACAGCAGTTAGCCTTGGGTGGCTACCTCCTAGCTATTCTTTTGTGATAATGCTACAAATCTTCATTTCTACAACAAGGGGTGATGTGCTTTTGATCAATTCACCTAAATTCTATTACTTCATGAAGAAATGTTTCTAAAGATTATATCTTATGCCCTGACTTCTCACAAAAAGCCTTTTATCTTTCCTTCAAGAACATGTGTCAGGCATTCTCACTTCCCACACTTTATACTTTTATTCTGTAACTGGATGCCATAACTGAGGAATAAACTGCTTCATTAACTACCGTCCGCCAGGACTGCAGCTTATATAATGGTCTCATACAAATGTTGTGGCATGTTACTTATAATCTCATTCTAAATAAGTTCACATAATTATGAACACACTCATTCATTTTGAGTAGAGTACATCATATCTTAGAAAAACAATACCTGCCTGGGTAAGTGTAAGGAGCACCTTGACATAATTGGCATCTCAGACACTTGATAGAAGGAGGATAACTAATGGAATATGGCATTATAAACCCTGAAAACATTTCAGAAAGGAGGTGGATGATCATATAGGTGATGCAGCATCGAATTGGAAGACAGCTAATAAATGTGTGTATATATACATATATTTTCTACAACTGTATATAAATATGCATATAAATGTGTATATATGCTTTTCCCATTAAATAATACATAAACACACAAACTATATATGTATATATTTGTACATATGTATGTATATAGTAAATATAAGGTATATGGGAAGGAGGCATTATTCCTTGTGGACTCAAAGGCTTTATGTAGGAGGTGGTACTTGAACCTACTTTGAAGGACACAGTCAGTCAATAAACATTTATTAACTACCTACTATATGTCAAGCACCGGGGATACAAACAAAGGCAGAAGATAGGACTTGCTCTGAAGGAGCTTATAGTCTACTGGGAGAGACAGTATGAAAAAAAAATTATGCACAAACAAGTTGTGTACAGAATAAACTGAAAATGATCATCAGAGAGGAGACACTAGAATTAAGGGGGAGAGGGAAAGGCTTCCTGTAGAAATTGTAATTTTAGGTAGGACTTGAAGGAAGCTAGGAAACAGAGATGAGGAGGGAGAATATCATATGCATGGAAGGCAGCCAATGAAAATGCCAATTCTGGAGATGGAGAGTCATGTTAAAGGAACAGAAAGTAAATCAATGTCACTGGATTACAGAGTTCATGAAAGGAAGAAGTAAGGTGTTAGACTGGAGAGTTGGGGTGGACAGGGCATGAAAGACTGAATATCACAAGATCTTATATTTAATCCTATAGGTGAAAGGGAGACAGGGAAATTTATTGAGTCAGGTAGTAAGGAGAGTTATGGTCAGACCTGTGCTTTAGGAAGATCACTTTGACAGCTGAATTGAGGATGTACTAGAATGGGGAAGAATTGTGGTAAATGGACAACGTGATAGGCTATTGCAATAGACCAGGAATAAGGTGAATGTGGCATTATCAGGATGGTGATAGTATTAGTGGAGAGAAAGAGGTGAATGTTAAGAAGGTAAACTTGACAGACCTTAGTAACAAATTGGTTATGGGGAGTGAGAGAGAGGGGAGGATGACACTTAGCAGAGGTGACTAGGGGAATGGTGGTTACCTCCAACTGTAATAGGGAAATTAGGAAGAGTGAGAGGGTTGGCAGGAACAAATGAGGCAGTTTTTAATATGTTGGCTTTAAGATGTCAGTGGAACATTCAGTTTGAGATGAAACTAGAATGTTAAGAAGTGTAAGTAAAAGGGAGTATATTTCACCACAAGACACAGCCTTGTAGAGAAATGAAAAAGAATTAAACAGCAAGAATACTAGTTTGGTTAGCCCAAAGAATAAGCTGAAAAGCAGATTAAACTAAATTCCCAAAGGAGTTTGTATTTGGTCCAACAAGTAAGAGAGAACCACTGGAATGTATTGGATACAGCAGTGATATGATGAAGTCTATGCTTTAGAAATAAAAATTTTAAAAAGAAAGCAATAAAGAAAAATATCCTAAAAATGAGTCTTTCAAAAGTGGATTGAGATAACCTAAGGAGTTAACAGGTTCCTTTTGTCCTGAAGGTGTCAAGTCCTGGCAAGAGATGTTGCACAGAGGAGTAGGTATTAGACAAGATAAACTCTGAGATCCCTTCCAACCTAAAAATTCTGTGATTAAAAAAAAAAACAAACGCAAAAACATTTTTATTTTTATTAAATATTTCCCAGTTGTACATAAAAAAACTTTTGACAATCACTTAAAAAATTTTTGAGTTTGAAATTCTCTCTCTCCCTCCTTCTGAATTGTTCTCTTTCTTTGAAATGACAAGTAATTTGATTTTTACCACACTATGAGTTCATGTAAAAAATATTTCCATGTTAGCCATGTTGCAAAAGAAAATACAAGCAAAATAAAATCATAACAGTGAAGAAAATTTTAAAAAGTTGTTCAGTCTGCATTCAGAATTCATCAGTTCTCTCTCTGGAGGTGGATATCATTTTTCAACATGGTATAAAAGCAGGCACCCCGACATAGACAGAAGAGCTTGATGAACAGGTATTTAAATCTGCTTTTCTAAAAGGAAAGCAACTTTTGAGGGGTCAATAATCATTTTAATCAAGTACTTGTATAATTAAATTAGTTCAGTGGAAAAAAGTCAGCACCCTTAACTTCAGAGAAATATAGAGAAACAAAGATCAACCAACAGACCGGGCTTCCAACTGTTTGTAAGCAATACATACACCACAGATCAATGGACAGATAACTGACCATACACACATAGTTACCAAAGAGAGAATCACCAACATCTCGGTTTTCAAAGCCAGGGGCTCTGTAGGAGGTACCCAGAGTCTCATCTGGCCAAGCAAACACTTCAAATGAGTAAGCCCCAAAGTAAAACCTCACCTCAGGATATTTGTGCATTTTTCAGAGCCAGAGGGCATCACAACCCCTAAGAACCAATGCCTTATTAACAGAATGTGTGGGGCTTCCTTCAAATCTCTCCTAATCAAGCTCCTCTTAACGGGCAGCCCATTAATGGATGGGGAAGTGTTAGGGACCCTGGGAGTCTGAGCCTGATCCCTTGGGCCCACAGGCTTATCTGACCAGCAGAGGCCTGTAGGCCTTGGTGGAGTGAGCTGTAAGCAATGACTGAGGTGGGAGACCAGATAACTCTGTTTATTCAAGCAGTGAGCAGTGCTTTTATCTCTTTTCTGACACCAGTGCCCTAAGTGAACCATCAGCTAATAGTTTGCCCTTATATGGAAGTAATTTACCTTAAACCAGGACTGCCCAGGGTGGACACATAGCCATAAGAAAGGAAAACATTTTTGGCTTCTTTGTTCTCTGAAAAGCTGGACAAAATAGCCTTGAGCAAAACAGGGGCGGAACCCTTCCTCCCAGCGCCATCTTGTTCGTGCCTTACCAGTCTCCCCTCAGTTTACCTGAGTCATGAGTAGTGAATGCCGTCCAAGAGGCTGGGGGTTGGCAATTCCCTTACAGGGAAGATCTTTAATCTCATTAGCATTACACATAGGTATTTTGGAATTGTAACTGTTTTTCAGTGTTGATAATTCTTTTAAGATTGCTGTTAATATGCAGAATGTTTTCTGTTCCCATTTCACTTTGTATGGATACGGATATACATTTAAGTATAAGGTGGTATCTCAGAGTTGTCTCAATTTGAATTTCTCTAATCAGTAATGACTTATAGCATTTTTGTTTCATGTAACTATCGACAGCTTTGATTTCTTCTTCTGAAAACTGTTTATGTCCTTTGCCCACTTAGCTAGAAAATTGCTCTCATTTTTAATAAATTTGGCTTACTACATATATGTATACAAACATACATGCATACATAGTTATGTGTACATACACACACATATGAAATTAGGCTTTCATCACAGAAACTGGCTACAAATCCCTCCCAGTTTCCTGTTCTCCTAATTTTGCCTGCATTAGTTTTGTTTGTACAAAAGCTTTTTAATTTCACATAATCAAATTATCTATTTTATTTCCCATAATCCTCTTTATTTCTTATTTGGTCATAAAGTCTTCCCTTATCCATAAATCTGACAGGTAAATTTTTCCATGTTCCTGTATTTTACTTATAATAACACCCTTTCTGTCTAAATACATTATCCATTTTGACCTTATCCTGGTATATAATATATGGACTTATGCATATTTTCTGCCAAAGTGCTTTCCAGTTTTCTCAGAAATTTTGTCAAATATTGAAATCTTACCCCCAAAGCTTGAATCTGTGGGTTTAATCAAACACTAGATGATAGGTTACTATGGTCTGCTACTATAGTGTATTGTGTACCTAATACATTCCAATGATCCACCACTTAATTCTAAGTTAGCACCAGAATGTTTTTGATGATTAACACTTTATAATATAGTTTGAAATCTGGAACTGTTAGGTTATCTTCCTTGACATTTTTTTCATTTGTTCTTTTAAGATGACTTATTACAAATTTTTTTTCTAGTTCTTTAAAATAATTCTTTGGTAGTTTCATTGTGATAGCACTGAATAAAGGGACAGTATAGGACCAGAACCCAACTCTCACATAAAAACACTGTAACAAACACACACACAAACACACACCCAGAAAAACAAGACTTGACTATAGAAAGATACTATGGTGACAGGGAAAATCAAGGCAAAAGCTCAGAAGACAGTAGTGTCAGGATGGTTTCTTGTGAAGCCTCAAAGAAAAATGTAATTTGGTCTCAGATACAAAATGATTCCTTGGAAGAACTTAAAATGGATTTAAAAAACACCATGTCTAAAATTTATGGGAGGTAGCCAAATCAGTAATCAAGAGGAAATTCATATCTCTAATTACATCAATAAAATAGAGAAAAACAGATAAATGAATTGGGGATGCAACTATAAAAACTTTAAAAAACAAAACTTAAAGCTCTCCAGTTAAACACCAAATTGGAAATCCTGAAAATCCATTGAATTAATAAAACTAATAAATAAAACTAGAAGTTGGTTTTATAAAAAAATAATAATAATAAAATAGATAAACCATTTTTTAATTTTATTTTTTAAAAAAGAAAAGAAAACAAATTACTAGTATCAAAAATGGAGAAAAAATGGACAATTGTTAGGAGCTATTTTGCCTAATTATATTGCCAATATATTCGACCATCTAAATGAAATGAATGAATATCTACAAAAATAAAAATCACCCAGATTAACAGAAGGAGGAATAAAGTACTTAACCCAAACTTAGAAAAAGAATTTGTAAGATCAGATGGATTCACAAGTGAATTCCACCAAACATTCAAAGAACAATTAATCTCAATACTGAATAAACTATTTGGAAAATTAGTCAAAGAAAGAGTTCTACAGAATCCCTTTTATGACTCCGATATTGTGCTGATACCTAAACCAGAAGGACCCAGAGCCGAGAAAGAAAATTATTGACCAATTTACCTAATGAATATTGAGGCAAAAGTTTTAAATAAAATGTGAGCAAAGGAATTATAGCAATTCATCAGTAGAGCAAATGTGAGCAAAGGAATTATAACAATTCATCAGTAGAATGGATTATGACTAGGTGGAATTTAAATCGGAAATGTGAGGCTGGTTCAGTATTAGGAAAACTATCGATACAATTGACTATGTTAACTTAAGAAAGTAACCACATGCTTATCTCAATAGATACAGAAGAAGCTTTTGACAAAATACAGCACCCATTCCTAGTAAAAAAAAAAAATGTGAGCACACATTGGAATAAATGTAATTTATCCATCAGGAAACATTATTTATAATGGGGCAAGCTAGAAAGCTTCACAATACAATCAGTTGTGAAGCAAGGATGCCCATTATCACCTCTATTATTTAATATTAAACTAGAAATGATAGCTATAGCAATAAGAGAAGAAAATGAAATTAATGAATTAGAATAGATAATATGGAAACAAAACTATCACTCTTTGCAGATGATATGGTTATGCTTAGAAAAGCCTAGAGAGTCAGCTAAAGAAAAACTTGAAATTATTAACAATTTTAGCAAAGTTGCATGATAGAAAATAAGCCCATTTAAATCATCGGCATTTCTATCTATTACTAAAAATGTCCAGCAGTAAGAGAGATAAAAAGGGGAGTTCACTTAAAATAATTGTAGATGATATAAAATATTTGGCAGTCTATCTGTCAAGACAAATCTAAGAACTATATGAATGCAACTGTAAAACACTTTTCACACAAATAAAGTCAGATCTAAACAACTGGAAAACTATCAATTGCTCATGGAAAGGCTGAGTCAATATAATAAAAATGACATTTTGACCTGAGGTAATCTATTTGTTCAGTGCCCCCCAATCAAACTGTCAAAAATTATTTTATAAAGTTAGATAAAATAATTATAAAACTCATCTGGAAGAACAAAAGCTCAATGACATTAAGAGAATGAATGAAGGGAAAATGCAAAAGAAGGTGATCTGCCCTACTAGATCTCACACTGTATTATAAAGTGGTGATTATCAAAACAATCTGGTAATGGGTAAGAAATAGAGAGGTGGATCACGGGAATAGTTTATATACAAATTAGATTATAGTAAATGACCACAGGAATCTTGTACACAATAAACTCAAAATTCCAGGCTTTTGGAACAAAAACTCATCATTTGATAAAAACTGCTAGGAAAACTAGAAAACAGTATGGCAGCAACTAGGTATAGTTCAACATCTTATACCATATACCAAGATAAGGTCAAAATGGGTACATGATTTACACACAAAGGGTGATACCATACCAAATTAAGAGAGCATGGGCTAGTTTATCTGTTAGATTTATGGATAAGGGGAGAATTTAGGAACAAAGATGATATAGAAAGTATTACAGAATGTAAAATAGATAGTGTATGTGTGTGTACATGTGTATACATATGTACGTACATATAATTTAAATACATAAAATTAAAAAGGGTTTGCACAAAGAAAACCAATGCAAACAAAATTCTAAGGAAAACTGAAAAATGGGGAAATTTTTTTGCAACAAATAGCTCTGATAAAGGTCTCATTTCTCAAATATATAGAAACTGAGTCAAATTTGTAACAATACAACATTGATAAATAGATGATCAAAGGGATATAAATAGGTAGTTTTCAGACAAAGATATCAAAGCTGTATGTAGTCATATGAAAAAATGTTCTAAATCACTATTCGTTACAGAAATGCGAATTAAAATGACTCTGAAGTACCACCTCACATCCAACAGATTGGCTAATATGACAAAAAATGGAAAATAATAAATGTTGGAGGAGAAGGAGAAAAACTGGGACACTAATGGAATGTTAGTGGAATTGTGCATTGATCCAATTATTCTGGTGAACAATTTGGAACTATGTCCAAAGGGCTATAAAACTATGCATATCCTTTGATCCAGCAATGCCACTACTAGATCTATATCCCAAAGACATTCGAAAAAGAGGGAAAGAATCTATTTGTACAAAAAATATTTATAGCAGTTCTTTTTGTGGTGACTCAGATTGGGAAATTAAAAGCATACCCATCAAATGGGGAATGGCTAAACACGCTGTGCCATATGGGTGTAATTTAAAATTATTGTTCTATAAGAAAGGACAAGCAGGATAATTTTGAAGGAAACTTGGATTTACATGAACTGATGCATAGTGAAATGAACAAAACCAGGAGAGATCAATGTATACAATAACATCAATATCATTCGATGAAGAACAATGAATGACTTTTCTATTATCAGCAGTACAATGCTCCAAGACAGTCCCAAAGAACTAATGCTGAAACATACTATCTGCTTCCAGAGAAAATTCTGATGTTGTTTGAATACTCACTGAAGCATGCTATTTTTTTCACTTATTTCTTTCATTTTTTTAGTCTTCTTATAAAAAATGATTAAGATTGAAATATTATATGTAATGTTACAGGTATAACCTACACCTTATTGCTTACTCTCTCAGGGAGTGGGTAGGAAAGGGAGGGATAGAATTTGGAACTCAAAACTTTAAATGAAATGTTTAAAAAATTAAGAAAAAAGATATACAAGATGCAATCAGATCCATGGTAACTTTAGACAGAAAGGCACTAACAACTAGAGGTATTAGAAAAGGCCTTCTACAAAAGTCTAATCTGAGTCTTGAAGGAAGTAGAGGACTCAAAGGAGAAGAAGGAAATTATTACCACTAATGGGGAAAAACCAGAGATGGAAAATTTTGTATCATGTAGAAATTAAAATTACAACTTCATTTTGACTTTGGTCTGTGATATTGGTTTGATTTGTTTTTCCAAAGAAATGTTCTTTTCTTTCTTTTTTTTCTAATTTATTTATTTTTAGTTTTCAATGTTCACTTCCATAAGTTTTAAATTTTCTCCCCCTCTCTCCCCAGGACAGCATGCAATCTGATATAGACTTTACACACACATTCCTATCAAACCCAAATAAATGTTCAAAAAAATATAAAACATGTACAAATAGAATACTAAGAGTATATCAAAGTATCAACAGTGTGCTGGCTTGGCTCTTTTTTTTCCTTTTCTGGTTAACTATACCCTCAGTTTGAAATGTGAAACTTTATTACTATGAGATAATTAAATCATTGAGCAAACTGAATTATTAACCGAATAATGTTATTAATCTAAAGCATGAAGATAGAAGTTGAGTATTCTAGGGATTACTGAGGAAGCATTGGTCTTTTTGCCAGTGAACATTCCAAGGATGTACTCTGCTAACACAGTGCACTAAATTGTA
Organism: Bettongia penicillata ogilbyi; assembly: GCA_023548195.1. Classification (NCBI taxonomy): domain Eukaryota; kingdom Metazoa; phylum Chordata; class Mammalia; order Diprotodontia; family Potoroidae; genus Bettongia; species Bettongia penicillata. The sequence goes on from JAJHZJ010000037.1 coordinate 734,297, forward strand.
CTCTGTCTAGCTTGGAAGAGTTAATGTACTTACCTTGCCACCAAGAGTAATTTAATTTAACCCATGGACAGAATTTGGGCCAAGTGGCATGATTTCTCAGCATGTACCGAAGATCCATTTTCCCTTAACCACTCCTGAATAACCCAAGTAACTTCCATTTGACAAGGCCATTTCAAAACTCAAGATACCCATTCAGAAGAGAGAAAAAAGGAAATAATTTTGAAAAATGAACCAACGTCTTCTAACCTTGAGTTGTGATAGGAGTATTCATTTAAGAAAACTCCAAGTGGATATACAATCACAGCAGATCATATCTGTATTTTCTACAGCTTGCAGAATACTTACTATTCTACTGTGATCGAGAATAGGCCTGTACAACCTGCAGCTTACTGGCCTCTTATGGCCCGTGGGCCGCTTACAAGCACACCAAAGGATGTTAGCCAGCCCATAAAACACGTAGAAGATTTTTCATGGACCACTTGAAATCCTTTGACATGCTGCAAGCCCCTGTGGGCTGCAGGTTGTGTAGGTCTGATCTAGACATCTGGAACGTTGTAAATACATCTGAGAAAGGCTTGAGTGATTCTAATAACTAGGAAATTCAGTTGCTGTGCTTCATGAAAACTAAAACCAAAAATATCATTAGAACAAGTTATTATCTAAAGTAATTGTAATTTGGAGCCAATTACAAAATAATGTTACAGATAAATGAATTATAAATGTGTACGTATTTATAGGTGTTTACGTAGATATATGTGTATATATACACATGCCACATATAGGTAGATGTTTGTCCACATATACATAGTTGTATATATGCATGCACATATATCCATACATAGATGTGTATATTTATATATATAAGCATACATATCTACATATGTGCATATATATCTATATACTTGTATATATACATACACACATACATACACATATGTGTGTGTATATATATGTGTGTGTGTATATATATATATATATATATATACGTATATATGTATAACCACACAGATGAACAAATTGATGAGAGATAAATAAATTTGGATTACGATGACATTGGAACAATTACTAAAGTGATGAAAATTCATTTTATTTTCCTGGACAAATCTTTAGCGTATTAAAATATTCACTAGGGAACACTGGCAAAGCTTTTATGGTGCACTTTATGTGGCTACACATCTTGACTTTGAGAGAGAGAACTGCCCTAGAGGAGAAATCTTCAGAAAGAAGAGGAGAGGGAACATAAGGACCCAGGGAAAAAAATGTTTGCTACTGCAGAGAATGATTAGTACAAGGAAAAGGAGGAGGAGACATCTGTTGGTAAAATGATTTTTAGAGATAATTAAGTGCATTCATCCAGAAATAACACACATTATACATTGTTTGCAGGCACACATGGCTTTAGTAAAAACAAGAGAGACTTTCAGAAAGCCCACAAAAGTAATCAGCAGTTTTGATCCAGTGTCACAGGAATGTCATCCCTTCCTATTACCCTACTTCAGCCTCCTGGAAAGCCATTTGGAGTATGTAATCGTTTTTGTACAGGGTATGGCACTTACAGAGGTAAGCCTCATTGGGAAGTAATGTCACAAAGAAAGGAGCTTGTTCTCCTCTAGTGTTCCTTAAGTAGACTAGATTAATATCCCCACTCAATTCCCCTGGAATTTAATTGGATTTCTGGGCTTCTGAGGAGCTCCAAATGTGAAAAGAATTAGTGGAAATGTGCCCCTAGACTAACATATGCAGGTCTCCGTAAGTGTATATAAATCATTTTAACATAGAAATCAGCTACTCAGCAAATGCAGATAGCAAAGACAGACCTGTCAGTCAGTCCCCACCCCCCAAAAAGCATTTTTAATCCTAATACCAAAAATTAGAATTTTTTTTTGCCTTGCTTGCCTCTTATAAGACCTATCTCTGTAATGAGGCTTATGCATATACATCTATGCTCTTGTATTCATTTGTTTTTTTTTTTATTAAATAGAATTAAAGCTTTAAAGGAGGAAGAACTATTTCATGTTGTTTTGTTGCTGTAGCATTCCTAGATCCTTGCACAATATTGACTCAGACTTGGTGCCTGATAAACATTTTAGAAATCAATCAGACTTGATTTCTATCTGTTTTGTTTTGAATTTAAGAGACACCAAATTAAATCACCACTTTCCTATACAAAGTAGAACAGAAAAAGAGGACAGTATGTATAGCTATGAATATAATATTAACTTTTCTTTTTACATATAAAATAAATTCAGCCTGTAACTTTCAAAGCTGTCTTGCGAATCCGTGTTTCCTTCTGGAAAGAAGCGGGGGGAAAGGATTCCTTCTGTCTCTCTGTGCTTCAATCACTCGCACTTCTTCAAAAAAGAAAATTGAAAAAAAGAAAAACAAAACTCTTGTAACTAATAGATATATTAAAGCAAAACAAGCAAATAAAAACTGTAGTAGTAGTTTAGCCATTCCTTAATAGTTGGGAACTTCATTAGTTTCCAGTTAGTTATATCTACAAAGAGTGGATGTAAAGATACACCCTTGTAAGCTAATACAAACACACACATATATATCCATCTACATATATGGATATATATGGATATATCCTTGTAACTAATAAATATATTAAAGCAAAACAAATTTCTACATAGGCTGTAGCTCAAAATGCATCTCTCATTCTACACATTAATTCCATCATCTCTGTTAAAAATTGCATAGCATGCTTCCTCATTACACCTTTGGAATCTCAAATGATAATTGAATTTATCAGAGTGCTTAGGCCTTCTTCCAAAGTTATTTGACTTTACAATGTTATTGTTAAATAAACAGTTTTCCTGGTTCATTTCCCTCTACATTAGTTCATATTAGTCATCCCAGGTTTCTCTGAAACTGTCCATTTCATAATTTCTTATTACATTTATCTTATAATAACTGCAGTAGTTTAGCCATTCTTTTATTGATGGGAACTTTCTTAGTTTACAGTTTATTACCACTACAAAAAGAGTGGATATAAATATTGTTGTACATATGTTTTTTTCCCTCCTTTATTTGATCTCTTTGGAGTATTGGCATCATCACAGAGTCAAATCATATGCACAATTTAGTGGGTTTTGACTCTGTTTTAAATAGCTGCCCATAAAGATTGCTTCAGTTTGCAACTTCATCAACAGTCCTCATTGTACTTGTTTTTCCATAGCTCTTCTATGTATTGTGATTTTCAACTGACTTGATTTCTATTTGTTTTATTTTTTTGTTTATTTTTATTTTTTTGGTGTTCTACAATCACTTCCTTAAATTTAAGATTTTATCCCCCCGCCCCCCCCACCTTACCCCACCACCCCCCTCCCTCCCCATGACAGCATACAATTCTGTTTAGGTTCTACATATACTTTCCTATTGAGTACATTTTCACAATAGTCATGTTATGTAGTCAAATTAAAATAAATGGAAGAAATCATATAACAAATCAAAACATAATACACTAAAACCTACACACATACAAACATGATCTGCTACATTTTGTGAATGACTTCCATATTTCTTTCTCTGAGCATGGAAGGCATTTTGCCTTGGAAAACCACCATTGGGATTTTTTTTTTTTTTTTAGTAAGTTCTTACATTATTACGCAGTTCCAAGTCTACCAGAAAAAACTCTCACACACTGTGCTTGTTGCTGTGCACAAGGTTCTCCTGGTTCTGCTCCTTTCACTCAGCATCAGATCATATAAGTCCTTCCAGGCCTCCCTGAAGTCTTCTTGTTCACCATTTCTTATGGCGCAATAGTACTCTATTACATTCATATACCATAATTTATTCAGCCATTCCCCAATTGATGGGCATCCCCTTGATTTCCAGCTCTTCGCAACCACAAAGAGTGCTGCTATAAATATTTTTGTACATGTGGGACCCTTCCCCATTTTTATTATCTCTTGGAGATACAGTCCTAGTAGTGATATTACTGGGTCAAAGGGTATGCACACTTTGTGTACCCTTTGGGCATAGTTCCAAACCGTTCTCCAGAATGCTTGGATGATCTCACAGCTCCACCAACAATGAATTAGTGTTCCAACTCTCCCACATCCTCCCCAGCATTTATCATTTTCTTGTTCTGTCATGTTTGTCAATCTTATAGCTGTGATGTGGTACCTCAGATTTGTTTTGATGTGCATCTCTCTAATCAATAGTGATTTAGAGCACTTTTTCATATGATTATAGATATCTTTAATTTCTTCCCCTGAAAATTGCCTGTTAATATCCTTTGACCATTTATCAATTGGGGAATGACTTGTATGGTTGTACATTTGAGGCATTTCTCTATATATTCTAGAAATGAGGCCTTTATCCCCGAGCTTAGCCGTAAAATTTTTTTTCCCAATTTACTACATCCCTCCAAATTTTGGTTGCATTGGGTTTGGTTGTGCAAAAACTTTTCAGTTTAATGTAATCAAAATTATCCATCTTGCATTTCATAATGCTTTCTATTACTTCTTTAGTAAGAAATTCTTCCCCTCTCCATAAATCTGATAAATACACTATTCATTGCTTCTCCAGTTTATTCATGGTATCAATCTTTATACCTAAATCATGTACCCATTTGGACTTTATTCTTGTGTATGGTGTCAGGCATGGGTCTATACCTAATTTCAGCCACACAGTTAACCAGTTTTCCCAGCAATTTTTGTTGAACAGTGAGTTCTTATCCCAGAACCTGGGATCTTTGGGTTTATCAAACAGGAGGTTGCTATATTCCTTGCCTACTGTGTCTTGAGTGCCAAGTCTATTCCATTTGTCTACCCCTCTGTTTCTTAGCCAATACCAAGTGGTTTGGATAATTGCTGCTTTATAATACAATTTGAGGTCTGGTAGTGCTAGGCCACCTTCCCAGGCATTTCGTTTCATTAGTCCCTTTGATATTCTGGACCTTTTGTTTTTCCAAATGAATTTTGATATTATTTTATCCAGCTCTAGAAAATAATTATCTGATAGTTTAATTGGTATGGCACTAAATAAGCAGATTAATTTAGGTAGAATTGTCATTTTTATTATATTAGCTCGGCATACCCATGAGCAACTGATGGTTTTCCACTTACTTAAATCTGACTTTATTTGTGCAAAAAGTGTTTTGTAATTGTGTTCATACACCCTGGGTTTGTTTTGGCAGGTATAAACTCCTAAGTATTTTATAGTGTCTACCTTAACTTTAAATGGGATTTCTCTTTCTATCTCTTGCTGTTGGACTTTGTTGCTAATATATAGGAATGCAGAAGATTTGTGTGGGTTTATTTTGTAACTTGCAACTTTGCCAAAGTTGTTTATTATTTCAAATAGTTTTTTACTTGAATCTCCAGGATTCTCTAAGTATATCATCATATCATCTGCAAAGAGTGATAACTTAGTTTCTTCTTTGGCTGTTTTTATTCCTTCAATTTCTTTATCTTGTCTAATTGCTACTGCTAACATTTCTAGTACCATATTGAATAATAGTGGTGATAATGGGCATCCTTGTTTCACCCCTGATCTTATTGGAAATGCATCTAGCTTATCCCCATTGCATATAATGCTTGCTGAAGGTTTTAGGTAGATACTTCTTATTTTTTGTGGAAAGTTCCCTTTATTCCTACGTTCTCCAGTGTTTTTAATAGGAATGGGTGTTGTATGTTGTCGAAAGCTTTTTCTGCATCTATTGAGATAATCATGTGGTTTTTGTTAGTTTTGTTATTGAAATGATCAATAATGCTAATAGTTTTTCTAATATTGAACCAAAATATTCATCCATCTCATTTAGATTATCGAATTTGTAGGCATAAAGTTGGACAAAGTAATTTCTAATTATTGTTTTAATTTCCTCCTCATTGGAGGTGAGTTCACGCCTTTCATTTTTAATATTAGTAATATGATTTTCTTCTTTTTTTTTAATCAAATTGACCAAAGGTTTACCAATTTTGTTAGTTTTTTCATAAAACCAACTATTGGTTTTATTTATTAATTCAATAGTTTTCTTAATTTCAATTTTATTAATCTCTCCTTTGGTTTTCAGTATTTCTAATTTGGTATTTTCTTGGGTATTTTCAATTTGTTCTTTTTCTAGATTTTTCAGCTGCATGCCCAAGTCATTGATCTCCTCTTTCTCTATTTTATTTATGTAGGCATTCAAAGATATAAAACTACCCCTAAGAACTGTTTTTGCAGTATCCCATAAGATTTGGTAGGTTGTCTCATTATTGTCATTCTCTTGAATGAAGTGGTTGATTGTTTCTATGATTTCTTCTTTAACCCATTCCTTCTTTAGGATTAAATTCTTTAGTTTCCAATTGATTTTTGCTTTATCTTTCCATGGCCTTTTATTACATATAATTTTTATTGCATTATGATCTGAGAAGGATGCATTGATTATCTCTGCCTTTCTGCACTGGAGTGTGAGATTTTTATGTCCTAATACATGGTCAATTTTTGTAAATGTTCCATGTACTGCTGAGAAAAAGGTATATTCCTTTCTATTCCCATTCAATTTTCTCCAAAGATCTATCATATCTACCTTATCTAGAGTTTTATTTACCTCCTTAACCTCTTTCTTGTTTATTTTGAGGTTAGGTTTATCAAGTTCAGAAAGAGGGAGGTTGAGGTCCCCCACTAGTATAGTTTTGCTGTCAATTTCTTCCTTCAACTCCCCCAACCTCTCCTCTAAGAATCTGGATGCTATACCACTTGGAGCATACATGTTTAGTAATGATATTGCTTCATTGTCTATGGTGCCTTTTAGCAGGATATAGTTTCCATCCTTATCCCTTTTGATTAGATCTATTTCTGCTTTTGCTTAGTCTGAGATTAGGATTGCTACTCCTGCCTTTCTTACATCAGCTGAAGCACAATATATTCTGCTCCATCCTTTAACCTTTATCCTATGTGTATCCCCCGTTTCATATGTGTTTCTTGTAAGCAGCATATTGTTGGATTATGGCTTTTAATCCATTCTGCTATCCATCTCCGTTTTATGGGAGAATTCATTCCATTCACATTCACAGTTATGATTACAATCTGTGTATTACTCACCATTTGTGCTTTTAGTTCTGCTGTCTCCCTTCCCCTCCTCAATACTATTCACTTTTTACCACCTCCTCCTCCTGCCTTCCCCTACTTCTTTTAACCCGCCTCCCTTTTACTCCCCTTTATTCTTATTGCTTCTTCCCTCTCTTTTAGCCTCCCTCCCCTTTCTTCCTGCTTCCTCTCCTACTGCCTATAGAGCTAGTTAGGATTATCTACGTAAGTTTATTGTTCCATCCTTTAAAGAAATCAGATGAGAGTCCCTCTCACACAATGCTCATCTCCCTCCCCTCTTTCCCTCTACTATGATTTTGTACTTCTTGTGATGTAATTTGCCATTTTCTGCTTCTTTCTTTTCACACCTCCTTTTACAATCCCTTCTCATACTTAAATAGTACTTTTTATCATGATATCATTTACTTTATACCCATTCCCCCTATGCATATCCCTTTTATATTTCTTAATAGCTGCACAATTCTCAAGATTAACAGGTATCATCTTCCCTTATAGGGAGGTAAACAATTTGCCCTAATTGAGTATCAAGTTGTTCACCCCCCCATTTACCTTTTTATGATTCTCTTGAGACCTGCATTTGAAGATTGAATTGTTTATTAAGTTCTGCCGTTTTGGTCAGGAAGCTCTGGAAATCCCTTACTTCGTTGAATGACTTTCTCCTTGCCTGGAATGTTATGCTGAACTTTTCTGGGTAGTTGATCCTTTGTTGTAGTCCCAATTCCTTTGCCTTACGGAATATTGGGTTCCAATTTTTTGATCTTTTAATGTAGAAGCTGCAAGGTCCTGTGTAATCCTGACTGTATCTCCTTGATATTTAAATTGTTTCTTTGTGGCTGCTTGTAATACTTTCTCCTTCACTTGATAGCTCTGGAATTTGGCAACGATATTTCTTGGGGTTTTGAGTTTGGGATCCCTTTCAGGAAGGGAACAGTGGATTCTTTCGATGACATTTTCCCCTCTGAATTTAATACTTCTGGGCAGTTTTCCTTGATGATTTCCTGGAAGATATTGTCCAGGCTCTTTTCTCCATCATGGGTTTCTGACAGGTCAATAATTCTTAAGTTTTCTCTCCTGGATCTATTTTCCAGGTCAGTTGTTTTTCCAATTAGATATTTCACATTTTCTTCTATCTTTTCATTCTTTAGATTTTGTTTGACTGATTCTTGCTATCTCATTGAGTCGTTAGTTTCTACTTGCCCAATTCTAATCTTCATCACATTGTTTTCTTCCGTTAACTTTTGCATCTCCTTTTCCATCTGCCCAATTTTTCCTTTTAAGAAGCTATTTTCTCCAGTTAATTTTTGAACTTCCTTTTCCATTTGTTAAATTTTCCTTTTCAAAGAGATGTTCTCATCAGTGAATTCTTTCTTAATAATTTTAAGATCATTGGCCAGTTTATCTTCTATTTCCTTCTTCAGCTGTTCCAGGAGAGCTGCTTGTGCTTGCGAGCAGTTCATAGTCCCTTCTGAAGTTTCAGATGGAAGCACAGTCTCAGCTCTGACCTCTTTGGTGTTTGTGTTTTGGTCCTTATGCCCATAGAAAGATTCTATAGCTCTTTCAGCCCTCTGCTTTTTCTTGTTCATGATGTTGACTGAGTGTTGTGGCTTCTGGTTCTTTCAATCAGAAGCTAGAGAACTTTTTGCTGAGCTGATGTGTGAAAAAGCTAAAAGCAGGTTTTTGTTTTGTGTTTCCCAGATCAGCCCTGGGTTTAGCTTGTTAAGTGTGGGGGAGGAGTGCTCTGGTCACAGGAGATCTCCTCAGCTGAACTGAGGCAAAGGCAAACTCAGGGGCCGGTGATCCCAGCTGCTCTATTGTCTTTCTGATTCCCCTGGAGAGCTGAGGCACACCTAGATCCTAATGCATGTTCCCACCCCTCCCAGGCTCCTCTCCTGGCACTGAGGCTTGCCTGGGTCCTAGTGCAAGTTTTCTCTGCCCTGGGTCCTCTGTCCTTCCGGTTTGCCTCTGCTACCGTAGGAGGAATCCCCCTTAGCTATTTTCCTCGTCTCAGGTGTTATGAGACTATTGGCCCCCCTCTGCTATTCCTGCTGATCTAGGATTTTTCTGGGGAAATATTTTATGGTTCTTTCACGGTCATCAAGCGGGGAGGAGAGAGCATTTACTGATCACTCTGCCACCCTGGCTCCTGGAAGTTCAAGTAAGTGACTTACCGAAGTTTGATCTTCTGGGTGAAGGTCTCAGGAGCTGCTGTGCTGATAATCTGGCGCTCCATGGCTCTCACTGACTCGGTTCGGCTTGTCTCCTGCCCTTGGTGCTGCTCCTCTGGTTCCGCCCACCACTCAGGTTTCTCGGGTCTCTTCTGCTCCACTGTGCTGGCTGTGCTGCACTATGCACTGTGGGCTCACCCCCGTGGAATAGATCCTTACCTTGGACCTTCCAGTCCAACCTGAGCCCCAAATCTGTCACAGTCTGGCTCCCACTGGATTCCGCACCTCCAAAATTTGGTCAGATTCTCCTTTCAAAGGTACCTGAAGAAGTTTGTCCGAGAGCTTAGGTGAGTCATTGCTCTCACTCTGTCATCTTGGCTCCGCCCCCTATTTGTTTTATTTTGAACTGAACAAACCCCAAAATAAATCACCACTTCCCTATACAAAGTAGAACAGAAAAAGAGGACAATATGTATAACTATGAATATAATATTAACTTTTCTTTTTACATATAAAATAAATTCAGCCTGTGACTTTCAAAGCTGTCTTGTAAATCTGTGCTTCCTTCTGAAAAGAAGGGGGCGGTGTGGGGGGGAAGGCTTCTTCCTATCATCTTTTTTTTGTCATCTTTAAGGATCATAATTGTGTGAGGTGGAATCTCAAGAGTTTTGTTGTTCTTGTTTTTACTTCTCTTTAATCATTTGGACTTGGAATATTTGGAACATTTTTTGCATATAGTTGTCAGTAGTTCAGATTCCTTCCTTTCAGACCTTTCTTATTTGTGTGCTTTGATCATTTACATATTGGGGAATGGCTTTGTTCTTATGCACTTGAATGTGTGCCTATATGTCTTGAATATGAGATCTTTATCATAGGAACTTGATACTTAGATTTTTTTTTTTTCCCACTCAACTAATTTCTTCTCTTTTTGCTTTAAATATATTGGTTTTCTCTGTGTGAAAATGATTTCACTGACCAGGTAATGGGGATCATATATCTTTGTATCTCTCACAGTGCCTCACACAGTGCATTGTGCATGGGAGGTGCTCTAAGAATAACTGATAAGTGAATGGATGGATGGATGGATGGATGGATGGATGGATGGATGGATAAATGTATGGTGAGGTGTTTGTTACTTTGATTTGCAGTCCTTCCCATTGCATATATATAGCCTAGCACTAAATAGTTTGGTGGGGGGTGTGGGGGAATTGCTTGATAAAAGTTAATTTAAGTTTATCTGAAGAATACTAGTTCACTGGGAGAAAAACACTTCTAACTGAGGAAAAGAAAGGAGAATTTACTTGGGCAAGTGATATTCTTCTTGTGGAAATCCAAGTTGTATTTTCCAAATATCAAATGGAGTCATTAAAACATAATACTATCAGTATACAAGATGTACCTGCTATTTTAATGATGCTCATTTGAATGAAAATACATCATTCTTGTATTTTAGAATAGCACTTTTTTTTTTTTTACCAAACTTATTGTTATTTGTGGATAATAATCATCTAAGTTTGAGGTTTTGGGGGAGGGATAAGGGGAAGATTTTGAATCTTAGATATGATTTGCTATTACTGTAAATGTAAAGGAAAATAGATTTCAGTTGAAAAATTTCATCCTACTGATACTGAAACAGAAGATCGAGTTCAAATATAAAGTAGGAATTTTGTATAAATATTTCACTGACAAAATTGAATCCCAAAATAACATTTTGTTATGCCAAAGAATTCTATGCAAAACTTGCCATCAGAAAGGTATGATTTATTTTTTTGTAAAAACACAGTGTTGGGAAACACTGTCTACTGGTGAGCACATGTATTTGATGTGTATGCATTTATGAATATGTTTATGTATATATCTAGATATACATTTATATAAATGTATACACATACATACATAACATATAAAACACCGTAACATAATATAGTAAAGAAATATGATTAGCCTCTACTTTTAAGTAAATGAGAATGCTACATTATAAGACTTGCAAAAATTTGCAAACTTATCCTATTTCATTCCTTTATCCCTTGGAAACCATCTGGCACCAAAAACAAATGAGCTCTGCCAAATATAGTTAGTCAGTGGGACTACTCAACTCAAAACATTCAGATGCAATATAAAACACATAGTCATTCATCTGTATGTGTCTAAATGTCTGGATGTTTGGTGGTTGTAAAGTAGTCTTAGTTATGATAGGAAGAGAAGAGGGACTGGTCACATGGCAGGCATAAAGAATGACAAGCAGAAAGACAAATTGCTCCACTGGTGCCCTCTTAATGTCAAGAGAAAGTGAGGAAGGCCTCCAGTATACTGGTTGGACCCAGTTCACTTGTGGTGAACTTATGGAAGGACATGAAAAAAGATTCTCACAGGCATGGATAGATTACAATCTATCTTTTGAAGGAAGTTCTAAACTGCTAAAATCACAGATTCATTTGAGTATTGATTGTGTTACAACTTAAAGAAGAATTATGGCTCTTTCTACACACTGAAAAAAACAACAAAACAGGAACTGAGGCAATACCCAGAGCAAATCTTACACCTTTGGTGCCTTCCCATATCCATTTTTCTTCTCTCCTAGCTCCTCACCTTGGTGATTTTTATTTTTTCAGTATCTTGCCCAATACAGTCAGATATAATATACTTCAATATGAATCAACCCATTGGACAGACAAATTAAACTGATAACTTCACAAATCAGTTGCTTTTATAATTATAGGAACTTAGCCCCAAATACTTGTGGTCATATTTACATGTAGTTAACCCCTAAAACACTTATTCACTGTCCTATAGGCATGACCTTGCTTTAATGTCAACCTATCAGATTTCCTTAAAAAGAACAGTCTCATTTTTTACTTATCAAGGAGTCTCTGTCCCTTGTTAATGGACAGAAAGGTCTTGTTCCTGTTCAACAACCTTAAAGGCAACCTCCCTCCCAAACAGCAGTTCATACCTCTTATGTGATCTGTGACTTAGTAATTTTTTTTAAATTCATACTGAGCATTTGTTTCTTGCTACACCAGCTGATTTTATATTCTGCACTTGTTCCCTGGGCAAGACTCCCATTGAACTCCCCACGCTGATTATCGATGGGAGGTTTGTTTGTGGAACAAATGCAGAATATGCAATAGAGTATGGAGTGTAGATAGTGAAGATAATTTTGCCCTGCATCACTGGTGTCATTTTCCTGGCAATGACAGAACATCTCAAAGCCAAAGCCATAAATATGTTTATTTAGCCAAGTTTGAGAACATAAATACATTGTTAATACATGCATCTGTTTACTAAAAGTAAAGATATTTTCTAGATCTGAACGCTTATTTCCATTGTTGTGAACAAATGATGGAGCAAATGATTTGGAAGCAAATGGGAGTGGGGAGGGTATGCTAATATTTAGAAAGGAAATAGTTTCCTGTCAAATGAGATTATGTCAAAAAATCAAAATGGCTTCATCTGGAGAAAACAAAAAAAAGTGAGTTTTGTGAGTGGTAGACAACTGAGGTACAGTTAATTTGCAAATTATGTAATATTACTATGGCTGAGACATCTATCTGTTCACAATGATCAAAACAAAGATGAATCAGTAAGTTTTTACTTGGAATAACCATCTAATGCACAATTCATATCAATCAAGATTTTAATTACATGCTAACATCAATGATCTTTTTAATTTTTTTAATCAGAGGCCAAGCAGATATCTGAGGGTGGGAGTGGGAAACTGTAAAGGAACTCCTAGGCTACCCTGTTCTAAATGTGAGCAATCTTTTGAAATATCATTTGAACTTCCATTTATATGAGGCAAAGTCAATCACATGTCAAAATGACACACCTTTAACTTCATAGTAGTTGAAAGCATCATTTCTATCTCTGGTACATTTCACAATGAGGTAGATAACAGCATGCTTGCTACCCAAGGATTTTTGCATACCATGTTTAAAATATTCCTCTGAAAAATCCTACCCAATGGTCACTACATATTAGAAATGGTGGGGACTTTGTCAAGCTTCTCCCCAGGGAACTAGTTAAAGAGATGGTATTTCTTCAAGATTTTTTATAACATAGTGCTGTATTTATATTTCCAAGACATTTTTACAGGGGCACAAAATACTTTTGGGGAAATGCAGCTAAACATAGGGCTTCTAAGATTGCTATAGTAGGTTTTTCCTAAATTGGTGACAGTTTGCAGTAACAGAGTTTTTGTAAACTGCTATTAGATGCATTTTTCAGCACTGAAAAGAGAACTACTGCTAATTTCAGCTGGATAGAAAGGCCCACGATTGTGTTCCCTTTTGCCAGCAGAGCCATGAGAGATTTCTAAAGCAAACAAATGAGCTGAAGTTCATTCTTTCTACTCTATATGTATGCACTTGTGTGCATGTCACAAACATCTGATATGTTTCAGAACTGGAGAAAGCAAAAATTCTTAGTCTTCTATTTCAGATACAGAAGGTGAGAATGGTTACTATTGAAAACTTTGAATGTGACATTTTGTGTGTGTGCTTATGGTAATTATTGAATTATTACTATGAAGTAAAATAACACTGTAAAACAAGTCTGCATGGTGGAAGATACCTTCATTTTATCTAATTCTGATTTATCTGTTTTGGGGTGGTCAAGATTACACTGAAACACAAAGAGGGAATATTGTTGATTAAAATACTAAAAGAATCAAGAAATTTGAGATGATTGATAAACTTAGCAAAATGAATTAAGACATCAAATCATGGAGCTGGAGAGATAGTGACAATTTGCCACATTGACTCATTTCACAAATTGAGAAACTGAGGCTAAGCAGTACTGAGAGATGTTCCCAAGATTATTCAACTACTTATCCTGCCTCACATTTCTATGTTTCTATAAAGTCCACTTTATCTTATAATTTACAATTCACATATATAGGCACCTTCTTTGTCAATTAACTGTTTAAGGACCCATCATACTTTCTCTTGGTCTTTAGCTCTTTTCTTACTTGCTGTGTCACAGACAGTACATAGCAGGCACTTGAGTTTTCAGTCCCAGCCTCTAACAGGTTCCCTCTTGATCTGATCAGACAGGCAGACAGCTTCAGAGGGGTTAATAATTATCTTTATTTTCATCTATTCTTCTCAAATGGTTGCTGGGAGAATCAGCACCAACAGCATTCCTAATCACCCTTTTCACAGGGGCCAGCTAGAAGGGTGAGTGAGTCAACTACCCTTGTGTCTTGATGGGGTCAATCAAGACAGGTACACCTGTGCATTCACCTAAATCCCCTCAAGCCTCAATGGGTGCCAGTCGGGACACACAGATTCCCCATCCTTATTACCCATGGATGTCTCCCCCCCACACCCCCATTCACTGACCAATGCTTTTCAAGGGCAATCAGCCAAAGGAGGTATCTTGTTTAAGCTTACAAGTTAACTTTAGCAATATAGTCATTCTGCACAAGCATAGTAAGTATCAATTGTCACTCCCATATCTCATGGTTCAGCCTCAGTAGGACTGTCTGTCACTATGATTCTGGGAATTACTATCTAGGATCTTTGGAACTATGCTAGGAGTTGTTATCAAACACCTGGAAACTAGACATTCCCATGACGATGGATCCTGAGAAGCTAAACTCTAAAAGGATAACAAAATCCTCCTTAAATCTCCTCATATATACCTATAAATAGATATATGCCTATAATTCAATATATCTGAAATACTAATGAAGTGCTCACTCCTGCTTTTCATTTGCTGCTATAGTTTTCATGTGCAAAAGGTCTACTTCCATTTTTGGTGATTGTTGTACTCAGTAATGCTATAATCTAGAAAAAGTAGATTTCAAAAACCTCAAAAGGTAAAAATCCATTAGCGCAAGCAGCTACAAGCTAGAGCCTTTTACCCATCTATGTTTTCAGAACCCAACCCAAAACCCAACCACAGTAGCCAAGCTTCAGTACTTAGCACCTGGCTCACTATGAACTGTCCCCTTCCTAGGCTAGCTGTGCTTATCAATATCTTAGTTACAGCAATCAAGCCCTGTGCTTCTAAAGACTTGCTTAGATCTAAGCCACAACTTAAAGGTCTTTCACCATTTCATTGTCCTTGCCCCACCCCCATCTCATACACATAGACTAAATTCATAGCCATCAAATCTCAAACCACCTACCTTCACCCAAGCCTGAGCCAGACTACAAACTTCCATACCTTCAGTTCCTATTGTATTCAAACACCTTCTGCAACTGCTCGAATAGGAACCGTAGATACCAGGATTCACTATCAACTGGCCTCACTGAGACTAGAGCATTAAT
The DNA here is from genome assembly GCA_023548195.1 of Bettongia penicillata ogilbyi. Classification (NCBI taxonomy): domain Eukaryota; kingdom Metazoa; phylum Chordata; class Mammalia; order Diprotodontia; family Potoroidae; genus Bettongia; species Bettongia penicillata. Next base: position 749,778 of record JAJHZJ010000037.1, read on the forward strand.
CCATACCTGAGCCAAAGGACAGGTGTCTTCAGGCCAGCAGGAGGCAAGTTACCCTTTGCTTTTCCTTCATGTGCTAGATATCTTCCTCTCATGCCTTATCCTTGGATGAATGTACCAGTGCAAGTAAATCCAGTCCCAATCCTAAACATGTTAACCCCTGGTATTTATTGAGACAAATATTTGTCCCCACTTCCTTACTTCCACAGTGTTTGAAGATAGAATGTGCTACAGACTCCATGGATACTATGGATATCACTCTTCTACCTACTGTAGCAAGATACCTTCCATCATTAAAATAATCCAAAATGGTAAGATCCTGAGTTACTGATACTTCCTCTCTCTTCTGCATAGCAAACTTCCCACCACTGCAACCCTACATCCTGTGTTTCACAAATCATGGTGCTGAAGCTCCTCTCCTCCTGTTATCTCTCTTTGTACTGTCTTCCCCATCTTATTAGTTACCCACATCCCTAGGTTCTATGATACTTTGCTCTCCCCTTCCTCTTCTCTTTGTTCTAGTATTACCCAATTCCTCTGACCTCCTCTCATAGCCTCTTCATTTTCTCCCACATATTGGAATCTGGCTTTTACCTTCTGGGCCACCTTTTCCAGAACAAGGTGATTCTTCTCATCTTCCTTTCCTCTCCTCCCAAGTCAACATACTATTTCTTCCTCTCCAATATCTCTTCCAGATGTTCCTTCTACTACCATCATTATAAATCGTCTCCATCACTCTTTAACATCCCCTCGTTTGAGGTACAGTGTACCCATCTCTGTCTCTTTCTGCTGATCTTTGTAGATAGGTCAATTGGGCTCTAGATTATGCTCCCATTTTTCAAGGAGTTCAATACCCAGTTGAAAGTGTTTCCACACCAAAATGAGGACACAGTAACATGTATTTGAATACCCTGGTCTCCCAATTCATTTTTCTCCTGTTTTATCTTGACTAAATGTCCATTCTACCTTAGTCATCCACAGAGACCATTAGATCTAAGCCACAACTTAAAGGTCTTTCACCATTTCATTGTTTCTTTCCCCCATCACCTCATACACATAGACTAAATTCATTGCCATCAAGTCTCAAACCACCTACCTTCACCCAAGCCTGAGCCAGAAATCACCCTCAAAGATAAGTATGCCACCTCCATGACTCTGGAATTTGAAATACTACTACCTGATCATCATCACCTGTCCTTCTGTATCTACGTCTGCATCACTCCCCTCATCCTATTCTGCATCTTTATCATGATATATCCTTCCCAACCCTCTTAAACTATCATGCCAATGAATTATACTCTAAATGTCCTTTCAAAAACAAAATAAAAACAAAATCCAAAACAAAATAAATGTGCCAATTTGTTTCATTTAAATTCAATTTTTAAATGTATTAAATAGGTGCTATGTTGTAAAGATAATTTTGATACCCTCTACACAAATTAATCAGCATTTACTTAGTTCATTGTAGCCATTGATGGCTACCAGTGATTGTATTAGTGAATTGAGGAAAACAGGATTAAGTTTAAGTTAGTTATGCATGGTAATGCTATTAGAAAAAGAGTTATATACATTTGGACCAAATAACCTCTTTTATATTAATGATATTGATATTATGTATTAGTAACATCAATGTAGATTATAGGATAAAATCATATAACTGTCTGCTAAAGACCCTGAAACTTGTTATAGCACCCCTCACCCCATGCATCGCTGTCACTTCTTCACGGTGACCTTTCCTCTTGTCCACCACTTCCTTAACTCCTTGGATACTGCTGACCAAAACACCAGATGTTTGACTTCCTAGGAAAACCCCTGCTGAGATGGCAGGTGGAATGCCCTTACTGCAAAAAAAACCCTGCAGTTAATGACTCAAAAGCCTGCTGACAAAATAGTTATGATTAATGGGCGTGTTCCTCAACCAGTCATAGAGTTTTCCCTACTCCTGGTGTTAACCAATCACCATGCACTGCCTCATTCTATTTTTAGTTCTCTACAAAGTATATAAAAGTAGCTAGCATGCAAGGGGAGGTGTCCCTGATCATGAGGAATATCTTGGACCCAATTAATTAGTAACCCCTGAACTCCCTAATAAATCAAAAATGCTTGGAATGCCTCAGTGTCCTTCTATTGCACCCTCTATTGGAATTTTGGGGTCACAGCATGCAAGGCATTTTGGTAGGCGCTGCTGATACATAGATAATAACAATGCATTCGCTGCCTTCAAGGAGCTTAAGTTCTATTTGAAGAATTTATTAAATACTTAATATGATGCAGGCATTGTCCTAAGTGTTCATGATAAAGGAGGGAAGCAAAAGAAGGTTGCATTTTAAGGAACTTACATAATAATTCTAATGGGAGAGACAACATATGCATGGAAGATATATACAAGATAAATGCAAAGTACCCTCAGAGATAACAGGAAATGCTTTGTGTAGAAGGTGGCTTTTGAACTGAGTCTTGACAGAAACCTGGAATTCCAAGTTGTGAAGATCCAGTAGCAGAGCATTCCAAGCACTGGGGACTGTCAGTGCAGAATCAGAGAAAAAGAAAATGAAGTACTATGTATAAGGAGTAGCAAAGTAAGCTAATATTGCTGGACCCTAGAGCTCATGGAAGGTAGCAATGTGTTCAAGATAGAAAGGGATATTGAGGAGGGAGAACACGTAAACAATTGGAAAATTCAGAAAAGATTCCAGATTATGGAGGGCTTTAAGTGACAGTCTGAGAAGGTTGCATTTTGTCCAAAAGGCAAGGGGAATGCAATAAAGTTTTTTAACAGGTCAATGATATATATGTTCAAACATTTACATTAGGAATTTTTTTTGAGGATAGGTAGAAAAACTGGCTAAGAAAAGGTAGAGATTAAAAACAGAGAGAGCAATTAAGAAATTATTTCTCTATTCCAAATAGGTAATGGGAGCCCAATCAATGTGAATGGAGTGAAGGGAAAAACAAACCATTAAAATTGTCTAAAGGATTTAAAGGGGAGAGAAGACTCAAGAATGTCTATAAGTTTGTAGCTCAAGGTGAATTGGAAGTGTTGGTATCTTCTCAAGAAATAAGGCTGATGGTGGGGTGGGAGTGTGCGTGTGTGTGTGTGTGTGTGTGTGTGTGTGTGTGTGTGTAGATTTAGGAGGAAAGATAATGAATTATTTTTAAAGATATTGAGTTTGAGATGCCAATGGGACCTCTAGGTAGAGGTATCCCCCAGTCCTCAGTAATGTGGGATTGGGTTCAGGAGAGAGATTTGGGTTTGGATACGTAATAATGGGAGTCATTTCTGTAGTGCTAATATTTGAAATCAAGGGAGCTAATGAGATCAGCAAATGGGAGAAAGTGGAGAGAAGAAAGATTCAGGATAAAGATTTGGAGGTCACTCACACTTAGCAAATAAAAGAAGAATAATGATACAGTAAAGGAACCCAGGAAGGATTTGTCAGACAGGAAGACAACCAAAAGAGTAGTGTCACTTAAACCAAGGGAAGAAAATAATGTTACAGGAAGAGGATGGGGGACAAAGAAGTAGAATGAAGACTGACGAAAAAAATCTTTGGATTTACTATCTTAAATATTCTGGTAATCATGTGAAGAACTCTTTCAGCTAGGTGCTAACATCAGAAGCCAGACCACAAGGGCTTGAGAAAAGAGGAAATAGCAGCAAGAAGATTATAGATTTTCTCAGATTTAGGTTGTTAAGGGAGAAGAGATATAACATGATGTTTGGAGGGCATGGTAGAATCAAATCAGCATTTTTGAAAGGATTAAAGGAACGGGATATATTTATAAGAGGAGGGAATGAATCCATAGATAGGCAGAAATTGAGGATGACAGAGACACAGAGGGGATGACTGAAGACACGTTTTCATTGAAGTCAGAGATAACTCTATATTTAAGAACTTGGTGGAAATGGGCTAAAGGAGCACAGAGAGAGGGATTTGTTGTCACAGAAAGGAATACATTTTCCTCAGAAACTGAAGCAAAGTAGGAAAGAATAGGAGATAATTTAACCATTCCCTTTCTCTCTGTAGGGATTTTGACCTCATCTCTGATTCTGGACAGGCTGGTTTTCCCTTTCAACCTGTATCTACACCACCAGCAAGCTAAAAGTTTCTTAGACAACGAGTGTTTTCTCTATGTCCCCACTCTTAAGGTTCTAGGGGCAACTCTGGTGGATTGCTTTTCCTTCTGACACTCTAGCACATGAACCCCCAATGGTGTATTACCCATTAAACACAACATCAAAAAAGCTGAGCCCATTAACTCTTTTTTGAAAGGTTTTCAAAACGTAATTTTAATTAACATTTATTTTCTGTCCTTCTCTCAAAACAAAACCATTGTAACAAATGTACATAGCTAAGGAAAAATTAATTTATTAGATTGTAAGCGTTTTTGAAGTCAAAGACTATCTTTTGTTTTCTGCATCTCTCGCACTTTACTCAGTGCTTGGAACATAGTAGGCACTTAATCAATATTGATTGCGTGATTGATTCCCATGTTGACCATGTCCAAGACCATGTCCAAGAATGTTTGTCATTTTCTTCATCATTATCTCTCTGGAATGATAACTGACAACAGTGTTGCTTAGCAAATGAACTGGGAATAGAGCAATAGCCCTATTGTTAGTCCAGGGAATAAGTCTGTAATCCTCTCCTTGGGTCAAAAAGAGAAAGATATGGCCCTCTTCTGAACCAGGGGATGAGTCTACAATTCCTGTTCTGGGAATGAGCAATAGCATCCTGGTCATATTCTTAAGCTGGGATCTGGATTTCCCCAGCCTACTCCTGTTCCACAATTCCTGTCCCAGTTACTTGTCTAAGGTTCATATTTCTATTTTTTGTCTAGAGAGATAACCCCACTATGGCTTCACTTTAGATTTTCAAATTACTACTCAGTCTGCTCTTTTCTTTCCATCTTTGTTAGCATAGTTAAAGGATGAAGTGAGTTGTACTGCTTGTACTCTGACATCTGGTTTGTGTTATCTTCATTAACACATAAAACATTAGTCAAATTAATGGCAAAGTAAAAATAATAATTACTTAACATTAATCTCTTAAAACTGGGGTCCACTGTCCTGACAATGCATATGGGGAGCATACTTACAGTTCAGTAGCTACAAACATTGATGTATTCTCTCATTCTCAGAAACTCTCCTTTGAAATTTCATTGTTAAGCGTGGTAGCTTTGTTATTGTTCCGGTATACTGGGCTTTTGCTTTGTTCATTCTGGCTTATTTCTACTTCTCCGAGGCAAATTTCGTCTTCTATACTTCCAGTTTTATTCCCCACCAACTGCTCTACCTGGTTTCAACTCTATGAACATCATGCTTCCCTCCAGGTAAGCTAATCACCAGCAATCTCACCATCATTAATATTGCTTTAGCTCTGCTATTCAATACCTCCTTAGTACCCTTAGCTGCCTCTCTCCTCTGATTGGAGGGCTGGTGAGCAGGGCAAAACGCTCCTCCCAAAGCCTCCTATAAAGGGTTCAGAACTTCAGTGAACCCTTCATTTTCTACCAACTGCAATGCTCAGTGGCGACTTCATAAACAGATCCACAGACAATATCCCCAAGGGTACCCTCTGGCAGCCCTCCTATATCTTTTCATAGTTTCTTTTTGTGTGTTGTCATCCTTCATTAGACCATAAACTCCTTGAGGACAGGGACTGTCTTTTTCTTACTTGTATCCTCAGGCCTTAGCACAATACCTGGCACATAGTAGGATCTTTATAATAACAATAATATTAAGTGATCAACTGACTTCAAATGCAGCTGATGCCCTCAATTAAGTTAGTGTTACTGTCTTTTACAAAGTGCAGAGATCAGGACCAGCAAGCGTTTGTCTAGTTCTGCTCTCAGCTGGGCTCTGTAAATCTCCTCTTCGGTAGGGAGGTGTTAGGGGTGTTGTCTCTGTCAAACAGACCTGACAAAAATCTTGGCTTAAAAAGGCCAAGGTCTCCTACTGTGTTGGGGCCATCTTCAGTCATCCTGATCTGTATCTTCCTACTTACCAGGTGACTCCAGAGGAGAGAGTGAGGCAGGTGACTTTGCACAGCCCTCCCTCACTTCAATCCAATTCACTGGCAAGTCATGGCATCACCTTCCTGATGTCATGGTTCGATTTGAGAATGAAGGACAAGCCAACAGCAGCAGCAGATGGTTGTGCAGATAGAGGCATAGCATCTCTTTTACTAACTACTTCTTTCTGACAACAGGTGACAGGGTAAAGAAATAGGATTTCTCTTGACCCAGATTTGAAGTCTATTTTATGACCCTCATACTCAACCTGGAGCAGAAATACATTCTCACTGTGAGAAGGAGCACTCAAGTTTATAAGTGATCCATCTAATCTGGAAGCGAAACCATAATAAGGCAAAGTACATTTCCCCCAAAATCAAACAAGTTCTGGGGTTCAAAGGTCCTTAGTCATTAACTCTAAAGTTCTTACTTTTTCATATCCAAATGGTGAGTGAAACATGAAACCTTGGAGGCAGGCTTTTGCCCTGTGTAAATGTGTTGTTTCTTTATTTTTCTTTTCAGTGCAAACTCGATCATTTTGTTGTAATTCTCACTCCTTTCATTTATCCAAATTGCCTAAATCTAAAAGAAACATGCTCTTAGATTTATAGCAGCTCTCACTTTTTTCTTTACATATCTTGGTATCGTCATCCATTTCTTAGGGCACAGCAGTCAGTACAGGTAATTTCCAAATCCGTAAGATTTGATCTAAGAGACCTATTCTCCCTTAAGACTGAGTCCTGTGTTACTAACTATCTGCTGGACATCTCAACCCTGATACTCCAACGGTATCTCAAATTTAACATCTTCAAAATACACTAGATTATCTTTCTCCTTAAACCTCACTCCTCTAAACATGCCTATGTTTTTTGAAAGTCCCACTATCCTCAGCTTGCTAAATATGGGGTCATTCTTAAGCATTCCACTCTCCTGCCACTCCCATACCCTATCTGGTGCCAAGTGTTGTTCTGCCTTTACACATCTATTTAATTTATCATCTTTCCAATCATACTGTCCCTAACCTGTTTTAGAAATATGTCTTCCCTCTTAAAATCTCTCCTAATTTGACTCCTTGTTTCCAGTTTCCTGTGCTTTCTAATTCATCCTCTATACATTTGCGAAAAATAAACTTTTAAAACATGGGTTGGATTGTGCCATGCCCTTGCCCCAAAATCTTCAGGGCTCATTGACTCAGAAATAAAATACCAGTCTTCAACCAAGCAAGCCTCTTTAAAAAGCCTCTTTAGCCTATTGTCCTCAGCCCCCATGCTTGTTTTATTGCATTTCAGACATTGTTCCTCCAGACAGACTGACAGTAACCATTCCCAGAACTCATTATTCTCTCTCATCTTCATTCATTTCCACAATCTGTGTCCTATGGCTAGAATGAATGCCTTTCCTCTTTACCTCTTTCTTCAAAATGCTGATTTCCTTCAGAGTTCATTTTAAGTACCACCTCCTCTCAGATTCCCTGATTTTTAAAATAGCTTATACCTGCTCAAATCACTTTCTATTTACTTATCTCTGTAAATGTGTGACAGGGATGGTTTCATAACAATCTCTAATACTTAGTACCCTGGTTTTGGACATTGTGACCACTTAATACTAGTTACTCAAATTGAATTTTAAGTTAAAAAGCACCAAACATCTTTCAGTTAAATAGGTAGATTGGAATACAACTAAAACTATAAAACATTGGAATATCTTATCCAGAAATCATATAATTCACATTCTAATAAAGATCGTATATGTCTCAATGACATATTTAGTCACCTAGAAAATACAAACCAAAGAGAAAGCTAAAACTCTGTTAGAAATGATGAGAAAATTATGAACAACAGAGCAAAGCTTATTACACAAGAAGAAATAGAAATAAGATTGAGTGGGGCAGTAAACAGAAGACCTAGACAAATAATTGTAAAAGAATAGAAAATATCAATAAAAAAGCAGCAGATCACTAAAGACAGCTTTGGAAAGACACCAAGGACTGATAACCTTAGCAAAGAATACCAAACTATATTACAGACTCAGTATCTGGGAGAACAATATTTGCAGCAGTTCCTGCACGGGGCAGAAAATGAAACTGGTGGGAAGTTTCTGTCTGGCCATAACAGATAGGTCAAAGTTTAGGTTATGCTGTATTTCCTATGCTCTACATGGGGCCACGTTACATGATGCCAACACCAATTTTAACTCATACTGAGTTGAAAATAACATATCTAAAGTTTCATGTTTGGGGATGAAAAGGTCATTTCAGTGAAACTTCTTTCTGCCATCACATAGGATGGAAAAAGACAACTCAAGTTTAGGGCAAATAGATAAGCATATGCTTCATACTAACATGAGTTCCAGGATGGCATGCAGAGGACACATTATATTATCTTAGTATGGCAGTATTCCATTATACTTTCCATTTCACTGAAAAGAAAGCCTGTTCTCCTAGCAAGTTGCTTACTTTGGGGAGAATTCATTTGAACAGGTTTGATAAGAGTTTGATTTACACTTGGCTACCCTTCATGACAACAGCATTATACTTTCTAATCAATAGTTTTGATGTTTTTTTTAATGAGAGTTATGCAGTAGAAAGAGAACAAAACTTTCATTTGAATCTCAGTTCTAAAATGTATTTATCCATGTGACAATGAACAAATTATTTTAGTATCAGTTTTCTAATCTCCAAAATAGAAACAATGAAGTTTACCTTCAGTTGTGAAATCTGGAGAGTCAGGAGTACTTACCAGAGAGGAAGAGCTGACCTGGTGCATCGAACCAATCTGTGGAAGAATCTGTAAAGTTTATCTATCCATTTTCTGCATAAAAAGGCTTCTGTTGCATAGCAAAGAAAGTGTAGAGAGTGAGGAGTACAGCCTACAGAGGAGTAGAAAGGTATGTGTGTTTATCTTCAAATTAAACCTATATTTCTTAGGTAAATTTAGACCAGTAGATGTTCTAATAGAAGGTCAAAAATTGAAATTAAGACCTTGATTTTTATCCCATCTCCAACATTTTACTAGTTATATTACAATGAGCATCAGTTTGAACCTCAGATTCTCTACCTGTTAAATGGAAATATTAACACACATGACACTGCCATCACAGGACTGTTCTGAGACACAAATGAGATAATATATGTAAACACTCTCAAACACTTTGTAGCCTCAGAACTATATAGACTTTATGTCTTTATATATAGGCTTATATCAGCAATCATTAATCTCATATTACTGGCATACAAGGAATATAACATTTGTCATTTGTTTCAAACATCTTAAACTAGATGCCTAGTAAACATCTTTTATTATAAACGTATCCAAAATCATATTCATTATTTTTCCTCTTGAAATCTCTCTATCTCCTATCTTACTTTTTACTCCAGAGAGCAATGCCACCCTTTCAACCACTCAGGCTCATAGTATTAGTTCATCCTCAACTTCTCATTATCTCTCTCTTCCCTTGTCCAATCTGTTGCCAAAATCTGTTGTTTTTACCTTGGCAAACTTTCTCAAATATGCTCCCCTTTTTTCCCTCTGAGTCACTGATCCAGGTTCTTATCCCTTCACACTTAGACAACTGTAATAGCCTGCTGGTGAGTCTGCTTGCCTCAAGTCTCTCCCTACATCAATCCCTTTTCATTAAGCCACCATTAAGCCATTTCCTAATTTCAGTTCCCAACCATGTCATAATACCCCTCACTCGATAAATTACAGTGGCTCTTGTTCTCCTTCAGGATCAAATGTAAGATCTTCAGTTTGATGCTAAAGCCCTTGATTACCTAGCCCTTCACTCACCTCCAGTCTTCCTACATCTTACTCCCTACCACATAATCTTTGACCCAGTGACTCTAGCCTCCTTTGACCTAGTTCCATGAACAAGACACTGTACTTCTCAGCTCTGGGCATTTTTCTGTGACTGTCCGCCTCACCTAGAATGTTCTCCCTACTCTACTCTGACTGCTGACTTCCTTGATTTCATTTAAATCCCAGCTAAAGTTCTATCTTCTAAGGGAAACCTTTCTTAACCCATCTTGTGCTCGGACTTCCCTTCTTCTATTTCCTATTTAACCTCAATACAGCTTGTTTCTTCATATGTATTTGCTTGTTGTCTTCTCCATTAGATTTTGTACTCCTTGAGGTAGGGGACTATCTTTTGGCTCTTTATGTATCCCCGGTGCTTAGCGCAGTGTCTGGCATATAGTAGGTGTTTATGTCTATTGGATATATTGAAAGTGTGAAAGCTTTGCAAATAAAATTTCTAAATCACAGAATCATGGGATTTGAGAGTTATAAAAGGTAATCAGTGGTTTTCAAGTCCAACCCATATTCAAAAGAATCCACATGGCAAGGTTTCATGCAACCTCTTCTTAAAGTCTTCCATGAAGAAGTGCCCACTATCTCTAGAGGTCTTCCATTTTCTCATTTTTTTGGAGAGTTCTAGCTATAATAATATTACATACATATGTATTTTTATATATATATATAGTATGTATGTGTGAGTATATGCACACATGTATATATGTATACATATATACATATGTAACGGTGTATATATTTCCTGATATGAAGTCTAAAAATTGCTTCTTTGCCATAACTAACCATTACTTTTGGTTTTTCATTATTGGGGCCAAGCAGAACAAGTTAAATCCCTTTTCCAAATGATATCCTTTCAAATACTTGAAGAAAGCAGCCATCCCCTTGTGAGGCTTCTCCTCTGCAGGTTTATTTTCCTCAATCCTTTCATCATGCTGCTCATTTTCTAGATTATGTTCCTTTTTTTTTTTTTTAAACTGTGACTGCCCACAAGTGAACACAGTATTCCAGATGGGGTCTGACAAGTGCAGAGTACAGAGGGACTCTCACCTCTCTCTTCCTGGGATCTGTACTCCTCTTATATAGACCAAAATCACCTAAGTTTTCTCAAGCAGAACTGCTAAGCATTCAAACTCTACTACAGAAAACCCAACTCTGATGAGCTTGCCATGCAACCAAAATGTCAAACATACATTTACCTAAAAGACTATTTTCACAGAGAATTTGCACAAGGCAAGAGTTCACGTGGAGATCACAAGATGTGGTCCATGGATACTCTCAAGGTCTCTCTGAAGAGCTTTGGTATTAATGGTGATACATGGGAGACGTTGGCAAAGGACTGTCCAAATGCTTGTCCACATCAAAGAGGTCGCTGTGCTCCACAAACAAAGCAGAACTACAATAGAACAAATAAAACATGAAATGTGCAAATGTTGAGACCATTTATGCTGAACTTGTGGTAGAGCTGTCCAAGCTCGTATTGTTCTGAACAGTCACAGTCAAACATACTGTACTTTGACCCCAACACTGTGCCTTAACCTTCTGGGTTTTAGTTTCCTCATCTGTAAAATGGAGACAATAATATCTGTCATTCTATCTCACAGGATTGTTGAGAGGATCAAATTAAACAACTTTTCTCATTGGCTTTGTAAACTTTAAAATGTCATGAAATGACAGTTATTATTATATGCAAAGAGAATAGATATGAAAAAACATAGTCAACTCAACCCACTACAGTGTTCCCAATTCATTTTCTTCCCTTATTAAGAGGGAAATAATTTTATTCCTTCATGAGGAGAAAATAGCTGCAATCACCTCCCTTACCATAGAATAAATAGTCATATAAATTATGTTGATCTATGGAAACTTTTTAATGTTCCCTCCATTCAAGTAAGGGCATGATGACAGCTAAGTTCAAAATAGCAAAGTGCTTAACACATTTCTCACCCTTTGCAAAACACAGGAATAAATAAATAAATAAATAATTGCTGAAGCTATAAATGTTCTGGAGAAGCTGTTTAGGGAAAAATGCAAAAGCTCAGAATGTTCCTTATGGATGTTGATGTTATTTTTTTCCCTTTATTTTTACCTTGACATGAAACTTCTCTGTTCTGAATCTTGTGTAAGCAGTGTTCCAGGTATATCACTCATGCTAAAATAAGAAAAAGAATGACACTCGGTCAATATGTTCCTGACGTGTTTCATTTCATTAATAAAACACAGGTGAGATAAAGAGATCTCTTACCATTGCCATTATCAAGTTTGCTCAAGAGGGAGGCCACTGCAATACTTACTTCATGACGAGAAAATACTTTTTTTTTTTAAATATAAAGGATCTAATGCTATGTTTTACCTCTTTAAAAATATCTGTGGTTCAAAAATAGAAGGCCAGCTGATTTTGGCTAGTACGATGAGGACCATGTGCAACAAAGTGAGCTGAAAAGGCAATTTAATTGCAATATTTTTGCTGGTTAAATTTTGAGTCTGGTATTTGATCCAGTATATGAGTGAGCGTTTGTGTGCTCTGACCAGTGTGTTGTTGATGTTGGGTGGAAGAAGTACAGTTTCAGACCTGTGGTTTCATTTGTATATAGAACTTCTGGAGAGAAAATTCCCTGTGCTGATGAAAACCAGTCATGGTTATCTAAACTTGTTGTAGAGAGCTGTGCCCAGGACTTGGTGGTTTAGGATCACAGGCTCATAGAGTCATAGATTTAGAACTGAAAGAGATTTCAGAGACTATATAAAGTCCAACCAATATCAGGTTGGTAAGCTAAGTTCTAACGCCTTGTCGAGGTCACACAGGTATTAAGGGACTTCTCTACAATAACACTCCAATTATACAGCAGTGGCAAAACTTGAGCTCAGGCCTTCCTGAACCTGATTCAAGTTCTCTGTCCACTACCTCACAGTGCATCTCAGAATGTAAATTCTATAGTATGCTGCTTGAAAATAACTCCTACTTCCTTACTCCCTTTCCCTTCTCCTCCCCTTCCTTTCTCTTCCCTTTCCTTCTCTTCTTCCCTTCAACCTACTGTACTCTGAAATCCATAGATTGCACAACACTAGGCCCCTGCTCAAGCTCTACTTAAGGGTTGTTTTCTGGATCCTCCTGGCTTAAGAGTGATTATCAATAGTAACTATTGCTGTGCCACTCCCAGCTTGATTTAGTTATTTTTCCTAGGCTTATTAAAGGGGCCATCCTCTCAGGACTTCTTAAACAGCCCTATTCACTGAATGAGCATTACCTCACCCTAAGTGAGTACCTAAATAGGCTTTAGTCTAAAGGGCCCAAGGTCTCCCATTGCATCCTGGGTCATCTCCAGTCATCCTGATGAATATCTGGTCACTGGATTCAGATGGCTCAGGAGGAGAAAGTGAGGCTGGTGACCTGCACAGCCCTCCCTCACTCAAAATCAAGTGCAAGTCATGTCATCATTTCTCTGATGGCATGGTCTTCTTGGCAACAAAGAATGAACACAACAACAACCTCCTACTTCATAATCAGATAAAAATTGGCTTTTGAAAATGTATTCTCTTGGACACAGGTACGCTTGTATTAATTGTGATCTAATTAAGGTGAAATTAAAAAAAAAAAACAGAGAAACCATGGGCTAGACCATCATTTTAGGAAGTATATGGGAATCATAGTCATCGATTGGGCAATAACAAAAAAATATGCTGCTATTAACTAACGTACCACAAGTGAATAATAACAAAAGGGAAGTATTTTTAATTATACTCTTTCATGCTACTTGCAATAAGGAAATGGAAGCCGTATGAAGTGTCTCTTCTTGGTAGAGAAAGACAATCTTTTTCACACATTGGAATTTAAGAAGCTCTCTGCTCTACAAAGAATATTGCCACAATGGTTGCTGTTCATTTTTAAAAAAATATATCTTTATATGATAGTAGTTGCAAAAAATACATCTAAAAGCACTGGACAAGGGCCCTTGCCAACAAGTGAACAGGAAATTGAAAGACAATTTTGAATACTATGTGCCAACTAAATGCCAATTTAGAAACTAAATATAACTCCTGGATTCTGCTTGCACTTTCAAAATTACATTCCAAACTGTTACAGGAGAGTAAAAACCCCATAAATTCCATTCTCTCATGTACAGCTAAGGTAGAATGTGCTCCAGAAGGATCTGCTCTGGTAAAACAGTTGTTAAAGTAAAAACCTCTTCTGACTTTGAGTGTTGTAAGTACAGAACATAAGTTTAGTGATAAATACTAAGATGCTTTCTTATAATTAATGCCTACTGATGTACCACCTACCAAATAAGCCCCCAGTATCAAGATTGAGTCTGCGCAAAAATCTGAATACCAAAACAAGCAAGCAGAAATATGTTTCTATGTATGTATATAGTTAAATATTGACAGGATGTGCAATAGATTTCATATTAAAAAAAAATAAAGGAAAACAAATAGAAAAAATAGCTTCAGAGGAAGCTTTCTGTTAATCAGCCTGGTCTCAAATGGAGTGGAGAGAAGGCCTCTAGAGATAGGAAAAACCAAAATTAATTTTTTGTTCCTTTGCTCACTGAGGCAGTTAGCAAGGAGGCCCAACATGTCTACTAAGAACTAGATGGAGATCTCTAATTTATTTTATGTGGGTCACTGAACTGCCTGCATTAGATGACAACTTATTGTCACTGCTGATGTTCATGAAAATTAAGGCCAGGGACCTGAAAATGAACTGATTTCCATGAACTTGTCTTGCACCTTAGGAAGGTATTTGTGAATCATCAGCTCCTCAATGAAAAATAAGAATTTCTCTTGTGAGTTTTAGCTTTCGCGTTTAGATTGAAAATCAAAATTAAGACACCAAAGTTTTATTTGGACAAGAACATGGATTACAGAAGTTAAAAAGTAATTGTTGAAAACGTAGCATGAACTGGATCCTTAATATTCCTTCATTCCCCCAACAAATATTTATTAGATGATAATGTCCTCTAATGATTACGGAGATGGGGAAGACTTTAAAAGTTCAGAGATAGCAATGTTACCTATTAAATGAGGGAGGGAAAGAGAAAGAGGGAAGGATTAAAAGGGGGAGGCAAACAGAGGGGAGAGAGGGAGAGACAGACAGCATTAACAGTTAAGGGATGGGATTTAAAGTCAGCTCTAGGATAGTCAGATCCACACCTTGAGAGACCAGGAGCTACTGGCAGCTGGGCAGTGTCTCAGGGAGGCAGCTGGTGGGGGAGAAAGAGGTGGCTCTGCCAGCTGGTGCTCAAAAACACTGATGATCATGTGCATGATAATCAGCTCATAAAAAGTCATTGCCACCATCATGGGTGGGACTGCCACCACCTTGTGCCCCTCAAGCCACACCAATATGACTTCTTTTTTTTCCTTCACATTTTCTTTTAAAATTCATTTTAAGACTAACTAGATTACCATCCCTCCTAACCTGCCCCTCATTGTTTCTCTTCTGTCTCTTGATCCTGTCCCTCCCCAAGTGTTGACTTCAAATTGCTCCCTCCTCCCTTTGCCCTCCCCTCCATCATCCCCTCCCCTACAATATCTCCTTCTCCCCCACTTTCTTATACTGTAAGATAGGTTTTCATACCAAAATGAGTGTGCATTTCACTCCTTCGTTTAGTCAAATGTGATGAGGGTAAACTTCTTGTTTTTTTTTTTTTTTCTCAGCTCTCCTCTTTTTCCCTCCACTAAGAAAAACTCCTACCTGCCTCTTAAATGACATATAGTTACCCCCTTCCCTTTCCCTCTCTTTCCTCCCCCTACATTTCTCTCTCACCATTTACCTTAGTTTCTTTTAAGGTATGGTCCCATCCTATTCAGTTCACTCTGTGCTCTCTATCTCTGTATGTGTGTGCATGTGTGTATGTGTGTGCATGCGTGTACATGTGTATGTGTGGTCCCACCAACTACCCAGATACTGAAAAGTTTTAAGAGTTAGAAATATTGTCTTTCCCTGTATGAATGTAAACAGTTCACTTCTGGTAAGTCCCTTAAGACTTCTCTTTGCTGTTTACTTTTTCATGCTTCTTCTCATTCTTGTGTTTGAAAGTCAAATTTTCTTTTCAGCTCTGGTTTTTTCATTAAGAATGATTGAAAGTCCTCTGTTTCATTGAAAGACCATATTTTCCCTTGAAGTATTATACTCAGTTTAGCTGGGTAGGTGATTCTTGGTTTGAGTTCTAGTTCCTTTGCCTTCTGGAATATCCTATTCCACGCCCTTCGATACCTTAATGTAGAAGCTGCTAGATCTTGGGTTATCCTGATTGTATTTCCACAGTACTGGAATTGTTTCTTTCTAGCTGCTTACAAGATTTTTTCCTTGAACTGGGAGTTGTAACTAGGAAAGAAGACATACAGTTAATGAGGAATAGAAAGTCATCTGGCCCTACAGGAGAAAAGAGAAGATGGAGACAAGAGAAGGGAGGGATGACAGAAGAGAGGGCAGATTGGAGATAGGGAAAATTAGATTGCTTGGGTTATTGGGGTGGGGGGAGGGGATAAAAGGGGAGAAAATTTGGAACCCAAAAATTTGTGAAAATGAATGTAAAAAAATAATTTAAAAAAATGCATTTTAAATCAGCACATTAAACATGCATTTATTAAGCTCATACTTCATGCAAGGGACATGGACCTATAAAGATCAATCAGACAGTCTTTGCTTGGGAGGAGGTTGTACTCTGAAAGGGGAGATTAGAACAGGGACCTAAATAACTACAAGGATTCATTCTTTTATTCATTTAGATTCATCATTGCTCAGCATGCTGAAAGGGCAGAGTACTACAGACCCAGTCTGAGGACCTCTGCTTACCATTTCCATTTCATATGAACCCCTAAATCAGTGGTTCATTTCACCAGAATTCCTGACCCCTCAGTGAGCTGTCTGATTACCAAAGTTCCATTTTTTTTAAGTCAAAGGATCCCCAGGTCTATTCCATGCATTTTTTTCTGTGTATTCTGAGTGACTGCAAGTAAGTGCAGTTCTCTTTGTAGAACAACTTTCAAATGAATAAATCACCACAGACAGTACTGTGGTGTGGAGCATTATTTGTCCTTGTGTTTGGGGACACTTCATCATCAGACAGGCTGTACAGAAACAGCTGAAACATCCACTTTGCTCTATCAAGGTTCATTCCGATATAGTTAAAGTATTTCATGGATAGAAACTTTTTCACCCTTGCCTTTGTATCTCCAACACCTACCACAGTGCTTAACACATACATACAGTAGCATGCACTTAATTAATGCTTGCTGATTAATTCCAAGATAACCCACTTAGGTACTTTTTATAGATCCCACAGTCCCTGGAGTTCCAAGACTGCATTTATGCACAAACATCTGAAAAAAAATTAGCTGTATGCTTGGGAATCTGTCCTGTCCTATAAATGTTTCTTGCTCAGATATACCAGAATACCTTTGTTACCTGTCTTGTGTACTTATCACAAATTAAAATAAGTCAGATGCGTAGAAGAGATACAAAATGCTAAGGGAGGTTCAAGGAGAGAGAAATCACCTTTTACTGGAAGCTTCATGAAGAAGGTATTAGAGACTGAGGCAAATTTCTAACAATGGGGAGAACTTTAGCATAGGTAGGAAGAATGTATTCTTGGCATAGGAGGATGGCATCCGGCATGAAGATGGTGGCAGTGAGTTTAGAGAATCAGTATTCCAGACTTCATGGAATCTAGAGTAGGTTTTAGCCTTATTTTCCTATATTAAAAATGTTAGAGTGTGCAAGGGAATAGAGAGGGAATATGATTTGTTGATGCCTCATGCCCTAAATGAATGCCCTTGGCAGTGCTGTTTATTCTTGAAGCATGTTCAGGGAAGAATCATGGTACCCATTTATATGAAATCCCTCAACAGGAGTTTTATTGCTCTGTGTTTACATGGGAAAGCACTATTGCTTCTCTAGAACCTAATAATAAATAACAATAGCTCAACTTTATTTAGGGCTTACAGAGGTTTACAGAAGGCTTTCTTTAAAACATCCATGCAGTGTGGTTACTATAAGAACTCTTACTATCTTTGTTTTACAAGCAACTGAGTCTCAAAGAACTTCCAACCAGGTCCTACTGCTAGTGAATTTCACAAATGGGATTTGAACCCAGTTCTTCTGAATACAAGTCTGAATACAAGCAATGTCTCTTAGGTCAAACACTAAGAAGTATCATAAGGTCATAGATTGTGAACCAAAAAGGATTTCCTAGAGCATCTACTCCCACCTCTTCATAACAATTGAGAAAACTCAACTCATACTGATTGTGAGAATGAGAAGTATCATTTGGACGTAAGTCCTAAAGACTTCACAGTCAACCCTCTCTCCAAGGTATGATGTTTGCCCAACTCTGGGCAGCTTCCTTTGGTTATCAGATGTATGGGGAAGAATCACAGTTTTGTTTTTATTTTAGAAGATTTCATTCTTTTTTTTATTAGTGATTTTGAGACCATTATAGTTATTTTTAGTTGCATTCAGTCTCAAGTTGTTTATTGAGAATTTTAGCATTTTAGACTTAGAAAGGACTTTAAGGTTCAACTAGTTAATTCCTTTAATTTTTTTTCTTTTCCTTACATTCTTTTTATCCCCCATTTTCTCTTTCCCCCACCTTGTGACTGGGTCTTCCTACCTCACCTAGATTAGATACAGAGAATCACTTATCACTTATCTCATCAAAAGTAGATTTGATGCCACTGCTGATCAGCATGGAATTTTCTGCCTCCTTCCTTTCAGACCTGAGCCATTCTGATGGGGTTCAGACTCTAGGAGCCTCCTTGAGCTCCCCTTGAACTCAAATCTAATCTTCCCATTTTGAAGTTCAGGGTGTTTGGGACCTCAAAATACCAACATGCCAAGTCCTACTCAAATTCAACCTAAGCCTTCTTTCAACCAAAATAAAACAAAGTTTATTAAAGATTTGCCATAGCAGGTTGACTCCTAAGGAGCCTAAGTATTTGCTTGTATTAACAAGCAGACCAGATAGAATCTGAGCAAGATGAATGTGAGTGCCTTCATGGAGATTAGAAGAATCTATAAATATAGAGAGACTGTGGGAGGGATCTGGAAGTGGTCTGGTAGTCTGGGGGTTCTAAGGATGGTCTTGATGGGAATGACCAGTATCGTGGGGTGAATAAAGATCAAATCTAGGGAGGATCTTGATGGGAGTGGCCAGTAACCTGGAGAATGGGATTTTGATAGGATCAAGGGTGGGAAGTATAACAGAGATTTGGGCATAGCAATGATGAAATTTTTTGGTCCTCCAGAGAATACTAGCTCAAGTGAGGAAATCCAAGAAGCTTTCAAGGTAAGGTTTTCCAGGGCTCTTTAGACAAATAGGACTAAAACTCTTCTGGGGTAAGAGACAAAGGTCTCCACTTGGGTCCATACCCTGTCATTGTGACCCCTTCTCCTGGAATTTCACATATTAATGCCAGATTAAAGCCAACTAGCTAAAAGCTACAGCTGCTACTCCTAAAAGGTACTACAACACAGAGCTCCTGAACTCAAGTGATTCACCAGCCTCAGCCTCTCCAGTAGCAAGGATTGTAAGGCATGCAGCACCACTCCCAGCTAAACTACTTAACTTTACATATGATTAAACTGAAGCCCAAGGTCACAAAGCAAGTGGATGAGATTCTAGTCCTCTAGAGAGAACTAGAACCCATATCTGCTGACACTCAGCCTAATGTTTTTTCCATTACATCAGAAAGATAAGCTATAGTCTGGTTTATTTTCAACCTAGCCCCTAACTGTTAGGGACCCCGAGAGTTTGGGCCTGATCTCTCAGGCCCACAGGCTTATCTGACCAGCAGAGGCCTGTTGGCCTTGGTGGAGTGTAGATGTAGGCAATGACTGAGGTGGGAGACCAGATAGTAAGAACTCTGTTTATTCAAGCAGTGAGCAGTGCTTTTATCTCTTTTCTGACACCAATGCCCTAAGTGAACCATTAGCTAGTAGTTTGCCCTTATATGGAAGTAATTTACCTTAAACCAGGACTGCCCAGTGTGGACACATAGCCACAAGAAAGAAAAACATTTTTGGCTTCTTTGTTCTCTGAAAAGCTCGAGAAAATAGCCTTGAGCAAAACAGGGGCGGAACCCTTCCTCCCAGCGCCATCTTGTTCGTGCCTTACCAGTCTACCCTCAGTTTACCTGAGTTGTGACCAGTAAATACCATCCAAGAGGCTGGGGGTTGGCAATTCCTTTACACCTAACCAAAGTAGGAAGCTGAAAGGAAGCCTGTTTAGACAAGCTCAATTTAAAACTAGAAATTGTTGATACTAGTAGACTATAAACTCCAAGACAACAGAGACTGTGAGATAAACTTGTTATTCCCCTTAACAGTTAGAACAGTCCTCTGAGCACAATAGCTGGAGAATAAATTTTTGCTGAATTTAATTAAATTGGGCAAAGTGAGTTCGATTCAATTCAGTAAACATTTATTACATGTCTACTCTTTTCAGAAGATTTTGCTGGTGAGAAAGACAGAAAAGAAACTGTCGATGTCCTTGAGGAGCTTCCATCCTAATATGATGGGGGATGGAATCTAGAATACAAAGTCATAAGTGCATAAAGCAATACACATATTTTAAAGAGATAGAGAGTATGGCAGGGATCAAGAATGACCTCAAGTAGACAACAGACCAGGAGCTATGCTTTGAGGAAAGCTATGGATTCTAAAAATATCAAGGAGTGGGGAAGAAATGTAGCCCAAGCATGGGAAAGGATTAAATGTCGTGTTCATGAAAATGTAATAGATTTTTTCCCCAAAAAATGAAGAATATGTGAAGGGAAGCAATATGACGAAGACTGGAAACTGTGGGAAGCAAACTGTAGAGGGCTTTAAAATGCCAGGCTGGGGAGGGGGAGGAGCCAAGATGGCAGAGTAGAAAGACTCACGTATGCTAGCTCTGAACCCACAGCCCATAAATTTCCTGTAAAAAGAACTCCCCACAAATTCTGCATCAGTGCAAGCCACGCAGAAACACAGTGGAAGAGATTTCCATTCCAGAGAGCCCTGGAAAGCTGTCCCCAGGGGTCCGTCACCCTCCGGACGTGGAGCCCACCCTGCGCTGTGCAGCCCCAGAAGAGGGGATCTGAGTAGGCTTCAGGGAAGGAATCTCCAGTGGCCAGGAAGGTCCCTTCACCCACAGGCACTACAGGTCAGTGAGAGAGACATCTGGGCTGGCCAATAGGGGAGCGGGGTGTCTCCGTGACTCGGGCTCCCTCGGGAGGCAGCAGCAGAGGCAGCAGCGGCAGCCCAGGACTCCCGGGGCAGACAGGAGCTCAGAGCCATTACCAAAGGTCTCTGCATAAACTCCCTGAGGGAACTGAGCCTGGGAGGCAGCCTCTGCCCCCACCGAAGCACCAGAACTTAAGCTCACATTGAATAGCAGCCGTGCCTGCCTAGAAAAGCCCTGAGGCTGGGAAGCAGCATTTGAATCTGAGACCCCAAGCACTAGCTGGGCAGATCTAGGCGGGGGTGGAGAGGAATCTCAGAAGTCAAGTTAACTGGTTGGGAAAATGCCCAGAAAAGGGAAGAAAAATAAGACCATAGAAAGCTACCTTCTTGGGGGACAGATGTTCCCGCCTTTCATTTCTGATGACGAGGAACAATTCTTACCATCAGGGAAAGACGTGGAGGTCAGGGCCTCTGTATCCCAGACATCCCAGGTGGATGTCCGGTGGGCTCAGGCCATGGAAGAGCTCAAAAAAGATTTTGAAAATCAAGTTAGACAGGTGGAAGAAAAACTGGGAAGAAAAATGAGAGAGATGCAAGAAAACCATGAAAAATGGGTCAATACCTTGCAAAAGGAGACCCAAAAAAATGTTGAAGAAAATAACACCTTGAAAAATAGGCTAACTCAATTGGCAAAAGAGGTTCAAAAGGCCAATGAGGAGAAGAATGCTTTCAAAAGCAGAATTAGCCAAATGGAAAAAGAGGTTCAAAAGCTCACTGAAGAAAATAATTCTCTCAAAATTAGAATGGAATAGATGGAAACTAATGACTTTCTGAGAAACCAAGAAATCACAAAACACAAAACCAAAAGAATGAAAAAATGGAAGAGAATGTGAAATATCTCATGGGAAAAACAACTGACCGGGAAAATAGATCCAGGAGAGACAATTTAAAAATTATGGGACTACCTGAAAGCCATGATCAAAAAAAAGAGACTAGACATCATCTTTCATGAAATTATCAAGGAAAACTGCCCTGATATTCTAGAACCAGAGGGCAAAATAAGTATTGAAAGAATCCATCGATCACCTCCTGAAAGAGATTCAAAAAGAGAAACTCTTAGGAACATTGTGGCCAAATTCCAGAGTTCCCAGGTCAAGGAGAAAATATTGCAAGCAGCTAGAAAGAAACAATTCCAGTATTGTGGAAATACAATCAGGATAACACAAGATCTAGCAGCTTCTACATTAAGGGATCGAAGGGCATGGAATACGATTTTCCAGAAGTCAAAGGAACTAGGACTCAAACCAAGAATCACCTACCCAGCAAAACTGAGTATAATACTTCAGGGGAAAATATGGTCTTTCAATGAAATAGAGAACTTTCAAGCATTCTTGATGAAAAGACCAGAGCTGAAAAGAAAATTTTACTCTCAAACACAAGAATGAGGAGAAGCATGAAAAAGTAAACAGCAAAGAGACGTCATAAGGGACTTACCAAAGGTGAACTGTTTACATTCCTACATGGAAAGACAATATTTGTAACTCTTAAAACTTTTCAGTATCTGGGTAGTTGGTGGGACCACACACACACATACACATACACACACGCACACACATGCACACACATACACACATGCATGCACATACAGAGACAGAGAGCACAGAGTGAATTGAATAGCATGGGACCATATCTTAAAAGAAATTAAGGTAAATGTTGAGAGAGAAAAGTAGGGGGAGGAAAGAGGGTGAAATGGAATGGGGTAAATTATATGTCATACAAGAGGCAAGCAGGAGACTTTTTAGTGGATGGAAAAAGAGGAGAGCTGAGAAAAAAAACAAGAAGTTTACCCTCATCACATTTGACTAAAGGAAGGAATAAAATGCACACTCATTTTGGTATGAAAACTTATCTTACAGTACAGGAAAGTGGGGGAGAAGGAGATAAGCAAGGGGAGGGGATGATTGAAGGGAGGGCAATGGGAGGAGGGAGCAATTTGAAGTCAACACTTGGGGAGGGACAGGATCAAAAGACAGAATAGAAACAATGGGGGGCAGGATAGGATGGAGGAAAATACAGTTAGTCTTACAACATGACTATTATCGAAGTCATTTGCAAAACTACACAGATATGGCCTATATTGAATTGCCTGCCTTCCCAAAGGGAATGGGTGCGGAGGGAGGGATGGGGAGAAGTTGGAACTCAAAGTTTTAGGAACAACTGTTTAGTATTGTTCTTGCTACTAGGAAATAAGAAATACAGTTAATGAGGAATAGAAAGTCATCTGGCCCTACAGGACAAAAGAGAAAATGGGGACAAGAGAAGGGAGGGATGATAGAAGAGAGGACAGACTGGTGATAGGGAATATTAGAATGCTCAGTGTATTGGGGTGGGGGGAGGGGATAAATGGGGAGAAAAATTTAGAACCCAAAATTTGGTGAAAATGAATGTAAAAAGTTAAATAAATAAATATAAAAAAATAAAAAAAAAATGCCAGGCTGGGAATTTGGAATTTTGTCCTAGAGGTAATGTGGAACCATTGACAGTTTTTTTTAGTAGGAGTGGGCAAATGATCAAATTTCTGTTTTTTAAAATTTTGATTTTTAAAACTATATGCATACCCTGCAAAGGTAAGCATAATCCTGAATTTAAAAAAAAAATCAATGAATTGTTAGACTTTCAGGATTTTGCTGCAAAAAGGAAAAAAAAAACTGAACTTAATAGAAAATTTGACATAAAAGATCCAAGAGAAATATAAGGTATACATCAAGGACTAGTTACAAGGAAGTCGATAAGGACAGACTGCTTACTCTTTAATATGAAGAAATATAAGACGTAGGTTCTAAGATTCATGATACAAGAGTTCAAAAGAAAGATTGGAGTAGATATGAGAAGGATGTGATTCTAAAAGTAAAACTGTTTAGGAAAAGTTTGAAAAGAGTAATTTTCTTATACAAATGAGGTGCAAGAGGAAGTACTGATACAGAGGAATTAGATGGGAGAGGAGGGCTCATAGTTCTGGAACCCTACTGTGATTGGAAGTAGGTTAAAGAGCAATACATATATCTAGAAGGGTGTAAAAGTCTTCTAAATTAAAAAAGAAATAAAAGGCTAAGGGGATAAGGGTGAGGAGAGGATAAGGTAGGGATTTTTTAGAGGGAAACCTACTCACACCAGATCTGAGTTAAAGAGAGAACAATACATACATTTAGAAGGAAATAAAACTCTTCTAAATTTATAAAGAAATAAGAGGGTGAAAATATAGAATGGAGGAGTATAGAAGGGTATCTAGATTAATGGGAATGAGATAAAGAGGGAGTAACAAATATAATTACAAGGCTATAAAAGTCTTCTAAATTTCAGATAAAAACAAGGTAAGAGGAAAGTGTGGGGGAAGAGGATAAGGGAGGGATCTTTGGAGGTGGGGTAGGAGGACAAGGTAGCAGGTCCAAGTAAAGTAGAGGAGTCAGAAGGGAGAGGAAATAAGAGACAACACAAACAAAATAAAGATGAGGAGTAGAATTTATTATGAAAAAATCAGGGGTAGTAATCAGACACAGTTAAAGGTAAAGTAGATTTAGACAAAAGAAAAAATAGGGAAACTACGCTATCAGCCATATCAATATTGTTTTAGACTATTTAAAATAACTAGACATTATAGGGTTGGAATATTGCTGTGGTGTGGGAAATGATGAGTTGGTGGACTTCGAAAAATATAAAAAGACTTGGACATATGAAGGATGATGTTATCTGCCCTTAGAGAAAGAGAGGACAAACAGGTATAGTACTATCTTACATAGAAGCATATTAATGTATATGTCTATATATGAGTATGACTATAGATATCTATATGTATATATGTATGTTTGTGTGTATATGTGTATATACACTTTATATATATGTATATGTATATATATATATATATATATATATATATACACACATATATTTAGATTTGTGTGTGTATCCGTGCTTAATTGTAGCCTTCTGAGGGGGAAGGAGTGAGGAAGGGGGAAAAAAGAACAAAGAAAAAGTGCACAGCAGAGCACAAAAGAAAGCTTACAAGGAAACAAAGAAAAGATGGACGAATCTGAACATAATGTGTAGTACTTACTGTACTGGCTATCCAGAAATTTATTGCTGTATTTTTTGAATCCCCTCTTATGTTCTGCTGTGCACATAGCAATGCTTTCTTTTTCTTTTCATATTGTATATTTAAGTTTCAGTATTTAAGATTAAAATAATAAATTTTTAAAAAGCTATATGAAGGTTGGACTAGAGAGAAAAGCATAAATTAGAGAGAGGGAGACCATTCAAAATGCTATTACAGTAGTGACAACAACCTGAATTGAAGTAGAAGCTATATGAGTGTAAATAAGGGTAGAGATGAACATGATTTTGTGGAGATGGAAATGACAAGACTTGATAACTGATTGGCAATGGGCCAGTAGCACCAGGTTTGCTATTTCTCTTTCATCAGTAGAACTCCTCCCTTTCATTAACATTATGCTTGGACTCAATCCCCATTTCTTAACAATCTCTAATTCTCTTTTAATCTCCCAACCCCTGTAATGCTGAATGTTCAATTATAGAAGAGCAAGCTCCTCTTTCACCTCTGCTGAGTGCTGTCTCAACCCCATCTAACTCAACATTGCTTCCCAGCATCTCACCCTTTATCAGCTGGCTTCTTCCATTGTGCCCTCTGAAAATTTTCTTCAACAATTAATATATTTCCTTTCATTTTATGCCTCCATCTTCCACATTCATTTCATCTTCTGACTGTCATTACCTGACTTTTCCTGGATGACACTAGGTCTAAGCCCATCCTTTGTGGAACTATTTGTACCTTCTCTCACACTTCTCAACTAATCCTTACCATACAGTTGGAATATTTGGAATTATCAAATCCAGACTGTCCCTCTTCCACCATGACTCAGCAATCTCTCCTCCTTTGAGGTTCACTCTCCAATGCAGATTCTTCTTTTTATTATCTACTAGCACCCCTACACCAAGAAGACATTCTCCCTCCTTTATCCATGAGTTCAATTCCTGGTTCAAGATATTCTTATTTCCCAACTCCAGCCTGTACCAATCCATCAATACATATTTATTAAGCACCTACTAAATGCCAGGCACTGTGCTAAACTCTGAGGATACAAAAAAAAAAAAAAGACAAAAGACAGTCCCTGTCTTCAAAGACCTTAAAATATAATAGGGGAAACAACTTTTAAACAAATATATACAGAGCAGTTTGTATGCAGGATAAACTGGGAATCATTAACCGAGGGAAAGTATTGGAATTGAGGAGTTGGAGGAGTCTCCATGGAGAAAGTGGGATTTTAATTGGAATTTAAAGGAAACCAGGGAGGTCAGTAGTCAGAATGGAGGAGAGAAAGCATTCCAGGCATGAGGGATAGCCAGAAAAAAAAAATGCCCAGAACAAGGATGGATTGTCTAGTTAGTGGAATAGGAGGAGGGCAGTATCACTGGATCAAAGAACATACATAGAAGAGAAAGGTGTAAGAAGACTCCTTATCCAAGAAGATAAGGTATAAGAACTCTTTATCCTAGAAGACTTCAACTTACATGCTTATATTCTTTCAAATATTCTACCTTTCCAATTAAATCTATTCTACTCTCATGAGTTATTTCTCCACTTCAATTTACCTATACATTAAGATGGTTGGACCCTTGACCTTACCTTCATTATAGAAGTGCTTCACGTCCATAATCAATAAATGAAATTCCTTTAACTGATCACATTTTTTCTATCCTTCATCTCCCCCTGCCTTACTCCTCATAAATCTATTCCACATTATCACCATAACCTTTAATATCTCCTCTCCACTTTTTTTGTCAAACTGTAGCGATAGCTATCCTTTCCTTTTTTCACAATCTCATTCCGTTTGTGAATCAGTTCAACAATGCTATGCCTTCTGATCTCAATTCCTTGCCACTGGCAATACTCTACTAAATATGGAGCCCATGTTACTCTCATCATCCACCTCCATCCCTCTTACATTCTACAGAATGTAAATGTACAGGAAGTTTAGAAACTATGATGACTAGTTTTTACTATAAATTTGTGTGTTCTAGTTTTAAGTGAGCTTTACTGCAATAAGGAAATCCTTCTACTTTATCTGAATTAATTCTCAATTCTCCTCCCTACTGAGATTTTTCTAAAGCTCCTCTTTTTAAGCTTCCAACACTTATAAGCTGTGCCTTTTCAGCCGAGGCTTTTGACTCTTAAAGTAATTTTAAAAAAATGCTTTTGAGTGAGAATGTTCACTCCTCCCCTTCTCCTTATCTAGTGATCTCTCTTCATCTCACAGCATTATATCTTCCTCCTTCACCATTTTCTCCTTTCCTCTAATCTCTGATGAAATTGAGAGCCCTCTTTCGTACCAGGGCTCCATGTCTTTACTTATACCCTCAATTCTTTTTCTCCTGTCTTCTCCAGAAAACTTTCATATAATTCACCCTAATCTTTAACATCTCCTTATATACTGGCACCTTACCCATGACCTGCAAAAAACAGATCCAAATCGTTCCTAAAAACAAACAAAAACCAAATAAACAAAAAAAACAAAAACAAAAACAACACTTCTTTATATCCCCTGTTACTGCTAACTGTGGCTCTATTTCTGTCTTCCCTTTCTGCATCAATTACTTGAAAAATCATTTACACAATGCTTCCATGTAATTAACTGAGTGCTTCATTTTTCACCTGCCTTTTATAACTTCCTGAGTAGATTATTATAGTCAATACTTGAACTAGCTTGGATATTACTACCATCTGGAATGTGTCCATTCATTCAAAAAAGTTTAATGGAGCACTTACCATGAATAAAGCAAGGTGCTTGGGAAGATTTTCTATCAGTCCAATTTTCTCCAATCAAGGCTAAGTCATCACGTGCTACAAGGTCTATTACAGCGGTCACCTAACTGATCCCTAAGGTAGCTAGGTGGTGCAGTGGATAAAACACCAGTGCAGGAGTCAGGAGGACCTGAGTTCAAATCTCACCTCAGACACTTGACACTCTCTAGCTGTGTGACTTTGGGCAAGTCATTTAACCCTGGTTGCCTCATCCTGGGTCATCTCCAGTCATCCTGATGAACATCTGGTCACTGGATTCAGATGGCTCTGGAGGAGAAGTGAGGCTGGTGACCTGCACAGCCTCCCTCACTCAAAACAAAGTCCAGTGCACGTCATGTCATTATTTCTCTGATGGCATGGTCTTCGTTGGCAATGAAGGATGGACATACAACTGGTCCCTCCATCCCATCTCTCCCCTCTCCCATCCTATGGCTAGATAGTTGTCAAATTTATTTGACAAAAACCAAGGGTCACTGTTCCTTGTTCCGCGCTCAAAAATCTTCAGTGGCTTCTCATTTTTTGGAGGGATACAATGTAAATTCCTTAACATGAGATTTTGACACCCTCCACAATTTAGCTTCCACTTACATTTGCAGTCATTTCGTTATCATTGTTATCGTCCTTTGTCCACTTTCCATTCTGGTCAAAATGACCTGTTGCCTGTTTCTTGTATGTGTCATTCCTTCTCTTGCACCCATGTTTTTGTACAGGTGGTCATCAATCTCAGAAACACAATCCCTGCTCACCTCATCTTCTGAGAATTACTACCTTTCATTAAGACAGAACACATATGCCATCTCCTACATGAGACCTTTCCTAAGCCCTCTTTCCCTCACATGTCCCCTTCTTGAATTTATATTATATATATATATATATATATGTTATATTTAGCTATCTTTGCATATATTATATCTTATTAGTACATGGAATTTTAACTTGAACTCCTTTGGCAGTCTGGCAAAACCTTTGGATTGCTTCTCATTAATGTGTGTGTATAAATATGTAGACACAAATATATACAAATATAGATATATTGCAGTCTATCTATCCATCTATCTATATACACTATGCATATCAGAGAGAGCTAAAGAAATTCCCTTTTGTCTGCATTTCCTCTGACCCTACCTATATAGCAATCCTCATTTTTCATCCCCGCACCTTCCTTACTACTGATACAGCTAGTCATCTTAGGGCAGAGTTATAAAAAATAGCTAACCTGAAAATAAATCCCTCCTTTTACAAGCTGCCAGCAACTGGCCTGTCCAATCACATGACACCACATCCTCTAATCCTTTCCTACAAACTCCCAGCAACAGGCTTTGTTCAATCCTAAGGTACATCAAACCCAGTTCACCTCCTGCCTAAATTGAACCCTATATAAGCTTTATCCTTTTGTTCATTTGGAGAGACTGTGCTCTTGTGAGTGGGGCTCCCTTGACTCAGTAAACACTCATTAATTCCTAAATTTATGGTACTGGGTTTAGGTTATGATTTGGAGTTTTGGTCCTGGTTTTAGTTTGTGGTAACACAAACAATTTTAACCCACAGTAAATGGTGGCAGACAGTGGGATTCACAGATGGATAGACCAGTAGAATTCCAAAGCTCACAATTTAGGAATGCTGTGGGTTCCTCTTCTCAGACTAGCTCTTATGCATCAGTGCTGAGAACCTGGTGAGTTTTTGTACTCAGTTGGAAAGGATTGGCCATGCCACCTGATCTGAAAATGACAGTTCTCTCCCCGCCGACCAGTCTAATCAATTGAATTTTGGGTTTTGAGTTAGAAACTAACTTCTCTGGATTAATTGGAAAAAACTTTGCCAGCAAGTGCTTCTATGTGTCTATCTTTTCTTTGTTTCAGCTTAATGCTTGTATTTCTGTAATATCCAGTATGTTGTTAGGATTGTCTGTATTTTGTGTCTTGGTAAAATTCAACTGACTTTTTCCTGTGATTCGAGCCAATGCTTCTTAAACTGTGGGTCATGACCTCATGTGAGATTGTGAAAAATTTGATAACAATAAAAGGTTTCTGAACACGCAACAACCCTAAATTAATTAAAAATCAAACACATAATGAATTTGAGGTGTTTCTGGCAATGCTTGCCCATGTTGCATTGCATGACTTCAATTGCAGCCTTGATTCTGAAAACAAAGCATACATACTCTGCACTGTGCCATACAATGCCAGGGAATGTTGTAGAAACACAAAAAGTGGCCACAAGTAGAAAATGTTTAAGAAGCCCTGGTCTCCTCACTTGAACTCACTCACTGGCAAAGTTGAGGAGACATACAGAAGAAACATAGATAAGAGAGAAGGGAATCTTTTTTTTTGTATGTAGCAATTTGAAAACGAATTAGGGACTAAATTTGTGACTGAAATGTTAAGTTCTCTACTGTGAATTTCCAAATTGTGATTTGAATATTTTACTTAAAGTCTATGTAATATATACTTATCCATATGTCTATATTCCAAATAATTAAATTATTACAGAATAAAATATTGAATAATAATGCTTTTTATAAAAACATATAATTACAAAGAAAATAATATTGACATATACTTATCAAAATATTAAGAAAACCTATTGACCCCAGTTTAAGAACTCTTGAAGTATGCTCATTGAAGTCCTGGACAGTTTTATTTTTCTCTTTGTAATTCCAACACCTAGTACAATGACTTATACATAGCAGGCAATGGATATTAGAATAATTCTAAGTTCCTATAGGAAAGGAATGGTCCCTATAGAGCTTGTAATTGGGGGATATGACAGAAACCCAGATACCAGTAACAGAATATTATAGAATAAGCACATTAGGGAATATGCAGATTGAATTAAGGCATCTTTGTTTTCCTTCCATAAAGTGCTATTCATGGTACAGGTGAAAGAAAGCTACGTTTGGAGATAGAGAAGCAAATTAAACACCCCCCCCAACACACACACATCTGCCACTTACTGCCTATGTGACCTTGGGCAAATCATTTTGGATGCTGAATTCTGGGCCTAGTTACCTCATCTGTAAAAGGGAAAGATTGGTCACTAAGATTCTTTCCAACTCTAAATTGAAATCTATCATTCTATGAGTTTAAGAAAATCAGGAGAAGCTTCACGCAAAGATGACATCTGAGTTAGGCTTTAAAAGATTAGTAGAAATTCAACACATCAAAAGAGTAGAGAAGTACATTTTAGACAAAGACAATAGCCTGAGCAAAGGGAGGGAAATTAGAGAGCATAGTATATGTTCAATAATAGAACAAAGTCCACTTTGCATGGAAAAGAGACTTGAATGGAGGGAAGTGATATGAGGTAAAATGGGAAAGATAACCTGATCTGACTGTGCATCTACTCATTACAGTGTCCCCCTGTTAAGAGCCATGGCATGATATACATATATATCATATCATCACTAATCATTTTCTGAAAGGATCCTAATAGCATTGAAAAGTGATTTTTTAGTTAGTTTGAAAGTACATTAGGATACTACACATAACTGGAAAATGCGAATCACTAAAGATTGTCTTTTTTTCTCCCTCCTTTTTCTACCAAGGAGATGAGATCTTGAATGATCCATAATATTCAGAATAAAAGAGCTCAAATACTCATGAAAATCCTTATTAATATGATATTCTGACAGTGGAAAAATCTGTCAAGGCTTGAAACCTCAAGTGAAAATAACAGTTTTGTTCGACTCACCTTATATACTATCTTCCCATCTAACACTCTGATTTTGATCTATGTGAAGCCCCAGGTAATCCATTACTCTCCCTAGAGTCATGGTATGTTCTACATAGTCACATTTCATGCATAATGAAGATGGCAGTGAACTACAAAGGTTTTTATCAACTTAAATAGGAACACATGTACTGTCTAAGGGCAATTTATGAGGTGGATTTTGAGAGCGTAGGGGATGGAAAAAGGTCTATGCAAATTCATAGCTCTTTAATATAACATACTACCTAAAAGACAGTTGGGGGAGAAAAGTTTTTTTAGGTTGTCCAGTTTTTCATGTGTTACGTTTTTGGAAATATAACAGTTCAAAGAGGTATTCCTAAATCAGGAAAGTGAATTCCTTAGACTATATACATATAGTCACTATCTCTTTCTTTGTCTCTCTCTCTCTCTCTCTCTCTCTCTCTCTCTCTCTCTCTCTCTCTCTCTCACACACACACACACACACACACACATACACATATATGTATATGCTTATACATATGCATACAGTATCTGTGTATTTATATACATATGCATATATGAATGTGGTTTTTTTTTAGGTCATCAAAACTTCATTAAGAATTTGTAGAAAGAATTATTTGGTGCAGAGGAACAATTTATAAAATGATTATAATAATATAAACAAAAAGAACAGTAAGGAAACAACAAAATATTTGTGCTTATCATTACCAGAATTGGTCCCAGAGAATAGAAAATGAGTGATGTTGATCTCCAGTCTCTTAGCAGAGAAGCAGGTGATTGACTTTGAGAGCAGACCATTGCATGTATCTTAAATTATAGTCACACTGTTGGATGCTTTTACTTAATTATATTTGAGGGTATGCAGTCTGTAGGATCTGCAGTGACATTTGAATGCACTATTTATTTAGCATAAAGAGCAATGCAAAAATATTTTGCAACATTTAGATTTCAAATGCTTCAACCCACCAGAGAATAAAGTCCTATTACCTTGTATCCTATTCCCCAGACAATAAAGACTCAGAATCACAGCAGTATATTGGAATTTCTTCTTTGAAATATTCTGGAGACAAGCAATAGCCTCTGACCTTGGACAAAGTCTAAGAACCCCTACTACTGGGACAGAGATACATTGCCAAAATACTACTGTGAAAGGAAGTGACAGCATCATCCAGGCAGCCTGGCTAGGTGCAAGCAGAAGTCAGCAGAAAGAATCACTTTCCAGAATAAGGAGAAATGAAGGATAAGCTTCATTCATTTATTTCAAATGAAGAAATAAACACATTTGGAAGGAAAACAAAGATGCCTTAGTTCAATCTGCATTTTTGTTATTCAATTCATTTTATCCAGATCTTATATCAGTATTTTTTTTAGGCAAATTGTATAATTGTACTTGAGAAAGAAGCACTGGTTAACAAATCCTCAAAACTTAAAATTCAGAAGATTTATATCCATTTTAGTTTATATTTATACACATAACTTCAAGGCAGAATTATGTAATCTTTCAAAAATCTTTCAAATTTTAGATTCTATTAAATCATCATTCTATCAAATATATAGCAAATATTCATTGGTAAATTAATCTGTAAAAGGTGATAATTAAGTTGCATATGAACAAAGCAAAAGGTGATATTTAAATTGCATATGAACAAAGCAAAAAATTAATGGGACTTTATGAATTTTAAATTTACCAGTTAGCTTTTTTAAAAAATGTATATATGTTCAGTGTTTTCCTACATAATAATATAGAAATTATACAAAAAGTTGCAAATGCAATTGTAAAGCTATCAGTTTCAATTTAATCTTCCTGGTTAATTTTCATCAGCATTGGCAATGCTTAGGCTTTACCACTCTTTCACATTCTAACAATAATAACTTTCCAACTGTACAATCTATGTCAAACTTATTCCATACCCCAATCGTCTAACGTATTTTTAGGTAAAAATCTTTTATCTCTTTCTCTTTATATTATTTCTTTCATAAAAATAATTCTTTTTCTCATTTTTTTTCCTGGGTTGCTGACAGAACTTCCTTTAGGGCAGGAGTTTTTAAAACGCTGGTCATAATTTAAAAAAAAAAATAATTGGTAACTGTATAACTATGCAATTCCTTTACTTTGTAGCCCTGAGTATTTAATTTTATGAATTTAAACAAAATTTAATAAGATCCTTAGGTTTCAACAGACTGAAAAGTGGAATATCAAAAAAGTTCCAATAAAAATGTCCCAAAATAAAAAGTTAAGTATCTGTGCTAGAGGGGATGGATTAGATTGTTTTCTAAGTGCAGAGCATGCATCATTAATTAACCTAATTCTTTTGTAGGACACAAATTGGATAAAATTGGGAATATAATTCTATACCAGGGTTTTGTGAGGCCCAAATGAGATAATGGATGTAAACAACTTTCAAGGTTTAAAACGCTATTTAAATACTGGCCACATTCAAATGCCAAATGTATATTTGTCTAAAGGACTGTTTTACTGAGAACTCACACAAGGCAGGCACTTAACATGGTAGAAGAGACACAAGGACACTCTCAAGGTCTCTCTGAAGAGCTTTAGTATCAGTTGTGACACATGGGAGACACTGGCACGGGATCATCCAACAAGGAGCTGTGCCCCATGAGTAAAGCAAAATTGAGGTAGCTCAAAAGGACCACGAGCTGCACAAACTTATAGACAACTCTCTCCCAAATGGTCATGTGGCCTATTTGTTCCTAATCTGTGGTAGAGTCTTCTGAACGTGTATTGGTCTGATCAGTCATAGCTGGACACACAATACATCACAATGTCATTTGGTTCTCTTGGATGCTATTTATTATTATTCAGTCACCAGGTCTTCAGTCTCCTGATGTCTTCCTTTCCTATTGTATTCAAGAATGTGTATGTATAGGGCAATACAAGGGTATGCTGGTAAGTGTTTAACAAAGGATCTTTGGGCTAGGGGATAAGTATGCACACACACGTGTATCAATGTAAGCATGAGCTATTATAACTGTACATTAGGCACCAGGGGGTGCACACCTTCTCTCACAATTATGTCCCTCTCCTTTCTTTGGTCATCCTGTTTTGCTCCTTACCTTGTAATTATGATGTACTCATTTATATGAATTTTCCTTTTTTAAAAAAAAAACATTTGGGAGTAGTCTTGAGGTCTGATTTTATCAGGAGTAGGCACTTCCAAACTCTCTGCACCCATGCACATAAGCAACTTTTTTGTAACTTTAAGAAAGTTCCTTGGGCCCATTCAGAGGTTTAGCATCTTGCCTAAGATCACACAGCTAGTTAGTGTCAGGCCATAAAATCAGGTTTCCCTTTCACCAAGGCTGGCACTTTCTCCACAATGGCATGCTACTTATTATTGGAAAGCCAATATTAAAATATGAATGCAATCAAATATGAATTTTTTTAAAAAATTTTTTTGGTCTTCAAGCTTTATTCCATAGTAGAAATTTTCCTCTGCCCTTGACTGTGTAGTTCTTTAACTACCCTTTACTCTCCTCAGGATTATTTTCCCCTCATTCATCCAAAATTTTGGAATCTTCAAAAATTCTACTTTGTTCCACTGACGAACAACGATTGTAAGAGCATTAATATGTAGAAATTGGTGAGTGCATAAATCAAGAAGAGAAAATCTAATAGATAAAGTTGAAGAAGAGGGGCCAGGGCAATAAAATTATATAATCAGGCAAAATTGACCTTCCTGTTCCCTAAATGTAAATTTTCACTGTTAGGTCATTTGACTACTATCCATTAAATCTATCACAGAGCCATCTCTAATGATGAAAAAATTATTAGTGAATGCTGGAAAATGGAGGTGTATAGTCATCTGGCAATTGTTCAGTGGTCTGTAAAATGAATTTCTGATCTCAGGCCAGTCATAAAACACATCATGAGAACTGATACAAGTCAATGCATTACACTATATCAGTCTCATCAGGGAAACCTATCACCAGCTGAACCCAGCCAATGAAATATCTTTTTATAGATACAGAATCTGTAAGTCCAAATTAAGGATCACCAATGAGGCAGTAACTTCTATGCTCGATCCATTTGATGAAGTAAAACGTGACTTGAGTAATTAGCATGGCTTCTTGAGGAGCATTACATTCACAAAAGCAAAATGGAATCCTAGCCCACACAGGACATTCGGGGGTGACAAGGGGATTAAAAAAGGGAGTGTCCAATGAGTCTTTTTTTTTTCTTTCATTTTTAGAGCTTCTGGTATTCTGACTATTCCATGAAGTTTTCTTGAATTAACCAAAAAGAAATGTACTGCTTCTCCCTACTCTATATGTAGGACTCTCATAGTTATCCTTCACCAAATACCCATCCTTATTACAAATCCTAAACTAACTGTGTACTGTGTTTCAGTCATTATGCTAAATATTTTATATAACATTATTTGACCTAACCACAAGCTGGGTGCTATCATTATTCTTATTTTACAATTGACTAAACTAAGGCAGAGAGAGGTTAAATCATTTGCCCAGGATTACACACCTAGTAAATGTCTAAGGATGCATTTGAAATTAGGTATTCTCAATTCTAATCCAGCTTTCTATATGCTGTGCCACCTAGCTAGAAAACTGCTCTATTTACCTTGTGTCTGAAGCTCCTGGATAGAATTACTACTTTTATGGTTGAGGAATGCTCTAGAAGGTGGGGCTCTTCTCATATTCCCCTCCCCATACCCATGTGTGCTAACAGGAAAAGTATATAACTACTTTTGCTCTTCCTTTAAGCTATTTATTTGATGTTTTGTAAAATACTTTAAAGCTAGCTTTCTCTAGATAAAGGTAAAATCAATCATAATTGCATTTGGGTCATTAATTGAACACAGAGAATGCAAATAAGGAGATGGCGGTGACTAGTTTAAATAAGCAAGTGTATACATGTTTTATATAAATATACACAATATACGTATAGAGAGAGGCACATATACATATATATGTATGTATACATATGTGGATGGATCAAAACCTGTCCTAGTGATCTGAACAATTCTGTTCTGAGGTCTCTGAGCTTTGATGATTTTATTAATAGCCTGAATTTTTTTCTAAGCCCCTCAAAAAAGGTGAGAAAGAGAAGTTACATGAACCAAAGGGCCTGTTTTCCTCTAGGCTCAGACATTGTAGGCCTCAGGCAAAACCACCAACCAAGAGCAAAGGAAAGTGGAAGAGGCAGGGGTGAGGGGGGCCTTGATCAAAGAGAAGTTTATGCCCATAGCTAAGAACAGTGGGAAGAGACAGTCCTGATCTGAGAACAATTACAGGTTTCTCTTCTGTTTGAAAAGAGGAAGCCTTCTTCAGTTAAATCTGACTTCCACAAAGAGACTGAATGATAACACTTTATCTCCATATTATATAGTGTAAATGGGTACATTCATGTCAGGACTGGTCATCTTCCATTGTAAGAGATTCTAGTCATGTCACTTTCCACATTCCGAGCCTGGAATGAAGCCATGGCAAAATAGGACTCATTTACTATTATTGCATTTTTGAGATAATATGCTACAGGGGGAAAAAGTCTTCTAAATTTGGAGTCACAGTATCTGAGTTTGAATCCTAGCTCTTATGAGGTAACTACAAAAATAGTTACTTTCTACCTGTATGATGAGACATTTTACTTATCCTCTCTGGGATTCAGTTTTCTCATCTGTAAAATTGTACTAGATAACCTCTAAAGTCCTTTGTATCTGCAGATCTGTCCTAGGATGCTCAGGATTGTGAGCACATCTAATAAAGATAAATTCTCATTTTCTGGGCTGGGTTGACCGTACTCTAAATATCTGAGTCACTTTGCTCCAGGAAAAGTGCTGAAAAGTTTCAGTCACTGATTGAAGGGGAAAGTTTTTCAGTGATTACAGCTAGATAATGGAATTTAGAACTAGAAGGGACCTTGGAGGTCACTGAACCTAACTCCCTTATTTTACTTTTTTGTACAAGAGGAGGAATAAAATATTTTTTTAACTTTTAGTGATTATAGTTAAATCCATACCCTGCTCTGCTTCTGCATGTTTCTTTTTAAAATTTAAATTATTTTTTTTTAAATTAAAGATCACCTCCTCCACCTTTTTTTTTTTCTTTTTTTGCTACTGTTTCCATAAGTATAGTGAAGCTGGGTAATATTTCTGCTACTGTTTCCATAGATAGAGTGAAGCTGGGTACTATTTCTAAAGGTTATAGAGATTAAAAAAAGTCTCAGTGGGTAACAACATGACAAAAAATGTATGTCTCATTGTTGATGATATTATTTAATATCTTATGGAACAGGTGGGGTGGTGGCAGGGAGTGAAAGAGGATTTTCTTCTCTCAAAATAAACACCTAATTTCCCAAGGACCATTCCAGCTTTGATTTCTCTGTAACACTTAGATTTTCTAGACAAATTTGGGATGGGAAAGGAATAGGAAAAACAAAGAAATATGTGGGATTCCTGAACAAGAAAGATATCCATGTTAGAGATGCAGGAAAGAATGTATCCTGAAAGGCAATAGGGAGAGGAAGCCAGCACAGCCTCTCTAGGAATCAATTGACCATGCTAGAACTCTTTCATGTTCTTTGTCTGTCTTAAAATTCCCTCAGAAACCATTAAGCCAGGGATCTGCCATGATATAGATTATAATAACATGTGTAGCTGCATGTTACAAAAAAAAAAGAGTTTCAGCAATACAGTTGAGAAGTCATGCAACAGGGGAAGAAAAATGATACCATAACTTGTCCTTAAAAGGAGTTGAGATTTTCCTTCCTTCCTGTCCCTGTCCCTTTTTTTTGGAAATTAGGTGCTGAAGCATCAGCTTGATGTAATCACTGTGGCTTTCCTTGTTTTTGCTAATGATGTCGGACTAGATTTGGACTACATGAGGTCATGCTCTTCCATTCCTTGGAAACCCTATCTATCTTCACAGGATCATGAAGTAGATTCCTGATCTTTGCACCTTCTTGTGGTGACATAGTCCTTTTTTGAGTGTTCCTCTGTGGCACATCCTTCCCCACCTATCCCTGTCCCCAGGCATCAAAACTGGATATCATTTAGTCACTGGTTCTCTGAGACTTAGAATTCAACCTTAGACACCTGACAGACTGGGAATCAGTGTTGAAAGAAATTACATGAGAAATAATTGTATTTGATATAGTTTTGGTACTTCTTGATATCAAAATGCTTTTTAAAGTTTAAAATCAATTGTTCTTATTCTCACTACAGTGTGTGGTTATGATAAAAGTGAACAAGGGTCTAAAAGAGAAATATAAGCATAGCAGCACAGAGCCATTGGTTTTAAGTGGATCTTTTCACAAATGTGCCATGAGTTTTGGAGATAGATTTCAGAGGATTTGTGATTAAAGAGGCACCAAGTCCTACCCATTTATGAGCTCTCTTTCAAATATCTGTGCAATGATATTTATTGATCTTAAACTCTTTCATGACCCCAAGCTTCTCTTGGTCTCTTGCTTTAGCATAAGTGATCAGAAACATTCTTCTACTCCCATTGCCAATTTTGGTAGGAAAGCTGTATTTGGGTATAAAGTCAGAGTGGAGAATGTGAAGGCTGAATCTCATCCAGCAGCTCAGAAAAGGATATGACTTCTAGCACAGGCAGTGATAATGGACATCAGTTTGCAGATATCAAGGGCAGCAGCATAGAAAGGTTCTCTATAACCTCTTAAAGCCCCATTCTGGTGCTGTATAAAGCCTTGTGGTTTAACCTAATTTTCCCCCTCTAGCACAAAATTGGGGATCCTAAGTATGGGTTATAAAGGGTATACTGGAATAATACTTGTCCTAAGAAAACTGGAGACCATATGGCTATGAAGGATTGACATTCTTTATCTCAGCTAGGGATATCAGTGTTTCACTGCCTAACTCCGAGATAATTAGGAGAACAAGGGTCAGGGGGTAGACTGTGGTAGGCAGTAAAGGACTTGAATGAACATAGTACAGCTCACTGCAGTCGAAAAGGAATCCACTCTCCAGATGAATGAACAGGAACTGGCCTCTTCGGTGAATGGCCCTCTGGACGATAGGGGTGTCTCAAGGAGAATGTTCAGGGGAGCTTGGCCTGACCCTCAGGAACTTCTCAGTGCAAACTAAAGCTTTATCTCTGTGTAGGCCATTTCTATCTGGAGTTATTGAGAGGAAACTTTGGAGACAATGAAAAGTCAAGAAGAATCATCATTGTGAATTGTTACTGCATAAATAAAGCAACTGTTTAAAAATATTTTTAATCCCAAGTGATTTAGTGTGTTAGAACAGATTTTTGTCTCTGCTTGAGATATATGGTTAAGAATCTCATAGGACAAGTAAACACAGATTCTACATTATTAAGCTATCTTCATTAGTGAGATCAAAATTAATTTAATTATTTAAGTATAAGAGACAGAGGTGGCTCATCTTTTTTTTTTTAATAAAATTACCATGGGATAGATAAAATTAAGTCACGAACTGGAAGTTCCCTAATCTAGATCTGTGGTATCTCCCCTTTGTTATAGAGCAGTCTTTTAATTTTAGGTTTCTGAGCAAAGAAATCAATAGAATATGCAACATCAAATGTAGTGTTGTAGAAAATTTGAAATAACGAAAATTCATCAGCAGGGTGCTTGCTTATCCTAGAAAAGATCAGTTCCTTTGCACATACACCTCAGCACATCCACATATTCTGTTCAAACCTTCTGGTAGGTAGGTGGCTTTTCCTTTTGATTTTAGCTAGTGAATCATTCTATATCTTGATGACAGCCTGGCACATTCCCTGAGGAAAAATGATAACTGAAAGCAGAAAAAGACCCACACAGGGTCAAATCTATACTTGCCTTGCAGAAATACATATCAAAGTAACAATTTGTGAAGTATTTAGCTTAATGGGTATTTCTATATGGGAGAGCAATTGCTCAGTTGTATTTATAATTCAAGTTGCAAATATAGCTCAGTGTGAAACACAACTGGCTAACTCTGGGGTTACCTCATCTGGGCCTTAGATTTCTCATCAAGAAACTATGAATTTTAACCTTCACTACATATATATTGGGGGGAAAAGTCAAAATATGTCCTTTTTAATTGAACATGGGTGAGATGCCTAGAGCTTAGTAGCAAAGCAAGAAATAATGCCTACTTGGTCAACAGAGGTGATCAGAACAAAACAGGTGTTTTGGTGGTAGATTTTCTGGTCCCTTTTCCTCTGGAAAAAAGGAAAAGTACAGTATGTAGGACCTGTGGTTCATTCGGAAAGAAGAGGATGATAGGTAACTTTGGGATGAACAACATTATCTCAGTGGCAGAGACGGTAGAAAGTAAGACTTAGAAGCCCAACAATGAGG
Organism: Bettongia penicillata ogilbyi; assembly: GCA_023548195.1. NCBI lineage: Eukaryota > Metazoa > Chordata > Mammalia > Diprotodontia > Potoroidae > Bettongia > Bettongia penicillata. The sequence continues at coordinate 790,631 of JAJHZJ010000037.1, forward strand.
AGAAGTGAATTTAAAGAGGAAGACATTAAACAATTATTATCAAAAACAATTGAAATTTGGAAAATTCTCACAGTTACAACTATCTGTGACATATTTGACCCAAGGATCCCTCATGGCAGCTAAGGAAAGTAAGAGGTAAATGAAAAGGTACCAAAGACGTTTTTTTCTTCATCATGTAAAAATATGGAACATTAAAGGACTTACGGGAAGGTGGAAAGTGAAAAGGCAGTTAGATACTTGTTCTGTAATGGAATTTCAGATATATTCATTTATAATTTGTGTACTATCCTCTCCCTGCTAAGGACAAGATGCATGCTGAGGAGGAAAGCTGTCTGTTGAAGGAAACCTTCATTTCATACTGTCTTACAAATAAATTAGGTTGTATGTTAAAGAAACAGGTTGTTTTACTTCTGTTCTTGAAGATACAGAAAAAAAGTCTACCAACTAGCTGTGAATTCTGGAGCTCAGACTGAAGTAAATTTGAGTTTGCCATCATGATGCAGGTTTATTAAATGAAAAATAAAAAGAAAAGTATTTATGCAGTTAGAGCTTTCCTCTGCTTATTAAAAGAACTCAGATGGGGAACAACTTGACTGGAATAAAACTACTGGCTATAGTTATTGTTTGAGAGTTGTAGAAAAAAAATTAAACTTCTTCCCCCCCACCCCTATCTCCCTACTTTATTCTTATTGTCACCAGATACTTTTCCTATATGATTTTCTTTATTTCTTTAAGTTGCTTCTATTTCCTGGTTTAGTTTCATGTAAAAGCTAAAATCAATCATAACTTTTTTTTGATGCACAGCTGTATGTTAATTGTGGAGGGGGTTGGGAGTGAGAAAATGGGGAGTGTATAATGGAGATCACTGAATAGTTGTAAATGCACCCAATTCAACCATATAGTTAATATAGCTTGGATTTTAGAATTTTAGCCTACATTGGAGGCACAATGCTGTAATTGTGAGAAAGCTTTATGGTTCTGGCTTTATTAATAACTTTTATAGGCTAATAAAGAGGGGAGAGATCTATGTAAATCAGTAATTTTTCACCCCTAGAGTGAAAAAGTCATCAACTAAAGTTAGATCACTGAACGCAAGTACTTAAGTAAAGTTCCATCTTCCAAAAAGGCAGTGCAAAGGTAAAGCTCAAAGGAAGAGAGACTGAGTGGGATTTCTGGTGGGAGGAGAAAGGTTTAGTTTGGAAAGTATCAATCAGGACCACTTGTCAGCTAGGAAAGTGAAGAAATAAAAGAGCAAGGTGGTCTTGCTCTTCCTTTAATCTTTAATTTCTGTCCTAACCCTCCAGAACTTGCCAGATAGACATCTACTCATAAATTCAGCAGTCATTAATAAAGTTTCTACTATATACTTGGCACCATGGTGGAATTACAGAAACATACAAAAAGCAATTTTTTAAAATAGCATCTACTCTTAAGGAGAATATATTCTCTGGGTGAAAGACATTTCCATAGGTAACAATATAAAATAATTTGAGAAAGAAAAGAATGGAAAAAAACAGGGGGTTCCAAAAAGAATCAGCTTTCAAGCTAGAAATGATCTTAAAAGTCATTGAGTGCATCACCATGATTTCATAGTTGGAGAAACAGATCAAGAGATGTCACATGGGTTTCCCTAGGATACATAGTGTCTGAGGTACCATTCAAACCCAGGTATCCATGATTGCCAAATCCTGTACCCTATCTGCTATACTAAATGTCTTCTCACCATACTGCTTTCTAAGATTTATCCTTATCTTATTTTTTTAGGATTATTCCATCTTCTCAGCAATCCAATCCAATAGACGTTTACTAAATGCCTGTTGTGTGCCAGGAACTGTGCCTTAGGGATATAGGTAATAAAAAGGCTGTTCCTGCCTTCAAAGAGCTTAAAATCTAACAAGGGGAGAGAACACACAAAAGGAGGCAGTAAAGGGCAGGGGCATCTTGTTCTGTGCTGAAAAAATTAGGCATAGCAGAAGATGCAGAGTGGCATGAGCCCAGAAGTTCAGTTTCTGTCCTCTATAAAGGAAGGTATTCGAGCAGTTTGGTGCTCCACCCTCTTGCTCTGTATTCGGAGAGGATAGGAGGCTGAGGCAGATGACGTGAGTTAGTAGCATAGTGATATTAGAAGTGATGAGCTTAACCTGGGAAGGGCACTTTGCTAGGTAGAGTTGAAAATAAAAAAAACTGGCAGGGCAGTAAGTCAAGAGTGATGTGAGCCATTACTGGAGACTTCTTCAAATTCCACATTACAGCCAAACTGGGAATCTAACTAATCCTGAAAATCAGCACTCCATCTTCATGTGTCCGTGCATTCCTTTCTTCCATAATTGGAATATGCTACTTTTTCACCTTTAACTCTCATAATCCTCTCCTTTATATAAGATTATACTCAGATGCCATGCATCTTGGAAAGTTTTTCCTAATGTTTCTCCTAATTCTTTGAACTCCTCCCCTCTTCATTTTACTTTATATTTACTCACCTGTGTTCAGGAGATACACATTCAGGCTGACCTAAGTCTCCTCCTGTATTTAGCTCTGTACCTTCTATCCCCATTCTTCCCATTCTTGGAGTATAAAAGAAAAATGTTTTCTTCCTTTCCAAGACCCAAACTTCCAAATGCTCCCCCATTATTTCAAAGCTTTCCTTTTCCATCGTCCTCTCTTTCTTCCCATTTTCAGTCTTCTTTATCCACTATCTTCTTCCTACCAAGTGCTAATATTCCCAGATCTCCTTTATACTGGAAAAAAAGTCTTTCTGTGACCTCCTTCCACTCAAGTTCTCATCCTCTATTTCTCCTCCCTTTAAAAGTCAAACTCCTTTAAAAAAAAAACAAACAAACAAGAGTCATATATTCTGATCCTCTCCTCCCAGGGGTTTGGTCACCCTGATCTTTCCAGGATCTCCATCCCATGCTTTTTCAGACTCCTTTGCAAGATCTTCATGAATTTGATTATCATTTCTATGAAGATGACTCTGAAATCTACATATTGACTTACCTTTTTCCTGAGCTTGAGTACTGTATCACCCACTGCCCATTATATGTCTTCTACATAAGCATGAAAAAAATCAGTGTTTTCAAAACAAAACTCATTGTTTTCCCCCTAAACCCCTTCCTAACTTTTCTGTTCTATCATGAGCACCATCATCTTTCTAGTCACTCAGGCTTGTAACCTAGGTGTCATCCCCAACTCTTCACTCTCACTCCTACCTCATATTTAATTAGTTGCCATATCTTGTCGATTCCACCTCAAGAATATTTCTTGCTCTTTCCCCTTCTCTCCTCTTAGACAGACACCATCCTGTTCAATCTCTCCATTATCCCTTTCCTGGACTACTGCATTGCTTCTTACTCATTTTTCTCCATATTGCCTCTCTCCTCTCAAATATGCTCTCTTTGTACCTCTGAAATTTATATTACTAGAGCACAGATCTGACCATGTCACTTACATGCTCAAGAAACTTTGGTGACTGCCTATTGCCTTCGAGATAAAATATAAACCTGTCTCTTTGATATGTAAAACCTTTGACATTGTGACTGTACCCTATTTTCCAGGCTGATTACACACTACTTTTGCCTCATACATTCTGCATTCTATCCAAAGTGGTATAATTGCCATCCCCTTTTGCATCACATCAAACTTCCTGCCTCTGTATTTTCTGTATGGGTTGTTGCCCCTGCCTCAAATGCTTTTTCATTTCATATCTGTCCCTTAGAAACTTTATTTCTCTTTAAGACTCAGGTCAAATGCTACCTCCTACTAGGAGGGCTTTCTTATTTCTCCTAGTTATTTTTCCTCCCTCAACTACTGAAATCACTTTGTATATCCTTTGTATTTGTAGCAATACTAAGCATCTATTTTCGTAATCCTCATTGATTCTGACAGACTGGGGTCGCAAAGCAAAGGTACTACTTCTCTTGGGTCTCTAGGAGTAGCATTGAGGGCGATGGGGTTGTCTCTTTAACCCCATAGCTAAGGAACTCCCACCAGTTTTTCTATTCTTCTCTCCCATCTCTGCTATGATTATCAGTTGATATCAATTAGCTGGTCAAACTTAATTAGTTTTTTAAAGGGCTATTTGCTAGAGTAGTATATTAAAGAACAAAATATAGCCCTAAAAGACTATGCCTTTTCTTAATCCAAGGGAAAGTGGATTCAAGCTTATATAGCACATGTAGCAAAAGGGTATCTCATAGCTCCTGGAAGCTCTTTTGCTATAGTCTTCAATATACTCCACTTAAATAGGGTATAATATCAAAGATATGCTCGCTCCCTGTGGGGATGTTGCTGTTCTGTCCCAGAGACTATACCTATGAAAAGTCCAAGCCTTTTGGTAATCCAAAGTTCACATTTCTTCTCTCAGTCAACATGGATGGGGGATACTATGTTAGAGGCACTTTCACAATATCCACCCTCCAAAAAAAATTTATACAGGACTTGGCTAGAGTTTTCCACTATTAAGCTGCAGGACACTTGAATCTTGTTCTGAACTAGCTTGGTATTTTATCAGCAATCCACATGGCATAACCAAGTTTTCCCAGATGATATATGCAAGTTGAACTCCTCAGAGACTTTCAAAGTTTAATTAAGGACTTTTTCCACCTTTAGTCTCAAGACTATGATTGATTGGAGAGAAGTGTTTTCACCTATTTATCAGAGCACATCATCTTGACGTTTATTTTAACAATGTCAGGATAATAGGTTTATTTATTCAGTGGACTACCTACATTTGTATATTTTATATCTATTTATCTGTAAACCTGTTATTTCTTTGTAGTAAAATGTAAGTGTTTTGAGGACAAGGATATTTTCATTTTTATCTTTGTCTCCAGTGATTATCTGAGTGGTTGGCACATAAAAGACACTAAATAAATGCTTGTTAAATTGAATTTAATTATTTCTCCCCATACAAGATGAGGAAAGGAGCTGCTTCCATTTTTGTGTTTATATCATCATCATCTAAGAGTGATCGGAATATTGTAGAAGCTTGTTGAAATGTTCCACATTTTCCATGTGGAAATAAGAAAAGGGAAAGAATTTTTGGCGGAGAGACTTCTCCATTTTGAAGTGTTCCTGAGGGAGCTATTATTTCCTGATTTATGAATGACTTATGAAACACTTTTTTTTAAACAAAGGTGCCTATCTTTGGCTTAAATTCATAGTCAAATCTATTGCAACCACATCTACTTGGTTAATGAGGTTTTTAAAGCTGTTTGTGAACCGAAAAAGGCCTAGGTACATGAATGATCCCAAGATCCCAGAGATGCAGTATCTGCATGATGAACAGAAATCTGTCATTTCTCTTTGTTTGCCATTTCATTGGTCACTAAGGCAAGCACCAGTTGCTGACAGTTTCCTCAGTGATTTGAGCCAAGCTGTCTTCCTTTCCCACTGGCTCTCAAATGCTGGTTCTCCAGCTTCTTTTCCTTGTCTTAATGTTGGTTCATTGCCTTAGCTTTCCCCAAACATTAATATTGATAGTAATATAACAATATTACCTGCCAGTGATAGTTATATGAATATATAATGACCCCTCTGTAAATTGCCTCACTTTTAATGGGATCCCATTTACCTCCAGATTATGCCTATCACTTCAAATCAACCAACCCACAAAGTTAGCCAGAATACGTTAGCCAGGGCACTCTATATAACAATAACTCATATTTATACATGCTTTAAAGTTATAAATAACTTCCTTTACAATCCCTATCTGTTCCTCAGCGCACAGATAAGAAAGCTATGACTGTGAGGTTTGGAGACTTGTTCATCCTTGGTCAGCCAACCAACAAGGAGAAAGTTCTGGGTTTCAAAAATGGTGAACCTAATTGAGTCCCATGAATTTTACACAGCAGCACACTAGCATTTGGCATGTTTTTACAATAACCTTGTGAGGTTATTACAATGAATTTCTATCATAACATCTCCAAATCCACAATAAATATCATTAATTCAGTCACCTGGACAGAAACCAAACATTGCTGGTCTGGTGACTTTTTTCTCCAATATACTCCCTAAAAACTGTATTACTCTGTGTGTGTATGTGTATGTGTGTGTGTGTGTGTGTGTGTGTGTTTCCATAAAATAAGGACAATTTTTCATCTTAGTTTTTTGGTTAATATAAAATATATTTTCTCATTAAAATAACAAAAACACAAAAGAATTAGAAATTGTGTGCCAATGGATATAATTTATCATTTGAAACTTTAAAAGGGGAAAGTAGTTCTTTAGGAATACACACACATTACATTCACACTCTTTAATTGCTTCTGAAATGAGAATCCCATGTCCATCAGGAGAATTGCTAATAGAATTGTTCAGGGGATTCATGCTTCAGGCAAGGATTGGATTAGATGGCCTCTAAAGTCCCTTGCTTCTCTGATATTCAGTGATCCTATGGCATATCTCTTGTGATGGGATATTTTTAAGGCATATCTGATACCTACCTGTGGTATTTGAGAAATAGCATTTTGTGGGAATATATCTACTCTGTATTTTCCTCCTTGTTTCCTGCCTCCTTTACTATATCTCCCCATATGCATAGGTGTAGTTTGCCAAACATACCTTCAAAGAGAATTACTATTGACTTTCTTCTCTTCCCTCAGGAAAAGGACCAGTGGTAATAAGGGGAGCAGGAGTGAAGAGGGGCAAAGCTCAGAGGAAAGGCTCAGGTAAAGGCAGAGGTAAAAATGAAAATGTTAGTCCAAAGAGAGTCCACCCAGTAGAATTAATAGAAAACAAAAATATTCTATAAATGCAATTTTCGTTTTTCCACTTATTGTGAGATCCACACCTTGCCCTTGTCAGAACTCATTGACACTAGAGGAGTGCTTGACAACTCTCAACATCATATCCTTCTTCTGGATTTCATAGGAAGTAACCCAAAAGTATTTTGTCGTACACGGTTATGGGATGCACTTTCTCACTTAGGGGTTCATTTTCCCCTTCTCGAAGGCGGAATTATTCTTGTACAGTGATTTAAAGAAAAAATTCTTGCCAGTGCAAGTCATTCATTTGCTCTACCTTCTCACTAAGCATGGTGGAAGCAGAGTTGGTGATAACAGAACTGTTAGGAACCCACTAAAATTGAGGTCAACTGAGTGAAACCGAAAGACTTAAAGTGGCTTCAGGTTGCTTTAGAGGAAAAACATCATGCCTTAGTCCAAAATGAGAAGCAGAAGGCTCAGTCATAAAAGCCCATCAGAGGAGGGCCAGGGGGAGGCCCAGCAATTCTTAGACTCAGCTAGTTATGTTATGAGGGTTGGACTTTAAAATGCAGAAATCCCAACCTAGAGATGCTACCATTTCACTCATGCCCTTCAGTCCACTGTGACTAAGCGCTAGACTGTGATGAACAGTTAGAATGGGGGTTTGGAGTATGAGAACCATAAGTAGAGAGGATCTGTACCTGGTAAGAGGTGGTTTTTTGTTCTGGTTACAGTGTCCATGGATTGATGTTTTCTGGTTATTCCTATTTTGATAAGTTTATCTTACATGATAAGTTTGTAAGTTTAAGTGACTAGAGGAGAAAGAAGACCTTGAGAGACATGAGTCAAATTTAGTTGGTCTCAAAGGAACAACTCTGGGTAGGGATTGATCCATGCAGCTAAGTGATGAAATAGATGGAGTGCACTTGGACTCGGAAAGACCTGAATTTTAATCGTGCTTCAGAAGCTTCTGAGCTGTATGGTTCTGCACAAGTCTTTTAACCTCTTCTAGTTTCACTTTTCTCATCTATAAAAGGAGAATAATAGTACCAACATTGCTGGGTAAGAAAATAGCATTTATAAGCATTCTATAAAATATAGCTATCATTATTTTCAACTTAAATTACTATTTTTGAGAGGACCACAAATATATAACCTCTTTTGAGTTAAGATTTCTGAGCCATAGGTTAGGAGAGGAATTAGAGATTTTTGTCTTTCAATGGTTGAAGAACCTAAAAATGGAGGTGGTGTATGACCAGTGTGCTTGGGAAGAGAGTTTATGAGACAGAAATTCATTCCAACCCAACCTGGTAATGGGGATGTAAATACACTTTGAAAAGAGAGGCAATAAGAAACATAGAAGACCATGTAGAACAAGTTATCAGGCAGAAAAACTATAGTCTAACTGGATACAAGGTATCTGAATTTCACATGTAAAGACAAAAGAGCTCTGGTGTTTCTACACACTCAACAACAGTTCCAGAATAGACCTAAATAAGACCACAGTTTGCCTAAGAAGCTTCACTTCTGGGAAATCATCTGTGAGCTGTAACAAAGGAGAAAAAAGCACTATCTTCCGAGAACTACACAAAGAATAAGGAGCTACATTGTAAAGTAACTACTGGAGGTACGGTGAAGATGTGAATTTTGGCCAAGGTTTTGCAGAACCTCTGAAGAAGGCACGTTCTAAGAAGCTTCATTTGGAGCAGTGCCTTTTGGTAGCCTGATGCAAGGCATAGCTTTAAACAAATGAAGCTATAAATGCCTCTAAGGAGAGTTGTTGATAGTTATGATCATTTCCCATGAATTTTGTTTTGAGCCTTATATATTTATCTAGATGTATTATTCTTTGAATTCTGTGAACCTCATTCATGAAAGGAGAATTGGTCTACACAGTCTACACAAGCAGATGGTTTCCATAGAAGTCATAAAAGCCCATAAAAGGAAAGTCAAGGGAGACCCGCATTGCTCAGAAGGTCTAGTACTTCCTCAACTCAGCTGGGTCTGTTATGAGGATTGGATCTTGAAAATGCAGAAATCCCAACCCAGAGATGCTACCATTTTACTTATGCCCTTCAGTCCACTGTGACCAAGTGCTAGACTGTGATGAACATTTAAAATGTGATTCTAGATTTCCTGGGTAGAAGTGGCAAATTAGAGAAATGGTCACCAAGCCCTCCATTTTCTGCTACAACCTCTGCTACAATAATTACATGTCAATATAGCAGCTGTGTTGGTGGTAAAATGGAGAACTAGGATTAATAGGAGGCAAGGAGATCAATTTAGGAAGCTAATGTAATAATTCAAGTGAGGGGGGATGAGAACCTAAATGAGATTAGCAATTTGTTTGAGTGGCACGTAGGGGATAGATGCAAGATGTGGTGTAGACATTAGGATCTGCCATATTTTTCTGTTGACTGGATGTGGGTGTTAAAGCCTCAAATGGGGAGGACATCCTATAAATGTTCAGTGCTTTGAATGTGAAATTATCTTGAGGTCATGCTTTCATTATCTTTAAAACAAGAGAACTGTTTTAGGTGATCTAATATCTGATGCAGCTCTATGATTCACATCACATGCAGATGCAGAATTCTATCTCTTTCTCAGCCATGTATATGAAGGTACCTATGAGTTGTTTGCTTTTGGAAACTGCGTATCAGAAGAAAAACATTTTCCTATAAACCTACTTCTTCCCTTCCTATCCCCAAATGCCCTTTGCCTTTAAATGAATGCAACTGAAAATTTTAAAAGTTACATTTTAAAAGGAGAGAAAAAATGATGAAGCATAGCAATTTGGTAGTCAAAATATGTATACTAGCTAGCAAGAACAGCCTTAAGCTGCTAATTTTAATTTCAAAATTGTTTTCAGAGGAAGGTGGGTGGTCACTGTGGCAATAAAAGCCTAAACTCTGGGTTGTTCACAGTTGAGCATTTCAGTAAAAGGAAAGATAATATGATAATAGAGTAGTACAAAATAGGACAACACTGCAGAGGTTCTTGAACAAATTAATAGTTATTAAGCAGTCTCTACAAGGAAACAAAGAGAAAGAAACCAGGTAAATATCACATCTGGAAATATTCCATTAAAGTGTTCAGTGTTATGTCTTAGTGTAAGGGAAAAGGAAAGATCAGATGAATTGTTTTCTTATTACTATTTGTAATGCTCCTGTTAAGAGGAGTTGCATTAAATATATTAATGTGTTTGGTTCTCCTCTAATTTATGATTCCCTTCCCACTTTAATGAGATCTGCTCTACAGCCCATAAAATAATTGTTATGGTAAACTGACTTTTTAAAATTAGCTACACACCAGTTGGTCCAGAAACCTATTCCTTGAGACTATTCATGCACAAAATACCTTTGTGTGAAACTCTTTCCAAATGTGTAATGACTGGAGGAAGTCCAGAAGTTTGCCCGCAGAGTCTCTCTGCATGACTGCCAGTGGAAGCAACCTTACAATTTCCTTCTCTGAGAAACATTACCCTCAGAATCTCTGCTATGTGGATATTCTCGGGCCACTCACAGCCCGACACCGAGAACACATCCAGTGTGAAAGCCTTTTCAAAGGCAACTTAACTTTCTTTAACCTATAGTGAAATACTCGATGGCTGAGCATCTGATTTCATAGCACAGTTTCCAAGGGTGACTCTTCTCAAGCGCTTACAGGGGAAAAGGGTGGGGATTTATGTGGGATGCTTTATTCCATCTCTGGAATCACAAACTGACTACTTCCCATGAATAAAACCATGTTTTCCTCTGATATTAGCTATCCTACTGGGATTGTTATTCCACCACAGTGACTCCTGTTGGAAAAGATAGACAGGGTCTTGAATGGGCAGTTAGATTCTCTCCAAAAAACTTGGGGAGGAGCTGGCTTTGAAGGCGTGTGGTCGAATATTAAAGTGCATACAGGATAAAACAAAATAGGGTTTCTCCCGAGCAATGTTGAGTTACAATCATTTCCAAGTATTGACTGATGGGGAGAATGCCAGAGAAGTGGGGAGAAGCATAGGTTGGTTCATTTCCTGTAGTCAGTGACCTCCTGAGTCACAAAAAGCCCAACACAGCTGAATGTGTACTAATATTGGTGCTGATGAACATGACTTAAAAAAAAATGGATTCCAGGCACATTCTATTCATTCAGAAGGGAAAATGCTTTACGTTAGTAAAAATGATGATCCATTGCTTTTGGAATGTAAAAGTGTTAAGGGAAAATTAATGCAAACAATCAAAGGATGTTTTAGTATTGGTTGATATACATGGAATTATTCTACTGGACACCAGTTTTTTGGAAATTATGTCGGTATATTATCTAGTATATTGTCTGTGAGTTAAGATTATGCTAGGAGCAGGAATAGATAATCTTATTCACAATACACCAATATTTATATAACATGTTAAGGTTTACAAAGCACTTTCCTCACAATAAATTTGTCGGTATGGTAATGGAGCTGTTGTTATCCTCGCAAATTTTTCTGATACATTCTTTTTATAGTACCCAAATGTAGAAACAGAATGAATGGTTACAGGGCCCATGAAAATTCAGAATAACCCAATGGTACTTAGAGCTTCCCAGACTACAAATTTAGAATTAATGATTTAGAACTGGAAAGATGCCCAAAGGCTATTAGGGCCCAACACCTTCATCTTATGGATGAGAAAACTGAAGCCCAGGGATTTAAGAGTCAAGATCATATATGAAATAAGCATATGCCTAAGTATAAGTCATATCTTATAGTCTAGCACCATGGATAGAACATTCTGGAGTCAGAAATCTGGGTTCAAATTGTGAGGCAAATGCCTGCCACAATCTGGGGCCGCTCATACGTTTCTCATGTAATTTTCCTACAAGCAGACTTCTCTCTAGCCTAAATGACTTTCGCTGGAACATGCACAGGGATTTACCAACTCATTTCATGGCAAAATGCTGCCTGTCCACCACAGTCCAACTCAAAAATCTCCTCCTCCATAAAGCCTTACCTGATCCCTCTATACAACATGATCTTGTCCTCTGGATACCATGTACAATTTTTTTTTTCAATAATTAAATAAACAAATCATGTTAGGTAAGTGCCTCATTCATTCATTTATTCATTCATTCTAAAGTTGCAGAAATTAAGACTCAAAGAGTTATTCAGAGTCACTCGTTTTGAAAACATTGAACCTCAGACTCAAACTTAAGTCTTCAGAGTCTCAGCCCAGTGCTATTTCCACTAGGTTAAACTGTCTCTCATTCAACATGGGATTTAGAATTATAATATTCATAAAAGTAGCATGTAGTTTCTATGTTACTATTCAACATAGTACCAAGGAGAGAATGCTGGAGTTGGTAACCTTGTGGAAATCATTTTATCTTTTGGGACTTTAGTTTCTTCATATCTAAATTGAAGGAGTTGACTTAGAGATAGTCTGAGGTACCTCCCAGCCTTATATCTCTGATCCTGTGATCTAAATTTATCTAAAACTTTAAGAACTTCACAGCTTGGAAAAATTATGCTTTAGACAGTGGCACCTAGAAACACAGGGTGATATTTGTGATACAGCACTCTAAAAATTCCAGATGATGAAAGTCATCTCTGGCACTATCATTATTCCCTCCTCCTTGCATGTGGGTGTGGAACAGAGAAAGAAAATATATGCAGCATAATCCAAAACTAAGTAGTGGATTCCTATAGTAGAGTCATATGGTGCCAAAGCAAATGAGCCTAAACCCATGTGCATGTAAGTGGTACAGACAAAGAGACTTTTCTACCAGTTTGGTGCCTTTTAGGAAAGTGCTAATTTTTCTGTTGAGTTCTAAGAAACAAACAATCTTAGCCCTGGCTTTTGTAGATTACTTGTAGCTAGCCTGTATGGTCTTTTCTGGAATGCTTTTGTCCCTTAGTGATCTGTATGAGACAGAGGCCAGGGACAGAAATGAAACTAATTGTGCTTACATTTTACAGTTTTTACTATTCAAATAATTTTATTTTTTTATATCAACTAACTATAGTAAATTGAGTATAGTCTTTATCTCTGTTTCTTGAAAGCCCACATCAAGACAGTCAAACCCTAGTGTCACAAACAGTATTTCAAAGGACAGATTTCTATTATCTCATATAGAAGGTAAACCTGCATAAGTATGATAATTTGCTCTTGTAGTGTAGGTTCAAAGTTGGAAAAATCTCAGACTCTTGGTTTCTAAGCTTGGTAGTCAAGGCTCATCAAAGGACAAGGAAGATTGCTTACAGAGGAAGGGTTCACGGAAACTATGGTCAAGGTGAAGTATGTATAAAGCCGAGATGATGGAACAGAGTTGGGGATGATCTCTATAGTAGTCCAGGTAACAGGGAACCTTTAAACAAGGTTAAAAGTGAAAAATGCAATTCACACTTGGACCATAAAATCCAATTTAAAATAATACAGACTAGATAGATAGAACATTTACTAAGTGCTTGCTATGTGCCAGGGACTATGATAATTGCTGGAAATACAAATACCAGAAAAAGATGCTGACCATTGAGGCACTTACATTCTAATGCAAGAAAATAAGAAATACAAGGAATGTGGAAAAGTAGATGGGGAAGTCAGGGGTAAGTTGGAAAAGTCTAGAGTCAAGAGTAGAACCTGGAAAGAAACAAGCATGGCTAATAATATGGACACTTCCTTCAATGGTGGTCCCAGACAGGAACTTTACTACTTAGAAATTAAAAGAACACATTTGAAAATGATACCAAATACATATATATGTATGTGTAAAATATATACGTATATATGTGTGTGTATACATATATACACATAGTATATATGTGCATATATATATATATGTATATACATAATATGTGTGTGTGTGTATACACTCCTCTTGTCATCAAATTAAGGACTCAAGAAAGGGACCTGAAGGTAGTTTAAATTTAGAAATAACCTCAGACTTCCTTCTTTCTCACTCCCATCTGTCAACCTAAGCCTTTAGATTTATAACTGCCTCGTGACCTGGGGTGTGCTCAAAGGGGCTCAGTGAAAGGGGGTGGGGTGAGCAGAAGGAACTGAGATTAAGAACTCCCCCTGAACAACTGCAAGTCTGGACAGTGTAGCTGGTCAGCTGCTTCTCCCCAGGGAAGAACAAGGTTACTCCACACCCTTTTTTGACAGTGGTTAAAAAATTCTCAGGATGACTTAACTTGGCTGCAGGGGTCCACAAAAACTTGAGCATGCCAAGGGAGGTCTGTGACGCCTAAATGATTCCTAGAGCCACTGACAGCTGCTCTATTAAAAGCAGAGAAGTTTTAACTGCTAATCTAAACCAGATGATCAATCTTGAGAATATAAAATAACAATCTAGAATACAGTGCCATCAGGTTTGTGTAGCATAAGTTCAGGTATGGTTTGGTCTAAAACTGAAACCTGGTAAAGGCCTAAAACAGTGGTCTGGACACTTTTTAACAAAATTATTGCTATTATACGCTCAGAAAGTATTTTTTAATCATATCTCCCATATATGAATATTCATTTATTTATATTATTTATGAATATTCATTTATAAATTCTATGTACAATATGATTTGAATACAATACAATATGAATGAGTAACATGAGAATGTCCAATGAGAACCCAGTCCTGGTAGTCTATGGAGAGGAACCACAAGAATGCTTTGAGGCCTGCTTCCAGGCAAGCTAATAGAGGTCCCTGCTCTCCAATTCAGAATACAAAGAAATTCTGTTCTATACAATTTTCTGATATATTACTGCATACCTTCATGATCGTCTGCTGAGCCTGAACCAGCCCACCTAAAAGACTGGAAAAGGAGCATTTTGGTCTCTTGACTCCTAATCTGTGTTTGAGTAAGAAAATGAGGGCTCCCGTAAAGCCATTAGATAAGAAAGTAGTAGTAGAGGTGGCAGCTGCCAGTTTCACCATATAGGCCAACAAGTGGCCACAGACATGGTGCCAATGTTTGGTTTCCTATGGGTATATTTGCCGTTGTTAGTTGGAGTAATGAATATGCAAAGACTTTGTTAGATCTGAAAGGGTGGAGGCCTTACAGTCCAGAAATAGGAGTGCATATCACAGTTGCCAGTTGCCAAGACAGGTGAGGTACAAGCATTTACATGAAAAGTGACCTGTGAGATTTAGCCCAGAAATAAATAGATTCTTGAAGACAAAACTGTTTCTTCAGGGGAAGGAAACACTTTACCCATTGACTATGTCATATTCAGTAATGAATTGCTTTGTAGCAACTACTATATTTACACTCTTCTAAAAGGCAAAGTGATAAAAGGGAGTATATGATCTTAGTTCAATGGTGGGGACTTTCTATCTTTGCTCTTGCTATATTTTCTGAGCAAAGTTCCATTTTGCAAAAGCTAATTGATGTTATTTGGTTAAAGCATAAGGATTTTGCAGGGAGTTGTGCTTTTTTATTGTATTTTCAATGGAGAAATACATCATCTATTTACAAAATACTTTTTGAAAAATACAAGGAGGACAGATAATATAAAACAAAGCAAACTCCAGTCATGAGACACTACATACATCATGCAAACCTAACAGTCTGATCTCCAGATTATGAAAGCTAGAATTAAAAAGTCACTATATAGGAAAATAAAATCTTGGATGCAGTTACACGAAACATTTAATAAACTGATTTTATTTTCTTCAATGTGTAAACAAAGTGACGAAACTAAATTTGTGCCTGGAAATTTCGATCTAAACTCCTAAGCTACACAAAATACACAGACACCTTATTCTCTTCAACTGTTAGTATTATCACCTTTTCATAGGTAGTAGAAATGGAGGGCAAGGCACAGGGCACAGGCACTTCTGCACAGGGCAGAAGATAAGTGAAATAGGAAATATTGTATACTAGATATCATAAGGATATTTTTAAAAATATATGTTAATTTCCCCCAATTACATGCTAAAACAATTTTTTTAACATTTGTGGATTTTTTTTTGTTTTGAGTTCCAAATTCTACCTCTCCCTGCTTTCCTCTCTCTGTGAGACCATAAGCAATCAGATATGTTGCAATCATGTAAAACATTTCCATATTAGTCATTTTGTACAAGAAGACTCAAATAAAAGAAAAAGAATGGCAGAAAGAAAGTGAAAAACAGCATGCTGCAGTCTGTATTCAAACAATATCAGTTCTTTTTTGGAGGTGGATAGTATGTTTCATCCTAAATCCTTTGAAATTTTCTTGTATTCAGTGAATACAAATTCACTGTATTACTGAGAATAGCGGTCATTCACAATTCTTCACTGAACAATGTTGTTGTTACTGTATACAACATTGTCCTGGTTCTGTTCATTTCATTTTGCATCAGTTCATGTAAGTTCCCAAGTTTTTCTGAAATCATTCTGCTTTTCATTTTTTATAATTCCATTACAATCATAAACCCCAGCTTGTCTAGCCATTTGTCAGTTTATAGGCAACACTTCAATTCCCAATTCTTAGCCACCACAAAAAGAGCTGCTATGAATATTTTTGTACATACAGATCCTTTCCCCTTTTTTGGAGATGTCTTTGGGATATAGACTTAGCAGTAGTATTACTGGATCAAAGAACATGCACAGGTTTATAACTCTTTGGGCATAGTTCCAAATTGCTCTCCCAAATGGTTGTATTAGTTCACAACTCCACCAACAGTACATTAGTATCCCCATTTTCCCATATCCTCTCCAACATTTGTCATTTTCCTTTTTTGCCATATTAACCAATCTAATAAGTGTGAGGTGATATCTTAGAGCTGTTTTAATTTGTATATCTCTAATCAGCAGTGATCTGGAGTATTTTTTTCTATGACTACAAATAGCTTTGTTTTTTTTTTTGTCTCAAACTGTTCATATCCTTTGACCATTTCTCAATTAATGAATGATTTGTATTTTTATAAATTAGACTTAGTTCTCTATATATTTGAGAAATGAGGCCTCTATCAGAGATATTCCTTGAATATTCCCTCATTTTTCTGCTTTTTAAAATAATTTTATTCATTTTGTTTGTGCAAAATTCTGTTTTAATTTTATATAATCAAAATTATCTTTTACATTTTATAATGCTCTCTATCTCTTGTTTGATCATAGATTCTTCCCTTATCCATAGATCTGACAGATAAATTATTCCATCCTCTGCTAATTTGCTTTATATTCACCCTTTATGTGTAAATCATGTGCCCATTGTGGCCAGGGGGTGCGGGGGGAGTTTTCACATTAGTTATGTTTCATAGAAGAATTAAAATGAATGGGAGAAACCATGAGAAAATCCAAAACAAAACATAACCCAAGAGAAAATAGTCTGCTTCATTCTGCATTCCGATTCAATAGTTCTTTCTCTGGATGTGGATGGCATTTTGCATCAAGAATCCTTTGAGGATGCTTAGGTCCTTGCATTGCTGTGAAGGGTTAAGTTTATCAGAAACAGTTCTCTTACCCTGTGGCTGTTACTGTGTATAACGTTCTCCCAGTTCTGTTCATTTCATTCAGCATCAGTTTATATAAGTCTTTCCAGGTTTTTCTGCAGTCTGCCTATTCGTCATTTCTGATAGCACAATAATATTCATTATATTATATACCACAACTTGTTCAAACATTCTCCAATTGATGGGCATTCCCTTGATTTCTAGTGCTTAGCTACCACAAAAAGAATTGCTATAAATATTTTTGTACTTGTGGGACCTTTTCCCATTTTTAATCATGTCCCCATTTTCACCTCATCTTGGTATATGGTGTGAGAGGTTGATCTATACTTAGCTTCTTCCATACTGTTTTCCAGTTTTCCCAGGAGTTTTTGTGAAATAATGAGTTTTTGTTCAAGTTTGGGTCAAAGCATAGTGATGCTGATTATACCAAGGAGATACTAGATGATATTGAAGAGGAAACTGAATGATTGATATTGGGGGAAAAAACCACTAGAATAGGAGCTTCAAATCTTCGGTATTAGAGAAATCCCCAAAAAGCTTTACCATTACCGCTAGAAGCCCGATGAGATGATGTACCCAGCCTTGGTCTGGGGAACCTGGCCAGTCTGTAAGAGTCAAAGTTGAGATAAGGACCCCAGAGAGTCTATCACTTTCTGGGTTGGAGGCCTTCCTTGCTTTATCTCAACATCGTCTCAGTAATAGTGGAATACTCTGGCTACCTCCTGTCATCCTTTCTTCTTGTCAAGTGACCAGTACATCCTCTCTTCTTGCTATACAATTAATTGCTCCTGTGGTTCCCTCTCATTTTTCTTCAGAAACTTTTGTGGATTATATGATGCAGCCTGCTCACAACCAATGTGCTCATCCTTTGCCCTTGTGTGATGTTCATCTTTGGTTCTTCAGAGGCAGCGATGATCTCCCTATCTCTCACTTCCACATAGCAACATTAGTAAAATGTTAGTATTAAAATGATGGAGCATAGCTCTCATGGGAAGCTTAGAGTTAGAAAAAGAGCTATTCAATTTCCCAAAAGCAATTTAGCCCACTATCCTCCTCTTTCTTTTCTATTCCGAATGCAGCTCAGTGTCCACTGGAATTGCTTGTCACATACTTACAGACTTTTGGGTAAGCTTTCTAGCAGGGGTGCTATCCTTAGCCTTTTTTGTTTCTCATGGATCCCTTGGGCAGTCTGGTGAAATCTATAGATCCCTTCTTAGGACAATTATTTTTTAAATGCCAAAGAAAATAATATATAGCATTACAAAGAAAACCCATTATATGCTTAAATGCCTGAGCTTAAGTTCAGGATCAGTTTCAGTCTTCTGTAGTGGCTTGGGAATACACAGAGAAGTTAGTGGCCAGGGGAAAGAATCATAAGGTAAATACTTAAATCTTGAAGATGGACATGTAAGGTTTCACCTATGATACTATGCCTCTCAAACCTTCCCCTAATCTGTACAAGGTAAAGTGATAACTGGAAGAGAGGTTTGGAGTCAGAATGACAGAGATTTCTCCAATATGCTCCAGCCTGGTGACCATATCCTTACTTAGTGCAGCAATAGTAGAACACCCCACCTACCTCAGATATTCACACTAACTATGTGAGTTTGCCCACATCTTTGCAGTTCTTTTTTTTGCTTTTGTTTTTTTCATTTGTCAAGTCTCTTGCAGGACCCCAAATCCTCTAGGAACCATTCCAGATCTATGATTCCATAATTCTATAATCAAACAGCTCTCTCCTTGTCCAAATAACAATAACCTTTTAAAAACAGATATCTCAAGGTCATATTTAACTCCTTACTACAACCTATCAAGAAAGCAGTTAGCAAAAGCTGTATAACTATGAGGTATAAGTTAAATTAGGTAATTCCACTCTTGCTGTACTGGTTAAAGATATGGAGACTATTCTTGAGCATATCAAAGAGATGGATGGATGTGGAACAGTTGGGTGGCCTAATGGTTAGAGCTCAGAACTTGGAGTAAGGAAGAACTGAGATCAAATCCTGCCTCAGACTTTACCACCTGTATGACCATGGACAAGTCATTAACCTCTGTGCCACAGTTTCTTCATCTGTAAAATAGGGATAATAATACCTACCTCACAAGGTCATTATAAGGACAGAATGAGTTAACATAAGTAAACTTTGCATACTTTATTGGCTATATAAATGCAAGATATTCTTATTATTAGCAAATAAGAACTTTAGTCAGTCAGCTGGTGTTTATTAAGTGCCTACTATGTGCCAAGCATTGTGCCAAGCATTTGGGATACAAAGAAAGGCAAAAGAGGGCATCCCTGCCCTAAAGGAGCTAACAGTCTAATGAGAAATGTATGTGCATACAATTCTATCCAAACAAGTTATAGATAGGATAAATTGGAGATAATTAACAAAACAAAGGTATTAGCATTAAGGGGGAGCTCAAGAAAGGCTTCTTGCAAGAAAGCTACGTGGTGCACTGGATGCAGCATTGGTCCTAGAGTCGGGAGGGCTTGAGTTCAAATCTGGTCTTGGACACTTACTAGCTGTGTGACCCTGAGCAAGTCACTGTACCCAAATTGCAAAAGAAATAAAAAGAGAGAAAGAGAAGGAAGAGAAAGACATCTTGAAGATGATGGGATTTTAGCTGAGAGTTGAAGAAAATCAAAGTTGGGATGCAGAAATGAGGGAAAGAATTCCAGGCATGGGAACAGACTGGCTCCTGAAGCCAGGACATGAAGTGTGGTGACCTGGCCAATGTTATATTTTCAGTCCCCATTCCCTCTTACTACTAAGCCCAGTTTGCCTTGAGTTTGGTGGAGGAGATAGTTTCCTTTGATCATCCTTCAAGGTATGTCAGAAGCTCTACATTATGCCACAATTTAGTCTGTCAGACCCACAGACTGGTGCTAGCTAAAAATGACTTTTTTTCCCATTACATAGATGCTATTAAGTTTATTATGAGGATGAGAAGGGGGCTATGAATTTTCTACTAGAAGTCCTTGAAAATCAAGTTTGTGCTTTAAATCCTGCTAAAATTCAGTGCTCATGGAAACTGTGCAGCTTCTGGCAGTCATATGATGTGGGACCCAGCAGGAAAAGCTGCCAGACCTGAAATAAGAGACTGAGCATTTAATAGGCTTGCTTGGGTTTGACAGCACCTTCTCTGTCACTTTGTTATCCCCTGTTGTATCCCCTACATCAGGTAATCAGGAACCAGGAAAAAGTCAATTCAGGGCTATGACATGCTGTCCTTCTGGGACCTTATTTCTCAGAACACAATTGTTCTTGAGCTTTTCATGATGGGACAGGATGTGACCTGGTTTTTGTGGCAGATGATACAGGCTACATAGCCTAACCAGGCCATAGGATTCTGGTCATGTCATCTTCCAGCAGTGATAGATAATTACCTGCTTTTTGAAACAGCTCTCGGTTTACTACCTAACAGAAATAGAGTACATTATAAAACAGATTGAAGCTCTCATTTTTGCTGAACTTTCTTGCCAAATGGCATAATGTACTAGATTCAGACTATGTGGAGTATCTAATATAACTTGACCTTGGATGGATCCACAGCATGAGTTTCCTATGGGTATATACATATACTGATTCTGAGATGCTGCTAAGGTCATGACTCAGGGAGAGGTGGGAAACATCGAGCATGGTATAGTGGGTAGAGAACGGACTTAAAACCAGGAAGACTTAGGTTTGAGTCCTAACTCTAACAGAATGATTTTATAACCCCAAGTAAGTTATTTAATCTCTTTGTTGTACAAGGTAACCCCCAACTCTGTAAGTTGCTAAGAAGGTCCTGATATTCATTGACAGAGGGAGTTTCCATACTGTGGCGTTTCCTATACCAATGAAATCACAGGTCCAAGCACTACTATCTGTCCTTCTCCTTATTCTAACATTAGGGGACAAGATTTAAAAAAAATGTAAACCTATGGTCATGAACTTAGATCCTTGTAATTGGTCATGGGAGAGCTATCAGGGTCATGAAAAAGGCAAGAAATCAGTGTAGAAATGTTCTAAAGCAAGGTGAAACAGGCCTTGAAGCCCATTGTTAAATTTTCAATGTGAATATTTATACCAATTAGGTAAAGGCTACAAATTATGGTTTGCATTTTTTTTAAGTTTAAACTATTACCACGAAGTAAGTCAAGGGATGGCCACTTTAATTAGAAAAAAAGAAGAAAAAATCAAGTTGGGAAGGCAAGACCCTCAGAGTTGCTGTTCCAAAGAGAAACAGTTACCATTGACCATTACATTCACTCTAAGCCTGGAGGGTTCAATATATAATAAAAGTATATAGTATAAGTTGGGACTTAAAAGAAGCCAAGGAGGTCAGTAAACAGAACAAAGGAGGGAGAGCATCCCAGGCATGGGGAACAGGCAAATGAAATGCCTAAAACAGTGTCCTTTTTATGCAACAGCCAAGAGGCCATTGTTACTAGATCAAAGAGAACATGTTTGTGAGGAAGATGCAAGAAGACTGGAAAGGTGGGTTGGTGTGAGATCATGAAGAGCTTTGAACGTCAAACAGAACATTTTGCATTTGATCCTGGAGGCCAAAGGAAGTCATAGGAATTTATTGAGTAGTGAAGTGACGTGATCAGACCTTTGTTTTGAGAAAAAGCATTTCAGTGGCTGAATGAAGGATAGACTGGAGTGGCGAGAGACTTGAGGGAGGCAGACCAATCAGCAGGCTATTCCAATAGTCCAAGCATAAAGGTGTTCCTGTCAGTGTCGGTACAGGTGACACTGTACCTGAGTGGTGTCAGTGTCAAAGGACAGAAGGGAATGTGTAGGAGAGATGTCACAAAGGTACAATCAAAAGGCCTTAGCAACCTTGGATAGGGGGGTGAGAGACAGTAAGGAGCACAGGATCAGAGGAGACACCCCATTCATCCCTTGCAATCTGGCTTTTCGTTTTACCACCCTCCTTGACTTCTCTGCTGCTTCTGACATGACTGATCAACTAATCCTATTTATGAATAGGGACTCCTATTGTGAATTCCATGACTGTTCTCTCCTATGTATCATCCTACCTATGAAAATTCTTATTTTCCTTTGTTCAATCACTGTTTCCCACAAACAGTAGTGATCTCCCAAGGTTCTCTCTCATGTCTTGCTCTTTTCTCTCCATATAACATCTCCTGGTAATTCCATTAGCATCTATGAGTTCAATAACCATTTTTTTCATAAATGACTCCCAAATCTATCTGTGTCCCTGTCTATCTATCTCTATCTTTCTTTGAAAGGTCCTCTCAGTTTCTCATTCTAATATCTCTGAAGAATGTCAGACTACATTACCAGTGCCTGTTGGACTCCTCCATCTAGCTGTCTCACCAACAACCAAAACACAATGTATCCAAAGTAGAACCAACTTCCTTCTATGCTAGACCCACTCCTCCATATTTCCCTATTTCTAGCAGGTTATTCCTGCCCTTCTATTCACTCAAGGTCAGAAGTCAGAGGCAAGACAGCTTTATGGAAAGTGAGTGAACCTGAATTTCAATTTCATTGGACCCCAGGTTAGTCATTCAATTTCTCTGGGCTTCAATTACCTGATCTGCAAAATGATGGACTTGGCATGTATTACCCAAGATTCCTTCAGAATAAGGGCATACTGAAACAATGGACTTCAGGAGCTCATTGTTAAATTTTCATTGTAAGCTGTTATACCTTAGAAATGGGTTATAGCAACAAATTAGAGCTTGATTTGTTGTTTTGTGACACCATTTGGAGTTTTCTTGGCAAAGATACTGTAATGTTTTGCCATTTCCTTCTCCAGCTCATTTTACAAATGAGGAAACTGAAGCAAAAAGGTTTATTTGGCTAGGATGACACAGCTAGTGTCTGAGGACAGATTTGAACTCAAGAAGATGGGTTTCCTGACTCCAGGCCCAGCATTCTATCCATTGTGCCACCTCGCTGCCCTGTTGATTGTCTAGATTAAAAATAAAAAGATTAATATAGATTAAATGCAGAAATGTTTTTCTGAACTATACATATTTTTAGCTTTTTTCCCCTCTATTTTCTCAACATGAGGTAGGGGAAAATTGGAGAGAGAGAATTCAGAATTGAAAGCAAAATTGAATCAAAAAATAAGGTAAATTAAATTTAAAATTGTACATATATTTATTGGGGAGGGGAGAGAGAAGACAATTGTTAAATATTCATAAACATATCCCCTATATTTCTGTTTTAACATTGTTTGAGCTCATAATATATTTACTAAAAGGACTTAAGGAATGAAGTCATCCCAGAATGGAAGCTAGTCGTCATCATCATCATCATTGGAATTTCTATACAATTTTATGATTTACAAAGTGCTTTCCATCAGTTATTCCATTGGAGTCTCACAAGAGCCCTCTCGTCAATTCTAAGAAGTTGCTGGAAAAGTCTTCCTTTCTTCCTTGTGTGTGCTAGATGACGCATGGCTATCAAGTGAGATAAATGTCTCGCTCCTTCTGGAAAGCCTGATGTTTAATTGTTGACATTCTAAATGACAACAAAGACAAAGATGGCTAGACGTTAAACACAACTCTGCGATGACAGAGCTTGTATTCTAGGTTTAGGATTGCAATCGAAATATTTAAGAAACTTAACAATGTTACCCACAGGGTAAGCAGACTTACCTTTCTTTAACAGAGGGAAAAGCTAGAGCATTGGAAAGCAAATCTATAAATATGTTTCCAGTTATTTCACCCTATTTGATAGAAAGGAAAAAAAGAAGTAATTCTTGCCTCAGGCCAATATAGCTGTATCTTACAACTATCTCTAAATTAGCACTTTTTCTAGCAAAGGACACCAGAGAGTAAAGGGAATTTGTCTAACTTAATCACAATTAAATAATCTCAAATTATATGCCCAAAACATTTGATAATTTGAGTGATAAAATCTTCTCATTCAAAAATTCCACACTATAGGACAGGATAGAGTTCTTTAAAAAATTCCTAAAGTAGATGTCCCTTGGGGGATGAGTCTACTTCAGCCAAATAGGTGGGTGCCAAGTTAATCAGAAGGGGTGAGGATTCAGCTCAGCCAGCTGTTACTGAAAGGGACCTAAGGACAATACTATACTTAGCTTCACAATACAACTAAGAGATTGCCATTCTCCTTCCCCTCCTCATCTTATAAAAAGTACAATTTTCTAAAAATGCACTATCACAATTTTATGTATGAACTAAAAAAATAGTTGCACTCATTTACAGCATATAAAGAATGCACACATGCATAAAAAAATATGTAAGTAAGGTTTTCTCCTGATGGAGCAGATGATGCCTCTCTTTCCCTTTGCAAACAAATGGAATTTTACTGAGATGAAACACTTGGGAGGGATATATGCTTTGGAGTTCTCCAATGCACTCACACAAAGCAGACCTAAGACCCACATATTTATATTGTGTGGGGTGCAGAGACCCTTACCAGTAAATCAGAGACTGAGGGATATTAGCAGAAAGAATAGTTCACTTATTGACTTTCTTGAGAAAGGGTCCCTCAGAGCACCCAAAAGATGGCACCGACTGAAGAGAGCAGAGGTGTGTTCAGCTCAGCAGATTATATAGTTCTTAACTGCAATCCTCTCCTCCCTAGCCCCCTTCCTGAGGGCTCATTGGTGCAAGCCCTGAGGATACAGTCTGCCTAAAAGCAAGGGGGATAAGTCTGGGAAAGTACAGAATATGTTGAAAAGTATTTCTCTACAAAATCAACCTACTGCAAATGTTTCAGCAGGACAGGAGGAGGCTTCACTCCTGAAAGATCCTCAGAGATCATCCCTCACGATATCAACATGCTCTATCACCATATGTATTCATATTACTATACATACTATTTTCCCCCGAATCACTAAAGTAAATTAAGACTTCATTGTCTGTGCTTTATGTTACAATTTGTTAATCAGTCTTTCGGTCATTCATTCATGTAATATGTCTTTATTAAGCACTTACTATCTACCAGGCATTGCACTAAACCCTAGAGAAATGATCTGCTGGAGGAGAGAGCATACAAACAACTATATACAATCAAGATATGCACAGAACAAAATGGAAACAATAAATACAAGGAAGGTAATAACATTGATGGGTCTTGGAAAAGTCTTCTTTGAGAAGGCAGGATTTTAATGGTGTTTGAAAGAAGTCAGGGAATTCAGGAGATCTAGAAGAAAAGGAAGAGAGTTCCAGGCATGGGGGACAGTCAGTGAAGATGTTCATCCAGTAAGGAGATGGAGCGTCTTATGCAAGGAACAGCAAAGAGATGGCTGAATCACAGAACATATGGTGGGGCAGTAGGGCTGTATAATAAGGTGGAGAAAGACAAAAAAGGCACGAAGGGACCAGATTTGGTCAGCACCCTTCCCTTTCAATGATTCCTTCTTTACCTATTTTTCAGAGTGTCAGCAAAGGATACACTAGGAAACCTAGTGGACCTGGAAACGTGGTCACATGTGTATAGATATAGAAAGAGAGGAAGGAAACAATACAGAAGCAAAAACCAAACAATAAAGAATTTACTATTTACCAGAGACTGCACTAAGATGGCACAAATGTTACCTCATCTGACCCTTATCCCATTTTAAAGTTGAAGAAACTGAGGTAGACAGAGGTTAAATGACTTGCCCAAAGTCACATGGTTCATGTTTGAGGCCAGATTTAAACCCAGTTGTATTTTCTTAATTCTAGGACCACTTTTTTTTATGTGCCAATCTATCTCTCTAGGTAGGTAGGTAGATACGTGTTGAATCATTGTCAGTTGTATCTGACTCTTCATGACCCATTGGGGGTTTTCTGGCAAAGATACTGCAGTGGTTTTCTATTTCCTTTTCCAGCTTTCACTTTTTAGATGAGGAAATTGAGGTAAACAGGATGAAGTAATTTACGCAGTCTCACACAATTAGTATCTGAGGCCAGATTTGAACTCAGGAAGATGATTCTTTCTGACTTCAGGCCCAGCATTCTACCCATTATGCTACCTCGCTGCTCTTTATATACACATGTACACACATTCTATAAATATATGTAGTTGGTCTGAAACTGTGATCTCCTTATCATAGGGAACTTTCAGTGGAATATTTCCCTCTACCAACACAGATTACCAACTGTTCTGTGATTTAGAGTCTTAGAGAACTGCCTGGGATAAGAACAGTTGAAAAGAACTTGTACAGGGTCACACAGGCAATATGTGTCAAGTTTTCAGCCATGTTTTTTTGATTCCAGAGGGCAGCTCTTTACCTACCATTACCTGTTGCCTTCCATGTGATAAATAACAATATTACTGCTTTGGGGCAACTAAGTGGTCCAGTAGAATAGCTCTGGGTTTCAAGTCAAGAAGACTTGAGTTCAAATCCGACTTTGGAGACTTACTAGCTATGTGACCCTAGGCAAGTCACTTAACCCTGTTTGCCTCAGTTTCCTCCTTTATAAAATGAGCTGAAGAATAAAATGGCAAACCTCTCCAGTATCTTTGCCAAGAAAACCCCAAAGGGGTCACAAAGAGTCAGACATGAGTGGACAACAGCTACAAAATTACTTTACCAACTGCCTGCCTTATGAGTTTGTTGTGAGAAGACAACTCTGCAAACCTTGAAATGCTATAGAAATCTGAGTTCTCTTTTATTTTCCCATACTATGTTCTGTCTAAAATGTGTATGAAGGCAGGGAAGTGCATGGAATCACATATGACCATTTGAGCCAGTTTGGCCTTGCCTGGAGGCAAGAAAAGGGTGAAATATTATCTAATGCCATCTCTCCATGAAAGGTACAGATATCAAGCAGAAAGAAAATAAAGTAAAATGTAATTATAGCATCTACCTTATCAATAAATATAATTATTGCTTTTCTCTTAATCATATCCCCAAGCCTCTGGACTCTTGACAAATACAAACACTTCATTATTTCACTTTTTAAATGCTTTAAAGGAGAAACTCAAATGAGGCAGGCTTTTTTTCTTTCTTTATCTGCTGCAGGCAGTGAAAGAATTTGCTGTGTCTCAATGAGACATTTGAAATTTCACTCATTTAAATTGTCCCAACCTCAAAAGCATTTTAAACACAAATCCGTCTTCTTTTGGCAGTCTCAATGTCAAAAAGTTATCAAGGGAACAAAGCACACCTTCAGCCTAATCAAATGATACTTTTTTACAACCGACATTTCCATTATCTAGAGCTAAGCTAAACTCTACAAACAATGAGCATACAACTGAAATTCAAATTACTCTATTTATAAAAAATTGTCAGAAAATAGGAAATATTGAAAACTTCGCAGTGATGACAAACAGGAAAGTCAACTTGCTGAGAATAAAATAACCTTTGGAAATGCCAAATTCAGCCCACAAAGGTGTCAAAATAACAAAGTAAGAATTGACAACATGGCATTCCATTCCTTGCCTTCTTTGAAGGTTTTATGCCTCAGTTTGTCATGTTTAGGAAATGGATTTCTAGATACTTGTCATATACCTCTCTGCCATTTGTATGAGCCCACCCTTGCATGCAGAAAGAGTGGAGGTGAAGAGAAAGTCAGAAATAGGATAAGGTCTATCTGGCATCCTTGGTTCTTAGTTCTTCTTTATTTTTATTTCTACCACCAAATCCCACTTCACATGTATGGAAGATTTATGAGGTTGTATGAACATTATTATGTTATTAAGAGAAAGGTGTTACACAAATACTGAGTCATAGGAACACATACCAGGTTACATATAATTTTTGTGATTGTTAAGTCATTTCAGTCCTGTCCAACTCTTTGTGATGCATTTGGGCTTTTCTTGGCAAGGATACTGGAGTGTTTTGCCATGTCCTTCTTCAGGTTATTTTACTGAAGCAAATGGAGTTACATAGTCCAAGGTCAGCTAATAAGTGTCTTAGGTCAGATTTGAACTCATGAAGATGTCTTCCTAATCCCAAACCCATTGCTCTATGTATTGTACCACCTAGGTGCTAATTACTTCCTCCATATATTAGTATATGCTTGTTCTCATTAATATGGAGAGTTCTCCCAGTGGTGTCAACTACAACTCTTCCATGATTTCTCACTCTCCATGGATTCTTCATAAGTTGCCATGAGAAACTAATTAATCACCCGGTAATCACCCTACTAATGATGAGCCTCCCTACACTTGGCTAACCTAGCACTCAGGTGTAGGCCACCAGGATGGGAATTGCAGTCTTTCTAGCTTGATAGAAAATCAGAGCTTATAGTTCCCTGGGCTAGCCTCCAAGAACCTAGGATTGCTTACATTTGTCTCCTAATGAAGGCTTCATAGTAGGACTTTTCTTTACTAAAACAAAGGTTAAACTCTCCAAGGCTAAGGAAAGTTATTAAAGGTGATAGGTTGAACAGTCTCTAAAAGCCACACAGTTCCCCTCTCTTTTCAACAAATGTTTACAAAATTCAACAATGCTAAGAATTAGCAGCTTTTAGCATTCTTGATAGAAAGCTCGAGATTTTCAAATAATAACTATGCAGGCCTTACACAAAACTGAAAATATATGGTTTACTGTATTCGACTTCCTTTCTGTACCTATCTTCCACCATTTAGTCCTTGCTCTCAGTATTCTGCCTTCCTACTTCCCCGTATCCTCCTACTCCAAGCTAATAAATCAGTTTTCCTTTCTCTTCTCCATTTAAACTCCCATTCTCACAAATTAGAAGGAAAGCAAGATGGTTATCAGATTAAAATATTGCATATTGATTTTAAAAGACAAAGATGATACACAGTGAAGAAACCTCCATATGACTAAAAAATGCCAAAACTGTATTCAGTAAGCCTTTTCAGAAGGTGGTCTGCTGTGCTTGCCTCAAAGTGAATCTTATAACATCTCCTACCTCCTTGCTAGTTACGTGAAAGACCGACCCTTGGCTGAAACGCTGCCAAGCCCTGCTCCTACGGATAGGGAGTCAAGCCATAGGACACATAGCTTTTGGCCTCCTTGCTAAGGAATCCAGCTTTCTACAACCTACTGCTTCTTTTATGAGATTCTGCAGACCAATAACTTTTCCAGTCTCTGTTCATGCGTGCTCTGAGGATAAGTTCTCAGAGGGCGTCTGGTTCTGCTTTCCCTGAGTTGGGATGTTAGCCTATACTACTTCCTACCTCATCATAGGCTTCACCTAATATGCCAACTTTCATGTCCTCCAAAGGCTCCATAAGGCCTGATCAAGCTCTTCTCATATTTGCTATTAGCCAGGATCCAACATGAAGGACCTCTTGCCTTTGGCCTAAGCTTCCAGAAACACACGGCCACAACACTACTAGTCCCTGCTTGAGTTTGATAAAAGGTCAGGTTTTCAGACATTAGGAGACAACACTACCTACCTGCTAATCAGATAATTTTAGGGTGTGTCAAACAAGGCTTTAATGACTTGAGTTCAGGAATAAACCTTTTCCCATCCACTGATATTCTTTTTTTTTTTTTAAATAAAAATTTATTTATTTAACTTTTTACATTCATTTTCACAAAATTTGGGGTTCCAAATTTTCTCCCCTTTTCTCCCCTCCCCCCCCACCCCAATACACAGAGCAATCTAATTTTCCCTATCTCCAATCTGCCTTCTCTTCTTTCATCCCTCCCTTCTCTTGTCCCCATCTTCTCTTTGTCCTGTAGGGCCAGATGACTTTCTATTCCTCAATAACTGTATGTCTTATTTCCTAGTAGCAACAACAATACTAAACAGTTGTTCCTAAAACTTTGAGTTCCAAATTCTCCCCATCCCTCCCTCCCCACCCATTCCCTTTGGGAAGGCAGGCAATTCAATATAGGCCATATCTGTGGAGTTTTGCAAATGACTTCCATAATAGTCATGTTGTGTAAGACTAACTGAATTACCCTCCATCCTATAATGCCCCCCATTGTTTCTATTCTGTCTTTTGATCCTGTCCCTCCCCAAGTGTTGACTTCAAATTGCTCCCTCCTCCCATTGCCCTCCCTTCCATCATCCCCTCCCCTTGCTTATCTCCTTCTCCCCCACTTTCCTGTACTGTAAGATAAGTTTTCATACCAAAATGAGTGTGCATTTTATTCCTTCCTTTAGTCAAATGTGATGAGGGTAAACTTCTTGTTTTTTTTCTCAGCTCTCCTCTTTTTCCCTCCACTAAAAAGTCTCCTGCTTGCCTCTTGTATGACATACAATTTACCCCATTCCATTTCATCCTCTTTACTCCCCCTACCTTTCTCTCTCACCATTTACCTTAATTTCTTTTAAGATATGGTCTCATCCTATTCAATTCACTCTGTGCTCTCTGTCTCTGTATGTGCGTGCATGTGTGTATGTGTATGTGCATGCACACATGTACGTGTGTGTGTACGTCTGTGTGTGGTCCCACCAACTACCCAGATACTGAAAAGTTTTAAGAGTTACAAATATTGTCTTTCCATGTAGAAATGTAAACAGTTAACTTTTGGTAAGTCCCTTATGACTTCTCTTTGCTGTTTACTTTTTCATGCTTCTCATTCTTGTGTTTGAAAGTCAAATTTTCTTTTCAGCTCTGGTCTTTTCATCAAGAATGCTTGAAAGTCCTCTGTTTCATTGAAAGACCATATTTTCCCCTGAAGTATTATACTCAGTTTTGCTGGGTAGGTGATTCTTGGTTTGAGTCCTAGTTCCTTTGCCTTCTGGAATATCCTATTCCATGCCCTTTGATCCCTTAATGTAGAAGCTGCTAGATCTTGAGTTATCCTGACTTTATTTCCACAATACTGGAATTGTTTCTTTCTAGCTGCTTGCAAGATTTTCTCCTTGACCTGGAAGTTCTGGAATTTGGCCACAATGTTCCTAGGAGTTTCTCTTTTTGGATCTCTTTCAGGTCGTGATTGATAGATTCCTTCAATACTTATTTTGCCCTCTGGTTGTAGAATGTCAGGGCAGTTTTCCTCAATAATTTCTTGGAAGATGATGTCTAGGCTCTTTTTTTGATCATGGCTTTCAGGTAGTCTCTCCTGGATCTATTTTCCAGGTCAGTTGTTTTTCCCATGAGATATTTCACATTCTCTTCCATTTTTTCATTCTTTTGCTTTTGTTTTGTGATTTCTTGGTTTCTCAGAAAATCATTAACCTCCATCTGTTCCTTTCTAATTTTGAGAGAACTATTATCTTCAGTGAGCTTTTGAACCTCTTTTTCCATTTGGCTAATTCTGCTTTTGAAAGCATTCTTCTCCTCATTGGATTTTTGAACCTCTTTTGCCAATTGAGTGAGCCTATTTTTCAAGGTGTTATTTTCTTCATCATTTTTTTGGGTCTCCTTTACCAAGGTATTGACCCATTTTTCATACTTTTCGTGCATCCCTGTCATTTCTCTTCCCAGTTTTTCCTCCACCTGTCTAACTTGCTTTTCAAAATCCTTTTTGAGCTCTTCTATGGCCTGAGCCCACCCAACATTCCCCTGGGATGTCAGGGATACAGAGTCCCCAACCTCCACGTCTTTCCCTGATGGTAAGAATAGTTCCTTGTCATCAGAATTGAAAGGCAGGAACATTTGCACCTGCTCAAAGAAGCTCTCTATAGTCTTATTTTTCTTCCCTTTTCTGGGCATTTTCCCAGCCAGTTACTTGGCTTCTGAGATTCCTGTCCACCCCTGCCTAGATCCGCCTAGCTAGTGCTTGGGGTCTGAGATTCAAATGGGCTTTCTGCGGCAGGCGAGGCTGCTATTCAATGTGAGCTTAAGTTCTGGTGCTCTGGTGGGGGCAGGGCCACCTCCCAGGCTCAGCTCCCTCACGGGGTTTATGCAGAGACCTGAACTTCTGCCTGCCTGCTCAGGGAGTCCCGGGAGTCCCGGACTGCCACTGCTGCCTCTACCTCGGCCGCTTCCTGCCCCTGCCTCTCCCTCCCCCGCTGCCTCCCGAGGGGGCCCGAGCCACGGAGACACCCCTTCCCCTCTCAGCCAGCCCAGATGTCTCTCTCACTGACCTGTAGCATCTGTGGGCGGAGGGACCTTCCCGGCTGCTGGAGATTCCGTCCCTGAAGCCTGCTCAGATCTGCTCCTCTGGGGCTACATGGCCAGGGCAGCGCTGGGGTGGGCACCGCTTTCCAGGGGCAACGGACCCTGGGGATGGCTCTCCAGGGCTCTCTGGAACGGAAATCTCTTCCACTGTGTTTCTGCACACCCTGCAGTGATCCAGAACTTGTGGGGAGCTCTTCTTATATTAAATCCATGGGCTGTGGTTTCAGAGCTAGCATACATGAGTCTTTCTACTCCGCCATCTTGACTTCACCCCCTGATCCACTGATATTCTGCCAGCACTCAATGCTCAATGGTTGACATGCTCCTAGGACTCAATGCTCAGTGGTTGATATGCTCCTAAGTTTGTCTTACTTTCCCTCTATCAATGATGTTGAACTCCTAAAGACAAAAGAACAACCATTATACACCATTTGTCTGCTTCCTCATTCCTATTTACCTTAAACATCACACTCTTCATGTCAAACTATCTATATAACTACAACTTTCACTATGTCCTCTGTGGCTACCTTTCTTTAACTAAAAATATTCATTTTAGACCTCTTCTTTTTCTCATTCTATACATTGACATTCACTGTAACCTGGAACCCCGATAATGACATTGTATCTTTGATGAACATTTCTACTACTGGTTGTACTTTCTTGAATACTTCAAGCGAGCTCATAGGCCTGAAGAGGGAGGCAGAATAATACTTGACCCTCATTTCGTCTTCTGGACTCCCTCTGCTTCCATGGCTAAGCAATATATCCTGTTTAATAGCATCTCTACCACCAATTCAGATCCTGGTGGCAATGATTTGCCAATTCCCAGTACATTCTTCTTCCTTTCTCAATGAGTTCAGTGACTAGCTCCCAGTCTATCTCTCCACCCCAAACTCCTCCCCCATGCAAAGGGACTTCAAGAAACATCTTAATAGTCATTCAAAAATTCCAACATTCTTTTTTGCAACTGGGCTGCCACCAGAACACAGGTGTTGTGAAAAACGTTACTAAACCTCCACAAAAATGGGCAAGGAAAAGGCTCACATTAGCATTGTCATCATTGGACATGTAGACTGACAAATCTACCACTCCTGCCCACCTCATTTACAAATGTGGTGGAACTGATAAGAGATACGAGAAGTTAGGGAGGGAGTCTGCTGAGATGGAAAAGGGTGCTTTCAAATATGCCTGAGTCTTGCATAAGCTGAAGTCGGAACATTGAGCAAGGCATCACTCTTGATGTCTCCCTTTAAAAATTTGAGACAAGCAAGTATTATGTGACTATTATTGATGTTCCAGAAACAGACACTTTATCAAGAACATAATCACAGGCACATCTCAGGTTGTCTGTACTGTCCTGATTGTTGTTGCTGGTGTTGGTGATTGTGAAGCTGGTATCTCAAATGCCCTTCTAGCCTACACACTAGGTGTGAAACTGATTGTTGGTGTAAACAAAATGAATGCCACTAAGCCCCTCTACAACTATTAGCAATGAGGAAACTGTCAAGGAAGTCAGTACCTATATTAAGAAAATTGACTACAACCTTGACACAGTAGCTTTTGTTGCCAATGTCAGGTTGGAGTGGTGACAACATATTGGTCCAAGCTCTAATATGCCTTGATTCAAGGGATAGAAAGTCACTTTTAAAGATGGCAATGTTAATGAAGCTATACATGACTTGGAGCTTTGGATTGCATCCTACCACTGACTTGTCCAACTGATAAACGCCTTTATCTGCCCCTCCAAGATGTCTTTAAGATTGGCAGTATTGGTGCCATTCCTGTTGACTGAGTGGAAATTGGTGTTTTCAAGTCAGGCATGGTGATCACCTTTGCCCTACTGTATGTTATAACTGAAGTAAAGTGTGTTGAAATGCACCATGAATCTTTGAGTGAGGCTCTGCTTGGGTATAACATTTGTTTCAATGTCAAGAACGTGGCTATCAAAGATGTCCACCGTAGTAATATGGCTGGTGATAGTAAGAATGACCCACCTATGGAAGGAGCTGGCTTTATTGCATAGGTGATTATTCTGAACACCCAAACCAAATCAATGCTGGCTATGCACCTGCTCTGTTGCACTGCTCACATTACTTGCAAGTTTGTAGAACTAAAAGAGAAAAATCATTATTCTGGGAAGAAGTTGGAAGATAGTCCGAAATTCCTGAATGTGATGATGCTGCCATCATTGACACAGTTCTAGGCAAGCCCATGTATGTGAAGAGCTTCTCTGATTACTGTCCTCTGGTTTCTTTTGCTGTTTTGGTGTTGTCACTGCAGTTGATAAGAGGACTGCTGGAGCTGGCAAGGTCATACAATCTGCCCAGAAGTCCCAGAAGGCTAAATGAATCTGTATAACACCTGCCACCCCATTCTAAATCAGTGGTGGAAGAGTGGTCTCAGAACTGTTTGTCTCAATTGAGCATTTAAATTTAATAGTAAAAGACTGGTTAATGATTACAATGCCTCATAAAGGCTTCAGGAAGAAAGGAACGTTTTTGTGGACCATTTATTTCGTGGCAGTTTTTAAAATCAGTAATTTTTAAATGGCAACAACTTGACCAAAAATCTGTCACAGAATTTTGAGATCATTAAAATAATTTAATGAAAAATCTGTGTGTTCTTTGGGTCAACCATTATTAAAATTCGATAGGGGTGGAAAGCATTTAAAGTAATCAGACACAAATAATTCCATTGGCCACAGAATCTTTGCTACAATTTTTGAGCACAAAAATACTAATACTGGCAAGTGAACTCATTTGGCCTAACAAATGTAATTTTTGTTTAAAAAAATGTATAGTTTGCCTGTGGACAAAGCTGATACAAATATGTATATAACCTGTTAATGCTATACTTTAACATTTTAATGAAAATAATGATATTCTTTTTGTAGGTTAAATGGAGGAAATGCTATCAATAATTTTTTACAATGCCCTTCCAAAACCTTTGGATTATTTCCATTACTTTTTCTAGCTAGACAATCTCATCTAAACACCACCAAGTCATCTGATAAAGGCTATATAAGTGTAAGGTTAGATGGATTTTTAAGGAAATTGGCACTGTCTTGTAGAAATTTTTATGTAATTGTCCATCTATTTCAGATAAATTCACTAGCACTGAAATGAGAATTCTTTCTACAGAGTCTAGTAATACCTCTTAAATTCTGATTGTTTCAAATGGAAGAAATGCTATGGGTGTGTGTGTGGTATGTGTGATAATGATAATTTAGTGAATTAAGTTAAAGCAGTGAATGTCAAGTTTGCTACTAGCAGAAAACTGCAATGTTAACTGCTTTGTTATTTCATACAATGTGGTATAATATAATTATTTAGTATGTGATGGTAATAAATCCCAACCTCTAGGATTAATTTTAGCACTGAAAGCTAGAATTCTTTCTATGGAGTTTATCATTGCTTCTTACTGTAAATTACCTCATAAGTTCATTTTTAGAACCAAAACTTAGAATTTTAGAACTTAATCTGACAGATGGGAAAATAGATGAATGAATATTCTTATTATAAATATCTTGGAATTTTCCAGTCTTGTTTAACTGCCTCAAAACAAACCCTTAAACATCACTAATAAGTAGGGTGTTGGGTGGATATATTTTTCGAGGGCTTGAAATATTTTTGATTAAAGTAAACATGCATGTGTGTTGTAGGCAGATGATATGTAGAGGATAGAATATAGCTGAGAAAAAGCACTTTAGGTAAATCTTATTTCTCTATCTAATCCACATAAGGTAAAATAAGCTTTTGCAAAATTTAAGTAAGTGGCATTGTCATAATAAGGTTTTTTTTTTATTTTGCCAAAACATATTCCCAATATCCCAATCTAATCTTCTCCTAAGATGTATTCTTCTACTCTCATTCAACTCCACACATTAACATGGTCATATTTAAGAACTTCCAT
Source organism: Bettongia penicillata ogilbyi (assembly GCA_023548195.1). Classification (NCBI taxonomy): domain Eukaryota; kingdom Metazoa; phylum Chordata; class Mammalia; order Diprotodontia; family Potoroidae; genus Bettongia; species Bettongia penicillata. The sequence goes on from JAJHZJ010000037.1 coordinate 826,560, forward strand.
GTTTAAGAACTCTGAAATCCTTTTTTTATCATAATTTTATTATGCACTCTCTTCGTTTTCTTACCTTTAACCCTACCATTTGTCCTCACAGTGACCACTAACTTCTCCAATTCCAGGTACTCCCCTGGGCCACTTGTCCTGACCTATCTACAGTCTCCTTTCTCAATATTGAAACTTTAGAAGCTAGCTCAATGCTACACTATTCCTAATCCTGAATCCTTTATTGCTGGAAGGTAGACACTCTAAGTGCCTTTTCATAAATAGTGGTCAGTGATGAAGAGGGCAGTAATGTATTTTTGTGTAAAGAAAAATATACCTACTGTCAAATGATATGCAATATTGCCACTGTTATAGATAAAGATTTTGATACATAATACTAACAGAAAAATAATTTTGTAATTATACTGTTAAAATATGTATAAACAAACAGCTTTTAGTTGGAATTTTGGACTATATAGAGAGAAAATTATCTGTGTTGTACCTTGGAGGATTCATCTCTTTGTTTTGTGCGGAATTATGTAGGAATAGTTTAATACTACAGAGAGGCAAAGAAAGATCTTTTATGTAATAAAATCTAGAGAAACGGTATTGTGAAGAAATACAGTGTCAGGATACCAAAGAGATACAAGACATTTTTGGAACTGTCAGAACTAAGGTATGCTAGGTCTTTCAGCTAATTTGTCTATGCATTTTAAAGACTAAAGAGCATAAAACCGAAGTAATGAGAAATAGTGTAAGCATTTGGAGATTGTGATATGATCTGGTTTTTTTAATGATCATTTTGATAGGGAAAATTTGAAAAGTAGTAGTCACTGAGAGTCAGGAGAAATGTAGCAAGAGAAAATATACAGAAGAGGACAGCAGCCAGGGAGGAAGAAAAACCTGAAAAGAAGTCATGAAGAGACATTATTGGGGACTGGAAAGTTGCTTAGTTGGAGCTATGGGGGGGTCAGGGAGAGAAGGTGTTCATTTAGCAATTCCTGATTGGTTGGAGAGACTACTGATTTCATTGGCTAAGAGTTCCAGGCATGAGTATTGCCATTCAGCCCCTCCTGGAATTAGAGAAAAGTGAAGATTTTCATATGAGTTTGTTGTTTTCTGCTGCCCCCTCTGACTTGAGAAGGAAAATCAACGTGTGAGAGGGGGTAGCAGATTACAACAGAACCATACCCCTTATTAGCTACTTCCCAGTGCCTTGGTGAAATAAAGCTGTGACTGCAAAAGGGTGAGATAGCAATGAAGTGGGGTGGAGAGAGAGAGAAGGAAGAGGATCTAGGAAGAGGTGAGCAGTGATAGCAAAGAGGAAGGTGATAGACGAACAGAGCTCAGCAGGAGAACTAAGGACTGGTCCTTAGAGGGAGAGGTTCTTTGGAAAACAGAGAGGTACCAACTTTGGAGACACGGTAGAAATGGTAACTAATATATCTTCTACAGGTTTTACAGACAGGAAACTACATGTTATTTGAAGCAGTCCTCTTTACTTTGATTCCTCCTAATTGTTAATGCCTGTATTTCGCTTAAATCCTTTTTATTTTTTCCCAATTACATGCAAAGATAGTTTTCACCATTCATTCTTGAAAGATTTTGAGTTCCAAATTCCTTTCCCTACCTCCCTTCCCTCCCCAAGGCAGCAAAAAATATGATAGGTTATACATGTACAATCATGTTAAACATATTTCCACATTACTCATGTTGTTAATGAAGAATCAGAACAAAAGGGAAAAATCAAAAGAAAGAAAAAAAACAAAAAAAAATGAAAATAGTGTGCTTTGATCTGCATTGAGAATCCGTATTTCTTTCTCTGGATGTGGATAGCATTTTCCATCACAAGTCTTTTGGAATTGTCTTGAATCATCGTATTGCTGAGAAGAGCTAAGTTTATCATAGTTGGTCATTGCGAAACATTGCTGTTACTGTGTACAATATTCTCCTGGTTCTGCTCACTTCACTCAGCATCAATTCATGTAAGTCTGTCCAGGTTTTTCTGAAATCCACCAGCTCATTATTTCTTATAAAATAATAGTATTGTTCCATTACATTCATATACCACAACTTGATTAGCAATTCCCCAATTGATGGGCATCTCAATTTCCAGTTCTTTGCCTCCACAAAAAGAACTGCTGTATGTGGGTCCTTTCCCCTATTTTCTCAGTTCTATAGCCCTTTGGGTTTAGTTCCAAATTGCTCTCCAGATTCTTTGGATCAGTAAACAACTTCAACAACAATGCATTAGTGTTCCAATTTTACCACATCTTCTCGGACCTTTATCATTTTTCTGTTTCTATCATATCAGCCAATGACAGGTGTGAGGTGGTACCTCCAAGTTGTTTTAATTTGCATTTCCCTGATCAATAGTGATGTAGAACATTTTTTCATTTGATTATAGGTAGTTTTGATTTCTTTACCTGAAAAGTGCTTGTTCATCTCCTTTGACTATTTGTCAGTTGGGGAATGAAATACCTTCCTTTTTAAGTGAGACAGTACTCCATGATGTATAGAGAACTGTCAGGGGAGTCACAAGGAGCTGAATTCATATCCTATCTCTGACACATATAGGCTTATGTACGTATGAAAGTGATTCGCTTAACTTTTCAGTGGACAGGGCAACTTTTTAAGATTAGATGTTACAGAATAATTGCTAATGTACAATTGTAGATGCCTCACTTTCAGTTAATTACACCAATGATTTTATAGGTCTAGGAGCTACTTTTCTTCCAATCCTTGTATTCATGTCTCTGTAAGAATGTTAACACGTACAGTTTCTCTGCACCTCCTCCTCCCCATGTATCTCCCTCCCTGCCATGTGACTCCCCTTTCTACCACTTGTACCCCCCTAGAGTGTTGAGGGCATGGACTGTATTATTTTCATATTTGTGTTCTTAGCAAATAACATAGTTCCTGACATGTAGCAGGTGTTTAATTCTTTTTTTTATTTTTTTAATGTTCTACAATCACTTCCTTAAAATTAAGACCTTATCCCCCTACACCTTTCCCCCACTACCCTCCTCCCTCCCCATGACAGCTACACTTCTGTATAGGTTCTACATATACTTTCCTATTGAGCATATTTTCACTATAGTCATGCTATGTAGTCGCACTAAAATAAATGGAAGAAATCATATAATAAATCAAAACATAATACAATAAAACCCACACACACACAAACATGATCTGCTACATTTTGCGAATGACTTCCATATTTCTTTCTCTGAGTGCGGAAGGCATTTTGCCTTAGAAAACCACCACTGGGATTTTTTTTTTTTCAGTAAGTTCTTGTGCTATTACAAAGTTCCAAGTCTACCAGAAAAATCTCTTGCACACTGTGGTCGTTGCTGTGCACAAAGTTCTCCTGGTTCTGCTCCTTTCACTCAGCATCAGATCATATAAGTCCTTCCAGGCCTCCCTGAAGTCTTCTTGATCATCATTTCTTATGGCGCAATAGTACTCCATTACATTCATATACCATAATTTATTCAGCCATTTCCCAATTAATGGGCATCCCCTTGACTTCCAGTTCTTGCCTACCACAAAGAGTGCTGCTATAAATATTTTTGTACATGTGGGACCCTTTTCCATTTTTATAATGTCTTGGGGATAGAGTCCTAGTAGTGATATTGCTGGGTCAAAGGGTATGCACACTTTTGTACCCTTTGGGCATAGTTCCAAACCGTTCTTCAGAATGCTTGGATGATCTCACAGCTCCACCAACAATGAATTAGTGTTCCAACTCTCCCACATCCTCTCCAGCATTTATCATTTTCTTGTTCTGTCATGTTTGCCAATCTTATAGGTGTGATGTGGTACCTCAGAGTTGTTTTGATGTGCATCTCTCTAATCAAGTGATTTAGAGCACTTTTTCATATGATTATAGATATCTTTAATTTCTTCCCCTGAAAATTGCCTGTTCATGTCCTTTGACCATTTATCAATTGGGGAATGACTTGGATGATTATTATATTTGAGTCAGTTCTCTATATATTCTAGAAATGAGGCCTTTATCTCCGATCTTAGCCGTAAAAATTTTTTCCCAATTTACTACATCCCTCCAAATTTTGGTTGCATTGGGTTTGGTTGTGCAAAAACTTTTCAGTTTAAAGTAATCAAAATTATCCATCTTGCATTTCATAATGCTTTCTATCATTTCTTTAGAAAAAAATTCTTCCCCTCTCCATAAATCTGATAAATACACTATTCATTGCTTCTCCAGTTTATACATGGTATCAATCTTTATACCTAAATCATGTACCCATTTGGACTTTATTCTTGTGTACGGTGTCAGGCATGGGTCTATACCTAATTTCAGCCACACAGTTAACCAGTTTTCCCAGCAATTTTTGTTGAACAGTGAGTTCTTATCCCAGAAGCTGGGATCTTTGGGTTTATCAAACAGGAGGTTGCTATACTCCTTGCCTACTGTGTCTTGAGTGCCAAGTCTATTCCATTTGTCTACCCCTCTGTTTCTTAGCCAATACCAAGTGGTTTTGATAATTGCTGCTTTATAATACAATTTGAGGTCTGGTAGCACTAGGCCACCTTCCCAAGCATTTCTTTTCATTAGTCCCTTTGATATTCTGGACCTTTTGTTTTTCCAAATGAATTTTGATATTATTTTATCCAGCTCTAGAAAATAATTATCTGATAGTTTAATTGGTATGGCACTAAATAAGTAAATTAATTTAGGTAGAATTATCATTTTTATTATATTAGCTCAGCCTACCCATGAACAACTGATGTTTTTCCACTTACTTAAATCTGACTTTATTTGTGCAAAAAGTGTCTTGTAATTGTGTTCATATAACCCCTGGGTTTATTTTGGCATGTATACTCCTAAGTATTTTATAGTGTCTACTCTAGCTTTAAATGGGATTTCTCTTTCTATCTCTTGCTGTTGGACTTCGTTGCTAATATATAGGAATGCAGAAGATTTGTGTGAGTTTATTTTGTAACCTGCAACTTTGCCAAAGTTGTTTATTATTTCAAGGAGTTTTTTGCTTGAATCTCTGGGATTCTGTAAGTATATCATCATATCATCTGCAAAGAGTCATAAACTTAGTTTTTTCTTTGGCAGTTTTTATTCCTTCAATTTCTTTATCTTGTCTAATTGCTACTGTTAACATTTCTAGTACCATACTGAATAATAGTGGTGATAATGGGCATCCTTGTTTCACCCCTGACCTTATTGGAAATGCATCTAGCTTATCCCCATTGCATATAATTCTTGCTGAAGGTTTTCAGGTAGATACTGCTTATTATTTTATGGAAAGTTCCCTTTATTCCTATGTTCTCCAGTGTTTTTAATAGGAATGGGTGTTGTATGTTGTCGAAAGCTTTTTCTGCATCTATTGAGATAATCATGTGGTTTTTGTTAGTTTTGTTGTTAATATGATCAATAATGCTAATAGTTTTCCTAATATTGAACCAGCCCTGTATTCCTGGTATGAAACCTACCTGATCATAATATATTATTCTCTTGATAAGATGCTGCATTCGTTTTGCTAAAATCTTGTTGAAAATTTTTGCATCTATATTCATTAGAGAAATTGGTCTATAATTTTCTTTCTCTGTTTTGTCTCTTCCTGGTTTGGGTATCAAAAACATATCTGTATCATAGAAAGAATTTGGGAGGACTCCTTCTTCCCCAATTTTCAAAAATAGTCTTTATAGTATTGGAATTAAGTGTTCTTTAAAGATTTAATAGAATTCATTTGTGAATCGATCTGGTCCTGGAAATTTTTTCCTAGGGAGTTCATTGATGCCTTGTTCAATTTCTTTTTCTGAGATGGGGTTGTTTAAGTATTCAACTTCCTCTTCTGTTAATCTGGGCAATTTGTATTTTTTAAAATATTCATCCATATTGTTTAGATTATTGAATTTGTTGGCATAAAGTTAGACAAAGCAATTTCTAATTATTGTTTTAATTTCCTCCTCATTGGAGGTGAGTTCACCCCTTTCATTTTTAATATTAGTAATATGATTTTCTTCTTTCTTTTTTTTAATCAAATTGACCAAAGGTTTATCAATTTTATTAGTTTTTTCATAAAACCAACTATTGGTTTTATTTATTAATTGATTCAATAGTTTTCTTAATTTCAATTTTATTAATCTCTCCTTTGGTTTTCAGTATTTCTAATTTGGTATTTTCTTAGGGATTTTCAATTTGTTCTTTTTCTAGATTTTTCAGCTGCATACCCAAGTCATTGATCTCCTCTTTCTCTATTTTATCTATGTAGGCATTCAAACATAGAAAACTTCCCCTAAGAACTAGTTTTGCAGTATCCCATAAGATTTGGTAGGTTGTCTCATTATTGTCATTCCCTTGAATGAAGTTGTTGATTGTGTCTATGATTTCTTTTTTAACCCATTCCTTCTTTAGGATTAGATTATTTAGTTTCCAATTGATTTTTGCTTTATCTTTCCATGGCCTTTTATTACATATAATTTTTATTGCATTATGATCTGAGAAGGATGCATTGATTATCTCTGCCTTTCTGCACTGGAGTGTGAGATTTTTATGTCCTAGTACATGGTCAATTTTTGTAAATGTGCCATGTACTGCTGAGAAAAAGGTATATTCCTTTCTACTCCCCTTCAATTTTCTCCAAAGATCTATCATATCTACCTTATCTAGAGTTTTATTTTCCTCCTTAACCTATTTCTTGTTTATTTTGAGGTTAGGTTTATCAAGTTCAGAAAGAGGGAGGTTGAGGTCCCCCACTAGTATAGTTTTGCTGTCAATTTCTTCCTTCAACTCCCCCAACCTCTCCTCTAAGAATCTGGATGCTATACCCCTTGGAGCATACATGTTTAGTAATGATATTGCTTCATTGTCTGTGGTGCCTTTTAGCAGGATATAGTTTCCATCCTTATCCCTTTTGATTAGATCTATTTCTGCTTTTGTTTTGTCTGAGGTTAGGATTGCTACTCCTGCCTTTCTTACATCAGCTGAAGCACGATATATTCTGCTCCATCCTTTGACCTTTATCCTATGTGTATCCCCTCATTTCAAATGTGTTTCTTGTAAGCAGCATATTGTTGGATTATGGCTTTTAATCCATTCTGCTATCCGTCTCTGTTTTATGGGAGAATTCATTCCATTCACATTCACAGTTATGATTACAATCTGTGTATTTCCCTCCATCTTCTTTCCCACCATTTGTGCTTTTAGCTCTGCTGTCTCCCTTCCCCTCTTCAATAGTATTCACTTTTCACTATTTCCTCCTGCCACCTTCCCCTCCTTCTTTTAGCCCCCCTCCCTTTTACTCCCCTTTACTCTTATTGCTTCTTCCCTCCCTTTTAGCCTCCCTCCCCTTTCTTCCCCCTTCCTCTCCTACTGCTTACAGAGCTAGTTAGTATTATCTGCTTAAGTTTATTATTCCATCCTTTAAACAAATCAGATGAGAGTACCTCTCACACAATGCTCATCTCCCTCCCCTCTTTCCCTCTACTATGATTTTGTATTTCTTCTTGTGATGTAATTTGCCATTTTCTGCTTCCTCCTTTTCACACCTCCTATTACAATCCCTTCTCATACTTAAATCATATTTTTTATCATAATATCATCTACTTTATACCCGTTCTCCCTATACATATCCCTTTTATATTTCTTTATAGCCACACAATTCTCAAGATTAACAGGTATCATCTTCCCTTATAGGGAGGTAAACAATTTGCCCTAAGTGAGTATCAAGTTGTCCCCCACCCCCATTTACCTTTTTATGATTCTCTTGAGACCTGCATTTGAAGATTGAATTGTTTATTAAGTTCTGCCGTTTTGGTCAGGAAGCTCTGGAAATCCCTTACTTTGTTGAATGACTTTCTCCTTGCCTGAAATGTTATGCTGAACTTTGCTGGGTAGTTGATCCTTGGTTGTAGTCCCAACTCCTTTGCTTTACGGAATATTGGGTTCCAATTCTTTCAGTCTTTTAATGTAGAAGCTGCAAGGTCCTGTGTAATCCTGACTGTATCTCCTTGATATTTAAATTGTTTCTTTCTGGCTGCTTGTAATATTTTCTCCTTCACTTGATAGCTCTGGAATTTGGCAACTATATTTCTTGGGGTTTTGAGTTTGGGATTCCTTTCAGGAGGAGAATGGTGGATTCTTTCGATGACTATTTTGCCCTCTGAATCTAGTATTTCTGGGCAGTTTTCCTTGATGATTTCCTGGAAGATTTTGTCCAGGTTCTTTTCTCCATCCTGTATTTCTGGCAGGCCAATAATTCTTAAGTTTTCTTTTCTGGATCTATTTTCCAGGTCAGTTGTTTTCCCAATTAGATATTTTACATTTTCTTCTATCTTTTCATTCTTTAGATTTTGTTTGACTGATTCTTGCTGTCTCATTGAGTCTTTAGTTTCTACTTGCCCAATTCTAATCTTTATCACATTGTTTTCTTCCGTTAACTTTTGCATCTCCTTTTCCATCTGCCCAATTTTTCCTTTTAAGAAGCTATTTTCTCCAGTTAATTTTTGAACTTCCTTTTCCATTTGTTAAATTTTCCTTTTCAAAGAGATGTTCTCATCAGTGAATTCTTTCTTAATAATTTTAAGATCATTGGCCAGTTTATCTTCTATTTCCTTCTTCAGCTGTTCCAGGAGAGCTGCTTGTGCTTGCGAGCAGTTCATAGTCCCTTCTGAAGTTTCACATGGAAGTACAGTCTCAGCTCTGACCTCTTTGGTGTTTGTGTTTTGGTCCTTATGCCCATAGAAATATTCTATGGTTCTTTCAGTCCTATGCTTTTTCTTGTTCATGATGTTGATTGAGTGTTGTGGCTTCTGGTTCTTTCAGTCCAAAGCTAGAGAACTTTTTGCTGAGCTGATGTGTGAAAAAGCTAAAAATAGGTTTTTGTTTGGTGTTTCCCAGATCAGCCCTGGGTTTAGCTTGTTAAGTGTGGGGGAGGAGTGCTCTGGTCACAGGAGATGTCCTCAGCTGAACTGAGGCAAAGGCAAGCTCAGGAACTGGCAATCCCAGCTGCCCTATTGTCTTTCTGATTCCCCTAGACAGCTGAGACATGCCTAGATGCTAATGCATGTCCCTACCCCTCCTGGAGCTCCTCTCCTGCCAATGAGGCCTGCCTGGGTCCTAGTGCAAGTTTTCTCTGCCCTGGGTCCTCTATCCTTCTGGTTTGCCTCTGCCACTGTAGGAGGAATCCCCCTTAGCTATTTTCCTTTGCTCAGGTGTTATGAAACTATTGGCCTCCTTCTGCTGTTTCTGCTGATCTGGAATTTTTCTGGGGAAATATTTTATGGTTCTTTCACGGTCATCAAGGGGGGAGGAGAGAGCATTTACTGATCACTCCGCCATCCTGGCTCCTGGAAGTTCAAGTAGGTGACTTACCGAAGTTTGATCTTCAGGCTGAAAGTGTCAGGAGCTGCTGCGTTGATATCTGGCACTCCGCGATTCTCACTGACTTGGTTCGACTTGTCTCCTACCCTTGGTGCCGCTCCTCTGGTTCGGCCCGCCGCTCAGGTTTCTCAGGTCTCTTCTGCTCCACTGCACTGGCCACGCTGCACTGTGCTCTGTGGGCTCACTCCCGTGGAATAGATCCTTCCTGTGGACATTCCAGTCCAACCTGAGCTCCGAATCCATCACCGTCTGTCTCCCACTGGATTCTGCACCTCCAAAATTTGGTCAGATTCTCCTTTCAGAGGTACCTGAAGGAGTTTGTCTGAGAGCTTAGGTGAGTTGTTGCTCTCACTCTGCCATCTTGGCTCTGCCCCCCAGGTGTTTAATTTTTGATGACTGAGTGACTACATGGAAAGGAACAGAACTGTCCATTGCTGACAGAGGTAGAAAATTGGCAGGGCTTTTTGGTCCTCCAAAATCAATAGAACTGATATTTTTTAAAACTTGGTTTAAGTAATAATAAAAATAAAATGACTTCTACCATCATCCCATCTGAATAATTATTTTTTCCTCATTGGATCCATGTGTAATACTTGAATGACATTACATTTAGCATAGTTCCTAATTTAAAACTAGAGAATCATTGTTACCGTAGTTCAATAGTATCATTGTTGAACATGACCGTGTGTCGTTATTAAAATCTACAATATATCTGTCTAAAGAGCTGGAAATTAGAATATAAAATTCAGAACACTAAATAGAAAATATTCATGAACAAATTTTACCTCTTATAGCATAATATCTATTATTAAATAGATGCCATGTAAAGGTTTTCAATTGCTTGATTGACTTAACAATGGTCACATGGAAAGATGAAATAGAAATGAATTTTGATTGTGTGATACTTGGCTTTCTCAAGCCATGTTCTTTCTGCTGATCATACTGGCTTCAGAGCTAGTTCCTTGTCAGCTAGGGAAAGTGCCCTAGGCTAGGATTATCCAATTATGAAAGTCAGTAGTAATGAGAAAAGGGATATGTATTCCTTATATTCATAAGGTATACTCTGGATAGTGAATGCATGATTGCAACACTGCAGGGTGAAAAGTTCAACTCCTGCCTTTTGTAATTCCACTTCCCCCACCCATTCCATAAAGCTTTTTTCTGTTGAAATTATCTCTTTATTTTTAATTTATTTTTAAAAATTTTTTCCATTGCATATATATTTATTTATGTTTAGTTTTCAACATTCACTTCCCCAAGATTTTGAGTTCTAAATTTTCTCCCCTTCTCTACCCTCCACTAACCCCAAAACAGCATGCATTTTGATTACCACTTGTCCCAATCTGTCCTCCTTTCAATTACACCCCTCCCTTCTCTTATCCCCATTCCCGCTACTATCTTGTAGGACAAGATAAATTTCTATATCCCACTATGTGTATATTTTATTTCTCAGTTGAATGTAAAAACAATTTTTAACATTTGTTTTTAAAACTTTGAGTTTCAAGTTCTCTACCTACCTCCCTTCCCACTCATCCCCGCTGACAAATCAAGCAATCCAATATAGGTTATACATGTGTAGTTATGCAAAACATTTCCATAACAGTGATATTGTGAAAGACTAACTATATTTCCCTCCATCCTATCCTGCTGCCCATTTATTCTATTCTCTCTTTTGACCCTATCCTTCCTCAAAAGTGTTTACTTCTAATTACCCCATCCTCCCATATGACCTCCCTTCTATCATCCGCCATAAATTGAATGACCATTTTTCCTCATGAAGGATTATACTCTGTTTTGCCAGGTAGATGATCCTTGGTTTTAATCTTAGCTCCTTTGACTTCTGGAATATCATATTCCAAGCCCTTCCATCCTTTATTGTAGAAGCTGTTGGATCTTGTGTTATGCTGATTGTATTCCCACAATACTCCAATTGTTTCTTTCTGGTTGCTTGTAATATTTTGTTCTTGACCTGGAAACTCTGGAATTTGACTACAATATTACTAAGCATTTTCTTTTTGGATCTCTTTCAAGAGGTGATCAGTAGATTCTTTCAGTATCATTTTTACCTTCTGGTTCTAGAATATCAGTTTTCCTTGATAATTTCTTTTTTTTTAATTTAATTTATTTTTTATTTAAGTTTTCAACATTCATTTTCACAAAATTTTGAGTTCCAAATTTTCTCCCCATCTCTCCTCCCCCACCCCAAAATGCCTTGAATTTTGATTACCCCTTCCCCCAATCTGCCTTCCCTTCTAATACCCCTCCCTTCCCTTATCCCCATCTTCTTTCTTGTCCTATAGGGCAAGATAGATTTCTATACCCCATTACCTGTATTTCTTTTTTCTCAGTTGTACACAAAAACAGTTCTCAACATTTATTCCTAAAACTTTGCATTCCAGCTTCTCTTCCTTCCTCCCTCCCCACCCATCCCCACTAAGAAAGAAAACAATTCAACATAGGCTATATATATATATCATATATATAATACATATTATATTATACACATATATAATATGTGTATGTAGTTTTGCAAATGATTTCCATAATAGTCATGTTGTGTAAGACTAACTATACTTCCTCTATCCTATTCTGCCCCCCATTTCTTCTATTCCTTTTTGGCCTTGTCCCTTCCCAAGAGTGTTTACTTCTAATTGCTCCCTTCTCCCATTGGCCCTCCTTTCCATCATCCCCCCACCATACTTATCCCGTTCTCCTTTACTTCCTATAATGTAAGATTGGTTTTCATACCAAATTGAGTGTGCATGTTATTCCTTCCTTGAGCAAAACGTGATGAGAGTAAGCTTTACTTTTTCCCTCTCCCCTCCCCACTTCCCTCCATTGAAAAAGCTTTTTCTTATCTCTTTTATGAGAGATTTTGCCCCATTCCATTTCTCATTTTCTTCTCCCAATATATTCCTCTCTCACCCCTTAGTTTTATTTTTTTAGATATGATCCTTTCCTAGTCAACTCACCCTGTGCTCTCTGTCTGTCTGTCTGTCTCTGTCTCTGTCTCTGTCTCTCTCTCTCTCTCTCTCTCTCTCTCTCTCTCTCTCTCTCTATATATATATATATATATATATATACATGTATATATGTATATATATATACATACACATATACATATGTGTGTGTGTATGTGTGTGTGTATAATCCCTCCAACTACCCAGATACTGCGAAAATTTCAAGAGTTACAAATATTATCTTTTCATGTAGGAATGTAAACAGTTCAACTTTAGTAAGTCCCTTATGATTTTTCTTTACTGTTTACCTTTTCATGCTTCTCTTGATTCTTGTGTTTGAAAGTCAAATTTTCTTTTCAGTTCTTGTCTTTTCATCAAGATTGCTTGAAAATCCTCTGTTTCATTGAATGACCATTTTCCCCCCTGAAGTATTATACTCAGTTTTGCTGGGTAGGTTATTCTTGGTCTTAATCCTAGTTCTTTTGACTTCTGGAATATCCTATTCCATGCCCTTCTATTCCTTAATGTAGAAGATGCTAGATATTGTGTTATCCTGATTGTATTTCCACAATATTCAAATTGTTTCTGTCTAGCTGATTGCAATATGTTCTCCTTGACCTAAGAACTCTGGAATTTGGCTGCATCACTCTCATTTCTCTTCTCAATTTTTGCTCTACTCTCTTACTTGATTTTCAGAATCATTTTTTAGCTATTTCATGGCCTGGGATCAAATTTATATTTTTCTTGGAGGCTTTGGATGTAGGAGCTTTGACTTTGTTGTCTCCTTCTGGTCGTATGTTTTGATCTTCCTTGTCACCAAAGTAAGATTCTATAGTTGATTCATTTTCTGGTTTTTACTCTTTTCCCCGGATATTTACTTGACTTTTGAACTCTTTGTCAAGGTAGTTTTTCTTCTTCCAGTGGGGGTTGGGGTGTATTGTCAGCTGTTCGATCCCCACAGTCCCACAATCTGTGGGCCTAGAGCTCCAGAAATAGTTGCTGCTGCCACTGCCCCTGTGCCTGCTGCTGCTGTTTCAAGTACTCCTCCACTCCCTCCACTGCTCTGGGGCTGGGGCTCAAGTTCTCTCCTCTCTCACACAGGTCTCACAGGTTTTTTCCACTGATGCTCCAATTTGTCCTAGGCATTTTGGGGTCATGAAGTCTTGAATCAGCCACAGGTACCAGAGGTTATTCTTCCCCCCGCACCCCTCCAAGGCCTGTTCAGTTTCCTTTGGTGCCAGTGTGGCTCATGCTAGACTATGCTCTTCTCCCAGCACAGTGTGATAGACACTTCCCGTGGACCTTCCAGGATGTTTTAGGTTGGAGATTTGCTTCACTCCATCATTCTGTGGGTTCTCCAGCTCCAGAATTTATTTTGAGTCATTTTTTACAGGTACTTGCTTGGGTTTGGTGGGAGAGCTCTAGAAAGTCTGTGTGGTTATTCTGCTGTCTTGGCTCCCAAAATTATATTTTTAAAAGCTTGTAGCACCATAACAATATTCACAGTGCCAATGGCATCCATGAATATCCCAGCACAATTATGAATCATGAAATACAACAGATTCTCCACATGGAAGACAGAACCAAATCATTTTTTCAGGCACCAGAAAGCCAAATCCATTATAGCAACAAAAATCTATTCACAATAACAATGCAGAGAACAATACCATCCCCAAGTCTTCCCCCTGCTAGGCTTCCCATAAACCAGCTCCATCAAACAAAACACAAGCAGGTCCCTTTAAACAAAATCACAAATAAGCTCTTTCACTCTCGCTAGCCAGCTGCCTGCTTGTATGTATCCTTCCTAGCTACTCTCTGATCAAATTTTTCCTCAGTTCTGCTCTAGCTCCACCCTTCCTTTTCCATGTGATTTAGACTCATGTGACTTAGCCTTCCATGTGCCTTAAGCAGGTCACATGGTCCTATTAATGAATGGGAAATATATTGCCATTTAAATTACCTTTACAAAAACTCCAAGCAGAATAAAAGCTCCTTAAAAACCTTGGACTCTTTCATTTTTGTATTCCTATAGCATAGCATAGTATCTCGATCCTAGTGCTTAATAAATATTTTTTGAAGTGAATTGGTTTGAATATATTCATCTTACATCCCCTTGACATCATCACAATCTTCACACCCTTCTGCTTTACTAAGCCCCCTCTTCTACATATACTATACCTTTGATCCCATTCACTTCTGTCTTCTCCAGCATATTGCCCTCAACATTCTTGACAACCCTCTCAAATTTCAGTCTCTTCCTATCTATTGGCTTCTTCTCTGTGGCCTACAAACACTCCCAAATTTCTTTCAATCTTAAGAACAAAACAAAAACAACTCATTATGTCTGTCAGCTTTCATCTTATACCACCCTGCCCTTCCCAACGGAACTCTTTGAAAAATCCATTTACACATAGTACCTCTACTTACTCTCCTCACTTTCTTCTAAACTCAAGCAATGTTTCATGGACTCATCATTCAACAGGATCTGCTCTCTCTAAAGTTACCAGTGATCTTTTCAGCACCAAATCTTATTATGTTTTCTCAGTCCTATCATTTTGTCCTGTCTCAGTCTTTTGACTGTGTTGATCACCTTCTCCTCCTATACTCTTAACCTTTTTTTTGGTGTCATGAACTACTTTGGTAGTATGGTGAAGTCTATGAACTTTCTTTAGAATAATATTTTTCTCTTGACTCACACAGCCATCACTGTAGTTCAGAACTTAACTAACTCTCAAAGGAATTGCTGCAAAGTCTTGTAATTGGTCTCCCTGCTTCAATTACCCCCACTCCTCTCCAATTTATCTTCCTCATAGCTTTCAAGGCAATTTTCCTAAAACATAGTTGTGACCTTCTTGGCCACAGTAAATTCAGCAAACTCTGTTACCTTCACAATCAATAGAATATTCTTTCTTTGGCATTAAAAGCTTTTTACAACCTTACCCCCTTTCTACATTTTCTCTCCACTAACCCTACAATGCAACCATCCTGACTTACTTGGTTTTTCTTAGACAAGAGTCTCCATTTTTAAATTAATGCAGTCATCTCTATTAGAATATAAGCTCTTTTGGGTCAGGGGGTGCATTTCCCTCCAATGTTTAGCACAGTGTTTGGTACATAGTAAGTACTGAACAAGTGTTTCTTAATTGGTTGAGTAATTGACTAAATGGCTTAGAAAACACAACTATAATATGTATATCAGTTAATAATTATACAAATCATCTAGGGTATGTTTATTATGAAATCTGTGACTCTAAGCATGCAATATTATGGCTGGTATTATTCAATGGCAAAAAACTGCCCTGAATCCTTTGTACTTGCTATATAAGAATCCTAAATTAAATGAACACTATTATACAATTACAATTTCCTTTCCATATACAGCAAAACAGCTTAAAGCTTATTGATCTAATGCAACCTTAGCAATAGAAATGAACCATATGTTTTGTTCAAATTAACCAAAATATTATGGGAACATATTTCTGTAATACAAGAGAAGTGTTTCTATAGCTCACGCTGACAAGTAGATGCTTAGCTTTTTTGAACCTATGACAGCTATGATTAAGACTGTGAAGGGGGAGGGAATTTATTCTCTTTTGAAAACTGAACATATGGTAACCATGTAGCGCAGAGTACACAGACCAAGGAAACATCATACAAAGTTGGTCTGCTTTTTGTTATGTTATAATTACCTGGATTTTTTTTTTCCCAAGAACATCTGTGAGATACCTGGAAATTGAACTGGAGAAACAAGATAACTGACATACTTGTTATTTTAATATCAGGTCATAAGTGTTTGGGGCTTGGAGTTTATTTGTATCCTTTTTCTTTACAAAAATACCCATATTTGTAATCGATAAGGAAAAGCAGAGTCAATTATGTATAAGGAACATTTCGTTAGCTTGATTTTATGATTGAGATGCATATGAGCATTCAGGCAAGATCCTTATTGTAGCTGTTTTCCCAGCCCAAGTGTTCACTTTGGTTGATTGGGCAGTCAGGTTCACCTTTGACTCTCAGTATTACAGAACAGTTTTCTACTGTAAATAAAATAGTCTTCTTTATGTGACTGCCTCCTGATCTTTTTGATTTGCTTTTGGCAGCAGACTAACACATGGTGGTCAGTAATTATGGATGAACTTCAATTTTTCATATGCAACTTCACACAGCAGTCTGTGCCCTAGGAATGTAAGGCCATAAATGAAAATGATCAATGTGTTGTAGTTCCTCTAGAAAGAATAAATGTGGTAAGCTTGAAAATGATTAGAAACGCTTAATATTAGTTCTCTTTTGTGGATGTTGTGCAGTCACTTCAGTTGTGTCCAATTCTTTGTGACCCCATTTGGGGTTTTCTCAGCAAAGATAGCAGAATGGTCTTCCATTTCCTTCTCTAGTTCATTTTAAAGATGAAGAATCTGAAGCAAACAGGCTTAAATAAATTCCTCAGGGTCATACAGCTAATGAGTGTTTGAAGCCAGATTTAAACTCAGGTTCTCTTGACTCAAGGGTTAGTGCTCTATCTACTGCACTATCTAGATGCCCCATTAGAAATAGACTATTTCAAATATAGATGGCTGTTATTCAGTTGTTCAGCCAGGTATGACTCTTCATCACCCCATATGGAGTTTTCTTGGCAAAGATACTGAAATGGTCTACCATTGCCTTCTCCAATGGCTTAAAGCAAACAAAGGTTAAATGAATTCCCCAAGGGCATATAGCTAGGGAGTGCTTAAGACCTGATTTGAACTCATATTTCCTTTATTCTAGGCACAGTGCTCTATCAACTGATCCACCCAATTTTCTCCTACATTGATATAAAAGCTGAAGTCCAAAGGAATGGCTATACAGGTATGTTCTACCAACAGTAGAAATTGTAGGAACTACAGCAGTGATTGTTGGGAAAGATTTTACTGCTAAGGACTTAAGACAAGTATTGGAATTTGCATTCTAAGTATTTCTTGTAGAAATAAAATGAACTCTAAAGCAGTAAATTCTCTTCAACAGCATCTACTACATTCAAGGTAGGATGTAAGAACTGAGGATATACCAATATATCTATGGATGATGTCGAATTATCATATAGAACCAAGTCACTACTGCCAAATAAATGAGTGTATGTTTCACAAATAAAACACAGTTAATATTGACCAGGCTAGGTATAAGACAGGAGACACATGAGGGCTGCTGCTAGCAGGTGTTCGAGAACAGATTCATTCTTGATCTAGGCAGACAGAAAGACAGGAAATGGAGGCTAAATAAAGGGTTAAGTAAGCTAGCTTGCTTTATTCTATCATATTCTTCTTAAGAGGGGTGCTGATAATAGGAACACCAATTCCTACAGCATTCCCTAATCACCCTTCTTGTAAAGGTCAGAAGAAGAGGTGGACTGATAACCCCTACATCTGTATGGGATCAGTCGAAACAGGCACAGCATTCTAGTTTGTGCATTCCTCTAAATCTTCCAGGCCTTGATGGGGGCCAATGAAGGCATGCACAACTTTACGCTGTCATATTTCCCACTCACTTACCAGTGCCCACTTGCTTTACAGGGCAACAGACAGAGAAGGCAATTTGCCAGTCATAGCTTCACAAGTTTACATCATCTCACTGCTATATCTTACTGCATAGTCACAGTGAATATTTACTATTTTAAGCACAAATGTTTATATTATCTATCATTATATAATGTTCAACTGTGGTGGAGATCTTTACAAGTCATGAACCTGGGAACTAGAGATTGTTACGGCCACGGGTCCTGGAAAATATTATCTAAAAAGAATAGCAAAATCTACCTTACTTACACTAAAATGCACCTTACATACAGTATACTCATGATTTTCTGATAACTCTTTAAAAGTACATGTGACAGTTCTCTCATAGCACAAGTGGGAGCCACACAGGTGAATGGGATAGCCTTCTCTGAAGGGTAGCTGAAGTACATGTCAAGCCACATGCTTTGATCTCTTTCAGAAATCAGCATCCTACCTGGATTGTAAAATTAGCATTCATGTAACACTGACCCATCCCTTTAGAACTGCAAACCTATCAAAGGTGGCTTCTCTTGTCCTGTAAATTCATCTTTTTGCTGACCTTGGCTTAATTCTGGCATCTTGGCTAATACAAATCATATGCCTTATATATTATGGCAAACTCCTTTTTGCCTGATTTTCCTGAGATTGTCTGATTTATTAATCTAACAAAATCTAATGAAGATTTTTCTTTCAACGGTGATCAATTTTGTCATATTGAGTAATCTTTGCACTGGTGCAGGTTACAGCCCATCCACACCTCCTGATCCATTTGCTTTCTGTCTTTGACTTCAAGTCCCAGCTAAATAATGCCACTTTCTATAAGAAGCCTCTCTTGCTCATTTGTATTCTGGTGCATTCCCTCTGTTGATTAACTACAAGTTATCCTGTACATAAGTTGTTTGTAGAATTGTTTGCATGTTGTCTCTCCCCTTAGTCTGTAAATTCTGTGACAGCAGGGACTGATTTTTGTCTTCCTTGATATTCTCAGTCCCTGGCATGTAGCAGGCAGATAATAAATGCTTTTGTTGTTGACGCTTAACTGACAAGTCTTTTTGTAGTTCTTCCAGATATAGTTAAGGAAATAATTAGGAGAGAAAAGACACTAAGATTAAGATAGGTTGTGAAGAATCATCCACTAGCCTCTCCCTCAAAAGATTTTCTCACACATCTGGAAGGCTGTTTTTAGCCACTCCCTCAGATGATTGTCTTAAGCAAATGAAATCATAACTAGTCTGGAAACATAAAGCTGAAATGAAAGACAATTCCTTGTCGTGTAGAGTTTGTAATCCAGTACTATGGTCATAAAGTCTACAGGTGGATGAAAACTTACAGGCCATTTACTCCTGCTGCCTCATTTTAGAGGTGAGAAAACCAAGGTATACAGAAGTTGACTTAACAAGATCCTTTACTAGTTTTTAAAACAATATTATTGCTTCAGTATGATAGATAAGTGAGTGATTGTAAGTTTATGTTCCGTATATGGAATTGGGAAAAACACAATAAAAGAGATTTTTATTTGAGAATCAGGGCAGAATAGGAGAAGAATTAGTAGAAATAGATGTGTCCTGGGAGTCATGAGAATTGGATTTGGTTCCTGGGCAGCTCTAGACTGGTAATTTAAGTCAGGTGATCAAAATTTTGCCCCAGAGGCTTGACATGTTGGAGGAAGCACCTGGGATTATAGGATCAGTCAATCAAATCAGACAATAAGAATTTAATAAACACTCACAACCATTTCAGCAGATGTGTGTAGGATGGATTGAATGGAGGTGAGAGGTTGAGACAGAGAGACCAATTAGAAAGCTACTGAAATAATCCAAGTGAGAGTGGATGAGAGCCTTACAACCCATATACAGACCTAGAAATATAATAATTGAATCCTAAGTAATTGAAAAAAATTGAAAAAAATCCAAAATAATTGAAGCTGAGGAATATCTCCAAAAGGGAAACTAGAGAAGGAAAAGAGAAAAAAAATCAAAGAAAGCTCTCTGGGATTAGTGAGCACACCACAGAGAAATGAGGGAGAAGGAGGACTAGGAAACAGTGTCTGGAAACCTAGAGAGATGGGAGTCTTGGAGAGAAGGTCTTCAAAGCAGGTGAACAGAGAGAGAGCAAGTGTAGAAGACTGGAGGGAAAGGAGAATTGAGGTCATATCGAACATGAAGAGTATGACTGGTGCCCCAAAGAGTAGGAAACACTATGGAAAGATTAAAAATGGGAGAAAAACTCCCAAAATTTCAGAGTTTATTAACAAGAATGCTAACAGGTATGGGTGATAACAAAATCAAGAGTTTGGCCATTTCTGCTTATAATTAAGGTGGAGTAAAGAGTTAAGTCTTTGTAATTCATTAATATGTAGAACTCTGAGGTATTTCAAGAAGTAGCATTATGTACTTTTAAGACCCTTACTATGGGGGCAGAAGTTTGGGACTGATAGAAAGACTGTGAGCTAGGCACAAAGAAATTCTAATTATGCATTTGAATAGCTTTATCAGTAATGACTTGTATGACCTGAGATAAGTAATTTAGCCACTATGAAACCCCACTTATTCATCAGTAGATTAAAAAAAATTGAACTTGGTGTTATCCCCAGTCACTGTGGCATTAGGTGACTCTACAAATAGCGTGATGAATGAAATGCATAATTTCACAAGCAGTATTAATGATAATCTGAAAAAGGTAGTCTACTATAGTGGTTTGAGTACTCTGAGTCAGGAAGATGTGGAGTTAAAACACACCTCTAAAATTTACAAGCTGCTTGACTTAATTTCACTAAGAATGAGGCTATTCTCTAATACTATAAATTATAGACTGACAGCAATCTACGTGGAAAAGGGTGTTATCACACTGAGAGGACTTACTGCAATGAAATCATAAGTTTGGGATGTAATAGTAATCCCACATATCTACAGCAGACTAAGATTCATAAGGCCCTTTTCTCACAATATATCAATCTTCTAAGGCAGTGTTTTTTTGGGGGGGCTGGAACTAATTATAGAACTAATAAATCTCTTCTGTCCTTTCTTCTCCCCCATTCAGCAACAAATGCTTTCTAAAGGAGTACCCCTTATTGTGGTAAATCAGCAGCCAATCCAGAAAATGAAGACAAACCACAAGTAAAAGCTATTTTTCCAAGACCAAATTTGTTGAATGATTTTGGAGTGAGATCAGCTGGTCCTTGGTCTCAAATGTGTGGAAACACAGCTGCTAAAGAATGGGCCCCTGAGCACTTCCAGTTAGGGCATGCTCCTCCAGACCTATAGGAGGCCTGGGCTTCATGTGCTCAGCTCATCCCACTGTGCTGAGTCCTAACAGCTTGAATGCAGGTGCTTGAGAGAGGGAAGGGGCATGTCTGGAAGTTGCCTCACTCCACAGGGGTAAGGAAGAGGAAAAAAGCAGTTCTAACATAAAAGATCGGTGTACACAGGCCATGCTGCCTCTCGGATCATTTATTAATGCCTACAAATGCATCATTTATATCTCTGTATATCTATAGTTGTCTACATCTAGATATCTTTAGTTACATGTACATACATTCAAGATTTCAGTCAGTCAATACATAATTTATATTTCTATATCTATGGGTATCAGCATCTATATATATATATATATATATATATATATATATATATATATATATATATATATATATATATCAGACAATAAAAATCGATTAAGTGTCTTGTATGTGCCAGGCACTGTGCTAAACACTGGGGATACAAAAAAAAAGGCAAAAGATAGACCCTGGCCCCAAGGAGCTCACACTCTTATGGTTAAGATAAGCATATATGTATAAACAAGCTACTGTATATACAGGATAAATAGGCTATAATAAAGAGAGGGAAGGTACTAAGATTTAGAAAAGTTTGGGAAGGGACCACCCTCTAGTCACCCCCTCAAATGATTTTCTCCCGCAGCTGGAAGGCTATTATTAATCATTCCCCAAGATGATTGTCTTAAGCAAGTGAAAATTTAGCTTGAAAAAGACAAAGGAAATGATTATAGCTTGTGCTTTTGACATCTTTTAAGCAAATATGTGTGTGTGTATATACACACATTGTAATATATTACAATATACTATATATGTATGTGTGTATACATACATATGTGTATATATGTATATATGTGTATGTATATGTGTGTATGTGTATATATATATATGGCTTTTCTTGACAAGTCTAACTTCATATATATATATATAGAGAGAGAGAGAGCTAGAGCAGTGGAAGACATGAGTTCAAATTCATCCTCAGATAAGCAGTATGACAAGTCACTTAACCTCTGTTTGCTTCAGTATCTTTAACTGTAAAATAGGAAAAGTAATACCAGCTATCTCCTAGGGTTTTTGTGAAGAATCCTATGAGAAAATAATTGTAAAGTGCTTAGAACAGTGCCTGACACATAGAAAGTGCTATATAAGGAAGGGGTAGCTATTATTGTATGTGTCTTACATAGATCAGGTGAATTATCTGTCAAACTCAGAGGCTATACAATGATCAACTCTCGTAGGAGGATTATATTTCATGTTTTTTAGCTTAACTTTTAACTGCTGTGCTTGGTTTTATGTTCATTGTTAGAGTGTCCTTGACTCTTGGGCTACTCAAAACCTAGGGTTATAGGAAGAAAGGTCTGGAATTGACATGGTTATTAAGGACTTTTTTTTCCCCAAACCGCAGCACCTTAGTCCAGTGCCCTTGGGATGGTACATATATACATGCCCCAGAATTACAAAGAGACAAACCAGATATCCAGATTTTCCTTTGGTAAATAAAAACTTTACTTATTAAGTAAATACAGGCTGCCAGTGCTGCCTTTTCAAAAACCAAGTCTGTTTACCTTATTCACTTCTTCCCTTCAACTCTTTATTTGTGAAGAAAACATCCCAAAACAATGGAGTCATTAGTATAGTAGGTCACCTTAAAGAGCTAGTTGATTTACCATTACATATGTTAACTAGTGAGACCTAAACACTAGTTAGACGTACTCTTCTCAAAGCACTGCAATTCAAACTTGATTAATCAAAGCATGCAAACAAAACCCTCTGAGAAGAGACCACCTCCACCTTGAGTTTCAGCCATTTTGATTGGCATCTTTCATACCAGGAAGTTGGTTCCCTCTCTCTGCTCAGCTGGAGGCTGTGGCTCTCCCTCCTTCCACCAATCAGCATGGCTCTCAGACCAGTGAGTATCTGATCTGGTATCAAGCAGTGCAAGAGTCAGCACTAAGCAAGACTTAAAAACAGGCGGGTGGTGGTTAGTGTCTCTGGTGAGTATTTTCTACTTTTAGCTAAAGGGGTTTTTTGTCTCTTGATAGATGGTTAAATCAGAATTGCTGATAAAGTTGTTCATAATATTTTTTCATCGATAATCTGATTGGAGGTCCTACATAGGTTTATTAGAATATACACATATTGTTTACTATATCATACCACACAGGTAGTTACCTTATTGAAAAACTTAGTCATAAAATGAACATCTAAAACAAAACAGGAATCGTTTATGCTAAGTGGATAAACTATCTTATAATAACAAAACTTAGCACTGTATTATGAATAATTATGCTGTATTAACCAACTGTAGTTTAAATAAAAAGTAGTTATATATTGATTTATAAATGATAACATAAATCAATTAAACTATATTGATAAGGTAATAGCACTAAGTCTCAGCACATTATCATTAAGACTATAATGATGAACTGTTAGAAGTGAGCCCATCTAATAACCCCCAACAGAGAGAAACATGTTCACCTCAAACAAAGGACAATACCTGCTGTGAGATCAGGAGAACCTTTGCTAATCTTGATGTCCATTCCCCCTGAATGGATAGGGAGCCTCCCCAGTAAGGTTATAGGATGACTATAACACATTCAGAGAGATGGGGCTTCTTATAATGTTTTCTGAACTTTGGATCTCCCCCGATACTGTCGCCTGGCCATGGGACTCCATCTCTCTGATAGGCCCTTCCTCACACAGCTCCTTGGGCCTGCATATTAGTGTCTGACCTCTAACCTGTCTATGCCAGGTCATAACCCTTATCACCTAGGACTGCGGAAAACAGAACTTTCTTGCTTCCCACAGAACTTATTTCTACTCATATTCAGATACTAAAATCATTCTCATAACATTATTAAAGGAGGGATGCACTTGAGGACTTAGAGGGCCACATGGGACCTCAAGAATGAAAATTCTTCACCCCTAGAGGCATTTACACATCAGTTTAAGTTTAAAAAGTCATTTTCTATAAAATAATACATAATGTTCCCAGAACAATCATTGCATATGAATTTTCTATAAACTCCCAGGGCAGAAATGTTACTGTTACTATACTTAGCACTATTATAAAAGCATATATATATATATATATATACATATATACATATATGTATGTGTGTGTGTTTATACATGTGTGTATATGTGTGTGTACGTGTGTGTGTATGTGTATATCATCCTGGAAATTTTTTATTTCCTTTTATTCCTCCTGCAACTTTTGATTGACATTAACCTCACCTGACAAAAACCTGCCCCATGGGGTACAAAAATTTACTTAGAGCCTCAAATATTCCTTAGATAAGAAGTCAGAAGAAGACTCTCAACTGTTCCTGACTTCTGGTAACATATAATTCCTTCTTTTCAGTCTGCCTATTTCTAAATGTAGGTTAATCTGTAAACTGATTTAATTTAACTATGAAGTTTGTTTCCTTAAGGGATGTCTGAGATTATAATTCTGTTTAAATTTGTCCAGCTTTTATGACATTGCAGGAGGTATGAGGTTATGGATCTATCTTTTTAACTGGTATGACATAAGAGAAATCTACAAGATTGCAAGATGTAAATGAATTATTTCTCTGTCTCTCTGACATGGTTTTGCTCTAAGACGACTTGTGAGAGTTGTAATCAGAGATCAGGTTTTTTCTGAGGCTTGAAACTACGCTTGGGCATAAAAATAGAGCCTAGATTTTTACCTCCATAATTTCCATGTTGTGGTAAATATATATTGGGTAGCAGTTACCCACCAAATAAACTCAGAGAGAAAATACTTTTTCTATAACAACGTATATGCATATATGTGTATATATATGTATTACATATACATATATTGTGTGTATGTGTGTAGATTTGGTGTCATGAATGATATTGAGTCTGACCTCTACATAGAATAGAGAGTCCATAGAATTAACTCATGTGTGTGTGTGTGCCTGCATGTCATATACTTCTGTACCAATTATCCTAGAAAGTATGATGACCCAGGCCAGCAGTCGAGCAGGGGCAGCACAAATTAATAATTTAAAGGCACTGAATCAAAAGCTTTGCTGATATTTCTTTTCACCCTAGTTTACCGCCCTGTTTAGGCAAGCATTTCACAATTTCTGATATGCCCAGAGTTGACACTGAAAATTTGTAATGCTTCTGGACTACAAATAATGTTACTCAGGATGAGGATGTCAAGGAAATCAACAAGTCAAGCATTTATTAAAGACTTCCTCTGTGCCAGGCATTGCTCTAAATTCTGGGGATGCACAGGAAGGGAAAAACAATCCCTTTTCTCAGGGAACTCACAGTCTAATGGAAACTAAGAAGAAGTTAGTAAAAAAAAAAAAAGTGTGTGCGCGCGCATGTGTGCATGTGTATGTTCACCACGGATAGGAAACTTGTGATATTGAGGCCACATGTGACCTTCTGGGTCCTTGGGTATGCCTTTTGACTGAGTACAACTTTTACAGAACAAATGCTTTTTGTTAAGGGTATTTGTTCTGTGAAGTTTGGATTCAAAGTGGGGATGTACTTGAGGAGCTAGAGAGCCACATGGGACCTCAGGATGAAAATTCTCTACCCCTGGAGGCATTTACACATCAGTTTAAGTTTAAAAAATAATTTTCTATAAAATAATACATGGGCTTCTTCATTAAAGCTGGAAATTAGGGTTGAAGTCAGCTTCATTCAACCAGTATTTATTAAGTAATTACTGTGTGCAAGGCAGCGTTCTAGGTACTGGGAATGGGAGGGGAGGAAATAGTCCCTACCTCCCAGAAGTGGAGTATAGTCTTATATTCTAAGGAATATAAAATGATTTTGGAATTCTTTTTCTGGGTTCCTACCATTCTGTTTCCCCATTTTCCTATGATCTTCTCTACCTACTAGTCAGAATTTAAGCATTTATTAAACACCTACCTACTATGTGCCAGATACTGTGCTAACAGGCACTTGTGATGCAAAAAATCTGAGACAATTGGTCTTGTTCTGTAAAAGCTCACAATCTAATGGGAGAGAAAATATGCAATCAACTGTGTACAAAAAAGTTTATACAGGGTCAATAGGAAATAATAAACAGATGGGAGGCACTAGAATTAAGTGGGACCAGAAAAGGCTTCCTTTAGAGGTGAGGTTTTAGATAGAAAGAATCTAGGGAAGCTAGGAGGGCGAGATTTAGTGTTTTCGTCCTTTGTTGCCAAAGAAGACCATGCCATAAGAGAAATAATGACATGACTTGCACTTGACTTTGTTTTAAGTGAAGAAGGGTCATGCAGGTCACCAGCCTCATTTCTCCTCCAGAGTCATCTGAATCTAGTAACCAGATATTCATCAGGATGACTGGAGATGACCCAGGATGAGGCAGTTGGGGTTAAGTGAGTTGTCCAAGGTCACACAGCTAGTGAGTGTCACGTGTCTGAGGTGAGATTTGAACTCAGGTCCTCCTGACTCCTGCACTGGTGCTCTATCCACAGCACCACCTAATTGCCCCTTAAAAGGGGCAGAATTATAGGCAGGGAAGACTACAAGTGAAATTTCCCATATTTGGCTAGCAAGGTGGCTAGCATCAATGGATTGAAGAGAAGGGGGAGTGTAAGATATAAAAAGATTGTAAAGGCAGGGGAAGTCTGGGTTATGAAGGGCTTTTAATGCCAAACTGAGGATTTTGTGTTTGATCCTAAAGGTGACAGGGAGCCTGTGGAGTTTATTGATTTGTGGGCATGACATGGTCAGACCTACACTTCAGAAAAATCACTTTGGCAGCTGAATAAATGATGGATTGGATTAGAGAGATGTTTGTGAGTTGCAGAACAACCAGTAGGCTATTGCCATAGTCCGGGTGTGGGGAAGAAGGCGTACATCATTGTGGTGGAAGTACCAGAGGATTAAAGAGGCCAAATGGGAGAGATGTTGCAAAATTGAAATTGATGTTTGGTCTTTGCCCTCTTGATTCACTATCTGAGTCCCTTTCCAGCATTCTTCACATTTGCCTACTGCTAAATCTCAATTAGATGCCTTATGAAAAGAAACACATCTATCCCTCAAGGAAAAAGGTTTAATGAAGAGTGAGAGTAGAACATGAGGGACTGCCCTCCTGAATAAGTTAATGGCTATGAAATATTTTAATTTCACTCCAAGTACTGTCAGACTGCAAGTGTCTCCTGGGAATCTTTTCTTTTTTAACTTTCCATGGAAACTTGCAAATCTAGCACAATACTGAAAGTTTGCAATGGCAAAGCCTGGTGATAACTTCTGATATTTAACATTAGAACTAAAGAAACAGCACTGATTTGAGACATCTTCTTATGAACTCATAGACATCTTCTATAAGTGCACATCAAGGCTCATTGTGTTTCAGAGATTTTTGAACAGAGCTAATAGTCTAGCTTCATCAGTGGATGAAAGTAGACTGACTAATGTGTCGATTACACATACCAGGTTTCATCTCATAAAATACCAATTGCTCTGTTGAATGAGACTCCACTCCATTATCTCCTTTTTATTTTTCTGTTAAAAGTAGTAGGGTTTATATGCTAAATCTCTTAACTCTTGTTCCATTTACACTTTTTATTTAAGTGAAAGGAGTTTGTAAGAAACTCCTCTACCTCTAAATAGTGCTTAAGGCATAAACCATGCACTAAACAGTTAAGCATTTCACTTTCTTCCTTCCAAGTTTGAAATTGCTTCACAAGACACTGGAATGCATAACCAGAGTAATATCCTCTGCTAGAAATATTTCATCTGCCTTGGATAGTTTAAATGCAGTTCTGCCTGGAAAAAGGTATTTGGGCTAAATGACCTTTTAGACTTGGAAGGCTGTAATTGTACAGCAATAGCAAAGTAATCCAAAGAAAAGCTAGCATGTAAGTGATTTCAGTGCGATAACAAAGGAAAGGTCTTTAAAATCTTGCTGTCATTAGCAATGGACAGGTAAATTTTTGAAGAGTATTTCTGTGTTGTGTACTTAGATATGCATGGCTTAATTTTTGCGACAAGTATATGATACTGGAAGGTAGTCACTTCTCCTTCACCTCATTATAAGGGAAGCAGGTGGCACCCTGTGGTAGTTCCCCTGACTCTGTTATGTGGGCTGAAAAGCAGGAATTGACAAAGTGGAACCTAAAAAGAATGTGTAGTATCCTTGTAAGATTCTTCTTCCCTGCCCCAGCTCCCAATACACTTCAATCTGGCACAAGTATTATTTGACTGATTCCAGTGGGCTATGGGAAGTCCTTTGTTTGTCACCAGTGCCAGAACTAAAGGACAGTTTTAATGGGGCAATCTCTGCTCCATATGCAGTCCAGCTTGTTAGCCTCAAATTGTAAGGATGGTTCTCTGAATTGCAGAAAGTCAATGTGGATATATGTCCTTCCACCCACTGGACTGACTCAGGAATTCATGGACTTCTTGGCAAGCTTATGTCTGGGATAGGGATGTCTCCTGTTTGTATCTTGTGATACAGAGCCTTATATAAACATGCAAGGTAGTGAGCATCATCCCACACACACACTTCTTGGGCACCTAAAAAATTAAGTATTATTTACTAGTATTGGCTATACAGGGCAACAGGGGAAGCAATGATAGATATTCTGGGAGGGAAAGGGTTGTCTACAGAGAGAGAAAACACCAGAAGGAAAGGACACCTTTGGAATGGATCTGTCTGTATTCAGCAAAAGTGAAATGTAAAGTATGTAGTGAGCATCACTACTGCAAATTTCCCATTGAGGCTTTTATATCAGTTTCTCAACTATAGTAGTGGTATGATTATTTATTGCTGTATTATTTTCTTGATGGGCCTAAAACTTCCTATTCCTTATCTGATTCATGTTGGTACCATTTTTTCACTTCCTTCCCTTCCCCGGGACCCTTTAAATTAGAGACAAAATTGCAGTTGTTCCTAAGGGATCAGAGGTGGGCATGGAATGGAGTAGGTGGGCATCTAGTTCGTATGTTGAGAAGATAGCAATGAAACTACAGAAAAGTAGGAAGGACAGAGATTGGTGAAAATTATCACCCATTATGGCTTCTGCCTAGTGATTTCTGGCTAGCCATTGTATCAGAGAGGGAGGGGCTTTTCTCCTGGGTTGAACAAAAGGCAGGATTCTTAGAAGGTAAGGAGGTAACCTGTGCCTCCTTGAAGCAGACAGATGGGTAGACTGAAGAGGGGTCAGGGAGTTGGTCCTCTGCTCCAATTCCTCTCCTTGGCCATAGCACCTTCAGCATTGACAGCATGATATTGTGGATAGAAATCTGACCTTGTAACCAAGAAGAGCTGAGTTCAAGTTTCTCCTCAGATACACTGGCTCTATAATCCTGAGTAAGTTATCTGATCTCTCAGTCTTCTAGGGCAGAGGTGCTGAACTTGAGGGAAAGATATTAAAATGTAATTGGGAAATGTTTAATAAAGTAAATAAAAATAGACTATAACAGAAAATAATTTTTGATTTTCTAAGGGATGGATATGTTTCTGTTTAATTTTGGCTTTACTATTCTAGGAAATTCTCTAAGAATTGCAAAGAAGATGGCATAATGCATTGGTGAAGGGAATTTCTTAATATGAAAATTTAGAAGTTAATAAAATCAAATGTTTTATCCATATCCCATTTCAGTGGTGATATGACTTCTGATTATTGGAAAATAGTGAAAACGTTTTGAGATTCCAGTATATGTATGCATTCTGGTAAAACCATATAGTCTATCTTTAGAGGGAGGGCCCTAACCTTAAGCAACGACCCAGCAAAGCTAGAAAAGTTGTCCAGTATCCAGTGACTATGTCTTTCAGTTCACATCTGCCTGTGAGTGGGGTGTGACTGAAAGGAGAATCAAACTCTGAAACAGAGAGCCTGTGAACCTGGATGGATCAAGTAAGTTCTAAGGTAGGTTTAAGTATAAAGAGCAGTCTGTGGGTCCAGTAGCATTGATAGGAGAAACAATCCCATCATTAGGAGTTGAGTCAGCAAGGGAAACTTGAGTTAGTAGAACTGATTTCAGTGATAGCTGACTGAATGGAGAGAATTAGAAATGATAAGAATGAGAGCAGCTTCCAAATCAGGGCCATATCAAGGTCAAGACTGAGTAGGAAGGCAGAAGGGAAAGTGTTGAAATGACTTTGCTGAATGTTCTGTATGTGTAGTGCTGAGGAACAGGATTAACCAAAAGAAACTGAACCAATGTAAAACTGTTGCCCCTTGCGTCTACTACAATATTCTTCAAGTTCCACTGGTTGTTTCTCAGTAGTGCTTCAAAATCAAGTCAAATCAACAAGCATTCATTAAGCATTTACTTGGTACCAGGTTAAACTCTGGGGATACAAAGAAAGGGGGGAAAAAGTCCTCGTTCTTAAGGAGCTTCCAGTCTCACGGGAGAGAGAACATGCAAACTGTGTTCATCCTTCGTTGCCTAAGAAGACCATGCCATCAGAGAAATAATGACATGACTTGAACTTGACTTTGTTTTGAGTGAGGGAGGGCTGTGCAGGTCACCAGCCTCATTTCTCCTCCAGAGCCATCTGAATCCAGTGACCAGATATTCATCAGGATGACTGAAGATGACCCAGGATGCGGCAATTGGGGTTAAGTGACTTGCCCAAGGTCACACAGCTAGTGAGTGTCAGGTGTCTGCAAACTGTGCAAAGAAGATATAGAAAAGAGATGATTTTAGAGGGAAATCACAGAATCAGGGGAAAGACTTCTTGAAGAATATGGGATTTTACAGGGAATGGGGCTAGGGCGTTGAAGAAGTTAGGGAAGTCAGGAGACAAGAGACTGGGTTAATGAGGGAGAAAATTCCAGGAATAGGAAAGAGCCACTGAAAATACTTGACAGGAAGTTAAGCAAAAAGCATTTATTAAGTGCTTACTAAATATGCTAAGGTTTGTGCTATATATTAAGTTATTACTATTTGTTCCAAACACAGAATCAATAGATGGAATACTAGAAGCAGCTAAGAGGCCGGTGTTGCTGAATTCGTAGGTTATGTGGTAAAGAGTGGCACAGTGGATAGAAAACTGGGTCTGGAGTCAGGAAAACTTGAGTTCAAATCTGACCTAGGAGACTTACTAGTTGTATAACTCTAGGCAAGTCATTGAATTCTATTTGCCTCAGTTACTCCATCTATACAATGAGCTGGAGAAGGAAGTGGCATTCGCAAAGAAAATCCAAAATGGCGTCATGAAGAATCTGACAGGACAGGACGACAGCAATGAGAGTATGTGTAAAGAAGTGACATAAGACTAGAAGGAGACTATTAGTGACAAGGGACTTGAAAAGACAAAAAGATGATTGTATGTTTGATTCTGGAGGCAATAATGGAAGCCACTAGAGTTTACTCGATGGGGGTGACAAGATATTAACAAGCATCTATTAAGTGCTCATGGAGTAAACCTGATTCAGAGGGTCATTTATTCATTTAGGTTTATGGTTGGAATGAAATAAGACTTTCAAAGGTCATTTAGCCATTAACAAAATTACTTGGCTATAGTCTAAAAAAAAATACCACAAAGATATTACAGCACTTGGGTAGATGTGACCTGTCTCACCTTCTCTAGAAATGTCTATGATCAGCAGACCTGGAGCAGGGTCCCACATTGTCTTGGGAACTACCAAGTCTGCGTGACTGGGATACGTAGTCCCTGTTCTTGCTAAGGGCTTTTCCTTAAATTATGAGGAAACACTTCTTTAAAGCCAGATCAGGAAGCTGCTTCAAGGGAGGCATAGCTTTGGTGTTAGCCTCTTTGGCCAACTGAGTACCAAGCATAACCTCTTGCCTTTCAGAGAAAAACTAATTTAACTCATGTTTTGGGGCAGGGGAAAACCTTGGTAGATAGCGGCCCTATAAGATGATCATACCATGTGCCATGCTAACTACTGAGGATATCAAGACATAAAGTGGTCCCTGCCTTCAAGGAGCTTGTTACATTCAATCATATATAAAATATATAAAGGAACAGGAAGGCAAATAAAAGGAGGATGGATAGTATCTGGAAAGGTTAGGGATGGCTTCTCATGGAAGGCTATACTTGATCTTAGTCATATAGGATATTAAGGATTCTAAGAGAGGTAAGCCAGTTGGGCAAAAACATAGCTGGGGTGGGGAACCTGCAGCCCGGAGGTCATGCATGGCCCTCTAGGTCCTCAATGTGTCCCTTTGACTGAATAACAGTGATGTTTGAATTCAGTCAAAGGGATGCACTTGGAGACCTCAAGACCGCAGTCTCCCTACCCCTGGCATAGAGTATATAAAAAGGAGTAATGCATAATAAGTTGGGAAAGGTAGATGGAGGCATTTTGTGAAGATCTTTGAGCATCAGAGTTTATATGAATCCTAAAAGTAACAGGGAGCCACTAGAGTTTATTGAACTAGAGAGTGACATGGCCAGACAGCCCTGTGCATTTTAGGAAAATGATTTTATTTAGCTTTGTGGAGACTTGTGGCTGTATGAATGTAGAGAAGGGTGTATATAATAGCTGACATTCACCTGATATTTACTAAGTGCTTTACAATTTTTTCATTGGATCTTCACAACTCAGGAAGGTAGATTCCATTTTCTCATTTTACAGATGAAATTGAAACAAACAGAGGTAAGTGACTTCCCCATGATCACACAAATAGTAAGGATATGAGGTCAGATTTGGGCTCAGATCTTCCTAACTCCACACCTGACCGACTATCCACTGTGCCACCCAGTTATAAACACATAGAAGTGACAAGATCTGACAGTCAGATATATGGAGTCAAGAGTGAGGAATCAAGGATTATGTTACTAAGCTTAAAAACCCCAATAATTTCCATGCTCTCAGTAGGAACAGGGAGGAAATGAGTTTTGAGTGAAAGATAGTGAATTTTGTTGCCCATGGAACATTTAGTTCAAAACAACTAAAGCTAGTTACTGGGAACTAAGGAGAGACACAAGGGCAAAAGACCTAGTTCCTGGAGTCATCTACATAGACATCATAAGTAAACCTTTAGGAGACGATGAGCCCCTCACATGAGCAAGTGTAAAATAGAGGTGAGAAGGGAGCTTAGCACAGAGCCTTGGGATAGACTGACAGTTAGCAGAATGAATGATCTGTCAGAGGAAACAGAGACCTAAAAGTTAGGCAAGGAAGAGGAGAGCCAACAGAAAACACGGTCATGAAAGCCCAGAGTGGAAATCATATCCAGGAGAAAATGGTCAACTCTTATAAAAGCTGCAGAAAAGTCAAGAAAGATGAGGACTGTGCAAAAACATAATTGGTAAGGCCTGGAGAGACCAGCTATTGATGAAGAAATTGTGAGTGAAAAGAGAAAAAAATGAGTGAGAAGAGTAAGTAGAGAAAGTGAGAGTAGATAATCTTTTTCTAGGAGTTTGGTTGAGGGGGAAAAATAGAAATATATGTTTACATATTAAGGGGGAATAGTAGGGTCTAGCTGAGAAGCTGAGATTTTTTTTTTTTAAGGATGAGGAAGATTTGGACATGCTTAAAAGCACATAAAAAAGTCTACTATAAAGGAAAAGGAGTAGTCATAGGTGACTATGAATGAAAGAAGAATGTGCATCTTTCCCATAGAGTAGAAGATTTCAATAGGAGATTCCAGAGAAACTAGGCGAATGAAGGTAGGGGAAACCTAGTAGAGGGTCCCAATTGTCAGGGTCTTAAGTGTTATAATGTGATGTCCAAAGACTAAGATACAGATTGAGGATACTAGGCAACTCATGGTGCCACTGCTTCCATGTTATTCATATAATTTCCAAATTAGCAGTTTTCCTTCTACCAATTATTGTGCGCATTTACAAAGAGAGGCATATATCATGTACCTGCTATACTATATGCCCCTCCAATTATGACATGGAAAAATAATTAAAGGTCATACGTTAGGGAGAAAGAAGAAGTCATTATTTGAAAATTGCCTAATGGTACAAATAGCTCATTGAATGATACTATGATAATATTTAGTTAATATTAGTTGAATGTTTATATCATCTACCCTTTAATATCACACTGTGCTGCAAAATAATATTCCAAAAAGCCTACTGAATAGTTGGGAGCTGCAGGGAGTCTGCCATTTGAGACAACCACTCTTTTCTTGGAGGAAGTAGGGAGGAGAAGGAAGTAATGAACTATGTTATATGATCTTCTTAGCATTTTAACTAATTCATAGCTATAATTGGAGAATCTTGTTTGTCAGAAAAAGAGATACTTTTCCATTCAGACAATAAGCCAAATTGGCGATGTAAGTACAGTCCATTGTAATCACTGATGCAGTTAGTAAGGGCACTTATGCTTTGAAGCTTAGCATATAGCATCTAGCACAATGGTAAGGGAATCTGTTCTCCCCTCCTTATGAGCACTCAGCTCTCCTTGATGTCAATGGGAATTACATCTGCATGTCGAGAAGAAAATAGACTTGGTAAAGTTAATCATAAGACTGATTTTTGTTTCATTTTAATGTCTTGTTTATTGGCCATGGAAATCTGATGTGAAGCTAACTGTGATTCCTACTTGATTCTGCAGTGTAAGGAACAGAAGGTAATAGCTGTATGTAGAGAGGTGGTAGCTGGAAATGGATATACTGAGGGCTTGTACAAGGAATTTGGTATTTTATTTACACTTGGAATTTCAGCTAGATTGCCTAGTAATACAAGTTAGGCTATGGTCACTGTAGGTTGAATAATTTTTTCAAAAATTTTCTTTTACCTTGGGATCAAATGGCAAAATTGTTGTCCATAAGACAGATGAAAGAAATAAAGCAACAAAAAATATTATTTAACTGTGTGATTCATAAAATGTATACTTAGCTTTAAGCAGCAAGGGATATGTTGGCTTCATAATACTTAAGTACATGAACATTTAACTGAAGATCAATTTATTCTTTAGAGAAGAATAAAAAACATCTCTTTTATGAAAAAGGAGTTTAGTTTTAATATAGAAGTAATACTGGGTGCATAAAGAGACAAGTTAGTATAATGAAAAAGCATTAGACTTTGAATAAAGCAAGATCCGAGTTCAAATCCTGCCCTCTGGCACTTGCTGTATGATCATTGTAAATAGCTCCTCTGACTCATTAGTCTGAGACAGTCTGATGATTTTTGAATGTGACAATCTGTGGTACTGGAAAGATTTAGTGAAAAGAATATCCATTCACAGAGAGGGTCAAAGGTCTAAACCCTAAAAGACAAAAGGCCAAAATTATGTCAGTTGGGCATGAAGCTAGAAATGATGGCTGTAGTGGACCGCTGTTGAGGGGACAGCTGAGAGGCCACATCTTGGAAGCAGATACGAGAAGTCAAACCCAGCATTCTGACCAGTTTGTCTGAGATATGTTGCTCGTTGCGGTGTTAGTCAAGCATAGCACGGATTAACTCTGTCGAGCTGTAGAAGTATCGATTCAAAGCAAATGCTATGTTCGTAAAGGAACCTTTATGGACATTTACTGAGACAAAAAGAGAACGCTGAAATTCTGTAGAATTGGGAACTACCTCTAAGCATGTAGTTTTGGGGCTTGCTTTGTTTTTCATGCATGTATCTTCTTGGTAGATTTCTATTACTGTCTGCCAAGTCTACCCTCCCCCACCTGCAACCGCTATAGATACTGAACACATTGTAGGGAGATTGAGAGCCCATAAGCAGTGGACTCTCTGCAAACCAAACCAAGGAATGGTGTATTTTATTGCCTCTGTAACTTTAATCTCAAACATATTTTCATTTCCTTTTCTAATGAAGAGACATTTTTCACTTATTTTGCTATCTGCATTATTTGTCATGGAGGCAGATAGGACTTCATCCTGTCACACTGGCTTGTGAGACAAGTTCTTCATTAAATCGGAGCACCAAATAAAATGGTTCTTCATTTTAACCATCACCTGAATGGTATTATCACCCAGTGAGGAAATTCCATTTAAACTCAATTGGTCAGAACAGGTATAGTACCAGGGACTGCTAAAATTGGGGTGAAGTTCCAGGATTTGAGGGGGTACTTCCATGGGACTTGGTGATTTTACAATACAAGAATGTGCCAGCACTCTGTCATCATGTATAACCTTTGAGAATTCATACCTTGTATTTGATACTACCCAAGCTGGCAAAATAGCAAATCATGTCCTGTTGGGGTGGAATACTGTCAATGGGTTTATGTCATCCAGACTAAAACTTGAAGATTCTGCCACTTCATGAGAAAATTTATGTTGTAGGGTGTCATAAGGTAGATTAGGGACCTCTACATATATATCAATATACATCTCTACATATACACATATGTATGCAAGCACACATAATATAAAGGAAGAAAACACTTGTTTTTTATGAAGTATTAACTGAGAAGGAACAATAATTCCAATATGATGAGCTGGAGCTAATGAAGGAGGGCTTAGGATACTTTTAAGATGCTTTTGAAATGCAACTTCCACTTTAAGAGGAAAATTCACCAAAATAATTTTAGGAACTGACAAAATCTTTCAATTTGAGCTATACATTAATTTAAATCAGGAGTTTTTATAATGCAGTACAGATTGAAAGAGCATTGAATGAAAAATTATATCAATCCAAGGAATATAGGTGCCTTGAGGAAAATTTAAAGCTCTCTGTTAAAAAGACCATATATTTTAAATAAGCAAGTATAAATATAATATACAGTATGCATAAATATTTATGGGATGGAAAATTGTATTTTTATTTTAAGAAAAAAGGAGGGGAGAATTTTTGGACCATTGCATTTTTATCTTTGTATACTTGACTCTTAGCACATAGTATGAACCTAATAAATATTGAAGTGGATTACAGAATAACAGAATCTCGGACTCAGAAGGGTCTTCTGTGGCCATCTAGTGATCTATGGTGAGGCCATTACCCTGTTCTACTGTCTGCTCTGAATTTGATATCACGAAAGTGTATGGAGGGCATTGCTAGCATAAATATAATCCCAGTGGATTTCAGAATATGTGATGGCCAAAGTCGTTTGATTAAATGTGATGATTATATATATTTAATTGGTAAGAATAAAGGAAGATTTCATTGGAAAAGAGGAAGATGAAATGGGGAGACCAACAGCCAGCCTTTAAAGTGATTCTGATTGTAGCTGCAATTATAGTAAATTACTCAAAATGTATGCTGTGAGTGGATATTGCACAACACCACAATTATCATGTTATAAAGGTATATACATAGCTTTAAAGCTATAATGGATCTCAAAGATTACATAGTCCAACCTCTTTATTTTACAAATTGGAAAGCTAAGGCCCAAAGAGTGAGACTTAACCAACTTCACAAGGCAGTATGTCATAAAATTGAGCTTGTACCTGTTGCTCTTTGCATTCTGTAATATTGCATTACTTCATAAAGGTGCCCATTATTTTAAATCCTCTATTATGTTTTCATCTACTACACTATCTAGTTTTTATGTAATATATTTGTTTTAGAAAGTGTGCAGATTACAGAGTATATGTTATAGGGTAATTGTGTTTCTAATAAGAAATAAAGTTTAAAATAAGATGCAAAGCAGCTAAACAACAGATTTCTTAGGGAAAGTAAGCTGGACGTTTTCTGTTGTTGTTACCGTCCTTAAAGCAAATCATAAAACAATGAAAATAATAGCCCTAGAGTCATTATAAAAAATAAAAAAGTACTCCCCCTTTTCACATCAGTTTAATTTGTAGTCCTATAGTGTAAGCTTTTGGCCTACAAGTTGGAATCAAGGCAGACAAGGCATCCCTTTCATCCCTCTCTGCCAAACCTTCTTACTAATAATAATTATTCCTGGCTCCCAGCCTTGAGAGTTCAACAAATGCTGAAATGTTCTCTGGTCTTCAGCTGCATTTTTAGCCTTGGCTCTACAAGTACAAGGAAAGGGCTATGTGACTACTGGATGTTTTTTAGATCAGGACCAGGGAGGGATCAAGCTTACACATTATCTATAAATTTATGATTACTAATTACATAAATGCATTATCCATAGTTTCTCATAATTAATATAATACAGTTAGATAGGTATATTTAACTATATATAATTACATAGATATATACCACCCTGCTTTAGACACTCTGGCCAAAACCCTATGTACTGGTTATATTATTTGTTTATGTTATTTTCTATCTGTACATTAGAAAACTTATTAATGAGGCCTTACATTTGACTAAGGTTCCTTAAAACTTTGGAAGTCTGTGAGTTTATTGTGTGTTCTTTGGAAAGCAAAGATGTCTGTGCATTAACTTCCCACTCAGCTATGCCTTAAAGTCATCATTATTAATAATATAATATAATAGGATTGAAAATGGAAAAGTACCTTGGAGATATTTAATATGTTTTGTCATTCTTTAGATTGAGGCCCAGAGACATCAGAGGGTTTGAGCCACAGTCACAGGAATAGCAAATCTAGGATTTGGACCTAAACCCTTCATATGTAACAAAAAGTTAATCAGTTTCTTACCCAAAAGAAAGTCAAATTATATTTATCACATTGAGGTATTTTATTTAACTGATGGACAGATTCAATAAGATCCTTGAGTGCTAGAACTATGTCATATATCTTTATGTATAATATTGCTCTAAACATAGTAATCATTTAATAGCTTAATCAAATAACTTAAAGTATCATGGCTATTAGAAGGATTCAGAAGACCAGGGCTTTGCTCCCACCAGCTAGCAATGTGTTCTTAGGAATGCCAGTTTAGTCTCTGGGCCTCAGTTTTTTTGTTTTTCATCTGCAAACTGAGACCTGTGGACTGACTGGTCTCTTAAGATCCATTTCCAGCCATACAATTCAATGAATCTGTACTGTGACTATTGATGAACAGTCATCTAAGTTACCCAGGGCACAAACATGAAAATGGAATTGTCAGAGTTTGGCTGATCCTTGACCAAATTTTTATATTATTTTTTCTCCTGAACCAAGGAGCGAGGTAGAAGCCTACCACCTTTTTGGTGCCCTACTTGATGGATCAGCCTTCACAGAGTTTTCTTGATTTGACCTAGATCCCCAGGTCTTTTGATATGATCAGCACCACCTATCCATTTGGTTCGGTTTGCATTGATTTTACATGTGAATCTCTCAAAGGTTCATCCCTAATTTCTTACACCAAAGTAATAACAAGTAGAGCCTAAGGTTAGTGTTCTGTGACTTCCTCAAGAAGGGATCCTTGTGACCTAACAAAAAAATCGCTCCGGCAAGACGATGACATTATGTGTTTTTCATTCCCTCCCCTCTGACCGCAAATCATGTGAGCTGCAGAGTTTAAAAATGTAACTTTATAAACATAAATTCACATGAAAGAGAGAAGAGAATTCATTTTCACAAAGAAATAACACAACACAGTCGGGAATTCAGAACATTTATTGCAAGAGCTGAATAACTGTAAATAACGTTGAACTGGCAAAGCAGTAACAAGGATAACTGTTTAGATATTTATTCTGTCAAAGTCATCAAACACCCTTCACAAACTGACATAAGTACTGCAATAAGCAATGCACCCCCAACCCATTTTATACCATTATAATGTGAAAAAAAAGTGAATTGCTATATACAAAATAACTTTTTGGTAGAACAATAACTATTCAGATTAGCAAACTTTATTTTTATCATTGTCTATTACCTTTAAAACTCATGTTTAATTGTGGTGTTAAATTAACTTTCACTTTTTTCAGTAAGGACTTTTTTTTTTGCATGCTATTTATTGTTTAAATCATCTGTCATGCCTTAACAAAAACCTCCTAAGAATGTTCAAATTTGAATTTGTTTGTACGTGCAGCTGAGATCTTATTAACATTAGGAGTCACTCTTTGGGTTTCACTGAAGTGACATGATGCTGGTACCTGCCAGGCATTGACCAACTATGATAACCAACAGTTAAACAGCAATAATTAGAGATTTAACCCTTTATTTTCCCCCAACTAGCCTACCAGGAGAATGCTCTGTTACATCATGAAGGCACGACACATTTAAATATTTTGTGGCTATGGTCTAAAACACGTGTTACTACAACATTAACGCGGATGAGCATAAACACAAAAGCTGCCTTTTCAGCAATACGTAGACTGTCTTAGTTATAGACACACATTTGTTCAAATATAACTACTATTTTTAAAATATGATTTTATTTCTTCCATGTGCTCCAATTGTGATTCATTCAATTGCCTGGATGACAATGACCTTTCTGATCACTTGGAATTGGATCACTTCCTGAAGAATATTACTTTTCCGTTTCTCACTTCCAGATGCTACTTATTAGAGAGTATTTTCATTTTTGCTGCTTTGAAAAAGAAAATGTTAAAAAAAAGTATAGGTTCAGAGTTTTCCAGCCCTTGCATAAGTCTTTTTGTTGTTCAAACGTTGCTGATGGGTTTTTTTGCCAGCTCATGAGTCTCACGTGCTGTCATGCAAGAAGCAAGGTTTCAGAACCTTTGTATAAGAAAAACACACGTATTTTGATTTCCTCAAAAACAGTGCATGTCAGACAGACTATTAACACAGAAACACCATCACTAAAAGAAATAATAAAAAAAGTGAAAAAATAAAACTAAAAAAAGGAATCAACAATAAAGACAGAATTATGCTATAGTATATTTTAGGTGAACAGTATAGGTACACAAAAGTCATTAGTAGTAACTTGCTTCTATTTACAAATACTTGAACACTGATTGACTGACAAGTGTCCACTAACATTGTTAATAGCACAATAGGTTTAAGTTTATCATTTAAGTTGAAGTATGATGTCAAGTATAGTGGTCCCAGCACAAATCAATGACAAGAGCACAATTTTCTAACTGGATATGCTTGTCAATCATTGCAATTCTTTGACCTTTCTCACTCTCCAAGTGTATCTTCTGTTGTTCATAGCAGCAGTCCAGGGTCAAAAAACAGAACTCGAGTAGGGATATTTGCACTATTTAGAGAGATATCTGTGGAGTTTACTCAATTCTTGTAAACAAAACCACAGGAGTAGAAGTATTTTCTCCCTTGAGCTGCATGACATCATACTTTTCATAGTGCTATGCAAAGATGTGCATATCCCTGTTATAAGAAGCATAGTTCTAGAGATCTACCCAATACGTAAAGCTCTGACACACACAGTATTAGCAAGTCTACGTAGGCTAAAGTCATTCAGTCCCAAGTAGCCGTTTCTTATAATTGGTGCTCCTTGGGACTCTCGACAGCTCCTGATGCCTGTTTATAAGACTTCAGATTAGCCAATGGTATGTCACTCATGTGGCTGCCACTGTTGAAATGGCCTTCATTGGGACCATACTGCTTCCGGTCATTGAACTGGTTCCTGTTGCTATCTTCTTTCCAGGTCCTGGTCAGTGTGTGCCCATTCACCAGTTTGTCCTTCTTCACCCATTCCTTTTGAGGGGCAAAGGTGGAGAGAGGAGATTTGGGCTGTTGATAGGGACCCAGGCCAGGAGGCATCCAGCAGTTATCAGAGTGACCCAACACCAGACATTCTTGGGTGCACATCTCTGTAGCCTCAGCTAATCCTCGGGGACCAAGAGGTCCATCTGTAGAAGACAAGACAAAAAAGAATAAAGAAAAAAAGCACAGGTTAGGATTTCTTATGTAACTTTTATTTTCATAAAAGGCCATTATACTGCCAATTTTGTTTGCTGAGAAGTTGAGCATATTAATCTAATTGGTTCAAGAAAATGGCTTTTGTTCAATCCACCTTCCTTCATTAGAAAGCTTCAAGCAAAAATTGAAGGATCATTTGAATAAGGATGGCTTAGAATGGATTCTTTTTTAGTATGTGATACTATGAATGGTCACTGAGATTCCTTCTAAACTTGAATTGTCTTTTGTCCCGTTTCTACAAAATGGGAGTGAATTAAAACGTAGTAAAGTGAGTTTCTCAGGTAGAGGAGTTTACATCTTCTTTTTTTGGCTTAAAACCATATTTTAACTCAAAAACACATATATACACACATTTATATGATATATATTTGCACACACATATATATTTATATAGACACATGCATTCTGTTTCTCTTCAAATTCTCCCATAATATATAGAACAGCAGTAATGGTTTCTCAGATTCCAGAGGTAGAAGAAAGTAGCTATATGAAATCTTCAGAAATAGTACAGTATTGCATTTAAGATTTAAATACTACAGAGAATAAAATCTACAACTTCAAGGAATAACATGCAAAAGAATTACTTGATGCCTAAGACAATTAAAAAGAGACCACACCAATGACTATGCATATAAAATAGAAAACTTGACTGTTTACCACATTGGCATTAAGGTATTGTTTCTTTCATGAAGTCACAGAAGAAATGTATTTAGAGATGTTGAAAATCCAACATGTATTAGAGGACTGTTTTGTTTTTTTTTTAACTGTAATACAGTAGTGAGAGCACAGCCAGCCAGCTGCAGGCACTCTGAAATCAAATTCAGCATAGAAATCATCTATATCCTCTGCCAACATTTGCCTCCTTCCCTATCCTAACATATTTTTGAGGTTTCCAAAAGTATAATACTGAAGCTAAGATGCTAATTTAATCTTATATGGTATAATATTCAGGACAGTATTAATTAACCACCTCTTTATCTTCATTGGGCTATGTGAAACATAAATTTGAATTACAATTTCAGTGCTAAGGTGTGAACTTAAAACTTTTTTAAAAGTAAAAAAAATCAAATTCAGTTTAAATAACAGTCAAATAGTTATGGAAACAAGCTTTTTTTCCCCCTTGATTAAGCAGTCAAGTGATAAGTGATAGCTTGGAAATTACGATTGATTTTTCAAATGAGGTTAAGTGGATAGGCATGAATGCTACAGGCATGTAGCACTTTAAAATGCAGACATTAATCAGTAGGAAAAAAAAGAAAACATTTCTGTTAGTTTGGATCATGTCAGCAATAAATGTAATTTAGTAATTAGAATATACTAAATTCCAAAGTTATTTTTAGCTAGCACTATCATATTTCTAAGTACCCAATAATTATGGGTGGTGGTTGTGAGATTTAAAAAAAAATTATAGCCATTAGCCTTCATAATATTC
Source organism: Bettongia penicillata ogilbyi (assembly GCA_023548195.1). Classification (NCBI taxonomy): domain Eukaryota; kingdom Metazoa; phylum Chordata; class Mammalia; order Diprotodontia; family Potoroidae; genus Bettongia; species Bettongia penicillata. The sequence goes on from JAJHZJ010000037.1 coordinate 869,606, forward strand.
TGAGGTGGTTAGTTCTACAGGTTAATTATAGCTTTCATTTTTGAACATTCCTATTTGAATTAGGGAATCCCTTTCACAAATCAGATACAGGCATATTTGGGAAGAGGGAAGGATGGTTTGTAACAACATTATTATCTTTCCATAGAATAGGAACTACAAATGTTCTGGAAAACAATTTAAGCTAATTTTAACATATATAATTTTTTTTGCCCCAAATTATAAAGAAACTATTCACACAAACAATCTTTTTCATATCAGATTGTCCCTTTTCACTACCATTGTCACCATTGTGACCCAGGCCTTCTTCAGTCAGCAGCCTGATTTGTCCTAGAGCTGCCTAGCCAGTTTTCTAGTCTGTTACTTCACTCGAATCCATCCTGTAACCCACTGCCAGACTAATCTTATATTTGTTTGGCTTTCTTTCAGTGTGCTAACCTAACTTTTTTAAAAATTAAAAAAGAAAAAAACATATCTTCATTAGTTTGCCATCCTCTGATCAAAAAACTTTCAAAAATTTCTTTCAAAGCACTTCATCATTTCTAATGGCCCCTTTCATGGTCCCCTCTCAGTTGTCTACATTGAATAACTACAGCAACCTTATATCCCATGATTTCCTAATCTGCTTGTCTCATGTCTCCTCACTATTTTCAAAATGTGCCAATTTCCACCCAGCCTCCAAGTCTTACTGCATGTCAGTTTCTTCAGTAGGAGATTCTCTCTCCTTTCCCTGCTGATCCAAATCTAACCCACACTTGAAGAATCACTGGAATCCCTCCTTTCTTTCTGAAACTTTCCCTTAAGTAATTTAAACATTGATTATCCCAGGTCTTCTGAACTGCTTCAGCACATGCAGGTCAGATAACATGATTGAGTACTTATAATACTATCACCTAGTTTGTGATTGCTTCCTATGTGTTAGTCCTTTCTCCAACTAGGCCTTTTAATAAATACTTGAGTGACTTTAAATATCAATGGAGAGGGAAATTAGTTTGCCATCAATCCAAGATATAAAACAGACTTTGTGTTCATTAATGTCAGTAGTTCATCTATTCTGATAATTCCAAAAATAAAAATTGATTTTTTTCCCAGAGAAATCGACAATTAAAATAAAATTAGGTTTTTTTCCTATCCATAGAAAGAGAGTAAAAGAAAATTTGATACTGTACAGTAGCCTGATTTGAAAAACAATGCTGAATAAATCAAGAAAGGAAGGTCTTTGGGGGATATAAAATGTATGTGTACCACACAGGAGGGAGATATGTGTAAATTCACAGATAAGACAGATGTGGAGAAATAGAGTTCATTGCAACAATAGATGGTTAACAGATGCTCTTCAGTTGCAAAGTGGTATAGTTTATATCAATGAATGAAGGTTTGTCTAGTTAAAGACAAAGTTCATGTTCCACTAGAATATGAATGTATATGTATAAATATATGTGTGTATACTTATATACATATATGTATATATTTACATATATACACACATATGAAGGGTCTCTGTGTGTTTGTATATATTTTCTTGGGGGAGAAAAATAACTGGGCCATGGATCATTCCTTTAAATGATGTCAACTCATTCATGACAGATTCATTTCACATAATTAGGTCCTTTAAATGAAATCGCCAAGGTGTTAATTCAGTCTATAGTTGGATTTTTATCAAAGTTTTGTTGATTCTTAGGTAAGTCTTTTAGATAAAAACTTTAGTAGCTGGGCAGTCCTCTGTGAGGTGGCACTTTCTAGATGATATTTGATCATTTAACTCCTGGGACATGAAACAGAAGAAAAAGTAGATGACCTTTACATATGAGTCATTCAATTCCATACCTATCTGTCATATCCAGTTGGTTCGAGGCTTTTAGAAAGAATAATTGGTTTGAAATACATTACTAATGAATAATGTTAAGAGATTTTGGAAGTTTCCTTCTGCATGTCCAATGTCATTTTTTTAATGAGAAAAAACTTTATAAACTTTAATGATATGAAAGAAGACTGAGTTGAGGGCAGTAGCTACATGTATATCTGACATCTTTCATCTCTGTGATATAGAACGATAATGGGAATATAAGTATTTCATACTCTTTAAAGCATTCAGATGTTTTTCAGTGATATCCAAAAGGGTAATTGTCACCAAATGTCAATAAAATAAAATAAAATGATATAAATATTTAACATGTAAATTGGACCTGAGAAAGTATAATGTTTGTCTAGCGGTTATTACTTAGACCCATGGCCCCTAGTAAGATTTTTTTTTAATGATAGTTTAAAATTTTAACTCATCTCCATAGCTTATAGCAATGCTTTTGCACAAGTGTTTCCTGAATACCTGTTAATTTCATAATTACAGTCATTTCCATCCTTTCTCTTAGAGGAAATTAAAATCCCTGTATTACATTTTTTTCACACTGAATTCCTTTATTGATTTTTTTTTTCCCTTCCAGTATTTGTTTCTAGTGCAATCTGTAATGCATGAGTTCAGTTATCAGCCTTGGTTGCTTGAATATATAAAGACACAAGTGCTGATAAAACTGTACAAGCCATCTGTCACTGAATTTAAATGTTTTGAAAGCAAACACAAAAGTACATAACAAAACACTCCTTTCAATGGCCTTGGTAAATATTTATATCAGCTCCTACTATCCCTTCCTCCCCATATTCTCTACTTGAGCACCACCCCATTCCCAGAGAGGAAGAAGAGAGAAAGGGGAGGGTGGGGGTGTGGGCATGTGTGTGCGTGCGTGTGTGTGCGTGTGTGTGTGTGTGTGTAGGAAGAGAGAAAGGGGTGTGTGTGTCTGTGTGTGTCTGTGGTTTGGGTGTGAACAGCTGCCAGGCAGCTGTATGAACTAATGCCTTGAAAGGAAGCCGGTTTAAGAGGGAAATTACCTATGCCAATAGAATCCTGACTATACCTAAATGGTAGGAAATGTGAGTGGTCTTTTATCTTATTTTATTACACCCAGAAGCTAAACTGTTGTTTCACTGATGAACTCACTGCTGTAATTAGCAAGTAGCTTCTGGCATGTTGACCAGCTGCTTTTCAACCTGCTTCTTCAAAATTCTCTAGCTCCGAAGTGGGAACTAGAGTCGTTTTTTTTATCATCCTGCCTTACACGTCCTAGTTAATTTTCATTTAGACGTATTTCTGCGGTCTTGTAGGAGCTGATATTCTAGAGGACAGTTTGCTGGTAGGTAAAATAGTGCTGAACACGCTGTGAATTATTAAACCAGGTATAAACATTTTACCCAATTTTTTATAAAAAAAAAAACCTCTCTAATCACACTAGCTTTTCCTTTTTTGTTTTTTATTCTCTGTTCAACTTTCACTTCTTTTCTCTATGCAACACGTAGTCCTGAGACCAGCTGTGAAATGACCTTTTTTTTTTTATAGGAACAAGTGTTGTTCACTCTAATGTAACCTCATTTGTTCGTACATTCTAATTTTACTGTTTTCCCCAAAGACTGCACGCTAAGGTGAGAAAGTCTCATGCATAGAACTGTGTATTGCTGAGTATCCTAAAAAAAAAAAAAAAAAAAAAAAAAAAGATGATTTGACAATTTCTCTTTTGTTCAAATGGGCACAGAAAATCCCAGTTAAATTTAGGCTTGGGAGTGACAGCTTTTTTTCATTTCTGTTTTTTTCTCAATCATCTTCCACTTTTATATAGACTTTTCCTAATGACTTATTATTCTGTTCATCGTTATTTGGCTGTTGGCAATACTATTTAATTGTCATGCCCACATTCTCTCATAGGTAACATTCCTATAAAGATCCTTTTGGGCAAAGCCAGAGTAGTGCATTTGTGGAGCCAAGAAATGGCTGAAAATCACAGCCCCCTTTGCCTTACAGCTCACCAGAAACTTTTAGTTTTCACTATAACACAAGGACGCTGTCAAAGTTTTACAAAGTTTGTAAAGTACAAAATTTATAAAATAAATATCTAGGTGTACCACAGGGAGAATACTTAATGACTTTAAAATATGTGCATTTATAAATAGAAATATTTATGTGTCCTTCCTCCATATTGTGCCCATGGTGGATGCGTACCTTGTATATACACAGTTCCAGCTCTGCTTTAAGACCTCTCTATCCCTTTGACTATATTTTTAATATTTGTAAACAGACAAATGTAATATTTTATTCAAAATCATACTTATTTAAGGCATCACCAATTACTCTGGCCAACAGCACTGACTGCCTATTGACCAAACTTCTGACCTCTCGGAATTTAGCGGTGCTTGTTCTGTGACAGCACAGGGCAAGTATCTGGATCTTGTATCAAGAGGTCATCCAGCCTGGTAGGATCCATTAGAGCTTATACTTCACTGCCATAGTTTTTAAGAACCCATGATAAGATGGGAAAGCAGGTCTTCAGCAAAGAGCACCATACTTAGTTTATTTTCTCTAGTCTCTTAGTATACCATGGTAGTTATGTGAGTATTTATGTTTCTTAAAATGCTGATGGATTACCTTTAGCAGAGAGATACAGCTGAATTCATGTAAATCCAACGGGAATCAGAAAACAGTGCTATAATGATATTCATTTGACAGGTCCTCTTAATTCCCACTTTTTTCTCCCATGCTATTGGGCTGTTACTCATCATTATCTTCACTTACATTTATCGAACAGCCTCAGTCACAAAGGGCAGCAGAAATGACCACTGCCTTGAAACACCTGGAGCTTTAAAAATTATTGAAATTGCCTACCACAAACTCAATCCAAACACTACAGTTTGCATAGTAATCTTAGCAGAGTCTTCAGAGATGTATACTTGCCCCATTCTTGTACATTTTATCCTCTGATGGTTTAAAAATGGATATTTACACACACACACACACACACACACACACATACACACATCACAGAGTTGCTATGAGGGATGCACACTGACATCACCATATCAATGTGGGCTAGTATGATTATTCTCTGCTATATGCTATATTCTCACTACTCCACTTAATTGTGCCTCCTATGTTCTGTTATGCTGTTTTTCTAAAGCATTCTTCTCTGGAAACAATAATGATGATACTAGCTGTGTGACCTTGGGAAAGTCACTTAATCCCAATAGCCTCCTTCTGGGTCATCTCCAGTGATCCTGGTGAATATCTGGTCACTGAATTCAGATGGCTCTGGAGGAGAAGTGAGGCTGGTGACCTGCACAGCCCTCCCTCACTCAAAAAAAAGTCAAGTGCAAGTCATGTCATTATATCTCTGATGGCATGGTCTTCTTCAGCAACGAAGGATGAACACACAATGATGTACTGAACTACTTTGGAATACAGAGGACCTGATTATAAATCTTAGCTCTCCTGTTTACTTCTCAAATGTACCTCTTAGAGCTTTGGTTTCCTTATGCATAAAATAAGGAAATCGGATTAGATGACCTTGAAGATTCCTCTCTGCTATTCTAAGTGTGTTAGGATGAGAAAGGGCAGGGGAGAGTAACAGGGAGAAGAGAAATTAAAGTTGTGATTTTTATTATTTTATGAATTGTCAGAGAAGAAATTCCTTTAGCCATGCAGATAGGTAGCTACCCTGTAATTTACAGTCTTATAGAATTGCCTGAGGCATTGTAAGGTTGAGTGACTTGCCCAAAATGACACAGATGTCAGATGCACTATTTATACCTAAGTCTTAATGACTACAAGTCTACTTTTCTATTCAGACACCAGAGGTGTCAAACATGAAGCTCACAACATTCTCAAGTATAGTCCAAATCAAAATGTAAGTGGGAAATATTTAACAAAATAAAATGCAACAAAACATATAATGTTACATTTTAAATTTAAATATGTGGTCCACAAGGATCCTTGTGTACAGATTAGTGCTCTCCCTTTCTATTTGCATTTTACAGCACTACACTAAACCATACTGCCTCTTCTGTTCTACTCATAAGTAAACTGAGGTATAGACAAGATAGAGAAAACATCACTTTTAATTTCCTACTTACTGCAGTTCCCAATAGATCACCTTACCAATTTGTTCGCACGTAGCTTTTTGTAAGTCAATTTATATTTATAACTATTTACATTTCTGATTCTAAGGTAAGCTTAAATCTTTAATCAAAGTTCTACCTTAAAACTCAGATTTAAGCACTCCATTGGGAATGCATCCACAATTACCTTGAGAAACAAAGACACAGCAGGATTTGACAAAAACCTCGGGTTAATGAATAAACAAGGATTAAATATTTTACATATTCCTCATACAGATTTTATTCTGTGGTCACAGATGAAGAGTCAACATTTGCAGATGGAGAGAGTCCAAATACAACAACACATGGTCATCCCAAGCAGATTCTGTGCCTGAGAGGATTCTGTTGTTTGGACAGACTTCACAATTCACAAGGAAGAGAATGCACGTCCTGTATAATCTGAAACCACTTTTCTGTCTGGAATGACTCTTACCCCATCTTGTTCTCATCTCCTTAGCTTTAAAATTCTGACCAAAGTCCTTGTTAGGAAAAACGTTATTTACATTACCTTAGGCTTTATTCTCTTGCAATTTACCTTATAAACATCTTTTTTTTTTTAAAGTAAACTATTCTTCCATGCTTAGCTCCCACAATTGCACTATAATTCTTGGAATTTGCAATAATTTTTCAGAAATGCTCAATGAATTTAACTTTTCTTTCTGTAAAATGAGCTCCAAAGGACAGATATACAAGTTCCATATAATCAGCTCCTCTATCAGAGATGCACAATTCATTTCTTTGGATAGTGTTAATATCTAGTATTATGTGAGCCTGGGGCAGCACAAACCACACTAGGGAAAAGTAGCACACAACTCACCTTCAAATCAAAGTATTAAGGAAAGGGAAGAAGAAACAGGCCATCTTTTATCTTCACATTTTCATCTTTCTAACTAGGCACTAAGCTCTTGTCATTTCTTTCATCCAGACAATAATCTGGGCCATCTCCTGGATACTTCTTTAAAGACACCATCTCACCCTAAGTGAGTTTCTGAATTGCATCCTGGGTCCTCTCCAGTCATCCTGATGAACATCTGGTCCCTGGATTCGGATGGTTCCAGAGGAGAAGTGAGGCTGGTGACCTGCACAGCCCTCCGTCATTCAAAACAAAGTCATGTGCAAGTCATGTCATCATTTCTCTGATGGCATGGTCTTCTTTGGCAACAAAGAATGAACACAACAAGTGTTTGCATAACTTTCTAACTTTGGCACTCTAGGACAAAGTCCCAATTTCCCCATCTTAGTTACAATTTTGATAGAAATTTCTCAACATGAATTGAAAAATAACATTTGGGGAAATCTCTAATAAATTTATCTCTTGAGGAGCCTCCATTGATTTTTCTGTCATGTGAATAGCTGAAGCCAAAATTCCAAAATAGGTTAAGTTTATTTTTAATATTCTGCTCTCCTCCCACTGTTTCTATACTCTTCTTCCATTCCTTGCTCCCACATCTCCGATGTTACCTATTTTGCCCTGCCTAGCTCTTTGCAAGGAAAGTGATCTTATTCCCTAATTTTTATTAGTCTTAGAAAATTAATGTCTTAACAGTTCTAGGAGTACTAATTCTTAAAAGTGAATCCTAGAAAGGAATGGCTTATTAGTAAGAAACATACTGCTGACTGTGGAATTCACAGAATGAGAGTAAGTGATAAATGTACAGTGGGGGCCCTTCTCAACTCAGAAATCATATACATAACAATAGAGCACCTATTCCTGGTTTGGATAAAGAACTATAACCATTTGTTTTATTTTTCATTGCTATAAAGCCAATTTATTGCCAATTTATTGACTTTTTTACATTCAAACTCTATAACTGTTTGCCAACATTTCTACTATATCTCTATTACAAATATATGTAGCAAAGCAAAAGACTCTATAGATATTTTCAGTGTCCAACTATCTAAGATTTGTATGCTCAGAAATGACTTTAGAAATTATCTATTTCAGTCTCTTCAACATATAGTTTAAGAAATAAGTCTAGACTAACAAGGTCTAATAATATTCCAGGCTCATAGTGTCACAGAACTTCAGAGTTAAAGGTAAATCTCTTAAACCTATTGGTTAGAAAAGGGGTTGGATTTTGTAAGATATGGTTCTAAATACTTTGATTCCATAAGATCTCTTGTTATACCTATGGGCCCTTCTTCCAAATTTTTAGTTGCTCAAATAGTAAGTCATTATAAACGGACAAGACCAAAGAAAGGTCTCCAGATTGCAAGGTACAATTTTGTGATAAAGCCCTAAGAATATACAAATTATGTAAGACTGCAATGCAGATAAGTGCATTTTTAAACCTTGCCTTTTCTAGTCCAAGAAATTTAAGGGCAAATTGAGTCAATGAGAAAAAGAAGCCTTTAGGACCTTGAAATTAGGATGTACTAAAAGTAGACATCATTTATATATCTATTAGAGTATATGGCTACCGTATATAATGTGAAATAGGATAAAAATGGTATAAAATAGAGAGATTGGTAAACATTGTGTTGTAACAAAGCTAGGAGACAAAATAGAAAATCAATAAAAAATTGGCTGACTAGATAGGGAAATTTTCTTAAGAACAGTGAGAAATAAAGTATGATTAAGAAATGGTCTCCTAAGAGAAATGGTGGAAGTGTCATTTAAAAGCAATCTTATACTGACAGGTAAATTGGAAGGATTTACTAGGTATAATTTATATTTATCTCTATGAGAATACCTTGTGAACCTAAAGAAATTATTGGCTTCATTAATATAGTTATTTTCGCAATGAATTTTTCTTCTTCAGGATAGTAAGTATAAGATATAAATTATTACAGCATCTCTATAAATTGGCTGTGTTTTCATGCTATATTTCCAGGCAGCTCATTGTCTGTCATGTAATATTCCTTTCTAATGAAAGAGGGAAATTACTTCCTTCCAAAAATTAACTCTTGCTTTGATAGCTTAGCCTTCAGGAAGCATATTTAATTGTATTAATGTCTGAATGATAGAAGAAATTCAATATAATTCATTTTATTTTTTCCAGATACATAAAATGGGAAATGATTTTATTCTAACTTGGGGAAGTTAAAAATAAACCTCCACTGGTAAACACGACACATTGGAATAAAAATAATATTGCAGGGAAATTAATCTTGATAGCTTTATTAACATTACCATTAAAGTTCCCCAAGTTAAGGCTTAGAGGGAAGCATGTTGAGAGAATCAGCATTGTGCTCGAAATAAAAGAAAACTCTTTAGAAAAACAAGTTGAATATATTTTCATATAGCAAGAAGCCAGACACAGAATTCTGTGTCTGGGGTCAGTCACTGGTAAAATTACTAAGAGATGATCCTTGTTTATTTACCCTTACCCTCTTTCACTCCCTCGCTTTTGTGTAGTTTCCCCTCTCTCCTCATTGGAGAAGGTCCCTTTTGACTTCATTCCTGCAGGTCATCAGTTTATCACATCATAGCACTTAGAAATGGAAGGTTACCATGAGATTATCTAGTCTAACCCTATTAAGTTTCAGCTAGGAAAACTGAGGCCCAAGCCCTGTGCTAAATGTTTTAGAAATAGTATCTCACAGAATCCTCACACAATCCTTGGAGGTAGGTGTTATTTTTATCACTATTTTACAAAAAAAAAAATGAAAATAAGGCAAACAGAGGTTAAATGACTTCCCCAAGGTCACAAAGATAGTAAGCATCTGAGGCCAGACTCATGTCTTCCTGATGTTAGGAAATAAAATTCAAACTCAATTATTCTGTTCTTTCTACATTATTGCTTAGTGCCCTCAAATAGAATTTAAGTGCTCAGAGAGAAAGGATTTGAACTCAGGCCCTCTGACTCCAGACTGGCACTATTGTACCAGGCTAACTTTGTGATTCTAGATAAATTCTTTAATTTCCTAGTGCCCCAGGCAAATTGTTGATCTCCTTTAATAGACAGAGATTCCTCAATGGGAGTTCTTATATAGATGCACATAAAGAAAACGTAGAAGTACTTCCATTATAAAGGAAGGTAAAACAGTTGTTGGCAAAGCTTTGAAAACAGAGAGAGATCTGTGTGTAGGCTATGAGGCTAAGAGAGATTACAGGACAACAGGAGAGAGGGTGAAAAGATGGAGCATGCCATAATGCATTGCTTTGAGGTAAGTCTCACATCGCTATCACACTTTGGTGGCCTTATTGGTACTAAACAGAACCTCAGAGTCCTTTGTGGTTCATTCATTAATAATCCCAGCAGGTGTGCTCTACAGATGGGAAATATTTCCTGCCTACCCTCACTAGCTTACATTTAAGTCCATTATTAGGAAAACAGATCAGAATAAATGTCACAAACATATGTTGTTGAATGCAATTTTGAGATGATGTAAAGGAATTTTGCACTAAAATGTAAATGGGAATAAAAATGAGTATTTCCTTGTCATAATAAAGGAAAGGGGGATAACACCAAACTTTAAATCAATTCAATGTACTTTTTATGATAATATTAAATAGTGAGATATAAATATCTATATATATATATGTATCTCTCTCTCTTTATATATATATATATATATATATATATATACATACATACACATACATATACACATATATCCATATCTATTGATGCAGCTCAGGAAGTTCCCTAAAATTTGAAGTCTCAGGCAAGACTTGACCTAGACCTTCTTGCTCCTGAGGCCACTTCTTTATCCAGTACTCTCACTGCTTCTCATATATCAAATACCATAATCTATAGGGATCAATGAATACATAACCTACATGTGCTGTTATCAAAGAACTTACTCAGGTTAATGGCCATGTAAGAGAAACATAATTGAATGAACATAAATCACAGTCCTGTTTCTGCTTTCTTTTACAAAAATAAAATGAATCCATGTGACTTTTCCAGTTCCACATCCCCAACTGCCTGATGGCCATCTTGAATTGAATGTCCTATAGCTATCTCAAACTCAACATATCTGGAAATGATTCCTTAAGTTTCTACACAAAGTCTCCCCTCTTTCCATATTTCTTATTATGATTGAGAGCACCACCATCCTCCCAGGAACTTATATTCCAGATCTTGCTGTCATCGCCAGCCTATCTCTTACACTTACCCTACATTATCTGATATGTTTTCCAGTCTAGTTATTTTTAGCTTCACAACATCTCTAGTGTCTATCCATCTCTCTTTTTCCGCTTACATGATCATCATTTTTGTACAGTCTCTCCTCGTTCTCCACCTAGACTACAAGGGCTTTCTAATTAGATCCCTGCTTCAAATCTCTTCCTGCTCTAATATGTTTTTTGCTTAGCTGCCAACATGATTTTCCTAAACTTCAGGACCATGTTACCCCCAATAAACTCCAGTGCATGTCCAAGATCAAATATAAAATACTCTGTTTGGCATTTCAGGCTCTTTACAATGTGGTTCCTTCCTATCTTTCAACTTTTCTTATACTTTACTCCATTCCATGCTCTTTCTAATCCGGAAGTTTCCTTTCTTTGTCTGACAAAGGGCACTCCATCTGCCATCACTATGCATTTGGAGTATCCTCTCTCTTCACCTATACTTCCTGGTTTCCTTCAAAATTTAGCTCAGATCACCCTTTCTTCAGGAGGCTTTTCATAACCATCCCTGCTGCTAGTCTCCTCTCTTTAAAGTTACCTTCCATTTACATGATATATCTGTTATACTTATATTTATTTACAGGTTCTCTTCCCCACCAGAATACAAACTTGAGAGCTGGGACCGTTTGCCTTTCTTTATATCCCCACTGCTTAGCAAAGTGCCTAAACATAGTAAGTGCTCAATAAAATATTTGTTGAGTAACTGCCCACATTCAAAATATGGTCAGACCCTGTTAGAGGATCTGGCTTCTGCTATTTGTCTCATTCTACCATATTAATAAAGTCACCAGACAGCTGGCTCTTGCCAAGTATTATTGATACTATTTGGAGTGTCAAGTTGTTTTTCTCTAATAGAAGTGGCCCATACAATGACCCTTTTCTTTTTAATCTAGATGAGTCAAAGGTTTCTAGCTCTCTGAACCCCTGGAAAGATTTACAAAACTAGACTGTCATCTGGAAAAAATCATTATGGCTTCAGTTCAGAATCTATCACTAAATATATCTCTAATCATGCTGCACCACCCCCAAAGTGTGTCTCCTGGGGAGTGGGGAATCCCACTCAATAGCAATGACATAGAAATGAATTTCTCAAATATGCTTTTACTTAATGGTTCACTTGGGGGCGGAGAGGGAGGATATAAAAAGTAACATTGAGAAAGACCAACTATGCCACATGCAATATGTTGAATACCTAGGATTTTAAAAGTACCTTCTGAGTTTGTAGTTTTCGCTCCTCTACTACCATGTAACAGGAATTAGGTAAACTATACCTTCACTTGGAGAGCCTACTCCTGGCCTCAATCTGTTGTTCAGTAATTTCAGTCATGTCCAACTCTTCATGACCCCATTTGGGGTTTTCTTGGCAAAGATACTGAAATGTTACACAATTTCTTTCTCCAGCTCATTTTATAGATGAGGAAATGGAAGCAAACAGGGTTAAGTAACTTGCCCAGGGTCACACAGTTACTATGTATCTGAGGTCAAATTTGAACTCAGGTTTTCACTTCAGGCTTAGCGTTCTAGCCACTATACTACCTACTTCACTAGTCTCAATAGGAGGATAGAAATACAGACTGTACTTGTATTTTCTTTTGGCATAAGGAACTTCCATTTAGGTTGACTTCCTTATCAATGCAAGTCTCCAATGTTTCATTACTTAAAGAACTGTATGAGCACTGAGAGATTAGGTGAATTACCTAGGCTCACATACTGTGTGTCAGAGGCAGATCAAGGCTTAATGAATTGAGAGCTGGTCTAGATATGAAGAACTTGATTCACTTCCCACCTATTGGCCTCATTCCCAAAACAAAAGTCTAGGTGCTAGAAAGTAAAATGACTAGACCTGAGCAGAACTTGAATTCATATAACACGTGTATTCACAATACTCAATCAAACTTTCTTCCCCTCACAAATCTGTTTTCATGGAAATAAAACCACTGGCATCTGTTGATTGCATTAAGCTGTTATTAACTGGAAAGGCTACAAACACCTGGAGAAGTGTTCAATACAGATACCTGGGGTGGATATTTGTTAATGACAGATTGTGCTTTTGCCTACATAAGAATGCATGCCAATCACTCTTGGTAGTCTTATGTGATTAATAATATTTAATCTGTATGAATTCTAGAACCTTTCAGATTATCTCTTCCTTCAGATATGAAAAGTGGTCAGGGAAGATAAAGAATTTGGAATTTAAAAGTGTGAAATTGCTTGAAATTTATTGACCATTTTCTTAAAGAATATTTAGTGAATAATTTAGCAGTATTAAGAAGACATATATGTATACAAATATACAGATAAACATAGAGAAATTGAATAAAAGAATACAACTTGTAAATCTACCCTAAATTCCCCAAACCTTCATAGATGGAAATGTTACCTACTTGTACAAATGGATAACAATGTATTTGTTATTGCAAAATTTCTTGCCTTCTGAAAAAATTTATTTTTATTTCACTTAAAAAAACTTTACAGAAGAAACTCCCAGAATATGAACTATAATGCTATGAATTTCTTTTTTAAAAAAATAAAACTACCATTTAACAGAAATATTAAAAATAAGTTGTAAAGGCAAAGAATGAGAGAATTTCACAAGGCTTAACTTATTCAGTGTTTTCAATGATGATAGCTGCACAGATGTTAATTATAATTCAAAAGATGCTCTGTCAAAACACCTAAAACTCCTGGTCTTCTATGCCCTCTGGCCCAATGTTTAGGTTAGATGATTGGTTTAAGTAGGAGGATGATGAAATAGATCATTGACGCTTGTTTCAAAATGTGAAACCTTCCCTCATTGACAGTCTTTCCAGTAATACTTGGCTTTATTCCAAAAATGTAGCTCTAGGAGAGGCACTATTATAAAATTGTAGTTATGAGGGAATTAGCAATTGCATTGAAGAAGCTTATTGCCCTTGCACTGAGTGAATTAATTTATTAAGGAGCACCTTTGGAGCAGTGAGTAACTTGGCACAGTGGCAGATACGTACTCCGGGATGAATTGAAAGAAATTAACTAAGATGTTGGGAATAAGAACAATAACAAATTCATCTCCATTGTGGAATTTTTAAAAATAGTTGCATGTTATTAATGTCAAGGAATTTTTCAAAATGCAACTCCTCTAGATTCTCTCCCTTGGAATTTGAATATTCCCCTTCTAAAGTCGGGATTTCACAAAGTGAATCCTGGGCTTGTTTTCAGCAAAGCTGAAAACAGACAAATTACCTCATTTTTTTCTTAGGAAATAAAATGTCTTGGCAGCTCTTATTGTTGAAATGTATGCCTTTTGTGTTAGAATTATTATTTGTTTTCAAGAAAGGGGGAGGGAGACAAAGATGCAACAGGGGTTATTGCTAATTTGCTGAGCTATGAAAAGTCTGTAGTTCTCTGGTTAAATTTAGGGAGAAAAAGGGAGAATTGAATCTCATGATCTCCAGGAGGAAGAGACTTTAGAGAAAATCTAATTTAATCCTCCCTTTTATGGATGAGAAAATTTAGGTCCAGGAGAGTAAAGGGGTTGATTATATTTCACTCAGGTGAATCAACAGAACTGCAATTTGAATCTAGATAGCTGTTTCTAGATCCCCTGCATGTCTTATTCCACTTATTAAATAACATAAAAGGTCACCGGATTATAAATTTAGAGCAGGAAGGGACCTCATATGCCATCTAATGCAACTTTCTAATTTTATAAGTGAGGAAACCGAGGCCCAAGAATTATGATTTACTCAAGATCCAAATAGATAGAAAATATGAGAGATGGAGTATGAACCCAAGTCCTCGGACTCTAGAGGCAGTGATGTTAAAATATTGCAAACTGCAAAGTGCTATTAAAAAAAAACAACTACCTCTTGTTATCATTCTAATCTTATTTCCCCTTACCTTTTCCAATGGAATTCAGACCCAAGCAGTCCCTGGATAAGCCACTTTTCTTTTTATTCTTTTGTATCTGTCATATGGATTATTTTAGAGATGAATAAAATAGCTGCTTTCTACAGTTGAATAAAAATATTGGTATAAACTCATCCTAGGTAAGTTATTCCCCACCCCAGTATAACTCCAGCAACAGATAGAGTAACAGGAATGATGTGTACCTCCTCCTGTTCCACATGATTTTTTTTCTCTTCTGTCTTATTTATTATAATTTGTCATCACTCTAATATCCTCCAAAATTTTGAAGACCCAGAAATACATTTCTAATGAGGAGGAAAACACAAGTTGTTTCAAAAGACACAAGAAACACAGAGGCTATTGGGACTTTCCAAAGATTCCCAGAAGAAGAATGCAAGGACAGAGAATAGAGGCTAAATCTGGTGAGAAATGTGATGGGAATGGTAAAGGCTGGTGTTCTAAGAATAGGAAGCATGTGTGTGTGTGTGTGTGTGTGTGTGTGTGTGTGTGTGTGTGTAAGTAGCTATTTTAGAGAAAGAGGGATGATTAAATCAGTTTTTCTTGTGGAAAAAAAACCTATATAGAAAGATACGGGATAGGAGGTAGTAGAAGTAGGTTGATTTAGAACTGGTAGACCAGGAATATCCTAAAAATACTAATTAATGGGTTGATGGAGGAGGTAGTAGTAGGGGATCTCTATTGAGATCTATTGCACTGAGAACTTTGTAAGAGTAAGGACAACTTTATGGCTTTGTTGAGTACAGCTTTTCTGGAATTTAGTACAACCATTGGCACATAGTAATATGTGTTAATTAATAAATGTTTGCTGATTTGACTGTTGACTTGAATCTATGGTTGGACAAAGACATAGATGTTTTGCTTAGCAAATTTACAGATTACCTAAAATTAGAAGGGGCTTTTAATAAGATAAATGATAAGAGTCATTCAAAGGATATCTCCAGGTTAAAAAAATAGGTCCAGTATAACAAGACAGAATTTAATAGGAATAAATACGAGATTTTACAGGGGAGTTCAAAAAATACAATTTAGAAGTACTATATAGAAGCAATATGGTTACAGTAATCTGAAAAGTGTCTAAGGGATGCTATGTGTACTATGGCAGTGAACATCTGATGTATTCTTAGGTTGAATTACTGGTCAGTTTTCTGTTGTATCACATATTTTGAGTTCTGTCTTCAGTTTTAGACACCATCTTTTAGAAAGGGTATCATAATCTGGAAAACTTCCAGAAGAAGGTCTTTGTGATGGTGTGAAAAGAGATTATATCACATAAAGACTGGGTGAAGAAAATGTGTTTGCCTGAAACTTAGAAAAATTTGGGAGCAATGATCATCATGATAGCTATCACCAAGTAAGTGAAGGGCCATCATGGAGAGGAGGAATTACATTTATATTATTTGATCTTAGAAGGCAGAATTGTAGAGATGGAGCTGTCCACATAAGGGACAACTTCCTAACCATTATTAATACTATCCCAAACAATAATGGGATGCCTTAGAGATAATAAATTCTCTTTTGTAAGTAAACACTGTACCAGCACTTATTGAGTATGGTAGAGAAGGAAGTGTAGATTGGATTTAGCAGTCCTTTGAGGTTCCTTCCCACTCTGAGATTCTATCATTACCTGGCTCCCAATTATCCTTTTTCACCGTTCCTTTCCTGCTGTCATTTCTCCTTCAAGCTCAGATAAAAACAGGTTAGGCCTGTGGGAAAATATCTAAGTTGCTGCCAAAGAGAACTGATGTTCACAAGAATCAATGAGATATAATTAAAAATAAGATAAAATAGAGATCAAGTCAAATTAAATTCTATATGTATTTATACATTGACATGGAAAAGAGAAATTTCTTAATGGTTAACTATAGATAAGTTCTCTCTAGTTCGCTAGAATGAATACACTATAGTAGACTGAATACAGATTGCATATTAGTCATATATAAAAAAAACTTACAAAAAATAGTTAAATTAACTAGGAAGAATAGTTCCTCACAGAGGAACTAAATATTCTATTTAATGTATTTCCTATACAGCAGCTTTTGAGAAATAACAATAATTTTCCTGTAAATTTGAACTGACCTGTTTACATGAGTTGCTTATACTGGAATAATGATGTAAAGGATCACCATTATAGGGTTTCTACTATTGATTGGTATATTTAAATTTCACTGAGGAGGGGGTAATTCCCAAATTACCTAGTACGTTATATTCTCAGATAGCATATGACTTGTGTCCATTTGAAAATATTCTAATTGATTCTGTGACACTCCTGTAATGTTAAGGTAATTTGAAGATCTTTCTTACCCATTAACAGGTTTTTGTGCCCAGCTATGGTACATCCTGAATCACATGGAGCCCTTTGGGGGAGGTACTTGCTTAAAGAGAAGCTTACTTAGGGGAGGCTTGTTTGTAGGAAGGCTTTCACATTTTTTTGGTACGAAGGAACTTAGGCACTGAGTCATGAGGGTTGTGATGGCTCTGGGCTCTGAGAAGTGTATATCTGCTCTGAGTTGGTATTTTGCTTTAGGGGTTCGCTCATGACAAGAATCTTTTGGTTTCCTGGTTGAGACTGAGTAGCTGTATGTTCAGAGCCCGCTGACTGCTAAGATGTCTGTGCTCCCTTGATCCAGAAATGTATATAAAGTGTACAGCAATACTGCTTCACTCAGACAGTTGGAGCCCTGTCTGTTAGTCTTTGTGCTAATTTCTCTGCTTGTATTTTCTCCAAGTTCAGGGTGCTGACCTTTCCCCTGAACTAGTGAATGCAATTAAAAGTAGAATTGTTAACCCATTTTTGAGCAATCTTTCTTTTAAAACCAGATCAAAGAATCTGTGCTAGCAGGTCATGCTGGGTGTGCTAAGGTGCTTGCTGTTACAACTCCATATTTCTCTTCTAGGATTTTGGAATTCAAAGTCTTGATTTGGACTGTGAACTCTAGGCTCTTTTCCCCCCTATGTTTAATATCTTTCGGTTCCAAAGACTGCGCTATTATTACTTAAGATATTTTACAGAAAATCCATTTCAGGATACATTATTATCTTGACATAAATCCACCATACTCAGTTCAGATTTTGAGTCTATCCTGCCTCCCCCGGCCAATCTACCACTCTCTCTCACTTTTTCTCATCTATGCTAAAAGTTCAGGCACTACACACGGGCCAGTTAAACATTGTGATTCCTTTCCAGGCTGTTGACTCTCATCAGAAAATGGCTTCTAAAAATCAGACCTAAGTCTTAGTTCATACTAGGTCTCCAGCAAGGTGCCTTGTCTCTCTTAAGATGTCCCTTCAAGGTGCACTTTCAGTGCCACCTTTACATGAAGCCTTTCTTGATGCATTCAGTTGTTAGAAACCCTCTCCCCCGCAAAGAAGTTCTGTGTCTTCAATCACTTCTTTGTATTAATCACCACAGAAGTTTTGAGGAGCTGCAAGGCTGGTTTGCCCCTCCTTAAGCAATTTAGTGGCCCCTTTGCTCCACACCTTATTGAAGCCTGATCTACTGAAGATGCCTGATTTACTTGTCCATTACAGCTCAGAGCTCCTCCATTCCAGAGAGCCATTAATTTCGTCCTGTCTCATGGCTAAAATTACAGATGTGTGCCACACCTGGATTATTTGCTTCTAAGCTTTCTGTTTTCTCATCTAGAGATAACTAAGAAGTGAGGAATTTGCCAGTCAGACATATATATTTTCTAGGATTTTGTTATCACAATTCTACAACAACTGAATTGCTTTATGGTCCATGATATTAAGACCTAGAGCACCCTCAATATAACCATGTGAACACACGTTTAGGGAATATTCTCCATGTGCTAACTTGACATTGTCATCCCTATATTACCTAAAACGGTATTAATGCAAATAGGTAACTTGAAGGCTGGGAATGTCTATGTCCAGCTGTCCAGAAAGGCTTGGGTTGGAATCCTGCCTTTCACATTTCAAGCTACATGAGTTTAGGCAATTCTCTACGAGCCTCAGTTTCCTATTCTATAAAATGTAACATTTTCATGACTTTCCTCACTAAGGTATTACGAGACTCAAATGAGAAAATATGCAGTGCTATATAATTGCACTATATTGATTGATAAATTGACTGCTTGGGCTTGTGACAGAATACTGACCACTATAACAGGTTGAGGAAGAAAAGTACTCATGAGATTTAAAGTCTGTAATAAGCAATCTCTATCATATTACGTCTAACGGTGAAATAAAGGAACCATGAAGCCAGAGGTACAGAAGAAATAGTAGTACTGCTGATGAAACTTTATACTACTTTTCTACAAGCAAACTGACAAAATTAGCCCCACAATTTGCAAACTATTTTCTTTTAAACGAATATGTCAGAAAATGAAAAGTCAGATATTCACAAGAATGAATTCTATTTCCTTTCCCACACAAGATTATACAAGTAGACCAGGAACTAAGTATAAGCATATACAAGTATTTAAATTATATAGGTGTTTTCCATTAATTTTCTGCAACACTAACATTACAAGGTTTTTCCCCACCATTTTTATGTCTTATGTCAAGAAGTAATCAATAGGTAGTTAATTTTATCTATAATTGTTCAGACTAGAGCATCCTGTCTCTGATTTTAAGAAATAGAAAAAGAGTCACATAATTATATTTACCATGTTATTTGGTGTATGTGGAGTTTGAGTGAAATGGACAGAATGAGAACAGGAGCAAGAGGCTACTTATAACTAAAATGAGGCAGAATTGGAGGATCATTTTTATCTCTTGTGAGAAATATGAACTGCGGCTTTCTTCTCTATAGTCTTTCTCAGATCTCCAATCTTCCTCCTCCTTTCTTTCCTCTCTTTATCAAATCTATTATATATCCCCCCTAACCAGATAACTATAATAACCTTTTTTCCTCTCCAGCCTCCCTGCTTTCATATTTTCTCTCTTGTTAGTCTCCTTTAAACCCCATACTAACACAATTATATTTCTTATTTACTACTTTGAAAATATTTTCTTAAGGTTTCAACTAAGGCAAACATTAAAAGTAAACCAGCAACACATAATCACCATTATCGTGTGTGTGTATTTGTGTATATATGTGTATATGTATGTATATATATGTATATGTATATACAGTCTGTTGACTATTTTTTGTGATAATTTTCTCTTGACATCAATTCTTGGGTTTTAATAATGTTTTATATAATTATATAAAATATGTGTAGTGCCTACATAAGTTCCATTTTTTGTATGGACACTAATTATTTTGATGGAACCTGAGATATCATTGTGGAAGGGAGTGCTTTTATTCCAAAGCAAATCATCAGTTCCATGTTTTATGTTCTTAGAGAGCTGTCTGTGGTACCAACAAGTTAAGGGTCACACTGTCAGTATGTTTGAAGTGGATTTAAGTCTAAGTCTTTCTCTTTCCAAATTCAGTTCTATCCACTAGTCCAGGCTGCATTCTTAATACATAGTTATTCGTTAAAAACAGTCAAGGGTGGTGGGGACACTGGTAGAGAATAATGATAAAGGAGAATTTTTAGTCTATAGATAAAAAAATTAAATAATTCAGTGACCTAGCACACTTCATTAAATTTTGTGCACCAGTGGTTAAGTGTACAAAGTAAAGGAAAGCTTTACCCAGGTTCTATTTCGTATACACAAGCCAGATAATTCAACCCATAAACACTGTCTCTTTTATACTTGCCCCTTCTCTGAAATTTTAGTTATCCAACCTAAAGTCACTGAAAATATTCTAATACTACTTACATGATTAAATACATGAAAAATTTGTTGTACTTCAACATTGATTAAGTTTACCTTTGCTCTATGAAGGGAAAAAAAAAGATTTGCTAGGAAAATCACCATTATTGGCAATTGGAGGGGATTAATATATTGAAAAGAACAACTTATTTTAAGGGCTTTGAATATTATCCACCTGTGGATAATTATAATACTTGGCAGGTACATAAAATGTTAAAGGTTACAAAGTTCTTTAAATAAATTATCTCATTTTATACTAAGGACAGTCTTGTGAGATGCTACTAAAATTTTATTCCCATTTTTAGAAGAAGTGGCTTAGGCTCAGGAACGTTATGTGAGTTACCCATACTTATGCAGCTGATGCATAAGTAGCTAATGTAAGATTAGAGCCTAAGCTTCTTTTAGCTCTAAATCTAGCAATTTTTTGATGACACTATGAAAATTGGATGCATCTGTTCTTTAGAGTATCTCCAGCAGGAGCTCCATTTTGAAATATAATAATAAATTAATGAATATATAAATTAGCTTAAATTGAATTGTATGCGCTTGAATGAAAATTATTTTTTTTCTAGTTCAGGTTTTTCTTGCTGTTTTATCTCCATTAATTCCAAATAGTATGTAGGTGGGGGACAGGAGATTAGAGAAAAGAAGAAGGTATTTATTATACTTGATATAATTGACATATATCAATTTACGTAATGCTGTGTAAAACTTATCATTGTATCCTCTCCTCTGCAGCAAAATAAGAGGTGAGGCTTTGACTTCATACAAATGTTTGCTTGTGGGGTCACAGAGTTGGAAGGAACCATCATTGTATCATGATTTCACTACAATACACCATGTGATTTTATCCACTCTTTAATAACTTCTAAATAAAGACATCTCTAAATTACCTCATAGACTACTCAAATATTTAAGAATGACATGGTCAAAACTACTTTCTTTACTGCTAATCTAAATCTGCCATCCATACATGGCATAAAGGCTTTCATATATATGTATATATATGTGTATGTATATATGTATACACATACACATATTTGTACTTATAATCTGTGCATATATCTATAGATATATACATACACACATGTATATGTATATATGTGTATATGTATATCATACATGTATATGTATGTGTATATATGCATTATGTATGTGTGCACACACCCCTGTGCACACATACATATAAATACACATTTATATGTCATATGTGTATATATCATACACGCATGACACACATACACATATACGTGTGTGTGTGTAAATGTATAGATGAAAAGAAAATGTCTGGGATTATTTCTTTCTGGTCTTGAGTATGAAGAGCAAGGTTCTAAATATAGATAAAAAACTTGATGGAGATACAGGTATCTCTGTCTCCGCCTTTACCCATGTTTTCCCCTTTGATTCTTTCTTGCTGATCTACTTCCTGTGTAAAGAGTTACCACAAAATATTGACTGTATGGTCTTAATCTGCCATAAAATGATATTCTATGGTTATATGGTGACAGAAGGCACTATAACTCTTTTCCAGACTCTTGGCTCTCATCACAAAATGACTTCTAAGCACTAGAACTAAACCTTCTTTCAAGTTGGGCCTCAGCAGATTACCTTGCCTCTCTCTTCAGTTTTTCCTTCAAGATTCAGCTCAGGGGCACCTCATACATGAAGACTTTCTTGATACACTCAGTTGTTAGACCTGTCTCCCTTCCAAAAAAATTACTTGTATTCATTTTTTCAAATATATTTTGTGTATATGTTGAATTTAAGCTTTGTGAGGGCAAGTGTGCTTAATTTTCTTCTTTATATTCACAGTAGTCTAGCAAATTTTCTGGTACGTAATAGCTTCTCAAATGCTTGTTGAATTGAAATGAAAGAGGATACTTAAACTGCTCCCAACTCACCTTCACATAGAGCAAAGTAGACTTTCTTTGAAAAGCAGGTAATACTTTTCTTTCTAAATGAATTAAGGCAAATGATACAGATTACTGGGTTTTCTGAAAATTGCTATTCATTAAATATTCTTCCAGTAGAATGAGGACAAAGATTACTTCCTTTTTTTCCTTCTCCAACACACACACACACACACACACACACACACACACACACACACGTGTGCACATGTATCCAGCTTCATAGTAATTTCTTGCTGAATAAATTAATATTTCTTACCAAAAAGAAGACTTTTAATGCAATTATGCAAATAAAATTTGCTTGAATTATCTGGATGACTATCTCTAATTTGCACCTAGCTTTAACTGTGAATACTGAGTCAACAATCAGTATTCTCAAAGACACTCAGTCTTTCTTAGCCATCAACTCCAAAAAAAATTCAGTTGCATTAATTTCTGTTCTTATTTTTGTCTCTTAATATAACTGCAATTTTTGTAGTCTTGTATATTTGAACTTCTGCCAACTAAAATATAATTAATTAGCATTTATATCATTGATGAAAATATAAATGAAATATCACTGACCCTTCAAAGACCTCAGTCGGTATCCAACATAGATGCAGGGCACTTTATAATTGGTTGTTGCTTATATTCAGTCCATCGGCCAATTTTTAATCTATTATACACTACTACTGAGTAAGCCATAACAATTTAACTCTTTCAAAAACATTTTGAGGCATTGAACAAATGCTTTATTGAAAACACCAAAACAAAACTATGACTTTCTTTATTAATTTTGTAATTATTCTAACCAATGTGATGAGGTTGAATTGCTATATGCATAGATATGGTTATGTAACAGTTTTATTCTAACCTTTGAAATGCTTTCCTAATGTTTAGTTAAAAAAAATCCATACTCCTTACCTTCGTCCTCCCTGCCCCTCCAGCTTTATCTCACATTATTAATCCACCAACAAGTCTTTATTAAGTGTCAGCTATATACTGGACACTGTACCACATACTAGAGATAAGAATACAAAAATGAAATAGTTTCTACTTTCAAGGTTCTTATATTATATTGAAAGAAACAAGACATACACATACTGTCACATATTATACATGCATAGTCATGCAATGAAAGAAAAGTCTTATGTATAAAGTGGTGTTTGAGCTTTACTTTGGAGGAAAATAGAGAATATAAAAATCAGAGCTGAAAGAAGAAGTATTCCAGGGATAACAGATAACTTATGCAAAAGGACGATAGAATTTTGCATGTGAGAAAGAGCATACAGACTGTTTGGTTGGATTATAGAATGCCTGAAGGAAAGTACCATCTAACAAGTCTAGGGAGGAGAATTGGCCCTGAGTTATCTAGAACTTCAAATCAAATAGAAGATTTTGGCATTTGAACCTTGAGGTGGAATCATGGTATCATAGATATTGAGATGAAAGGGACCTTAGATGCAATTTAGTGAAAGCTCATTCATTTTATAGATGAGAAACTCAAGGTTCAAAAATATTAGCTATTTTACCTGTTTTTTTTAATCTCACTTGCCCACTTACTGCCAACCACTGAAACCTATCTCCCACAGGTCATTTCAAAGCCAACTTTCCTTATAAAGCTGTTCTTGAACCCCTAGCCAGTTATGATCTGTCTCCCCTCCAAACTTTCAAAATTCTTTGTACTTCTCTTATGAATGTATTTGTCATATTCTTTTTGTACCATATTTATTTGTGTATATACCGTATCCCCTACTAGATTATCAGATACCCGAAGGAAGGGTCTTGTCCATGTCATAACTATATTAGTATCTCTTTCAGTGTTTGCTGCATGATCTGATGGAGGTAGAATAAAGTGGACCTTTTCTTGGTGGCTTCTCATCAAATATATTAGATGGGTAGGGCTAGACCTTGAACAATCCTGTTTAAAAGACTACACGGTGCAATCCAAATGTTTAGATTGCTGTAAACACTTTCCACCAGTTTAGCCTCTTTCTTTGACCTTCTTCTTTATTGATTTTGTTGACTGTTTCTTGATTTCTGGGCTGCTGCTACTTTTATTCTCAGTTCCCACATTCCCAATACTTCATGATGAGGCTTACTTTCATATATTATACAAATAAACCCTTAGTGTTTACTATCTCCCTTTGTTGTAGATTCCGGTACTCTATGAGACCTCAGTTGGAGTTACTGAACAATGCTGGCTGCCTCACAACTGTGTCTTGCCCTGGTCTTGAGTGGAACAGAATGAACAAGGCAATTCGAATTCATCATTATCATCATGGAACAAACTTTTAAGTGCTTTTCTAATAACCTTATAAAGTATAGAGTATAAGTGTAATTATTAGCTTCATTTTACAGAAGAGAAACCTGAGTCTCACAGAGGTAAAGCAACTTTCGCAAGTATCATCCATCAAGAATGTGCCTACTAGTACCTACTTTAACAAATGTTTCTTCAATTGAATGAGAAAATGATTAGTTAATTCCATTCTGGATGCAAGCAATCATTATATTCTAGGAAAACACAGAACTTTTTTTTCCCAAAAAAAAAATTTTCTCACATTTGGGCCTGATGACATCCATCTGAATGTGCAGTGTGTTCATTTGATATAAATTCACCAAATAGCATTAACACCAAACTGCAGTGCTAATGGGGAGATTCTGAGCCATATTCTATTTCTTCTTTAGGGCAGTGGAATAGTTTCTGTTCTTTCCAGTTGGACCATGTTAACTAAGAATGAGATATTTTTGCCTGGATTGGAGAGAATCTCTGAGTGTGACATACATGACCAGCAGCACAAGCAAGCACGTTTAGCCTTTCAATAATAATTGATTCAGAAGAGAGGTAATTGCCTTATAACTACAACTATGCCCTAACTTTGTACCACAGAAGCCATGATTGAATTTAGATTTAAAATTCATCAAAGTCAGTTTTGTCAAAACGACCCTCAATGTGGAATAACCATTTAAAAATGAAAGCATCCCCAATTCAACTCAAAAAAACATTTGTTAATGACCTGTACTGTTTGAAGTAACATACAGGGCTCTTAAAGATGGAAGTGGGAAATTAACACTGAAGTAGAAGTCCCAAAACAGAACTCATGCTCTCCTCCTTCCCACACTAAACCCATCTCGTCTTCCAACTTTAATATTATTGTCAATAGCACCACTATCTGCCCACTAACCCAAGCTATATAGTCTCTTTTCTTCATTCACATAGGCCACCACCTGGTGCAAGCACCCACCTCAAGACTAGGCTATTGAAATAGCCTAGTTTGTTTTAATATCTCCCTACTTCAGCCCATCCTCCATTCACTGGTCAAAGGTTTTCCTAAAGTTCAGGTCTGACCATGTTAGCCCCTCCTCAACAAAGTCTAGAGGTTGTCTATTCCCTCCAGGGTCAATATAAAAGACTCTCCTTTGCTTTTAGAGCCTTTTACGACCTGCCACTTTCCCACATTTCAAGTCTTCTTACATTTTATTTGTTTTCACTTCCTCTGTCATCTGGCAACATACCTTCTTACTGTTCCTTTAACACAACATTCTTCCCAACTCCAATGCATTTTCCCTGGTTATCCTCCATACCTAGAATGAATTCCTTCCTCACCTCTGCCTTCAGGCTTCCCCGTCCTTCTTCATGACTTGGCTCAAATCTCACCCATGCAAGAGGACTTTTCATCATTTCTCCTTCCCAAAACAGTGCTTCCCTCTTGGAAAACTGTCCATGTAGAAGCATATCTGCAATGTCACTGCTTCCTAAAGTGCTTCTTCTGTCTTCTCTCTAAACCCAGCATATCCCAAGTGTGTCATCTGATATACTGTCATGTCCTAAAGATTCCTGGGAATTGCCATCTGTCACTGAAGCTTTTCCATAAACACTGCATCTAAACTTTCTTTTATTTGTTGCCTCACCTAATTAGAGAATCAGCTTCTTGAGAGCAAGGATGGTCTAGCTTCTTCTACTCATGTCCTTAGTGCTTTGCGTATAGTAAGTACTTAGTGAAAGTCGTTTTTTCTCCAATTCATTCATCTCCTATGTAAAATATGGTTAATAATACTTCCATCACTTTATGAAGAAAACATTTTACAATCCTGAAAATACTAAAGGAGTAGTGAGTCATTAATGAGTGAGTAGTGAGCCATATGAGCCCTATGAAAATATTAATGATAAAAGAAGAAATAGGATGAGAAACGATAGTAAGTCATAAAGATTATGAATCAATGTCTTCGTTAAGGGATGGCTCATATCTGTAGTCGTCCCTGCTGCTAAGTGGATAAGGCTAGTGAAGCAGCTGAGTTCAGGAATTCTGAGCTTTATCAAGGCTATTACAAATCAGAAGTCCATTCTAAGTCGGTAAAGTAGATCTGTTTAGGATCTGAAAGTCATGAGAGTGCCTAAGCAAAGATTAATCAACCCTGTTCAGAAAAACGGAGGAAATTAATGAATCCAAATTCTGATCACTATTGGGATCAGTTCTGTAAATGGCACTGTAATTTTAGCCTGACTGAATTCAGGAGATCCAGTTACTAAATAAATAAATGGCTTGATTTAGGTTGTTTACACACATGGTAGCCAAATAGTTTCATTGCTATACTCACTATAATTTGTGGCCAAGATGAATTCAGGCACAGCTGTCTCTCTACAAAGCAGTGTGATTTAGCATATACCCAGAAATATTATTGGTTATTGACACATACCACTATGTAGAAAACGTACGCTCCTCCATTTCAGCCAAAGTCACAGTAGTTATACTTTTGGGAACCATTTTGCTGCTGTATACCTATTAAGTCCAAATAATCCACCTGGCTCCCCAAAGGTGCTACTGAAAGGAAGATTTACAAATTCTTTTTCTGTGAGCAGACATAGTACACTGGAAAGACACTGAAGTCATCCCCTACAGAAGAACATGAAATTCATGTTGTTTTCATGTATCTTTCCCTATGGTTAATACACAAAATAGGCTTCCTGTTTTTGTGTTTTTAAATTGGCGAGAGAACTCTGCTTAACCCTAGTCAGCTAAAAGAAACAATGCTATAATTCAGTACCCTGGACAGCAGCACAAGGAGGTCAGAGGTTGGGTAGAATAGGAAGAAAATTAATGAATGAAGATAAGCCTAAAGGAAGCTGCTATGAAAGATATTGTGAAGCAGAACTTTATAGGACATATACTCCCTTCACTGAGCTTAGTTCAGACTCACTGAAATAAAGTGTACATTCTGTATTACTACAGAGTATTACATTTCTAGAAAGAAAATAAATACTCCCAAGTTTCCACAATGAAAAGCACCTGGTAGATACTACACACACATACATGCATATACATACATATATATATATATATATATATATATATTTCTTATTAAATATTTAAGCATCATCCTTGCAGGACTGATTAAAATAATTTAACACAATTAGAGGTATAAAAATGTTGTAAGTACTTAATAGTTTGACTGCCTGAGAAAAATTCCACTCCATCAGCTTAACCACTCATGCTTCTCTGGCATACTTGCACGAATCATATGGAAATCTGTTCAGTGCTTACTTTTTTCTCTCTTCCCTCCCCCCCGACACACCTCCCCATCCACTCCTTTAGTGCAAAGAAAAAAAATACACTTAAGAAATTCTCTAGTCCAACAGTTTGGCATTTGCTATTTATTCTACATGTATGCTAATTCACTCTGTAATTGCTTGTGGGGTCCCATTTTTGGAACTGAAAAATGGAAGTAGGGAGATCTCTCTGTTTCATGCTGATGAAATGACATATTTGATTAAGTAAGCTAGGAAGCACTCGTCTATACAAGTGTCTGCCTCAGCATGTCCTGAAGCAAAATCCAGCACCCACCGGAAACACTTACACAGAACTGCATATTAACCATGTTTGAGTCACCTCTTCCTCTCTGCCAAGATGCACTATGCTATAGCTATTGCCTAAGAGATCAATTTCTTCCTTGTACTAGGTTCATCACCTCACCCCCACCTTCTATCTTTTAGGAAAAAAAGAGAAAATGCATAAAATTGTGACTTAAAAAAATGTCAGGGATAAAATAATTTCTAGAAAAACCTCTTCATGATTTCTCCTGGTATATTACAGTAAGAGTAAATGTGGATCCTGAAGGATTGCAAAGCCTTCTTTTAACTTGCAAAAAACTGCATGCATTGAGGAAGTTCCATATAGAATAAATGCCTGCAGTGCTTCAAATACTAATGGACTATATTCATCATGTACAGTTTTAGTACAAGATAGTTACTGAAATATCTTACTATATTTTACATAGAGAGGATACAGTTTTAAAAATATTTGACTCTTATCTACAAGAGGATATGAGGTTTCTTGAGAACAAATGGGCATCGTGAGAGATCTTATTTAGATCTCAAAAAATGTCACACCAGAAAACAAACAAAAAACACTTCTGCTTTGAGAGAAAATGAAAACTGGAAGGAGCTCAGTTTGGAAATGATTGAATGTGCCCAGGAAACACAAGTTTCCAGACATTCTGTAAATTCCTAAAGTGGACAATATTGCCCCCTGGGGGGTGCTGGAATGATCCAGGGAGTTGTGCTCTGGTGCAGTTGGGGAGGGTGAATAAAAATAAAGGGGAAGTATAATAAAAGAAGAAAAGGTAAGAAAATTTTGAAAAACTTCATATATAATTCATCTGTTGTGTAACAGAGTTAAAGCTGTAGTGATTATTTTCCACAAAGTACAACCAATCAGTGGTCAAGTCCACCAACAGATCTTAACAAACAAGTGTTTGATAGGTGAGCATGTTGCAGGAAGTCCAACATGAATTGGCAGGAGTATGTGCATGTAATGACTTGTCTATAATATGATACCATATAGTTATGTGATGAAATATTGCATCATCAAAATTTCAATGTAGGGAAAACCCCAAATTTACAATAAATTATTAAACTTAAGATGTGTCATTTAAAATATTATATATGTATATATTTGAAGTGATGCAAATCTAAAAAAAATTAAAGAGTTAAAGAAAGATTTCTGAGGGGTGCTGAGTAGCTTTTTTTTTTTTTTAAAGGGGTTGTAGGCCAAATAAGTTTAGGAATCTCTGCTTTAAGTGGAGCCTGAACGTTTTTTTCCCCAGAATTTTATTAGGTTATTTAAGACTTGGTGTTAAGCTATGGCTCTAAGGAGCTTAGGCACATTTTTAAAGTCTAGGTGTACTGAGAATTTCATGAACTATCAGGACTACTGTTACTTTGTAACACACACACACACACAGTCACTATAATCAAAATGAAAAGAATGGACAGACTAGGAGCCTAATAATTATTGGGAAATTTCTGGCCAAGGGAAAGACCCATTTAAAAACTAATTAAAATAATCTAGCACATACCATATCCATTAGTCATGTCTGTGTGTTACTTGGTACCTACATCCTAAGTTTTACAAACCACTTAAAGAACACTTTAAAACGACATGAAGTGTCTAAAGCTTGTTCTGTAGCTTAAGAAAACAGGAGACAAACCTAAATGGGTTGCCAAGAGATTAAAAAACTACTTTTTGAGACTGATAATCCTTCAGAAGGTTCTCCTTTATGAAAAATAAATTTGCAAAAGTTGGGATGGAAAAAAGTTTCAAAAGAAGTCAGGTAAAATGAAATGGAGGACAGAATGCATGGTGACATATGGGCACATGGTAGCAAATGGGCAGCCCACGTACTGTAATAGTAACGATAGTAAAAGTTATTTTGAAAATTAGAATGACAGTTGTGGGAAATCATCAGAAAAATATAGACAGTAATCAAGTGAGATGAGAAAATGTAACAATCTTAGGATAGAGAAGGGCTGAATTTTCTGCCACTGGAGTGGTTACTCATACCAATAAGATAAGGGATCCATCAATTCTGTGACAGTTACAGTCATTGTGATCCAATAACCATTTAGTAAGGATCAAGAAGTGCTGGATAAAGGTATGTTTGTGTGTGTGCGTGTGTGCACTTATTTAAATCAAAAGAAATACATCTTTATTAACTTTGTTTTCATTTAGTCAGTTAACAGGCATTCATTAATTGCCTAGTATGTGCCAAGAGCTGTGCTAAGCAGTGGCAGTAAGAGAAAGGCCACAAATGTCCCGTTTTCAACATGCCCACAATCCAGTGGGGGAAACAATATGCCCTACCTGATTGGGTCCTTTTTAGCCTCATTGAAGAAGATGGCTATAATCTGGATACTATTTGTTATCACCCCACCCCCATGGCACTTACTGCCTCCTTTTGGGCATTGTCTGTCCTCATTAAATTGTCAGCTGCTTGAAGGCAGGTGCTATCTTTCATTGTATTAATTAAATCCCCACTGTATAGCACAGCACCTGGCACATAGTAGGCACTTAATAAATGTTTATTGGATTGGATAGGATAAATTGGAAAGACCTTTTGTTGGTCACTTTCAAACTCTATCAGAAAGCTCACTGCAGTGCAGTTCTGGTTTCACTTTCCTTACCCTTTACATCAAGTTATTTGCTCCTTAATATTAACGTTGACAGTCTTGATTTATATTTAACCCAAAGGTAGCATTTACCCCTGCAAAGACTCTTCATTACATGAGAACTAACACATGCACTAGATTCCTTATCTGAAGCTTAATCCCCATATGAGAAAAGGTGATTTTTTTTACCTAATTATCTAGTAATCTAGTAAAAACAAACCCAAAATGTTAACACTCACAGATGACATAAATTACAAATTACAGAAGTCTGCCTTTTAGTTTCATGAGAAAACAAGCACATGAAATGTGAGGGCTTTCGGTAAAAAAAAGTTTCACATTAAATCTGATTTTTTTTTTGTAAGCTGAGATAGTGTTTTGTTTTTCCTTGGCACTAGAACTTTAGCTGCAGGAGACAGATTTAAAATCTGAAAAACCCTTTGCTATTCCAACTTAACACTGAGGTAGAAATGATGGAGTAGGAACCCCCATGAAGGCAAGGACAGCGGGTGTGCCATGTTCTTCATGCTATAGCCACAAGCATCTTGTCCCTTTGGAATGAATGTTCTTTCTCCTTCTGCCTTATAGCTAGTAGTGGGCTGGCTCCCCAGTGATAAACTACTTCTATGCAAAGAGAAAAATTACTTTGGAGAGAATGAAAAATGGACTTGGAGAAGAACAAAGATCTTAGTTTGGTGGTGGTTTACCTCCCATTGTCAAAATTACAAAGTTTAAAGTAGGAAGTCAACATGCAAACAAGGGGAACAATAAGAAATAGAATCAGATTGGTTCAGTTAATTGCACTATTAATCAGGAGACCCCCCTTTACTGTAGTTTCTATTGTGTTAATATTGAGTTTTCACTCACCTATAGCTGAGCATTATATTATTTGCATACTGGTACATAAAAGTCACACTGCTTTGCATAGACATAACTGGCAATGAAATAACACTTAATTTCATATAGTGGGATGTGTGTGCATATAGTACACATATACTAGTATGTGTATGGATAGTTCCCATTTAGCAGATTTTTCAGTTTGTAAAATTATTCTTCATTCATTTGAATTGAACAACTACTTGAGTGCCTACTATATGAAAATTATTAGGTGATATTTGAGATATAAAGCTGAGTAAACTATATTCCCTTTTACAGAACATACAATAAAGGGGGGGTGGTATAAGATAGTATCTACAACCCAAAGCAGAAGGTGCTACTTGCCACAAGAGAACTACCAACAGAAGTCTACGGGTGTTTGGAGAAAGAAGAGATAATGCACAACTCTGAGAGCAAAGATGTTTTCATGGAAATGGCAGCATTTGAGCAGGTGAGAAGGTTTCCAGTAGAGATATGGCAATGAGGTAATTTTTTTTTTGGAAGGATACCAAAATTGAAGACATGGAAACAAGAAAGTCCAAAGCATGCTCAGGTAATTATGTACAACCTAATTTGGCTAGAGCCAGAATATATGTAGGCGAGTGTTGGTAGATAATGTATTTATAGATAAGTTATGGCAATATCATAGAGGACCTTGGCTAAGAGGCTGAGGCAAACCTAATGTAATCATCAACATAGGCAGCATAAAAAGGAGAGAAGTAGTAGTCCCACTGCTTTCTGCCATAGTCAGACCATATATGGATTACTGCATAAAATTCTGGATACCATATTCTATAAAGAACATAAGCTAGAATTGAAGTCAACCAGGGTGGTGGGGGACTTGAAAATATATGGAATGTGTAGTAGTATGCTGATATTATTTAACTATCATATGTCTGGAAAAAATATATGTACAACTGATATTTACATTTAATTTTTATTATTAATATTTTCTGCATTATCTTTTAAAGCCTAGGCCAGGGGTGGGGAACCTGTGGCCTTAAGACCACATGTGGCCTTCTTGGTCCTTGGGTATAGCCTTTTGACTGAATCCAAATTTTACAGAACAAATCCTTTTATTAAGAGGATTTGTTCTGTGAAGTTTGTATTCGGTCAAAGGGCTGAAATTAAATATTAAATGAAAGCACAAAGGATATTTAGGCTGGAGAAGGTAGCACTTGAGGCTCAAAGGTACACAAGATAGATGTCTTGAAAATATGGAAAAAGTTGCTTATGAAAGTCAGATAAGTCGTATTCTGTTAGACCCAGAAGATAGACTAAAGGCAAAGAGGGGAAATTGTAGAGGGGAAAAACTGACAAAAACTAAAAACAAAATGTCTTAACAAAAGAATGGAATGTTTTATCTGAAGCTGTAGTGCATATCCTCCCTCTCTTAAAGTTTTTAAATAGGGACCAGCTAACAACATACCAGGTAACTTATAGAAAGATATAGAATTCTTGGTTGGTAAGGAACAAGTTGGATTAAATGACATTTGAGGTCCCAGGTTTGAAATATTGTGACACTGGACCTTTGAACTTTGCTCTCTAAGCAACAAGTTGCTAGGACTTTTCTTTTTAGAAGGGAAACAAGTTTTGACCTTATTCTCTTATACAAGGTAATAATGTGGGAGGGGGGAGAGGCTTGCTACAGAAATACTAAAAGAAATGTTTATACTTTCATCTTGGTCTGTCTTTGAAGTAAATATGCCTGTGCAAAAGTTCATGGATGTTAAGTGATTAAATGTAATTGGGGGGCTTGTAGGGCCCCTTACAGCGTAAGGAACTTAGCCAGTGGGGGCTTGAGCAGGTGGCATTAGAAAAGAGAGACTACTTCCTCAGGGTTAACTCCTGGAACTCAGGGGCAGATGGAGCAGACTGGCTCTAGCTAGGGAAGTGAGACAGATTACATTTGCTATGAGTGTAATGTGTCAATGAAATATCCAAACTGACAAGTAGGAAATAGTTGGAAATGTAGGAATGAAACTTTGGAAAGAGATTGTAATTGGACATATAGATTTGAGAGCTATCTTCATGAAGGGAACAGCTGGGATAACTGCTTGTTAATGTTATAGATGGTATTCATGAAAGCATAAGCAGGCAGGTATTGGATTGGATGACCTCTGATTCCATCAATTTTAAAATGCTTTGATTCTCTAAGTGGATGAAATCACCAAAGAGCAGCGGGCAGAGAAAAAAGAACAGGGCTGATAATTGAATTTAATCATCATAGGCTACACTTTTTTCCCTTTATGCTCTACATTTCAGTGTTCACTCCAAGCCAATTAACATGGATTATAGGATCATAGATTTAGGGCTGAAATGGAGCTTGAAGGTGATCACATCCAACTTTCTCATTATACAGATGAGAAAAAATAGGGTATACAATCAAGGATATTTTGAGTCTAAATCAAATGTGATGAAGGGAAACTCAGACTTATGTTTACAATATGAATTTGTAGTTTATGCTATCTGCTAAATTGAATAAATGAAGTTCAATGCACCAAAACATGGGCCCAGTGTAGTACCAATATTTCTCATTTATAAGAGGTAGGTTTTGGTTGTGTCTAGCAACTCTAAAGGTTTGAGTCTCATGCTTAAACTAGTTGTGTAACTGTGGGCAAGCTAATTAATTCCTCACTATCTCATTTTTATTGTGCTCACAAATTTAGAAGTATTCATTACTTCCCAGTGCTTTTGTGAGTAAAATAACATGTGAATGATGGATGTGAATTCTTATTAGTCAAGATCAGTAATGTAGGATTCCCTGTGTCCTCTTCCTCTTTTCTCCTTGTCAGCTTCCCTTCTTCAACTCCTCTGTAAGATGAGTCTTAGGAGTGTTCCTACCTCTCACTCCCACTGACAGAAGGAAATGGATAGATAACCTTTGCTTTCATTGAAGCATTTAGGAAAAGTTTGGTGCCAGAAAACCACACAGGCATTTTTTCAACAAAAACAATTTCCTTTTTTTCTTAAGCCTAAAGCATATTTAAACAAGAATATATTATTTTAAAAAGCTTACAGTATAAATTCCCTCTAAAATTACTAATAAAATACCAAAGACAAAATTTCTCTTTTAAAGATAGCAAGGTGGTAGAGTGGATAGAGCACTGGGAATCCGGAAGACCTGAGTCCGAATCAGATCTTAGACACTTGCTGTGTGATCCTGGACAAGTCACTTAACATTGGTTTGTCTTAGCTTCTTCCTTTGTTAAATGGGGACAATAATAACACCTACCTCTCATGGTTGTCACTATCCCCTGAAAAATCCTTTATTAATAGACTATTGCTTATTCTCTCACAAGATCCTAGATGGTGCTTCTTTATGGGGATTAGCATAAGACAAGAAAGATTCATTCTACTTTTCTTACCCCATATAGACATTTTCAAATGGCTCAGTGCTACTATTTATAAACTTACTTTTTTCCTTATGAGTAAGGTCTGAATTAGTAGCTTATTAATAGCTTTCATTTAAAGTATCACTACTAGCTATGTGATCCTGGGCAAGTTACTGAACCCTGTTTGCCTCAGTTTCTCATCGGTAAAAAGAGCTGCAGTAGGAAATGAAAAAGCATTCTAGTATCTTTGCCAAGAAAACCCCAAAAGACGTCACAAAGAGTTGGAAGTAACTGAAAAGTGAACCAATTTACTTTGCCTAAAATAACAAGAATCATCCTTTCCTCCTAATTTTACAAATTGTGGGCTATATTTGCTTAAGATACTGATTCTGTGATCCACTATCAGAAGGATGCATGCTTTCAGTTCCTTCTTCCAGTAGTGGCAGTAGAGTAGCATTAATGCATTCACCATTGCTACATCTAGAATGCTTGTCATCTCTAGTATGCATTTGTGAGAGGTTATTTTGCAGAGTTAGGAGTGCCTTTTATGATTCTGAAATAGAGCAGAACTGAATGGCCAGAAGAGACATAGTAGAAAAGAGTGAGGAGAGGTAATATTCAATAAGACATATTAATATAAATAAGTATTTATGGCCCTCCAAAATGCCCAAGGATCTTTAACAACAGCTGAGTAGAAGGGGACAAATGCAAGCTTTATTCTTGTGGCTTTATATCAAGAGGAAATTCAATTAGACAGGTTCTTAGAATAATATGTATGTGTTGTTTTTATATTATAAATCCTGGTAAACCTGAGGCTCAAAAGTTTACACATGATACAGCCTGGTTTTGGTGACTTAATTAGTCTCACTGAAGTCTTTATAGGTCAAAAAAAGTTATTTTTTAACAAGTGCTTAAACATGAAACACAGTATACTCCCTCTTTATTCATGCGTTCATTTTGCTTCCTGGGATCTTGTCCCCTGAACCTCAAAAGGTTAAATTCAAAATTCTACAGTCATTTTAGCAATTAATATGGTTAATTATAAGCATGTGGATATGTATAATTGATTACATTTATAGTGTGATTTTTCTTAGCAGTGTTTTCAGCTCTATAACATTGACCAATGTTGTCTATTACTCAATAGCATTAAAAAAAACCCAAAACTTTTCTTTGTAGCTACAAAAGGTACAGTATATTTATTAGGTGGGTGCACATTCATTGCAGATACCTTCCCCTCTCCCTTTAAAATATTCTTTGCACTAAAATAGAAATGAGGTTCATTTGAATAATATATAATATATATTAGTTGGCTAATGAATATATTTAACATCAAAATACTGTAACAGTAGCAAAGTAATATTTGAATTATTCCACATAACTGAAAAACACTTTACAATGTTTTGTTAATTGTTGTGTTTGTAATTTGTTCTTGAACAGGACCTTGACATCAAGATGATGACATCACTTGCAGATGACTTAGATTTGAGTGAGGGGGAGCTGTGCAAGGTCACTAGCCTCACTTTCTTCTCCTGAGTCATCTGGATCCAGTGGCCTGATATTCATCAGGATGACCAGAACTGGTCCAGAATGCAATGTGAGACCCTGGCCTTTTCAAGCTAAGGTCTTATAGTATTCTCACTCGGAGGGAGATACACCCATAGGCTTCTTTAAGTAGTTGCTCAAGGGATGGCCCCTTTTAATCCAAAGGAAAAAAAATCAAACTGGGAGAAGATCCTCAGGGTTCCAGGGCAAAAGAGAAACAAGTACTATTTAGTGTTTAAATTCACTCTGCGCTGGGTGGGTGAGGACTTGTTGTCCAGTCTATGAGCTCCAGAGTGAATTGGGTTTGAGGCTTAATATATTAAGGTCAAAGTAAGGCACTGCGATTGCTTACAGCCATGGTTTTAAGTCAGGGGTATTGTAAGGTTCAAAAGAGATAATCCATATAAAACATTTTGCCTATCTTAAAGCACTATATGAAAAACAAATAAGATTATTCATACATGTCCTTTCGTGTGGTGATGATTTCATTTCTGCCCTCCTACTGAACTCAAGTAATATTTATACTTAATGTTCAGGCATTCAAGTCATGTCCAACTCTTCATGACACCATGGACCATACTGTCTATGGGGTTTTATTGGCAAAGATACTGGAGTGGTTTGCCAATTCCTTCCCTAGAGGAGCAATAAGGGATATGGTAGTAAATGTTTAAAAGCCTAGTTCTATGGAAACAAAACACACACACACACGCAGACATACACACACACACACACACACACACACACACTTTAAGTTGAATTTGCATCATAGTTTCTCTATCACTTTTATAGGTCTAGACCAGTGGCATCAAGCCAAACAGAAAATGGGCCACTGAGGGTACCTAAGGGTCCCTGTGGGCCTGTTGACCTCAAAAACCATGCATCAACATAATGTATGTCGGATTGTATTTTAATTTATTTTGTTCAAAATTTCCCAATTTCATTTAGTTCCACAGCTCTCAGGTTGCCTTTGGTCTAGACAATCAACAAGACAATCATATCCTTTGTAGAAAATATGGATTTCAGAGGTGTAAATGCTCACAATGAAAATTTAACAATGGGCTCAAGGTGTATTGAAAAGAACACAAGAAATCTGGAAAGAACTACCTG
Source organism: Bettongia penicillata ogilbyi (assembly GCA_023548195.1). Lineage (NCBI taxonomy): Eukaryota > Metazoa > Chordata > Mammalia > Diprotodontia > Potoroidae > Bettongia > Bettongia penicillata. The sequence continues at coordinate 907,481 of JAJHZJ010000037.1, forward strand.
TGAAGTCTTCATTCTGCCATTTACTCACCTTTTCCGGTTGGGCAAGGCACCTAACTTCTTGAAACTTAAAGTTTCTGAACTAAAATTAGGATAATGATACCTTTCCTGTCTCTCTCAGAGGGTTATTGCAATGAGTGAACAAGATAGCATACATATAAATGCTTTGTAAACTGCTGCACGATTGTAGAGCTATTACTGAAACTGAATGCCAATAATGGAGTTATTAGCACTGAATCTGAATTATTTTAGCATTTAGAGATTGCAAATAAATATACTACTTATGTAGTACCCTGACATCTATCAAAAATGGGAAGTAATTGATTTTTAAGAGCGTAGCTATATTCTTGGTTGAAAGCAAACATATTTCCTGATAATGTACAAACTATAATGGATCAGTCTCCCAAAAGAGAAGATCTAATTCCAAAAGGTTTTTTTTTTTTTTGGCATAAATGTCACCTGATATCCATACTAAGTATGCGATTTCATCACGTTTACCCTCAAAGATTAATAGAAGGTTTAAGATGGTTAATGAAAGGCATAAGAAGTCCTGGGTTATAGTCTGCTTGCTAATATGTTATACACACAGAGGCACTATATCTCCCCCAAAATCATTTAAAATATTTGAATGCTTGTTTGCTTGAAGCATTTTGTAAACCAATGAACAAGATAAAAAAAATGGAACAAACATTCCCTTTTAAAATGTCAAGTTTAATGGCAGGTGAGTACTTTATTTTTCCAGTTTAATTTGCAGTGAGAGGTGTGCGATGTTTTCTCTGTGTTAAAACACTATCTGCCCTCTAGCTATGTAGTTTCTGTGGAAATGAGATCCTGACCACTTGGCTGATGGATGCACACATAACTGACTTGCTCAATTCTAATTTAATTCTGGAAATCTATCCCCTTTATGACTTTAATTTTTCTGACATGAAAACTTTCTATCTTTTAGATCTGGGTAGCTGCTACAAAACAACAGAAGTATTCTCCTGGTGAAAGGGGGAGAAATGTAGTAAAGAAGAAACTATAAACTAACCCACAAAACCAATTTTCACATTGGTGGAGTGGGGGAAAAGATCATAAGAAATCTAAATGGCTAAATCTTGAAACAATGGTAGAACCTTGGCATTGGATGACTTGAAATTATTAATGAAAACTTTTGCCACAAAGCTATGTATCTTCAAAAACATACATCTTCTGGTTTTAGGCTGTGTGTGTGTGTCCGTGTGTGTATGTGTGAACATACAGACAAAACTCTAACAGAGCAGTAGTAATTCATAGCCTCAATTATTGAAGCATACCTACCAAAACATTTATTCATCCTAGAAGCTGGTAGAAGCCAATAAATAGAACACTGTTCTCATTATCTGATAAATTTCTGGAAAATTTTTAAAGTAAATAGTTTTTCTAGTAAGAGAAGAATTAAGTTAAATGAACCCTAAACTAAAGAAAACTCTTCTATAGATAAACTTAGTGCTTTGACGCATATTGTTCCTGACTGTTGTTCAGACTGTTTTCTTTTGTAAAATAAGTTATTATTGCTACTTACTATTAACTACCTAGAGATTCTCAGAGAAATTTTGAGCTAATGTGTGTAAAGTGCATGGAATTATTCAGAAGAAAGATGTTTTACAGATAAAAAGTTAAATTATTATTTTCCCAGACTGTTCATTTTATTTATTGCTCTCTTTAAGCATGGAAGAACAATAAAAATCATGCATTTTAATTTTTCTTCGCTTCTCTCATTCTTGATTAAGTTGTCTAATTTGTGTTGACTCAAATAGGGCATTTGGGGGCCTCTGTGAAAGTATTCAAGCCGTATTTGCGATGTATTTTGCAAATGGAAAGTTATTTGGTAAGCAGTGATTCTGCTTTGGTTTTATTTCTGTTTACATGACACCTCACCAATATATCCAAAAAATTCTTATTTCTCTCACTGTTAGTTTTCATCCTCCTTTGAGATCTGTTGATTGTTTCCACCCCTTTTAAAACTTGTTATTCCTTGGGTTTAAAACCTTGTCAAATGAGACTCTTGCCTTTGTGCTTCCTATGTCATCAAAAGATAAATATATATTCTTAGGAACTAATGGGTATACTAATATAAAGAAGACTGACTATTCTCAGGACCTTACAATCTAAAGGAAATGAAAAGTATAAAGATAAATGCCCAAGAGTTTAAAAAAAAAACCAAGGTGCAGTGAAATTTCCCTGTAGAGAAATATCGTTTATAATTGGATAGATATGGAAGGCTTCACAGAGGAGATGGCACTAGAGTTAAGTTATGAAAGATGGGTAGGAAGTGAGCCATCAAAGATTATGTGGAAATAAGCCACAGTATTTCAGGCATAGAAATGTGGTCAGGCAAGAACATGGTAGCTTGAGTAAAATGTGAATAGGTTGGTTTAATGGATACATAAACTTCACAAAGAACAATACAGTGAGTTAAATAAGTTTGTAAATATAGATCAAAACTAATTTATGAAGGGCTGTAAATTTCAGTCAAAAATATTTTATGCTCCTGGCATAAAGTTAATAATAAGTCATTTGATCTCAGATTCTTTATTCATGTAAAAACAGGAAAACTGGACCTAGGTTATGTCCATGATTTCAACCAGTACTAAAATATATGAACAGATAAGGAGGTTTATCATTTCCTTCCAAATCTTATTCATGAAATTAATCAATAAAAAATTGATAACCTTTTGGTTTTTTATCGGTCATTTCTGAAGATACTGTTCCCTACCTTCCATATCTTCCCTTATCTATGGCAAAGAAAAACAGTTAAAACCAACCTATCATGTTTGGCAGCATATGCAACATTCCATACTAACTGTCTCTTACCTCTCTAACAGAAGAAGGGTGATACATTTCTTTATCTCCTCTCTAGTGTGAAGAATATTCATTATAATTACACAGTACTGGCTTCATTTCATTTTATTTCTCATTTCCATCACTGTAGGGATTTTATGCATGATTTTCCTGGTTCTGCTTATAGCACTCTGCATCAGTTTTATGTTTTCCTACATTTCTCTGAATTCATACACAGTTTCTTCTGATGTAAATAATAATATTCAAATAAATTCTTGTACTATAATTTTGAAAGGCATTTCTATTGTTCTGTTAATAACTTAGAAGATACTTGCATATAAAGATAAATTGTAGTTCAGCCCAGTTCCTATCTGAATTGTCACAAATTCAAAATGACTAGAGTTGTAATAAATGATGTTTTACTCTATATGTTATTGCTAAGGTCCAAATACCAAATAAATCCCAAAGCAATGATAATGGGAAAGTTTTATTAATCCAGGTTCCATTTACATCTGTTCCAAATGATAAAATCTAACTGCCTTATACAAGATACCTATTTAATTATATTTAATATTTATTTAATACCTATTTAATTATATGTGTTACTACTTGAAAGTTACTGAACAATACCAAGCAATCAAACATGAATATTGCTAAATTACAAAGAATGAGCAGGGGTCCAAAGAAGAGAGCTCCCTGGGTATGAAACATTGCATATATTTTCAGACCTTTTTAATGTATTGATCAAACTTAGTAATTATTTTTCTTTTTTGTTTTTTAATTTAAAGTATTGTTTGTTATATGGGATAGCTCTCCTTGCATGGGGAAATACTGGAGTGAATTTCAATGATTTAGAAACAAAAAGATATCAATAAATGTTACTTTTTAAAAAAATATTGCTAAGCCTGGATCACATTGTTCTTAACAATATGACATGTATCCACATCTATGTCTATAAGTAGTTACATAGAAAATATACTACTGGGCTTGAAAAGATGAAGACATATGCTAATATCCCAATTTTTATAATATCTTTATGACCTAGAATGAGTCACTTAGTCTCTATGTGGCTCAATAAAATTTCCTTATGCTTATTTACAAAGTCCTAGATAGGTTGCAATCTGCATACATGGAAAAGAATTTCTATACGTGTAGTTCTTCATGCTGACAAAAATATAATATCACATCATCATATACTTTAAAGCTGGAAAGGAACTAGAAGTCCAACCACCTCATTTTTCAGAAGGCCATAAAAGTCAAATAATTTGCCTAGTGGCAGAATCAAAATTTAAACACAGATCTTTGACCTCCATATCCAAAGCTGCCTTAGTTCTCACAAATTCTGTATATAATCCTTTATATATTTACTTATCTTTGTTTCTTTATATATCTTTGTATATCCACTTATCTATATCTACATTCACATCCACTAAAATCCTATTTCATTGCTTCATCATGGTGTAGTTATGACCCAAGGGTCTTAAAAGGCCAGTGGAATTATAGAATTAGTGAAGGCTTGTATATGTTTTATTAAAGAACTAGCTTATTAGCTAATTTCAGAAAAGTTCACCATGAAGTTGGTTATAGGACAATGGATTTTTAAACTATAGCAGTTCTCTATGATTAGTCTACTAGATTTTAAAGGGTGGTGATATCCTTGGGAATATAGAGTACCTTCTGAAGAAATCTGATTAGTTTAACAGGTACTCCACAATCAATCACCATTTAAGTGCATAGATGTGTGCTAGGTGCTAAGATAAAATAATAAACCAAACTAACCAAGTCCCTGGCCACAAAGAACTTATACTATAAGTAAATATATCTATATCCATATAAATATGGCATGTAAATATTTTTTGGCATAGACCACCTGCCTTTTATGCAATGGAACAGGTTAAGGAAGAATCATCACTTCCTTCTATTGTATAACCAATACCACAAGTCTTTAAATAGGAGCTTAATCTAGGGCAGAGCAGAAGAGGAATGAAGCAAATCTACAGGTTCTAACATACTCTGGAGAAATAAATATCTATGCTTGAAGCACATTTTTACGTACTCCCTTGTTGAAAGCTGCATAACCTACAAATGTTCATTTCTACTGGACAGACATCTCAATCAACCAGAGAAAACAGATTAGAGTGCTCTTTTCCCTTTGGCTATTAAGAGGGCAGATGGTCAGCAACCTCTTGGCATCAAGTAGAGTACTGAACTCTCAGTAGTTAAAGAAGAATTATTTTTTTAAAAAAGTTAACTTATACCTAGGAAGAAATGCTGAGACAAAAAATTAAAATAAATTGGAATGTATAGAAAGTTAAATATTCATACTCTGTGCCAATTCTCATAGTCTTGTTGAAGTCAGAAAAGAAGCCCCATTCATCACAGAGCTTCTGGCTAAATTTAACTTCTGGCCAGATTTACTTTGCAGAATCTCATTGTAGATTCCAAGGTGTAAAGTCAAGGGCTAGTACTACTATTCCACTATATTTAGGAATAAGCTGGAAAGCTAATAAATAATAGGCATTTTTGAAATAAAATGAACAGGGTATAATGAAACCTGAAATGAAAATGCCACTGATTAGCCAGTATTGAACATTAGGGTCCACCCAGGCTTGCAAAGATTAAGTACTCAACCACCTACATGGTATGAGGATAGGTTTCCAGGAAGGTCCTTTGTCCCACTTATATACTTCCCAAACCCCAAAACCTTAAGTACGAGTTCAATAATGTCAGAAATTCATTTGTGTCTACCTCTAACCTCCTTGAGAAAGAACGACGTCATAGGAGCAAATAATAGACTAAGCTCTTTTCCTGCTATTTTTTTTATCAGCTGCTTCCAGAGGGTGAAGATCCCAGTTCATCCATAATGAGGGTGCCTAGAACTGAACTGGAGAGAGAGGAAGGACTTTTTCTCCTTGTCTTGCTCTCCCTTTTATCCAAGTTATGAGAAATGGACCTGGAAGTATTTGTTGTGTCAGTGGTTCTTCTTGCTTTCAAGTGCTATAGGTGATCCTCATAGATCTGAAGGTCAAGTAAAATCTTAGAGCCAACATGGCAGGTGGGATGCACCAGCCAGTCAGACTTCCAGGAAACCCTGAGACACCAGGATATTAGGGGCTCAAAGCTGCAGTGGGATTGGGAGGCTGAACTTGGAAATGGGACTGTGATCCATTAAAACTGAGATAAGATGTGAACCTAATCCCTTCTCCTCCCCAGAGACTGAGATGGTACAAGGAAGGGAAAGAAGGATTATGCCTGCCCATGTAAGGGAGCATACTACACTGTGATTACACTATATTTTGAAGTAAATATTTCTGTATAAAAGCTAAAAGAAAAAAAGAGTAAAAGACTGGTATTAGCAGCATTCCATTTGAAAACGGATTTTGGTGAAACTAAGGAGGAAGTGCCCAAAAGATTTGAGAGGTAGTGAGGAAGGCGGAATTCCCAGTAATAGAGAGTGTAGAAAGTACCCAATGGAATAGTGGGCATTCAAAGTCTATCTAACCTGCTTTTCACTATTTTCTTATGGCAAATATAGACACATATCAATGTAACACTATAAATCAGGAACATATGAGAGAACAAAAATCATATGAGAATTTAGGATGAAAAGTTAATATTCTCCCACCAAGGTTAATGAGTTTACAAAATGAACAGAAGTGCAAGTAAAAGCATGAAAGTAACTACAGAAACTGTTGATCCAAAATTACTCAGTTTTAAAAAGAATTATTGTTTTGCTTTTATCAATCATAAAACTGATAGTTGAAATGTCTATTTCTAGGTGTAGAAATATCTATTTCTAGGTCTAGAAATTATAGAAGTGATACCAAAATATGCCCTTAAGAAAGCTATCCAAATGTTAAAAGAGCCAAGAAGATAAAAAATAAATAAGGCAAATCCTGGTGTAGCACAGGGTAGTTTGGTGAAACCCATCCCCATAAAAGTAAATCAAACATGCCAGCTATGTAAATAGCAAAGTTGTCTAAGGAGGTATCTTTTAGTTAATACTATAGTGCAAAGCCCATTACACAAAAATTAACAGTTTCTATGACTCTCTCAAAGCATCCCCATGCTTGACCACATTAATATTGCCTTCATACTTAAGAGATGCTAAGCATTAATGACATTAGCAATTACAGAAATACTGTGGCCATGCTATTAGCTGGATTAATGTTTCTTAAATGGTAGCATCTGCAAATCCAGCTTGAAATGAAAACACACACATCCACATCCCTAGATGAGATGGCTGACACATGGCTGCTGACACTTGAATGGGATGCTTTGTCAGACGTGCACAAAAATGCAGATGAATCGCAGGGAAGGAAAACGAAGAAATTCAAAGGCTTTCTTGATTGCCTTCTTTAAAATGCCAAGAACTTAAGCTGGCCTTTCTTATCTTTCACTACACGCATGTGACACTTTAGGAGGTCTTTCTTATTGTACTATAATTCAGTGATTGTTCCAGCCCTGTGCTCAATGCCTTCCTTCCAAAGGGCAGCATGAGATATATAATTCTGGTAATGAACAGCTGCATAATTTACGGGTCGAACTAGTAGGGCACTGTTCCTTATTTGTGTTGCTTTAGCAGTTGCCAAGATATTCCAAGCCTATTTAGGAATACAATTTTTTGACTGCTTTATTTCTCACAGATGATATATGTTGGGATTTGGTCGTGTTCCAGAAAGTGAATTTTATCAGTAGAAGTACCAGAGCGAGCTTTTCTCTCATTTTACTCCAAAGGGCAACAGCAGTGAGCTATAATGAGGTATTTTTTTTTCCCAGCCATACACACTTTGTGTTCTATTGGGCAGAGTTGTTTAAGTCTGCTACTGTCCCTTTACAAAGCATGATAGACTCAATCACAGAAGTATCAAAGGCATTTTTCCACAACACCCCTCTAACACAAGACCAATCTTCCCCATGTTGGAAAGGTCTCAGTAGATAGGCCCTTTATGCTGAAGGCTCCACACTGATTAATCAGCTGCTTTTTTATTCCATGTTGTCAAGTATTCCTTGTTTGTAAATAAAAGGTTCATCCTGAATTTCCTGTAAACGACAGAGCATAAGGCTGTTTTGGCTTGTGTTCACAGAGTAAGAAAGGTACCTGCTGTTGAATCCACAGAGATGTGCTATGTCTCCTGCCATAGATTCTGCTTCCAGGTGTCCTGTAGAATATATCAAGGATGACTTCATCTAAAAACAAATGTCATCTCATAATGATCAAGCAGCACAAAAGTCACTTTTTTTTTCCTTTTGTATCCTTTCTTTCACTCTAATGCTCTCATTGTTTGCTCAGAGGACCTTCTTGTACAATCTGTGATGCTCAAGAAGTTACGGTGCTCTCCAAAATGGAGGGAGGATAAAATACAACACAATAGCTATCTGAGAATGAAAAAATAATCACAAACTAAAATATCCTTTTTCTTCGAAAAAAATGAATTAGGGTACTTCCTCTCTTGTCAGATGTAAATAGCAAATAGAGAACAACAACCGAGATGTGGCAGACCAAGTAGATTAGAAATTGACTGCAGACTGGCAGGCGTGGTGGTTCCCTGATGACCCAGATTACTTTCAGGCATTTTGGCACATCTCCATTTGTCACACTTAAAATGCTGAGACAAATGTATTCAATTAATATGGAGAATTTCCCTTTTCTTGAAGGAGGAACAAAACTACAAACAATGATGGACTGTGCTCAGCTCATACTCTTAAGTGCGGTATGTCTTATATAGTGGTGGTGATGGGCTATAAAGCAATTATATGTCAAGGACCCATAATCCAATAACATATATTATGCTCTCATCATCACTTGCTTTTGGTTATCTTTTGTCAAGACTACCATCACTAAATTATTTACTCCTGACTTTCATTATTTTTATGTATATCTTATTTCCCTTGCTATCTACATTTAAACTATCAGAACATTAGTGCGCGCGTGTGTGTGTGTGTATGTGTATGTGTGTGAAATGTACTTGCTGAACTATCCACTCAAACTAAGAGTTTGAAACTTTTTCCCCCAACTTTGAAAGCTTGGTGAAAAGGCTTATTTCATTGGCAGCAAAACCTTCATGAATCAATATCAGTTTTTGACACTATTATATAAATCCATCCATCACAGTGTGGCGATAACAGCTATACTTTCACTATGACCAGTTGGTTTATGTTGCCTGAATTATTGGAAGCATAGTTACAGTGGGTTAGTACCGGGGGAGGGAGACAGAGATCAAATTTATAGAGCTATATACTTCTAACTTTGACAGGATTGGAATAAGCATAGTGTAGTGAAGCAGGCATTGAGTTGAGAGTCAGAAGACTTGGGTTCTAGTTCCAGCTCTATTGTTAAACTGATTATATCATTTAGCCTATGTGGACTTCACTTTCCTTACCAAAAAAAACTAGAAGAGTTGGATAAGTGATTATCATGCCTACTACCAACATGACATTGGTCAACTCACTTAACATCCAATATAGCTAGGCCTTAATTTCCTTATCCATAAAATAAGAGCATTAAACTAAAAACCTTTGAAATCTCTTCTAGATCTAGATCTATGATCTAAGATCAAGGCTCTATCTAGTTCTAAAATAGGATGAATCATAAATACCATAACAAATATATCTGCTTCTAATTTTCAACCAATGTCAATATAAAAGGAAACAGTAATAACAACATTGTATTGTCTCCCAAATCTAAGGCACTTCATTAAGGTGGGCTTGCCACGTAGAGAATTCCTTGATTCGTGAGGATAGTTAGCAAATGCATAGTACGGTTCCTGTATTTTGAATAGACTTCAGCTGGGAATTTGATTTCTTTGGATTTACTTCTATCCTTGCCCTAACAAGATATGTGCTTTCTGTACAAATAACTTGACCTTCTTGGATTATAGTTGTCTTATCTTTTCAATCAGAATACTGGAATTCTTTTTGTCTTTTTGATTTGCCTAGACAATTTATCTTTCCAGTTCTAACATTCTATGAGAATAAATTATATCCCAGAGCCCTGAAAGAGTTAAAAATCCCTTTTTATGTTTCATAGGAGCATAGATTTCAAATTGAAAGGAATCTTGCAAGTAACTGAGTCCTGTAACACTTATTTACAGATGAAGACGCTTGACCAGGGTAACATATCTAATAAGTATCACAGACAGAATTTGAACTCAGGTCTTCCTTACTCAAAGCCTATCTTGTGCCAAAATTCCATACCAGGCAATGATCTGTACCTTAGAGGAGAATCCAGAGTACTCACAAGCAAATTAAATAAAAATGGTTTAAGAATTTGGCTTATTCTGATGAATACTAAGAAAGTCATTCTTGAGCTTTGATTCTAATTGCTATGTGGATTCACCAGATAAATACAACATGGAAGCTGTGTGGGGGGGGTGGATAAAATAAAAATAGCAGCTTCATGTAAACATGTATGTATATAATAATATATATATGTGTGTATACATATATAGGCATATTATGATAGTTGCTCAAAAAGCATATATGTGCAACACACATCACCTGTGTACAATAAATCTATATTTATATACGCTCTGTACTTTTAATAACCTCTCTTTTGAGTAGTATAGTATTCTTCCCACAAAGATCACAAACTGCTTCTACTTCATCATCACCAAATGGCCAACTTTTTGTTGTTGAACCTATCTTTACTTAGACTTAACTTAGACTAGGTCTTACAAAAGAGTCATAGAAATAGAGAGGCCTATATCAAAAGCTTCTCCAGCTTGGAAGGAACTGCTAACGCGTTTATTCTGTAATTATGGTATTTAGGAACCCAAGGTCACCTCCATACTACAGAGAAACTGGGCAGAAGATTGCTGATATATGAAATGTAATTTACCTATATACGTTTTATACATAGACTATCTCAAATTATTCTTACATATTTCAGGTATATACATTTTCAAAGTATGCATGCAGATAAAGGCAAAAAATTATCCCAGTAAAGAAATATGACCCCTGGGGAATCGAACTGCCCAATACTCAAGTCAATGGAAGAGAGAGAGTAGGGCAGAAAAGAGGGAATGAGACAGAGACTTTATGAAGTACTTATTATGAGAGAGGCATTGTGCTAATAAAAAGAATCAGAAGCCTGGGTTGTCTGTTTTCCTTCCACACAGCACGTTTTAAATAAATGTTCTTCAAAATTAAATTTGAATGTCTAAAAGTTATGTCATATGTAATAACTAGTAACTATAATTGTTATAAAATTTAAAAAAATTAAAAATCTGAATCATTGTCCAACAGTTAACAACAGAACTATAATCTTTGTACTGTCTACTGTTGTTTTTCCTCTTTCATAGACTTTCTTTTCCCTTAGCATTTTTAAAGTGATAGTAGGCTATTAATCAGGAAGCTAGATGGCTCAACATATATATAGCACTAAACCTGGATTCAGGAAGACTTGAGTTCAGACCCAGCCGGAGACACTTACTAGCTATATCATGCTGAACAAGTCTCTTAACTTGTCTGCCTTAATCCATTGGAAAAGGAAATGGCAAACCACACAATTTTCTTTGCCAAGAAAATTCCATGGAGAGTTGTCCATGTGGCCATGAAGAGTTTGATGTGACTAAATGAATAGCAAAGAATAACAATATTAAAGATGAAGGATTCAATTTATATTAAAATATGTTTTTCTTAATGTTATGGAAATATTTGTTCCTGATGAAGAGTTAAAAATTAGGTGACCTTGATTAAATGAATTCTCCCCTTTCCAATGCAATCTCTATCACTTATTGCAGGAGAGAATGTATCTTGGAGATCTTAAGTAACCTTCCCCAGTTTTACAAAGAAATGGGAGAAAGCTTCCAAACTCTGTGCAGAGGCACACAGCCATTTTACTGGAATTCAGTTCCAGGTGCATAGGACCAAAATATGAAAAACCACAGGGTACCATAGATGGAGCCAGTAGCTAAGCATGAGGGACATTCATCTGCTCCCTTACCAGATGCTACTCTGCTCTCTGACCAAAGCCTTGAGATGCTGCTTCTGCAAGAGCATAAGCTTAAGAGGCCACTAACAGCTTGGAAAAAGAGGATTTTCTCTCCAAGCCTAGGTAGCCAAGTTTCTAATGTTTTGTTGGATGCAAAGAAGAAAACTAAAAATAACAAAATTAGCTTTGGGGCAAAAGGAAATTTGCATTTTATTGTCACAGGAAAGAGGAGAAAAAGTCCAAACCTCAGTGGTTAGCAGCATATTTTAGTTTTTGAGTCAAACATTTAGCCACATATTTTTTAATCCCTCTCAAAAATAACATAACTTAATGACCAACATTACATTTCCAAAGAACACACTGAAAGCACTTGATCATTGATTGTTCCAATGACCCTGATAATGGATATTCCTCAAATCTTTGACTCTATGGGCCAGAATAATCACTAAACTATACTATGAAAGTCTTTCCAAGGTATCACATACATATAATGGAGCATTAGAAGGGAGAGTTTCAAGTCTTGGCTCCATGTTATACCACCAGATTTGAGGAAGGAAGGAAATTATGCCTACTTTCTTATTTTTCTTTTCTCTTGTCCTTGTTCAAGGACATAAGAACATTGAAAAGAGATGTCAAATTCCCTAAGACATCTGCCAGTTATTTACTGCTACCTACAATTACTTTAAATATTTTCAAAGCTGTATTCTAAGAGAACATCTAATAATCCTAATTTCTGTCATTCTTATCTACATGTTAAAAAGCTTACCATTTCATTTAACTGTCTGCGAGCAGACATGTTCAATATAAATGGTTTACATGTGTTTATAATAATATAACTGTATTGTTAATGAATAAGGTACTATCCTAAAAGAAGAATTAGGCTTAAATCATATTTCTGATGTAATTATTGTGATTTTGGTCAAATCAATCCCTCAATGCCTCAGGGATTTATTTATCAGTAAGCTACAGATAAGCTGCTAATGTGTATATGTGAAAGAAGCTTCCATGCCAGAGAGTTCCTTATAGAGATCAGATAAATGCTCCAGACTGTTTACACATATATGTGCTGGGCATACAGTTGTCTATCTGTCTCCCAGGGAAGGATTTCTACATTTACCAATGCATATCATATAAACAAGTACTTTGAAATTTTAGCCTTAGAGGGTTTACTGGCATATTAAAAGATGATATAACCTTACTGCCCAATATCACAATGCCACCATGTCAGATGTGGTACTTGACTCCAGGTTGTCCTGGTTCAAAGACCAGCTTGGTATCTACTGTATTATACTATACAATATATACTATGCCATACTACATAAAGACTTATCATATTGTTTTTATCCTAAATTTCTAAAGAGAAAAACAGAGCTTTCATTATGTTCAAGATCATCAAGCTGAGATCCCCTAGAAAACCAAGTTCCATAGAATTTATCATTTCCAAAATCACATAGTCTGAGTCATGACTTAAATCCAGATCTCCCAAGGCCTATTCCTGTGCTGTCTTCCCTGTACCATGCTATTTCTTGTTAACGGGTACTTTTAGATAAATAAGAAAAGGCCAATAAAATGATTTAAATAAAAATAACATATCTATTTAAACAAACTGACAAATTATGAACTAAGTTCTCTTTAAACCAATCCTTCGCCACATACTTATTTTTTACAGAATTCATCAGTCATAGAATTCAATTGATTTGCCATCCTATAATTATTCCTTTCAGAATAATATCTTATTCAATTCAGTTTTGAGGACTATATCTTCAGCAATGATGTTCTTCCCTCTGTCTTATTGGATAGCTCTCAAATGGTGTTTACTCAGAGTCATGATAATAAACTAAGGGGGAAAGATCATCTCATCTCTTCAGCTGCCTTGATCCCAGACTCTAATTTCAGCAACATGGAAGACTGACAAGTGACAGTGATCATATGTTCATTTCATGTGGAAATCTATGAAAAACCATCCTCAAAGTTTTTTATGCACATAATGCATTACTTTTCTTTTATTCTTTAATAAAAATGTAAAAATGATGAAATTAAAATTGAATAATCAATAAAACACTAGTATCAACAGAACTGAGTAGAATGCAACTATAACCACTGGCCCCTCAAAAGAATAATTCTACTTTTACATTTGGATACAAGGTTTGCAAATGTGTATATTGGAGACTCTGCAGTGATATAAGATGAATGCATCCTAGTAATATTCTATGTGCAAATGTGGTTGTACAAAATATTCCTTTTGACAGTGATCTTGTAATCACAATTTATTTGTACTTTATATGCAATGTTCTAGTTCTGAGTTATCAGAGCCAAGGAATAAAGAATTCTTAATGTATTTCTATTATTAACTGTTCAGTGGCATTCAATTTTTAAGTTCCAGTAAGGGAAAAAATTGGTGATTTGGTTTTGTATAATGATTGGATTGATAAGTTCTGTAAGTAATTGGAAAGCAATTTTATACAACTTATATAACTTTATGGTTAATCGTAGGGGTCCATTATAGGGACACTTTCCTGAGAGAGCACTGTTTAAGAGAAGGATACTGAATATAGTTTTCCTTCCTATTTCACATAGAAAAAAAAAAAGAACAAATGAGATCTGAAATACCAGTCTTAAAGCATTTTAAACCAGGAAAATATTTTAGTACAAGCTATCTTCCTTAGTGCAGTTATAAGCTACGATATTTTAGTATATATATAAACTGTTTTGTAATTTTTTTTCCTACTGTACTTCTGAGTTTCATGCACAAATAGATGGAAGAAAGGAAGAGTGGAGAGGGGAGGAGAAACATACAGAGGGAGAGAGGGAGAGAGAGAGAGAGAGAGAGAGAGAGAGAGAGAGAGAGAGAGAGAGAGAGAGTATTGCATGTGATGTAAATGATAATATTTCTTATAGGTAAGCGTAATGGTAATTTAAATGGGAACATCTTTCCCATTCATTAGTAGGCCCACATGACCTCCTTAAGTCACATGGAAGCCCAAGTCACTTGAGCTGGAGTCACATGAAGCCTGACAGCTGCCTGACTGACAGCTGGCTAGTGGGAGTGAGAGAGGTGATTTGTTTATGGAAGCTGGTTTGTGGGAAACCTAGCAGGATGAATGCTTGGGGATGGTGTTGCCTGCTACATTGTTATTGTATATAAATTTTTGTTACTATGATAGATTTGGCTTTCTGGTGTCTGAATAAATGTTTTGGATCTGTCTTCCATGTGGAGAGTGTTGTATTTCACAATTCAGAATTGCACCAGGATATTCATGGCCATGGTAGGCATTGTGAATATCACATTGGCACTACAGTAAGGTAAGAAATTAATTAGTTAAAATTGTCTTCATGCATTCAAATTTCTATTGTATTACAATTAAGACTGAAGTACTTTCTTTTGTTTCCTGCTCCACCCCACCCCCCCACTCCAATCACTGACAGCATGAGGGATAGTATGGCATAATGAATTGAGGGCTAGCTTCAAATCTAGGGAGTTCTGTGTACAAAACCCAACTTCAATATATATTAGCTATGTGACACTGGATAAGTCACTTATTCTCTATTTCCCAGGTAACACCAGCAATTACTAAACCACCCCGTCCTCTCTCCCCAAGGTGTCAACCTTCATGGGTAGGATGAGTTTACTATGTCATTGGAATCATGGTTCTAATATTTAACTCTATGGATATTCTATTAAATATTATTTATGAAAAAAACTGATTATTATACAGTGAGTCAGAGATTATTTTATTCAAGAAGCAGACCTACTATTTATTTTTCTCTCTTTTTTTCTTATTTGGAATATTAATTCTCCTGTTGAGCTGTTAAATTTTAGAAATTGTTTTTTTCCTTTTTGGAAAGTCTTTTCAATGAAAAATGTCATCACATAGACCTGGGAGTGGGGGAGTGGGAAGTAATGAGCAGTGAGCTCTAAGACGATTCATTACGCTCATCTGCATAAAGGAAACAAAGCTAACATTTGATCATGACCCCTTTAACTTATGATTGCCACAGTGAAGAAAATGGCACCTGCACAGTTACTGAAGGTTCATCTTGGATTCTGGATGAGGTATATCAGATCTACAAATGAGGGTTGACTTAGTTTGTTGCTTATCTGTACAGTGAAGACATTAGGCAGAGAACTGGAAGGTACCGTCTCACTGTCATAAAGCAAACAGAGCCAATTACATTTTTTTTCTCCTCCTGGTTACCCACAGTCACATAATTATATGTAAAATGACTGCAGGCTAAGCAAGTTTGAATTACTAAAAAAGATCTACCACATAGAGTTCATGTGGAGACATCAGAACCGTGGCTGCTAGAAAGTTGCATTTTATTTATCTTTCTCTCCCAGTTCCCAAGAGAGTGGCTTGCAAATCCTAGCTAGGCACACAATTAATGTTTGTTCCATGTAGCTGAAGACCTTCAGGAAGAAGCCTTTGGCCTATTTCCTGTACATTATCCTTGTCGTCTGAGTGAAACATTCAATTTTCTCTCAAGTAAGCACATATACCTGACAAAAGATATCTTAACTCTCTCTTATGACATTTACTGATTCCAAATGAGTCTGCTTTGAGTAGCTAATTTATTCAATTCTAATCATTTTTGAATTTTGATTATTGATTTGTTAAATCCAATGCATTATTTCGGTTCTCATAACTCCTTGATATATATGATGCATTTGACATTGTTACAAACCCACATTAGCTATTCTCCTCTTTCTAGGCTTCAGTGATACCACATTAAATGGTTCTCCTCTTATCTCTATTATCTTTATAATAAACTGTGATGTATGTAAGACAGGTTAATTACCTTTTTATGTCCTCTAGTAGCCATTTATTTTCTTCCTAACCACTTTAGTATCTTTTGTCTAAGGGACTGGCCTTGATATTCCCTGCTCCTACACTTTTTCTCTTGACAATCTCATTCTCTGAATAGATTTTCAACCATCACCTCTCAGAGGATGAATCCAGGACTGATATTTCCAGTCCTTTCCTTCTCTCTTCCCTATTTCATTATATACACCCAAATCTACAACTTCCTACGGAATAATTTATCCATCTTGATAATAAAATTAATACCAGGCATTTATATAAGCCTTAAAGTTTGTAAATACATGATCTCATTTGGCTTGACAACAGGTTTTCTAAAAAAAAGTCTGGAATTTTTATCAAGAAAAAGTGATTTAACAGTATAATGTGGCAGACAATAAAATGAATGAGACTTGCATAGTGTCTTGGACTAGAGAGAGATAATAGTCTGACTTACTTTGCCATAGTCAGCTCACAGTCAAAGTAGTAAGTTCAGTTCTTGCCACTGAATTTTCAGTTATATGATGACAAGCCAGAATGACTATTGAATGGGAATCATAAAGGCAAAGGACCTTGCTTATGCTTTATGTATATTAAGTGCAGGATCTTGCTCATGATTCATCTACAGGAAAAAAATACTTAGGAGGGAAAAAAGCATTTAACAGATTTAGAACTAGGAGGGAACTTGGTCATTATCTAGTACCAGTCATCCATTTTATTAATGGATTTATTAATAACCCAAATTAATCATTCAAAGTCAAGATTAATTTACTTGTCACCATTTATACCATTAGTAAGTAGCAGATCTGGGATCTGAATGCAAGTCTTATGTCTTCAAACTATTGAAGGGAAGTTATGTTAGAAAGAGATTACGCATATTCCACATGCTTTGTTTGTCCTAGGGTGCAGAACTGGGAGCTACTGATATTTCAGAGTCAAATTTAGCCTTTATTGAAGGAAAAAGTTCCAATATACAAAGGTTGAATGGGATGCCTGAGTAAGAAGAAGGTAGACCTTCACTTGAGGTCTTTAAGGAAAAATTGGTTGACTATGGGATAAGATGAAAAGATTCTTACTCAGCAAAGGGTCAGATTAAATTGCTTCTGATGCCTCTTCCAACTCTTAGATTCTGTCATCCTATGATCTCTCTATAAACAAGTAAAGTAGATACAACAGGCTATTGTTGTTTCTGTTTCACAGAGGAGGGAAATAAGGATAAAAACAGATGTGTCTGTTCTAGTCACATGTCTAGTAAATGTCGGAAAGAGGGTTTGAATCCAGGTATCATAACTCTGCTTCCATCATTGGACCTGTTAAACTGGTTCCTGACTGCTGTGAGTCAATTCATAGTGTCTGGATTAGAGGTTATTCATATGGCCCTTCCAAAATTTTTATGTATAAGGATGTGATTTTGCTTAGAATTTGGTAACTCTAGGGCTTACTCACTCCAGGAAACCTAAATTAATCACTACCGCTTTATATTTTAATGATTTATTTCACTGGAAAAAACACACTTGCCAGGTATTGACAAATGATGTACACATAATTTGAGAAGTAGAGTATGGATATTTCAAAGAACTATCAGAAGACATAAAGATTGTGACAAAACCAGGAGACAAATGTAGTCAGTTCTATGTCATTGATACTTGAGAAAGAGTTCAGTTTAGCTAGAGTTTAATCTGCCTTTCTTTTCAAGGCTATTCTTAGGCTTCCAACACAGCTGAATGCCATTAATTACAGACCCTTTTCAGATTTTCTTAGGAATAATTATGGAACTACATAAAATAAACATACTTATTAATATGCCAAGGATGCATGAATTTCTCATCATAGGAAACCTCCAGTGGGACTATTCTTTCCCCCAACAGTTTACCGCCCCTTTATGATTTAGTAGATGAGTTGTAGGAAGTTGCCTGGGGCGCTCAGAAGTTCACTGGTTTCACCAGGGTGGTCACACAGGTACTAAGCGTCAGTTTCACATTTTGAAGGCAGGTCTTTTTGATTCTAAACCTAGCATTCATCTATTATACCATACTATCTCTGAACTTCCTAATGGAAGTAAACATATTTAAAAATCTATAATTACTCGCCTTCAACCATGCCAAAACAAATCACCTTATTAAAATAGAAATAATGTAAAGTCAAAACAGAATACATACATATATATATATATATATATATATATATTTCTCATTACCTATTTTCTCTGAATAAACCATTGTGCACATGCAGAAGGATTGAATAATCTTTTCTTTATCATTCTTGTTTCTCAAGCTGCAGAAAGAAATGTTTCATAGGATGTCTGGCACCTAATAATAAATAACCACTAAAAGAACTTCTTTTGTGGCCAACTTGTTTTTATACTTATACTTCTTCTGTTCAGTTTAATACTCTAGATACTTCATCATTGGCTCTCATAAAAAGTTCTGAACTAACAGCCTAAAGCAGGCTGTGTCTCCAAAATGGAACTGCTTTTTTTTGTTTTCCTTCTCTCCTTCCTTCCTTCCTTCCTTTCTTCCTTCCTTCCTTCCTTCCTTCCTTCCTTCCTTCCTTCCTTCCTTCCTTCCTTCCTTCCTTCCTCTTCCTTCTTTCTTTCCTTCCTTCCTTCCTTCCTTCTTTCCTTCCTTTTTTCCTTCCTTCCTTCCTTCCTTCCTTCCTTCCTTCCTTCCTTCCTTCCTTCCTTCCTTCCTTCCTTTCTTTTCCTTCCTTCCTTCCTTCCTCTTCCTTCCTTCTTCTTCCTTCCTTCCTTTTTTCCTTCCTTCCTTCCTTCCTTTCTTTCTCTTCCTTCCTTCCTTCCTTCCTTCCTTCCTTCCTTCCTTCCTTCCTTCCTTCCTTCCTTCCTTTCTTTCTTTCTTTCTTTCTTTCCTTCTTATGAACATTTGGCAAAATATTAATGGGCCAGTGTTCTCTGAAACACTTAAATGAATTCTTCCATTCCAACTATTCATTACATGATAATCACGACCTAGTGCACAACTCTGATCAATACAAATGTACAGAGTTGCTGTAAAATAGCCTGTCTAACCAGGGAGGGTAATCCACCATTTTACAGATTTGAAGAGACAATCCATTAAATGCTGGATAAGGTCAAATACTATTGATTGAAGAGTCAATGAAATTATTTCTTATCTTTCTCTCTTTGGATTTTTCTTTTGATCTGAGTATGATTTCCTTAAAATATATTTCCCCCGCAGTGGCTCCACTTATGCACTAAGAATATGAGCGGTCTTGGCACAACATAAAGACTCATTGACATAGGAATCAATATTGTTATAAAGCCCTGAAGCCATAAAACATTGAAAAATAATAATATTAATGTTTAAACATCTATAGCATTTTAAAAAGTACAATTTAAAAGGTGCCTGGTGCTAGTTAGACATATTAGTTCATATATCAATTTAGACATACACCTACCTACAGTAAATATGTTAATATCTAAAATAATACAGCAAATACTAATGATCTGTTTACCCATCATCCCTAAAATACCTGCTTGATTTTAAATATTGTTCCAGGCTGCTCCTTGGCATCATTATTAATGTTCATATGTTAAGTGTTATACATTTTGCCATTTGCTATGATTCTTTTCTACATGTTTTCTAGCACCTTCAGCTATACCTTGAGGTTTAGCAGTTTTTGCTAAATGCAGTCATAAAAACCTAAGTCTAGTGTATATGTCATCTCTTAACACTACAAATATTTTGCTTTTCTTTGTAAAGAATCACCAGTAAAAGCTTGTTCTCTATCAAGCTTGTTCTCTATCTGAAACAATGCATTTCTAGCCTCTAACAGAACTCGAATTACAACTTCTTATATGTCCTCAGCTATCCGAAGATAGACGGATTTGCTGCTTGTATTTTGATCTCACTGTCTCCAGAAAGTAGTAAATAGAAAACTGGAAATATCGCAGATTTGGAAAAATGCCACCTGGCACAATAAGATACTAGGTGGCCAACTAAATATTATGAACAGAAATAACTGGCTAAAGAGAAAACTCACTTGTTAGAATCCAGCAGCACATCTGAGCTTCACATTTAAGAGGAAAACAAAATGTTTGCCTTGTAGACCAGTATGATAATATTTAAATGCCAGGTGCCTTCTTATTTCCTTATCTTTCTTACTTATGCAACCAAGCATATTTCTGTTCATTTTATGAATTCCTTTTAACTTTTGCTACCATGGAGTTAGAAAAGAAATGTTTAAAAATAGGTTCTCTGTGATTTTACTAAAGAAGAATTATTCTATTAGTAGGAGTTATCTTTGGGATATCTATTTTTTTTTAATTGCAGTAGGAAGAAAGTTCAAGACAAAGTAAAAAAATCTGATGACATTTTCATGTCACAGCAATCCTTTAAAAGGAATGCTGTGTTTCCATCTCAGGTTTCTAAGATGAAGGCATGTGTTTTCAAAACAAGAAATATGATACCATCAGACGAGGCTTCATTCGGTTCTTGCCTAATTTGAGAGTATGGATGTTTTCATCAAATTAAAAGACATTGTTTTCTTCGTAAGGCATGAGATGAGAAGGTTGAAAATGGATTTATTAAGTGGGCAATGAGAATGAACGCCAAGCCAAGAATCTTTAAATGGAAAGCTAAAGGCAAAAGGGGGTTTGCTTGCTACAAGATATTAAATGAAGTCTCTTAGGTCATCCTCCCTTTACTGTGATCTGTTCTTCTGCCTTGTACTCTAAACTTTATCCAGAATGTAGTAGGTTTGGGGAAGGGAAACCTAAGACATTAAAACACAGGGACATCTATTCCTTATCTGGTCGATTCCCCACTCAACCCTCTGTTTGAGAGTTGTCAATCATGTTCTAGCTAGGTAAAAAAATGGCATAATTCCCTCTCACATAAAAGGCTTCCCCCATTCACTACTGAGCTGAATGAAGTAATGCATACAAAGATTTCACCTTAAAACAAGGGTGTATACTTATCAAACACAAATGAGTAATATCTATATAGAATACTTCGAGGAAGTCACAGTTCCAAAAAAGATATAACAATCAACTAAAGAAAATATGTTTATATGAGGGATTTTAGGTGTACTAGAGAAATACTCATCAGTCATCCATACGACAATCCTGCAAAAAAAAAAAATGGAAGTGGATTGTGCCTCTCTTGAACCCAATAAATATTTCCATTATTTTGCCCTTAATTCGAAATCCAGACCTATCTCTAGACAGACATAAAGTTGTGACTACAGAGAGCTCTACTCATGTCTGGAAACCTCCCTAGCTCCCTGAGAATTATCTTTGACCCAAAAGATAAAGTCCATCCTTTGTTCCTATTTCATCACATACATTATTCTTTCCACTGACTTCTGCCTTGACTGACTCAAAGTCCTACAATTCATGGACTGAAGGTGATATCCCTCAGCAAGTTCTGGTTCTGAAATTTCTAACTCAGAACTCAATTCAGTTGAATAACCATTTATTAAGAATCTTGTTAATCACTAGGGATAAAAGACAAAAATGAAAGTCTTGCCTCAAGGTGCTACCATTCTGCATTCTAGGCAGGTAGATGGAACATTGAAAACCTGAGTTCATGCCTCAGACACTAGTTGTGTTGCCCTGGACAAATTTCTTTACTTCTTTGCTCAGCCTCATTTTCCTAATTTGTAAAATGGGGATAATAGTACCTACGTTACAGAGTTGTAAGGATTAAATTATATTTGTAAAGCATATTTCAGACCTTCGAGGGCTATATAAATGCCAGTATTGTTACTAGTCATGCCACTACCTTTGAGCCTAGATTGGGAATGATCTTGCAGTTGGGTTGGGGAGCTATATTAAGTGCCAAGTAGCCCAGGGAAGAGGAGGAGGATAGATTTGGAAAATGTGTTTTAAGGGAGGAATTCTTGTCTTATACCATTTGGGTATAATAGGTGTCTGTATAGACACCTATAATCTTAGAAATATATCTAGGCTCTCTGAGTCCTTGGCTTTTCTGATCTTTCTCTAACCTTAGCAAGGTGGTAGAAGAATGGGAGGCAAAAAAAATCTCATCACCCACAAATCTTCTAGTCCTTCTCTTAATAGATAAAGAGGCCATAAAGCTAGGTGCTTTAGAGTGAATCAAAGCCATAAAAGACTGGCTGCTCCAAGTCTTACAAGACCTTTAAGCTTTTCCTCTAGATTCCTGCATCCTGGGCCCAGGACACTCAAGAAGAGTCACCCATAAGGTGACCACTACTTAAGATTTTTAGATTCCCCAAAGATTTTTAGTTCTAGGATTTCAACTTCTCCAACTTATCAATAAAGGAAAGGATGTTATAAGAGTAGGGCAGAGCTTTATCATCAAAGAATCATGGGGATTGTTGCTAGGCAGCCTATTATAGTTGGAATAATAGTATGAGCTCCATCAAGCTCCATGAAAGGCAAACCATCCAACTACCAAGGCAGGATCAAAAACCATAACATGGCAAGGAGTAAACCTAGTGAGGCTGCCCATTCTTCCTCCACTTCTCCCTTCCTTTCCCAAGGTAATAGAGGAGGCAAAGGGGAAGGGTGTTGGTCTACTGATTTTTGATGCCACCAGTGAATGGCCTATCCTTCTAACACCAGCTTAATTCTCTAGTAATCTACTGCTATTCTGTTTTAACTCACTCTAACAATGTAAAGCTGTCCAGTATCAGTAGACCAGGACAGGGCAAAACTGTCCTTACCTCTTCTGTTGCTATCTATGTGCAGCTGAAAGGCACCAGTAGAAAGCACACAACCATGCCAAATGGGTCCATTATGGATATATGCTCTCTGACTGCACATCTATCCTTCTACTTGCCCCTGATTTCCCAAAGAGGCTTTCCCTAATCCTTCTCTTTTCCAATGTCCTATAACAATTCCTCTTCCATTTCTTCCTAACTTGATCAAGAGAATAGAAGCTGACAAAAACTGTCCATCTTCCCTACTTCTATACTTTAAAGTTTCCTCTGTATCACTCTCAATTCTTTTCCCCTCTACTCTAGCTCTTAAATTTGCCAGTAATGGCATACTGGCTAGACAAAGTTTAACTACTCTTTGAAGACCTCTATTGGTAAGGAATATACTACCTCCAATTCCATTTTTGCAAAATTCTGTCAGAAAGGTTGTTGTTTTCATCCTAGAAATATTTACTTATTGCTTCCAGTTTTAAACCCTCTGGCACTCCATAAGGACAATCCTTTCCACTTGCTGTTCTCAGGTATTAAGGAACTTTAAAAACCTGGGGCAGGCCCCTCTCTCCCATGTTCATTCCATTTCAGCCCATATTCATGGTTTTCTGTCCTTATTTCTCTCCCCCAATCCTGCTTGGCTATGACCCTAGAAGGGTCCCACACTTTCCTGCCCATGCTCCAAGAAGACATTTCCTCTTTCGGCTTTTCAAGTGATTTCTTCTATGGGTTTTAGTCCTTGGATTCCTTTATTCACCTTCTGGAAATATTCATGTTCAAGCAAAGCTGAAAGTTCTTGCTAGAATGCCGTGGATGTCTCCATCCTTTTTGAGTCCTTCCTATTGTTTCCTTAAACTGGAATTGGCATCAGAGTCTGTGTGTCTGGGACTATGATGCTATACCACATCAGGCTGGATTTCCTCATGCTACTTTCAACTCCAAACACCTTCCTGGATTAATAAGTGCTTGATTCTGACCCTGTCATTTGAGAGTTCCTTTCTCAAGTACATGTATACAGGACACCTCAGCTGATGGTTCTAGTCCCTTCTGTACAGTTAACATAATGTAGTAATAATAATACATTTACGAAATCATAATCAGATAACAGAATTGCTCTGGTATGATAGATTCTAAAGTGATCCAATGATAAAAATACATTTCCCCCCTGTAAAAACTGAGTATTAAACGTTTTAGATTAATGGTATTCTGTGGAATGAATCCCAAGGTTCAATATTAGTTTACAGGGGCTGGGTCTTCATGCAGAAACTAATTAGGGGAATAAATGATTGAACTCAATCAACTGTTCAACAGCCAACTTAACTCAATTCAATCAGTTGTTTAAAAGTTTGGTCGTTTGGCAGAATTAAACATTTTGTTTTCCAAACTTGCTTATGTGTTAATATAGCAGTGGTTTGTCAATATAGGACAATATCACATTTGTTATAAATTCAACCTATAGCAGTGTGTTCAGTTATTTCCAACAATCATTTTAATCTACTTCAGATTTTTTTCTTTGTCTGCACACTTCCATTTCCTTGAGACATTTTAACAAAATATGTAAAAGAGGTATTAAATTATATTGTCATAATAAATGGGAGAAAACTATTGAATCTATATCCAGGACAAAGTATTAATCAGCATTATATTCAGAACAGTACATAATTTATTGTAATTGTAATTAAAAGAGGTTTTTAATTATATTGTCATAATAAATGAGAGAAAACTATTGAATCTATACCTAGTACAAAGTATTAATCAGCATTATACTCAGAGCAGTACATAATTTATTATAATTATAATTAAAATTTGATCAAATATATTCAACATAATTAAATTGCTTATCCAAAATTAAGAGTTTAATGTGAATATTATAGAGTAACAATATACCAATTTAATTTTGCCTTTCTTTGAATTCAATGCGCAAGGATTTTAAAATAATTTTCATTTTAGTCAATACGTAAATGGGAAAAACCTGCTAATTATATTTAGTTCACTTTTAAAATGTTGCACATTGTTTTTTACTACTCCCTTGACCTTGGGTAATTAAGTGTGAATGCTAGACTTCTTTCTTTCTGTTTCTTTGCTGAAACTGATTCGTATTAAAATTTGCACACGAGTAATCATATTCCATATAACGAATATAAATAACGAGAGACCTGTCTTGTTTTATATTTTGTATATAATTGTTTGTCCCCACTGATAATTAACATGTTCAGTTTGCATGTTAAAGGGGAAGTATTTTATGAAGACTTTTTTTTTGTAGTGATATAAAAGTAATCTCAAAATTCTGTCTTAAGGTACCTCTGATAGTGCTTTGTATTAATGACTTTAGAGAGGCAACTTGACCTACACTCAGATATGACTTCAGCTGTGGAATACTGGAGGAACAAAAATGAATGGACTTTTTAAGGGAGACAATTCATCTGATATAATATTTCTTTTTAAATTTTGTTTATTCATGAAATTTTGAAATCAAAAGTTAAGATAAAACCTTTTTTCTTATACTTTTTTTTGCATTTGTAAGATATTTGAACTGCATTCTACATCTGCCCATATAATAGAACACTAGTATTCCACAAAAGTCATTGATTTGATTCATTACCTGTAATATAGTTTGTATGAGTACCAACTCTAAATTAAAGTATTTAAGGAATCTATTAAACTTTTGAGTTACGGAGTTTGGTGGGGTTGCTTTTTTCTTCCTCTTTTTTCCCTAGTATTCTGGGGTCATCATTCATAATAGTGAAAACATAGCATAAGGGGGGAAAGCATCCAGAATGTTCCTAAAAATAAAATAGAAAGCCCTCAGGAGCCTTTCCAGAACAGCAATAGAAAGTATTGCTAGCTGTAAAATTTGTAAGCAGGTTCTATCCTGTCGGCAGGGAAACAATGAAGATGAATTACATCCTAGGAGAAATATCGAGAAGGTCTGGTAGTGCAGTGGCAAGCTAACAGACAGTGAGACCAGAACACAACTGCTCTCTGTTTCCTGAGTTGAAGATGTCAGAACACGAAGACCAAGATAAACTCGTTAAATTGAAATGCACAGACGGACTTCCAAACTGATCTCCATAGCGACAAAGTCTGTTTACCTGGATGTTGTCTCTTTCTCCCAGCTTTGTTATTGTTGCTGGGTTTTTTGTTTGTTTTTTCGTTTCTCTGTTTCTTGGGACTAAAATTCACCACATATGTTAAATCTACAAACTACCTATACGGAAATTGGTGGGTAAATGAAACATAGTCATAGTATTTATGGTAATTTTTTGTTTCCCCTCCAGATTTCCTTATGTTGTGATGGAAAAACAGCTTTAATATTAAATTAATTTTGCCTTGGGCCAGGGTTATTGTCTAAACCAAAAGGACATTTAGTGTACATGGGGAAAATGGCAGCTGGTACGAAATGTTCAGGGAGAATCCCACAGAGTCCTTGTAGATCTAATCTAATATATACAGTAATGTCTGGATCAGAAGGGAAGAATTTTTTTTAATGTCCTTGTTTGATGCCCTGGATATGAATGTGATATATGCAAAGATGTTTGGTTAAGGAGAAAATAATATGAAAAGGGTTTGTTTTGATGATGTTGACATCACTACTGATAGAAAGTTGTAGTATAATAACAAACTTTTCCTATCCTAGACCAAGGTCACCAGATGCAGATTGGAACTCTCACACCAGATGTAGACTGGAGAGAGTGTTTATTAAATCTAAGCTGTGATTCTCACAGGATGTTGTGGTGTTTATAATCATTACCCCCTATGAAAAGAACGTAACTTTGCATTTGACTTTAGGTTTCATGATTTGCGGCCCCCTTCCAAAAAAAAGTCTAATTAGTAGTCGTCATTGATAGTTAGAAAGAACTTTTCTTTAGGAAGATGTCAGAGAATTTTTTTTCAAACTCTGCGCTAAAAAATTCAAACAATTAATGAGTGTAGGTTGGGTAATTTGTACATTAAAAGTTGAAAGTAATATCAGTTTCTTTGCAAATCATTGAAAATTGCTATAATTCATGTACTGGAGTCTAGATGATTGATTACATTTAAGCAATAGGAGGACTTCAAGGTGAAGTGGAATAAATGTTATGTGGATAGCAGGTTAACCTCTTCAGTGCCTTATGAATACACTAATTTGAAGATGCATTTGAGCCATGTTGGTTATTAACAGAACCACAGCTCATACAGGTTATTGCTTTGTAGGCCTAAAAGTTTCTCAAGATAGCTGCCGCTCTCATTTAAATTATTTCTGTGATATAAGGCTATTAATAACAATAGGACATTTGGAGCAGATGAAGTGGGCTTCCCTCCACTTAGTTTCCTCAAGGGCTCTCATTCTTTTTTTGTACTGGATGGCTGGTGAGATAAACTGCATAATAACATGGCCTCAATATGTTCTTATTAAGTCAGTGGAGCATGGAGTCTCTACAAAAACATCACTAGTATGTAGTAAGTGGACTGAATCTATAGACCCACAATGACTTTACTCATCTGACAGGAAGAGTTGTACACTAATCTTGTAATTATACCTCTATTCATTCCAAATTTTGTCTGTTGGCAGTAAAATGAGTATAATTATAAGTATAATTCTAATTCTGCATGACTTGGAATGCACTACATGAAGTTCTAATTACTTGTGTACACTACATGGATCAATTCAGATTGGTTATTTTTAATGCAAATGTACCCAAAACAGTACTCCCTGGGAGTCTGAAAATAAATGCAATTAAGGAAGATTTGACTGAAGTTGGTTAAGCCTACTAAGAACTTTAGCTTTGCATACTTTTTTTTTGTTTTACTTCTTAGGGTGGCATAAATTTTCTCATTTTTGAACTTCTTGCAATTTGATTCAGTTTCTGTTGTCACTAAATTTTTATAATTTGTACCCAAGAAATATTGACTAAGAAAAATTTAAAAATATACTGTCAACAGGCCCACATAACTGTATATTTTATGATCCTATGGAAAAATATGTAAATCATAAGAAATAATGACAGGAAATTAACAATTGTACTTATCAATCAATCACAAGCATTTATTAAGGGTCTATTTTATGTCAAGTACAATGGTAGGCAATGGGAATATAAATAGGATTAGGAAAACAATTTCTACTCACACGCACTTTACTTTTTGACAGAGGAGACAAATACATATAAGTTTATGCAGGATAAATCTAAATAAATAATAATTATGTACTAGGTGTTTTGGAAAGGTGGACATTAGAAGTTGAAGGAGTCAGGAAAGGCTTCCAATAGAAGGTGTTGCTTAAGTTCTTTCTTGAAAGAATACAACACTTCTGTAAGGCAGAGGGCAGAAGAGAGTTTATTCCAGGTATGAAATGAAAAGTCATGGAGATGGAGACCACCTGAGATCAAAACAATTTACATAGTTCATCCATACAGTAGGTTATCTAAGTACACCGTGGTTTTCTTAGCTTGTTTTTTCTAGCAAAATTTTTTCTTAGCAAAATTTTTGGCAAGATTTATTTTTTCTATTGTTTTTTTCCCCCTAATATATCCTCATTCTAGTTAAGTAACTTAAACATGGAGTAGGTTTCTCCTTTCTCATGACACTGATATATTTGCAATCTACTCAATTTCTTCTATACTCCAAGAAGAATGTGTGGAAATACACATTGTCTTTCTTTTCATCTGACCACTGTATAAATGATTTTTTCTTTATTTCATTCTGAGATCCAAATAGTTATCGAGATTGTTCACAGAAAATGATGCTGGAGACACTCATACATTTTCATATATAACTATATTTTCCTTGTCACTGATGCTCCAGAGCTCTTGCTCTCCATTGACAAGCCAGCTCTAGAACTTTATGGACTACCAAAAGAGGAAATGAGTTTTAAGCAAAAAAAAAAAAGTAGAAACAAAAGGAATTTTAAAAAATAACTAGTCAGATTCTTACTTTTCTCTCCCCTGGATTCTGAATGGAATCACAGCTCTGCTCCAGAAAGGAAAAGCTAAAGCAATCTCCTTAAATCTTCTACTAAGAATAATGTCATGATATCTCTTTGTTTATTATTTTTTTCAATACTTTTACAAGGGCAGTTAGGTGGAGTAGTGGATAAAGTGTTGGGTCTAATGTCCTTCTGTCATCTTTCTGAGTTCAAATCCAGCCTCAAAAACTTACTATATGTGACCCGGAGCAAGTCCCTTAATAGTATTTGCCTCAGTTTCCTCAACTGTTAAATGAGCTAGAGAAAGAAATGGCAAACCGCTCTTTACTAAGAAAATTCCAAATGAGGTCATGAAGAGTTGGACACTACTGAAAGACAACTCAACAACAAATGCCATTACAATATTCTTTTACGTGAAACATTTTGCAAATGTATCACAAAGGACTACAGTTGATCCCCCAGAAATACAAATCTTATTATTGTATAGAAAAATTATTGATTTCAAAGCATTTCCAGTTCTAACTTCCATCCACATAAGCCTGCCTGACCTAAATCATAAAGACAATGCATTCATGAGCTCACAAACTTAGAGATGATAGGGGTGCGACCATAAAGGCCATCTAATGGGGAAACTGAGGCAGACCAAGAGTTTAAGTGTCTTGTCCAAGGTCACAAGATTTAAGACAGAGTCTTTGGACTCCAAACCTAATTCTTTTCCCACTGTACTACACTGATCATATTATCAAAATCTAGACCAAAACTCTGTCAAACGAACAAAAAATTAGGGAGTTGGCAATTACCCAGTAATCTGATTATTCTAGCTAGGATGGATTTATCCAATTTGGCTGTCTATACTAGTTAATAACCTAAGTAACTTTCATTACCTTAAATTCCTTAAGTCAAAAAGTCTTTGCTTCCTTTTAGTATCAATACCAGTCCCTTTATCAATATCAACAATGCCTTCCAAAAATTGTGAACTAATAGTTTCCTTATATTTTTTCATGTTTGGATGTTTTGATTAATATTAAAATTACTGAATAAAATAAGTTTCTGTGTCATCTCCATTGCTCAATATTTTTCATTTATCTTTCTAGTCCAGGACATCTGTTGAAAGATGTGATGAATTTTAAAGGCATATGGGTTTCAAGTAAGGATAACACTACACACTTCAAATTCAATTTTCAGTCTAGTTCGCAGTCTTGGAGCACAACAAAGGAAAAATATTTTTCAGATGAACCCATTTTCTCTATTTTTGAATAGAGAAAGAAACTTGGTATATGGTTAGAGATTTTAGAGCAATAAGTTGGTTGCATACATATATTGGGATTTTAGATGAAAATTTGCATAACTTAGTATCTTAAAATAATTTAGGTGATTTTTCCACAACACATGTACTGGGTAAAAAAAAAATCAATCCTTTATTAATTCTGGTTAATATTTGAGTGCGTAACTTTAACCAGGAGTGAAATCCACATTTCAGAGAATTATGAAAACTGCAAAGGTGAATGTAAGTCAATTCTCTATTTTGTTTGTACTTTTACTGATAAGGACTTGTTTTTACTTTTCTTGAAATCTTACTGTCTCTGATAATGGGTATATTGATAACACAATTCCGTAACTTTTTTGGGAATGTGATCTATAGATTGAGATCCTGGGGAAACAAATGACTGAAATGGTATAGGAGGATATATGTGTACATATATACACATTTATCTGTGTGTGTATATATATACACACACACATATATTATATACATATGTGTGCTATATATGTTTATATGTGTATACATAACACATACACACAAAAGAGAAATAGTGTATGATTACATGATCAGTCTATGGTCTCGGCAGTTCTTTTGTTAGAAATTTAATGGTCACAGTAAATTGTAAGCATTGAAGACCCTTATTCAGACAAGAAGATGATTTCACTCAAGCTATCTGAAGTATGATCTTACCCAGCAGTAGGTTTATATTTTTACTTTCATAGCAAAACTTAGGATATATATACTTAGGATATATATGGAAATGATTAGGAATATCTTCTTTCCACCCAGGGCATTAAATTGCCTAACTTTCTGACATCTAGAAATATATTACCAGGATATGTAGAAAATGGAATGAAATAGACTGACGTCCTATTGTAGATTAAGGAAGAAGGAAGGAAAATATCTCTGTATAAGTAAGAAAATCTCAGCAAGAGAAAATGTCTAGATCCTGCTACATTCTTCAGATATGTGTGCTGCACATTGCTTTTCCTTACTTTGCAGAGTAGATGCAAAGATTCTGCTGAAAACAGGGGAGAATGTAATTGTACATGTGCCAAAATGAATTGAGGACTGAAGGCAAAGAGAGTCTCTGAGCTTAACAAATTTAAAATCAGTGACTGACTCAGCAGAGCATTTCTTAGAAGCATATCCATCCAGCTAATTTCGTAGTTACATATTTCAGAAAGGGTAGGCACATACCCAGAAATGGTTCACTAATTCAGTTTATCTTTTTAAACTTCTCTGTACTTGGGAACCAGTGGCCTTCCCATGTAATAAAGGACAACAGAAATCAACTTAATTTCTCTCTTTATATAAAACCTATAGCGAGCTTATTCTTCCCTTATTAACTTTTCCAGGACTTTCTTTCCATCATTCATGTCTCTGGTTTGTCAGTGGCAGCACAAAGTCCCTTACAGTAGAGGGTGGCATACATTTGAGAGGTTCCCTCTTGGCACCATGTCAGTGACTGACACTAGTAGACTGAATGACATGCCACCTCCGGAGTACAAGCTCTCTTGACTGTTATTTCTTAGTCATCTCAGTATGTTTGAAACAGTTGGTTTTCTTCCTTTAGACACTTGTCAACATTCGTAGATGGTGTTTTAACTGGCACATTGTCACTAGCTGTATCTAGTCAGGAAGAGCTGACTAGCTGTGAAAGCTCTGTTTCCTAAGCCCTAGCAGGCGTTAGAGAACTAAAAACAAAAACAGCTGCATTCATACCACAGAGCAACCAACCACTAATGGTTTCTTTTTGGGAATTATCTTATGGCAACTATATGAATTTTATCAATAAGTCCAAGCTTTTGGGTATGAGTGAAAATTCTTGTAATGGACAATAATGCTTACAATTTTCATAGCCATCTATTCATCAACTATTTTATAATTATATCAACTAATAATAAAAAGGCTTTTTTTCAATAAAATGTATTTAAAAATTGCACAGGTGACAAATGATCAAATGGTATTTACTAAACAGATAATAAGCCAAATGAATAACAAAATGAAAATAATGATTGATATAATACTAACTAAAGCATGACTGGTTTTAATAAAAACATATTAAAAACTAGTAGGTTCCCCATAGAAAATAGAAACAGATGTAGGTAGAGGTGAGACTAAATGACCAGGTAACTTTTTTAGATAGCCAGTATAATAATATTTCCCCACATCAATTTGAGCCTTTCATAAGAAAAGATTTAGAGATGCAATAAAAGGTGGTCACATACAATTTAGTATTTGAAAAGAAAAGATGAAAAAGGAATTAAGTAAAAAAATATTTTATAGGGTGTTTTTCCCTTCCTGATTTCTAGAACCAAAGGAAGCTAACAGTTATTAATAATACAATTACCTCTCTGTGATTAGACAGTTGCTTTAAGAATACAATGAAAACCACCTTTTTTGTTCATTCAACATATCAACAAATTCCAATTTTTTTTATTCCTTTTTGCTTACCTGTCACCCAGAGCTCAATTCATAATGGTGCCTCTTTTCCCACTATGTTTGCCTGAGTTTTATCCTTCCTGTCACATTTTTCTTACTTCTTCAACCTCTCTTCCCAAGAGATGCTAATCTCCACCTTTTCTCTTTCCTCTTCTTATATTGTCTCAATACCTTTCAAAAATCCACTATCACTTCTAATTCTCAATCACTTCTCTGAAGAGCTCATTCTACCCCAAGGGTCCTTTGCCCCAAAGCACTTTCACAGTGCTTGTCTCTTTATTTAGTTTTCCAATATTCCATCAATCTCTTTTACAACACCTTAATCTCCATCACATGCAACTTCAGAAAATATGTCCAATCAACTTTTCCATCAATGGCAATTCCTCTTTTATGTTTAACTTCACTAAAAATAAAACATGTGGAAACTTAGGGAATTTCTCTTTTCAAGATGCTGGGATTATACGATTAGATACTTAAAAATGCAGTAATTTTAGTAATACTCCCTTATATTTCTATAGTATTATATGGGAATAGTGTGCGTGCATGCATGTGTATGTGTGTGTGTGTGTGTATGTGTATTCGTTCATTCTCTCAATATATCCTAAAAACAACTCTATAAAGTATATAGGACAGGCAAATTAATTACTTTGTATTCACACAGCAACTGATAACGTAGGAGTTCATATCTAGGTTTTAATTTTTCAAATGCATTTTCCTTTTTACTAGCACACCCACATAATCCACTTGAACAACTTATACAAAGCTCACACACAAAAATCAAATTTAAATAATTAGAATAAAGACAAAATTGGCAATATAAAAGACAAATGTTTGAAGTACAATTGTTCAAAAACTGTTGTTGAAGATTTCATTTGTCTTTCACAATTTTCAACTCTGTTTGGATATTTAAGATATTAAATTGATATACAAGGTACACTTGCCTTTATGCAAAAGATAAGCTGTAGTAAAATTGTATTTTAATCCAGTTTTTGTAAATTGAATTTATTATAAATGCACACAAACTTAATATTCAAGGAAATCTTATGGGGAAGCCTTTTGTAAATTATTTTAAATCTTTTTGAAATATAAATTTTGTGTACTGTTCCTGTGTGAAAGGCACCAAATTGTGAGTTGAGAGGCAGGGTTTTATTCCAGCTTTTACTATGACTAGCTGTGTGACTTTGGCAAGCCATGTAATATCTCCATTAATAAGTTTCCTCATCTAATAAATGAACATATTAATGCTCATACAACATACTTCCAAGGGCCTTAATAAGAATTAGCTATGCTAATCAATACATGAGTTAAAGAAAAATTAATGAAAAATTTAAATATATGTGTGTATGTGTATTATTCTTTGATAATAGCTATGAGATAAAATTAGTTTGAATACATAAATTTAGCTACTCAGTCATCAGTAGGTAAAGGGATGCCTCAGACTCAGTAAAATGTGATTTCTTGTACTGCCTCTGACACATCAACTTCATGAAGGTGAGCAAGTAACATAACCTTTGACTTCTCCTAGTAATTCTCTGAGACTTTCATTTACAGAAGAATTACTCTGATCTGCATTGGGGGAAATTATTTCCTCATCAAGTTGTTCTTTGCATCAGAGGTATCAAACTAGAGGCTACTTGCATAAAACTCCCCAGGGGCCTGAAGTAGATTAAAATGTAATTGAGAAATGTTTAACGAAATAAATAAAAATGCAATAAAACGTAATTTAATTTGTGATTTCCTAAGCCTAGCTGCAGCCTGCAGGGATCCATTTCTATTTGAGTGTGACAGTGCTGCTTTCTACCAATGTATTCACATATCCATACAAAAAACAAAATTGATGTATCCTTTGCTTTATATAATACCTGACATCATCTGCTGTGTCTCAGAGGAACTCTCTCTAACTTGTGCTAGGCACTGGTCTGCCTTAGTCTGCCCTTATGGTATGAACACAGGCCACCTAAACTCTGTGACTCTTGGGTGCTGGGTCTCATTTTTGGCTGTTCTTGAGGCTCTGAGGGGCTGCCTGGGGCCTGGGTTAGGCACTGATTTAATCTGGCATGGGCAGGTACCACCTGGGTTGGCTTTGTCTATTGCTGCATCTATAAGGCTATTTGAATATAGTTCCTTCCTTCTACCATGGTTGTGTCAGCTCAGGGCTTTCACAGGTTTCTGTCAGTTTTCTCGTGTAATCCCTGACTGGTTGGAGTTCCTTGTAGCCATTTTGTTTTGAGTGACAGTAAACAAAATAACTGTTGTATTTTGTGCATGCAAGATTTTTGCCCTTCAGTTAGAGTAATTCAAAGAAATTTCAAGTTGCCTTTGGTTTAAGTGTGTTTACAAGAATATTTGAGAGCTGAGTCTTTAGAAATGACTGCATCTGCAGTACACAAATGATGTTTCTTGATTACAGGTTTTGGGGGGAAACATCTGTGCCCTTCTCTGTCACTTAGAAGTATCTTGATGTTAATCTGAGTAAGGGATGCTGTTAATTTTTACATCATATTTATTTTCTAATTGACTTCTCTTTGGTATAAATCAAGACTATTAACATGCTTATCTGTATCACTGATACATCACTCCACATCTTCAACTTTGATGGTCTTCTATATTTAGTTCTAAGCCTAAAAGTGGAAATCAGTCATTTATTGCATATTCAGACTGGAATTTTAAATTGGCTAGAATCCTCCTTTATCTCTTTAGGTAAAATCTTTTTACTAATGACTTTTGCCTTTACATCAAAGAAATGTAACCCTCTCTCCCAATTTGAATTGTCTCTTTCAATAAGGAAAAAATAATTATATAAAAGCACATAATCCAATGACCACATAAAAATATTTACAAAATTCTGAGCTAATAATTGCCCAATTCATTGCCATAAGGGACAGGTATGATTCATTATTTGTCCTCCAGAACCTTCAATAGATTTTCATTTACTGATCTCTTTTAGTAATCTTTTTGTTTGCATTGTTTGAGGCACTGAGTATATTGACCTATGTGTTCTGTTTATTTTCTTCTGTATCAGTTCAGATAAACCATCCCATGTTTCTCTAAATACCTCCAACTCAGCATTTCTTGCTGCATGGTAATATCCCATTATATTCACACACCATAGTGTAAGTCAATTCCCCGCCATGCGTACTCACTTTGTTTCCATATCCATTCTACCACAGAGTGCTGCAATGAATATTTTGGCATATATTAGACCTTTGTTTCTGTTTCTTACTTCCTTAGAACTAGTGGTGAGTTACAGAGTCAAATGTTATGGAATGTTTCTAATATAATTCCAAACTGTTATTTCATTCACTTCAATCAACCAACATGGATTTATTAAGTAACTAAAATATTTCAAGCACTGTGCTAGGTACTACAGATAAAAATGAAAAGAATGAGGTTATCCTTAGTCTCAAGGAGTTTTATTTTCCTTTTAAATTAAAAAAAAACATTTATTTTTCTCTTTCTCCCCACATCTTTCACCTCGACTGAACAAACAAAAATCTTATATCAAATACGCATAGTAGAGCAAAACTAATTTCCACATTGACCAAGTACATTCACAAAAATGTATGTTTCATTCTGTATCTTGAGTCCATCATCTCTCTATTACATACTAAGAGCCAATTCTCTCATTATTTTGTCTGGTTGCACAATATACCCCTTCAACATTTTTACTCACATGGCACAAAACCATATAAATTATTTTAATAATATCATTTTCCTTGGCCCTTAAATAGCTCTCTATTTACTTGTCTTTCTTTTTTTCTATTAGAAATGCTTAAAAGTCCCTCTTACTCATTCTTTTTTAAAAAAATCATAGTTAACCGTACAGAATAGTGCTCCCTGTATTTATATTCATGCATACTAAAACATTCAAATTTTATGCCAAACTATTAATACATGACAAATCAAAAAGTCATTCAAAAAAAGATAAATTATCTTTTATAAAAAGCCATATCACTTAATAGATAAACTGATTATATGGTCTGCAGTTGCTATAAACAACTTTAAATATGGCTGCAAGAATCTCTAGGATATGAACTAAGAAAATTTGTTTTAATTATAGTCATTTTTTTTCTTGTCTGGATTCTAGTCTGTGGTCTTTTGACTGAGTCCAAGTTTTACAGAACCAATTATTTTATTAAAGGGATTTGTTCTGTGATGTTTGGATTCAGTCAAACAGCCACACTTGAGGAGCTAGAGGGTCACATGTGGCCTTGAGGCTGCAGGTACCTCTCCTCTGGATCTAGACCTATGATTTCACCCATATTAGGATATCTGGATGTATAAACTAAGTAGATGAGTAATACATCTGTAAATAATAGTCATATTTGCTGGACTGGTAGAAGTTAGGTGACTTTTATATGGTAATTCAGCTAGCACAATTTATAGGAAAGACTTAGAACAGTGTCTTTATGATTCCAAAGTCAGTTCTCTGTCCAGTTATGCCACACTGTCTCTCTTGTCTACGCTGGTAAAAATGAAGCATTGGTTTGTGGTAATCAATGAAGACAGTGCCAAGATAGAAGTATTTTTGGTAGAAACCAGAAGTACACAAGTGTGCGTCTTAGAAACTGTTTCACAGAAATTCCAAACAGTTATCTCACTTTTTTCTCCTTACCTATCAAGAAGAAATTTTGTCATCTGAGAAATCTGCAGTATATTGATGTTTAAAGGCTCCTATCAGAAAGCACACCCAATAGAGATGATGTGCAGCACAGGCTGGTTCTAATTTGCTTCAATAGAAAATTAAAACAACAAAGCTTACATCAATAAAATAGAGAAAGAGCAGATTAAGGGGTTGGGTATGCAATGAAAAAATTTCAAAAAAGAACAAATTAAGCACCAAATTGGAAATCCTGAAAAATCAAAGGAGAGGTTAATAATATTGAAAGCAAGAAAACTTGAATTAATAAAATGAGGAACTGTTTTTATGGGGGAAGTATTGGTTAATTTGATTTTTTTTAAAAAAGAGAAGACAATCAAATTAACAGTATCGAAAATGAAAAGGATGAATTCAACACCAATAAAGGAGGAAATTATAGCAACCCAAGCGCTATTACAGCAGAGTCTTCCACAGCTGCTTTATCCTTTGAAATAGACAATGAGAATCAAGCTGTGCCACTGTAACCTTTTTCATTACTGGCACTGGTAAACTTGCATTTCAGTATATTCCCCTTTACCTTCAAGAAAGATATTGGCAATTCTGATTATATGGGCTAAATTGATTAAAAGGAAATTTTAATGAACTTTGAAGGACATCTTATCTATAACCTTTCAGCTATATGGCTGTCATTTCTAGATGTATAAGCTATTAAAGAAAACAATAACATCTTGAATGACTGGGAAGATTATTTCTTACCCAAAATTTCACCATAGTCATGTTGTATGTCTATTTTTCTCATCTTTCCCAGACATTCTCTAATCATATGAATTATTAGAGGGTTGGGCATAAAAGATCAGTAAACCTAACTTCTGAAGTACATTGGGATGATGTGTCAGTTAATGTTTAACAACTGCATCCTTGACAAAACGAGACAAACCTAACTACCCACTTTTAAGTTTTACCTGCATCAGTCAAAGCCATCATTTTCTAAAATAAAACAATATAAAAAATCATAATTTGTAGGCTTTGCTGACTTCTGAGGTATAAATACTCATTCTGAAAATGTAACAATCATCTCTGAAGTCAATACAAATGGCCTCCAGTATACACACTCCTGAATGTATGTATGAAGTATGTCTGTATACGTATATACATACACACACACACACACACACACACACACACATACTCAGTAGCCATACCAGTGAAGGAAATAAAGGGGTTTTTTTATCCTTATTGAAAGGAAATTCATAAGAAAGATATGATAACATCAATGCTGAAGGGATTGATTTGTCATATAATCTGGGGATTCAAATTTGCTACTGAGAGCAGTGGGATTTGGTTGCCTGGCATACAAATATTAAAAATCTTAAAAGTTAGAAGAGACTTCAGGAATTATGTCACTCAACCTCCTGTTCGTTTCATGAATCTCATCTTCAGTATATGCAACAAGTGATCATTTCGCCTCTATTTGAAAATTTTTGGGGTATTTATTCATCTAGATGTAAATATATTTAAATATACCGTCATCCAACTTCTCTCTCTCTCTCTCTCTCTCTCTCTCTCTCTCTCTCTCTCTCTCTCTCTCTCTCTCTCTCTCTCTCTCTCTCATCATATGGATAAAATGGTGAGTTTTTTCAAATGCCTTTTGGAAACTCAGATCTACTAAGCCTACAATTCTGTGTAGTCTAGTAAGTCTATCAAACAGAAAAATGAAAAAATCAAATAGGCTCAAATCCTCACTTTGCTACTTACTGCTTTTAATGGAATTGAGCAACTTAAAACTACATTTTTTTTTTCAAATTGGAGGGGGGACAGGGGTAGACCAGATTACCCAGGTCACCTCCAGTTCTAAATCCTAAAATCAGATGGGTTTTTTGTGTTACTATATTGTACTGTTACATCATATTGAATTTATCTCTTCTAAAGCCTTCTGATCTTATAATAATAGTGATGATGATATTTGCTAGCATTTGTAACACTTTAGGATTTGTAACACAATGTTAATTGATTTTTAACATAAAATGTTGCCTAGACATCCCACGGCTTGTACTTGAAAAGTTAGATTTTTTCATCAAAGCAGGATTTAGTTGACATTTGTCTTTTTGTATTTTCTCATCAATGACTAGATAAATGACTTCTCAAAGTATGAATCACATTATATGTATTTTAATCTGTTTGCACATAAAGATTTGCATTTGTGTAAATATCTGTCTTTAGACAAAAATACAGAGATATATTATACCAATATACCTCTAAAAAGAAATATATAAATGTTTTATGAAAAAATGTTTTACCTTTTATATTATCATTCTCTTTGTTGTAGAGAAATATTTGACAAAACTTTCATATTATTTTCAGGGTATTATTCATATGATTCATGTTTATTTAGTGTAACATGTCAAATATTTATTCACCAAATACAATTCAACTTTTTAGAACTAAAGTTTATTGTGTTACACAATAGTAATAAAATGAAGGTGGAACTGGAAGCAACAAATTAAATAATGTAGTCCTTCATAGGTTTAATTGTTAACTAATGAATTATTTATGTAATAGCATGTTAGATACAAGCAGAAAAATTACCTATTATAATATAACAAACTTTTTTGATATATTTATATAATGGTATTTTATGAGCAAATAATCCAAATCTAGATAAACTATAACACAGAAGAAAAAAAGATGAATGGTTTGATCAAGAGTTATTGCCCATATGGCCAAATTGTTTATTATTTATATAAACAAATTAGGCTACCTCTACTGTCCAAAATGGCAACCATAATGATCACAGAGTCAACTTCCTGTCAATGTATGAGAAAAGATAATCAATTAACATACATTTGTTGAGCACCCATGACTCATAAGTGGTTTTGGTAAACTGAAGATAATATAAAGAAGGCTTGGCCCTTCTACTCAAGGAGCTTAAAATTTAAATGGGAAGAGAAGATTTATATATATTATAAGACAACTAGTAGAAGAGGAGAGCAGTAATATCTTTGCCTCTGAGGCACTATTCTTGTCACAACCAGTCAAGTAAGATATATCATTCTTGATCTTGCCAGAGGCAGGAAAAAGGATACAGACACAGCTGACCGAATGAAACCCCTTAATTCTGATCAGTCAGAGACATTTGCAGGAAGTAGAAATATCTCAAGCTAGCTGGAGTTCTCTCAAACTAACCCAAATAGCCATGATCAATCCAAAATCTTTCCAACTGGTCAGTGTTCTCTGAATATTTTATTTGAATTATTTACATGTAGAGAATAATGACTATCAATCACATTGGTGTCATCAACTGGCTATTTTGAAGGCATTGAGTTTAATATAGATAACCGAGATTGATAAGACACAGTGTATGCTAGTGAAAAGTGTCAGAATAAAACATATTGTCTTAGGTTTACATGGTCATCAATTTCATGAGTAGTCCAGGGCAACATAGTTATATGGACATTAGTGTACATCTGCAATAGAAGAAGAATGGATTGGATAATATCTAAGTGCCTTTTTATCTCTTAATGTTGATTATTCTAAACAATCTATAATGGTAAAGAGAACTAAAATGAAAATAATGAGAAATTCCATAAATTTGACAATATGAAAAGGAAAGCTGAGGCTTTACAGAGGGGTAAAAATACAGGAAAACATTATTGCTATTCAGTATGAGTTTGGGATTACCGTTATGATCTAGAGAGCTATGTTTTTTTAGTCAAAATATTCCTTTCCCTATATAACCCCAGAATGTATCTAATCAAATAAAGTCAGGATCCAGGATGGTATATTTGCCAAATGAAATATATCTTCTTGTGAGTGGCCCCATCCACTCATTTGTTAAGGAGGTAGAAAATTGATTGAAATGAGATTGATTGAAGTAAGAGTAATATAATTTGTGATTTAAATATATATCTGCATGTATTTACACACATACATACAGATACACACACATATATATATGCATATACCTATGCATATACATATATATGTAAAATATATTTGTTATTTAAAAAGGTCCTTAAGGTTCATCTGGTCCAATTTCCTCATTTTACAAATGAAGAAACTTGACATTGGAGAGGTTAAATGATATGCTCATTGTCAATCAGCAAAAGACCTAGTCAGAACCATAACTCGGATCTCTTGACTTTTAGTGTGCTATTTCACACTAACTAGGATCCCAGGATCTCAGAGCTAGAGGTCAAAGGGACCTCCAAAACCATCTAATCCAATTCCTCCCCTATCTTACAATCAAAGACAGAGTCTCAGAAAGTGACATGACTTGCCCAGATGCCCAGGATATACACGTAGCATCAGAATAGGGAGTTGAACCCTTGTACTCTGACTCCAGGGCCAGAAGTGGCTTTCCACTGTACCATACTCTGTCTTGGGCTTGGTTACCTATAGAAAATACTTTAAATTTGTGATATTAATATTTGGAATATACCAGTCACTCAAAATACCAGTAATACCAAGATAACATCACAGTAGCAAGTATTAGATAAGTAGACAACCCTATGTAGTACAGCCCTTACTAGTAATCTAAATCCCTGTTACAATGGCCCTGACAACTGGTCGTTGAAGCTCTGCTTGAATTCTTCCAGTGACAGAACACTCACTCTCTCATCAGGGAGTCTATTCTATTTTAAGTCAGCTTTGTTGATATTTTACTTCTCAAATCAAGCTAATACCTGCCTCCTTATAACTTCAACCTAGTTCAGCCCTCTGGGGACCAATGAAATGAAGGGTAATTTGGAACTTTATCAGATAAAGTAAATTGTCTTAAACAAGTTCAAACTACATCTGAAGTACCATCTTCCATTCTGAGGTTTACACTGCAAAGGAAGATGCCGACAAGATGACATACATCCAGGGAATGGCAATCAGGTAAGGTGAAGGAGTGTAAATATATATCCTGTAAGAAAGAGATGAAGGGACTATGGATATTTGGATGGAATAAAAGATCAATGATAACTTGTTTGGGAGAGATAGAGATAGAGAAAAGGAGAGGGACAAGGATAGAGTACTAAAAGAGTGCTGGCCACTTGTTTCATATCTTTAGAGCAAATGAATAGTATTTTGCTTCATCATCAAAAAGTCCCCTTTTAAAGTTAAGTAATTAGAAATCCATACTAACTTGACTTTTGCATGTTCTCAAAAGGAACTAACTTTTGACTAAAATGATAACATCTTCTCACTGCCTCAGTTTGACTGGGCAAATCACTTAACTACCTTGGCTTGAAGCTTCCTTATCTATAAAATGACACAGCTGCCCAGAGGACTTCAGCAGTTCCGTCCAGTCCTAGTTCTATAATGCTCTGGCTAGAAAGCACTGTTTTTTTGGAATTTTTAATACATTTTCAAAACTTTTTAGCAATTATTTTGAAAAATTACAATTTTTGCTAATAATCAATACCACAGTTCAATGCCATATGGTTCCTTTGGCATTTTTTCAATTCCATTCCCAATGGTGAATCAGAGGCTTACCCATATCTCTATTCTTCTTCCTTCTCTTAAAAAGTAGATACTTCTTTGGCACCTTCAAGACCTAATCCAACAATTTGATCACCATAGCAAGAACATACATAGAGCTTTCTCATACATTTCCTCATAGGGCGAAATTACTTTGTAAGAGGAATACTGGGGCAATACTATATATTTCCCTTTTACGGATCCAGCAAGTGAAAATGACATCTCCTTACATAAAATGTTTCATACAGCTCATTCCAGTGGAGTTCAGGGTATGTTCAGGGAGGTCCAGTACTTTGGATGTGATAGCTATCAAGACACCCAACGCTCACCTATGATTCCAAGAAGTTGCAGCATGTGCAGTGGCCACACCCTGGCAAACCATTTTGGTAGATGGGCCAAACCAGGTTAAGGGTAACCAAGGGTTCTCAAACCCATTGGTGAGTTAGGGGGTGTCTACCCCAAGTATGTGAAGACTTCCCCTGGTGGAATGGGTGGATGAGAACAATTTGTTCCAACGGTCATAAAGGCAGCTGAAGCAGGCAATGTGGAGTGCTTAGAGCTTGGTTAGACACCAAAGACGCCAAGGTCATCCGCTGCACCCTGAGCTATCACTAGTCACCTTGAGTCTGTCCTATCACTGGATTATGATGACTCTGGAGGAGCCAGTGAGGATGATGACTTCATGTAACTCTGCCTCACTTAAATCCAGTTTACACATAAATCAAAAGACATCACCCATACCATTTTACTATTATAACTCAAAGTCCTGTGGTGATAGGCAAGTGATGAAGCAGCAGGTGTGGATATACTGGGAACTATAGTCACAGTCCTGCAAAAAGGCGGCCCAGGCCATGGGGTTTAGAAGTAGCAGTCAGACTCGGCAGCCCCCTTGGTGTCTGAGCAACCTTTTAAGGATTGCACTGCTCACCTCCTGGTGTGAGAAAGTGGCCTAGAAAAGGTGTCCTAAACATTGCCTGCCTACCCAACCTTGGACTGATTGTTGCAGCAGGAGAGGAATTCCACTCTGCAGTCGAAACAAAAAGATGTACAAAATGCACACAAACATCTACAAAGATGATTCCACTCACCATCGGTACATGGAACGTGTGCACACTTATAGACAACACAATATCCAGTAGAACTGAAAGCGGAACTGCTTTTGTTGCAAGAGAATTCAGCAGGTATCACATCCAAATAGTAGCCCTGAGTGAAACAAGGCTGGCAAATGAAGGCCAGCTTACTGAAGTTGGAACTGAATGTACATTTTTCTGGAGCAGGCACAGTGAAGGGGAGTGCCATAGTGAAGGGGAGTGCCATGAAGCTGGCAGAGGTTTTGCAATCAAAACTAATCTAGTCAGCAAGCTGGTATGCCTGCCAAAAGGAGTGAATGACAAGCTCATGACAATGTGATTGCAACTTGCAGGAAAATACCATGCCACTATCATTAGTGCCTATGCTCCCACCATGACAAACCCTGATGAGGTGAAAGAAAAATTTTACGAAGACCTAGAAACCCTTACCATCAATGTGCCAAAAGAGGACAAGTTTATAATTCTGGGTGACTTTAATGCTAGAGTAGGCTCAGATTACCAGACTTGGCAGGGAGTCCTAGGGAGGAATGGAGCTGAAAAGAGCAACAGCAATGGTCATTTGCAGCTGAAGACTTGTGCATTGCATGACCTTCTCGTTACCAACACTGTTCTCCATTTGCCTAAACACAATAAAACTTCATGGATGCACCCTTACAGCAAACACTGGCATCTAATAGACTGATTGTAAGGAGAAGAGACAGACAAGATGTGAGAGTGTGGTACAGAGCGCTGGACTGATCACAGACTT
This sequence comes from Bettongia penicillata ogilbyi, assembly GCA_023548195.1. NCBI lineage: Eukaryota > Metazoa > Chordata > Mammalia > Diprotodontia > Potoroidae > Bettongia > Bettongia penicillata. Next base: position 952,178 of record JAJHZJ010000037.1, read on the forward strand.
ATCCTTTCCAAACTAAAGATTCACATTCATCAAAAGCACCACCCCCAAAGCAAAATGATTACCAGAAGAATTAATGTCAAAAAATTAGAGCTCTTCTCTGAGCATGATCAGTTTGTTGCTAACTTGGAGGGAAAGTTGAACCAACATATAGTTGGAAACACAGGAGCAGAAAAGAAGTGGTCAGCTTTCTGTGATTTGATGTACAGCATTGCATTTGCTCATCTGGGTCAGAACACTCACCAACAACAAGACTGGTTTGATGAAAATGATGGGGAAATTCAGAAGTTGTTAAGTGAAAAACAAGAACTCCACAGGATTTACCAGCAGGATAGTTCACCCATTTCTAAGAAAGTAGCATTTAATTCCATCTAAAGCAAAGTATAAGCAAAGCTTAGAGAGAATGCAGAATTCCTGGTTCAATAAGAGGGTAAATGAAATTCAGTTTTATGCTGATAGTAACAATCCAAAGAGTTTTATGATTCCCTGAAAGCTATTTATGGACCAAAAACCTATGGTATATCACAAGTACTCAGTGCTGATGGAGTCACATTGATTAGTGATAAGGATATGATCCTAGAGAGATGGGCTGAACACTTCCATAGTGTTCCAACAGACCATTATCAATCAATGCTGAGGCCATTGACCATTTGTTTACCTCAGGTTGAAGTCAGTCTCTCCTTTGCTAAACTTCTAACTTAAGAAGAAATTTTGAGTGCCATTAGGCTCCTTTCATGTGGCAATGCACCTAGTGCTGATTCTTTTCCAGCTGACATTTACAAGGTAGGGGGACCTTTGCTTATACAAAGGCTGACTGAAATATTCCAGATTATATGGCAAGAGGTGGTTGTCCCCCAGGAGTGCAAGGATGCCTCCATTGTTCATCTCTGTAAGGATAAAGAAAATAGATTGTCCTGTGACAATCACAGGGAGGTCGCTCTCTTAGTCATGGCTGGCAAAATTCTTGCCAGAGTCCTCTTTAATAGGCTTATCCTTCACCTGGAAAATGGTCATATACCTGAGAGCCAGTATGCCTTCAGAAAAGGCCAAGGAACAGTTGATATAGGTTTACTGCCCGCAACTTCAGGAGAAATGCCAAGAACAGAACAGAGGTTTGTACACATTGTTTGTAGATCTGACCAAGGCTTTTGACACTGTTAGTCATGAGGGCTTATGGGAAATTATGTCAAAATTTGGTTGCCTAGTTCATCAGCATTACCAGTTTCATGATGGCATGTTTGCCTGGGTTCTGGATAATGCACAAAGCTCTCGTGCCTTCCTAGTCACCAATGGAGTGAAACAGGGCTGTGCCCTTGCTCCCACACTTTTTAGCATGATGTTTTCAGCCATATTGCCAAATGTTTTCAATAAAGATGACCAAGGAATCAAGGTCAACTACCGTGCTGATGGCAATCTCTTCAATTTAAAAAGGCTACAAGTCAAGACCAAAGTGGAGGGAGTGTTGGTGCATGATTTTCTGTTTGCAGATGATTGGGCACTCAGTGCAACCTCTGAAGCTTAGATGAACAAAGTATGGATCAATTCTCTGCCAGTTGTGCTAATTTTGGCTTAATAATCAACATCAAAAAAATACAAATGTTCCATCAGCCACCACCACATCATCCATATGTGGAACCATCAGTTAAGAGAAGTCTTGAATGCTGTGGATAAGGTTACTTTCCAGGGATGTATACACTGACAATGAGGTTGACACACACATTGCCAGAGCTAGCTCAGTGTTTGGGAGGCTCCAAATAAAAGTTTGAGAGAGGAGGTACTGGACTGACTACCAAACTGAAGTCTACAGAGCATTGTACTCATTGTTGTATGCCTGTGCAACATGGTCAGTCTACCAGCGCCATGCCAGGAAACTGAATCACTTCCATTTGAACTGTCTTAGGAAGATTCTGAAGATCATCTGGAAGCATAAAGTACCAGACACTGAGGTCCTTACTCCAACTGAACTGCCAAGCATTCCAACTATACTTCAGAGAGTGCAACTCCAATGGGCTAGCCACATTGTTCAAATGCAAAATGTATGCTTGCCAAAAAGACTATTTTATAGAGAACTCCCATGGAGCAGGTGATCACATGGTGATCAGAAGAAGTGATACAAGGATACTCTCAAGAACTTTGGATTTGATTGTGGGATATGGGAGACACTGGCATAGGACTGCTAAGCATGGCATGACCACGTCAGAAAAGATGCTGTGCTCTATGAGCCAAGCAGAATTGAAACAGCACAGAGGAAATGTAGGATGTACAAATTTGGAGTTACCACCCCAAATGTTCACATGGGCTATCTGTGCATAATCTGTGGTAGAGAATTCTGAGCTTGTATTGGTCTGATCAGCCATAGTCCTACATATTTAAAATTAATTTTTTCATGGTGATGTCATTTTGGTCCTCTTTGAGAAGGAAGGACACCTACCAATTAGTTAACTGGGTTGTTTATAAACTAAGTTAAATATACATATCAATTTGAGATTAACACTTAAAAATGGTTTTAGTCTGCCTTTACGATTATTTTGACAACCTGAATGGCACTCAAAGCATTTTAAAGTTTGACTTTTTTTTAGATTTATGAGACATGAAAACTTCACTCCATAAGTTACTATGATTGAGCCCCCACAGTCCCCCCTCACTGCACAGGCATGAGATGCTTAAAAACATCACGCATCACATCTTTCTTTTAAACACTGTGAATCTAATGGCTAATGCCTGTACTATCTACAGACAAGAAAACAATAGGTAATAAGGGAACACCAAGACAGATGATGGTACATATAAAAACATCTGAAAGTCTGGCTTATATGAAGATAGACAATTAACATGAGTTTTCAGCTGATTGTCACTGCAATCTATGTGAGCAAAATAAACAAAACTTTATATTTCAAGTTTGTCCACCAAGTTTGTGCATCCAAGATAAATAAAAAAACTGAATTAATAAGCAAGGTTACTTAACTCATTAGGCCTACCTTCTTATGACTCTACTACCATAGTGCATCAGTCCTTAAATATTAGCACAGGATAGGGTGGAGCAAAGGTGAGGAGTCATTAAATTTTGCCTTCTGTAAAACAGGCATCGTTGTTATGAATTGGACATAGTCTAGTTAACCCATTCATAACCATAAAAGCTTCTAGATGCCTAAGATATTTCTCTCCTCTAGTAGAATGAAAAGAAAGCACCCCATTTCTATATAAAGAATGCTTTCTATGAACTCCTTAAGAAAAACAGGAATTAGTCTCTTCCATAGAAGAGTTTCTAATCCAGAGAGATAGACAAGACAAATGCATACAAATGTATACAAATGGACCTGAACACATAGACTAATAAAATGTATAGGTCAATATAGAAATGAAATTCCATAGGGAAATCTCTTTGAAAGAGATGTTAGAATGAGGGGACTGTTCAAATATGGATAATTAGCTAGGGAAACCTTTCTCTCAAGTATATTTTCATTTTTCCCCTTGGTTGTCTATGTTTGTCTGCATGTACTTAACCAGAAGAGATTGAAAAAGGAAGATTTTTACTAGGTACTAAGAAATATTTTGAAAATAGACCAATGTACTGATATAAAGAAGGTAATGAAATCCTTTTAAATTTAATGTGCAATGTAGAGTGAAGTTTTTTATTGGTTGTTAATAACTACTACTCGTTTATCTTCTCTATTGTCATTTTTCTTAAAAAGAGGAAAAATGCATAAATTTTTCCATGGTCCAATACGCATCTTTTTTTTTTTAATCCTGTTTCCTTCTCAACATTTTTAGGTGTTTGTCAATATTCCAAAGGAGGTTTTCAAGGTAGCGTTACATTAATAGCATCAATATTCCCCGTAGTCCTAAAAGTGCTGTTTTGTTCATTAACATAAAAGATTAAAATGAATTTGGAAAACATTTTTTTCAAGGAAAGTTGAATTGTGTAGAGAAAGAAAAATTCATTCAAAGAGAGTTTCCAAGCTACACTTTACATTCTTTTTTATAGGATTGATTATTGAAATAACTTTGCCAAAAGGCCTGAGGATGAAGAAGAGTGCAGACTGTGTGCTTAAATGAAAATAGATTTAATCATGTGAACTATGCTGGAATTATTATCATTCAATGGTTCTGAGATGTAATAATATTTTATACTGACTTGCCAGAGCCCAGACTTTTGTACAACATAATCCATCCTGGGTTCAATGAACAATTGTTAGCTCCTCCACTGGAGATGTGCAAATGCAGGCTGGTCTAGTTCCTGTTTAAGTCTGTGGGCACAAAATGTACCCACTGTACAAGAGCAGCTTTAAGATTTGATCGATGCATGACCTCGGTGCTTTTCTTTACAAAACTCTGCCTCAAACAGAAATGGGCTTCAATACACATTTTGGTTTGTAGGTTTTTGTTTCTTTCAAAGATAAATGAGGAATCTGAGGACAATCTGAAACCCTGTCTGGAGGAGCTACAGGAAGAAATATGACTTAGGAATAACATATGCTTAGTTAGATCAGATAACATTAAGGAATCTGCTCTATTTATATACAGGTTTCTTAACAAATCTTAAAGGATACACAAAATTTGTTCTTCATATATGAAGAAACAAATTAAAAATGATTTCTGATTTGGGTTTGCATTTTTCAAAATAAAATATAAATGTGCATAAGCTAAATCTTTGTTTTCAGAAGACAACTAGGTAAATAAGTACAAGCTATGCAAGAGTTTCACCTGATAGCCAAATGTAATTATAGTGCATAGCTCAATTCATTTTAGATACACTGGCTGACATATATTGTTGTCAAGAAAAATGAGTATATCATATCTTGCCCAGTTATCTTGTTACATGAACTTTAATAAGAGTTTTATCATTAGTCACATGCTATTTACAAAGCTAAAATGACATTTGCCCTATAATGTCACCTTTATACTTTTGTAAGGGAACACTTTCTCCCATTCTAGGTATTATACATTGCATAGCAATTTACCAGCATTTGAAGAGGTAAGATAAATGGATATCATTTCATTTCATTTTAAAGCTATTTTCAGTAGCTTTAATGAATTTGTATGTTAATTCAATGGATATTATGCTTTTTGGAAGAAAAGGTTTGGTAAATATTGGCTCATCCTTAACGGTGGTAAGCAAAAAGGCATTTTTGATGCCCAGTAAAGTAGGTTAAGATTGGTTGTGTATCCAAAGATAGGGTAAGTATATTCAGGCACATTTATAGGTCCTCCTTGTCATTCTCCAGTAAATGAAGCCTTCATCCTAGAACTAAGTTGTTAATTTTTCAAGTGATAGGATGTTTTTTTGTAATTTTAATAAAATATATATCCCCTCCCTTGTCCTGGGTTGCCTTACCAGTTGATTAATAGCCTATTCATACCATTTGCATCCAGTTACAGATTCTCTCACTTACCATCTATGTGACTTGTTAAAGGTTACTATTAAATGATTTATATTATAAATTCAGGGGTGGGAAACCTGTGACCTCAAGGGCACATGCAGTCCTCTAGGTCCTCAAGTATGGTCCTAGGACTGAATCCAAACTTCACAGAACAAATCGCCTTAATAAAAGGATTTGTTTTGTAAAACTTGGACCCAGTCAGATGGCAGTACCCTAGGATCTTGATGGCCACATGTAGCCTTGAGATGCTCAGAAGTTAAGGATGTGGGTCTTTCCACCGATTGCTTTCATTAACAAATTTGCATGGATTGGTTTATCAAGTGAAAAAAATATTAAGTGCCTACTATGTGCCATGCACTGTGCCAAGCTCTAGATGCAATGAAAGGTAAAAAACATCTTGTCCTCAGGGAGCTTATCATCTAATGGGAGAGACAAATGCAAATAAGTATTCATAAGTAAGATACACACATGTAATAAACTGGAAGTAATTTCAAAGAGAATGTACTAACATTAAGAGGGGCTAGTAAAGCCTTTGGGCAGAAAGTAGAAAGTTAACTGAAACTTCAGTAAAGCCAGCAAAGTCAAAAATAAGAGTATGGTCATTGAGTGAATGTTAGAGGATAAGTAATGTTCAGAGGATAACTGAAGTTAGAGTTAGAGAATGGAAGGAGAACAAAAGGGCAAATGGCTTTGTGGTAAGCAAGAAGCAAAATACTACCTCAACAGGCAGTGTAACCTTCACACAGTCAGGTTCCTGAGACAGGTACCTAGACAAGAAAAAGGACTCACAGAAGATAACCTGCTAAACCTGGTTGCAGGGACCATATTTATTACCAGAGTATTGATTAGCATGATTTAGATAATGCTAGTATACTAGAAATTAAACAGATAATGCATGTAAATTGCTTTAATCATAAAGTACTATATTGAGGCCAGCTATTAATAATGTTATTAGCACCAATTAATATTTGTTGCTTTAAGCATTATGGAATATACCAAGACATAAAAATGTCTCCTGCTCTCAAGAATCCTGTTGGGTATAGTAGATGTAAGTGTCCCAACTAACAGATGAAACCAGGTATTTAAGAGTCAAGTGCCAATACAGACTATTAATGATAACGAGCATTTACATAGGGCTTACTACGTTTCAGGCACTGTTATAAGTGCTTTACAAATTTTATCTCATTTGATGCTCACAAACTTTGATCAATGCATGACCTCTATCATGCCTTGGGTGGTAGCTGGTGTTATTATCCCTACTTTACAGTTGATAAAACTGATGCAAACAGAGGTTAAAGTGACCTGTCCAGCACTACACAATTATTTAGCGTCTGAGGCTGCTGAACTCAGGTTTTCCTGACCTTATACTCAATGCCCTATCTAACTGTGCCAAATAAAAGGGGGGAAGAAGGGAGAAAGGCTATATTAAGAAATTAGAAAAAGAAAGGAGGGCTTCCGTCAAAATGAGGTGGTCAAAGACATAAAGGAGATAAGTTTTGAGGCTTTAAGCATGAGTAAGTCTTGGATAGTTGTTGAGAAGGAAGCAGAGCAGTCTAGGTTGAAAAAAATCACATAATATGAGCTTAAGTTGTATCTGGACATAGCAGAATAAAAAGCAACTGAAAATCCCAGCTAGAATGAACTGAAAATGTAGAAAACACAGTTCATTTGCTTATAAGGACATCTTAAAATGAAATTATGTGTGCCACAATCAAATATGTAGTCATCAATTACCCACAGACTTTTAATGTGATCTTGAGAGAGATGTAAATGTGTGTTTTTCAATGTAAAACATGTCATCTCATTTAAGAAGGAAAAGGAAAAAACACCATAACAATTCTTTCCTTTCCCCTCAAGCCCTTCCTTCCCCCATCACCTTAGGGAAAACATTAAACAAGTAAATCTCTAGAAATAAAAGCTTATGACTGATTCAAAATAATGTGACTGTGTCATTTTGGTTTTATTGTTATGTCACCCAGAAGACTACCTTTGTAACATAAAAGTATTACTAATAGCATTTTGTATATTGTATGGTTTTACATATTTATAATGCAAGATAAAATAATATGATAATGCTGGGAAAATAAGACAGAATTACTTAGGTAAAAAGTGAACTCTGGAGTTTGGGATGTTATGACAAAACCTCTTTTACCTGACAATGCTATCTGAAGATGTTGCATATTCTCCTAAATTTCATGAGACTCACTAAAGAGATGTAATAAACATAAATGCAAAAACAGTAGCGTAATTGTAGAAATGAGAAAATAAAAGCAAAAGATTTTCACCAAGTAGAAAGGCAGACAGACAGCACGCTGTCTGAAGAGGAAAAGCTAATGGTGATAGAGTATATCTTTCCTTTGTGTTCAATTAAAAGAGGATGAAAGGAAAAAAGGGATTTTGATCTTTCTGTGAAATATATGACCTCATTGGCTTTTTTATGTGACCCAACCATTGAGAAGCAATCAGCCTTGTCTGAGGTTGAAAATGTCACAATTACATCAACCTTCAGTTAGGAAAATAAAGTCTTTCTATCACTGTCAAATTGTAATACAAAAGTGGCTGCTTAAAAAAAAATGCTTTCTTTGAAAACTAGAGAATTTTTCTTTGAAAAATTTATTGCATTGAGAGTAAAAGTAGAAGCTATATGGGGAAAAATTATCAGGAGTTGAAGATACTCTCAATATCATAAAAAAGACAAAAATGAAACAAAACCTGTCCTCAAGAAAGTTAGTTATTTTAATTCTACCCTATGGAGTTACACTGAATGAATACATTCTCTTCTCCAGATGAGACAGTAATGATTCTCCTCTTCTTGACCCACCCATTTTCTCCTTTCCTTGCTAATCGTCCACAGTTCCTTCAACAACTCCTTACGACAAAGTCTTGAGATACTACCCTATTCCCCACGAGTCACCCTACTCTAGAAATATAGGTCTGTCATCGTTCTTCCTTAAATACAGTTCTCAGAACTAAAGAGTAGGCAAGGCAGAATACAACCAAAACTATGGCCTTTTTAATCCATGACTTAATCTTTCATGATTTTTGGAATATTATTTAATGCATGCTCTACCCTGCCCCAGTCTTCCCATTGTCACATTTGATGGGGAAGCCTTTAAGTTTTGGTACTAACCAAATTGTTGATAACTATTTCTGAGAAGGCTGGAATCAGTCTACCAATAGATCTGCATGGTCGCTCAACATTAATTTGTGTTTGAATAGTAATGCCCAAACAATGGAGTCTGTGCAGCTACTGGAGGTATAAAATATTTTGACTTGAACCACCAATGATAATAGGATATTAACCAAATTCCTCAGAAATTTCTGATTTTAGCTACTGAGTATTAAGAAACTAATTGTTTTGTGGTAGAAAAAAGTCATACCTTAGAGAAGAAATAAAAATTATATAGCTTTATATTTGCAGCATTTTCAAAAATATTTTCTATAAAATTAAATAAGCTCTCATGTTTGTGATTTTAAATAATTTTCTTTGGGAAAAATATTCTAACAGACTCATCAATGGTACAGAATTACAAGAAAGTAATCTCTGAAAACATGAGCAGAAAGCATGAAACCCTAATGTGGTTTTAGTCTTGTAATTTTAGTTTTGTAAAGGATTGTTATTTTATTTCTTCTTGAAAATGAATTCATACAGCACAAAACTCTCTCTGAATGTCTTATCCATCAGTATTAAGATAAAAAAAAACTTTTAGAAGTCTCATCCAGACTCCACTTTAGAATTGCAGTAAATTAGAGAAGAGTTCTTAAGTTGTCTCTAAACGGCTATAATTAAATCCTCACTTAAAAGTAAGCCATCTCTACCAAGGACAAATATCATCATCAGGGATACAGAAGAAGAGATTTCTAACAAAACCCTGTGACTTGGCACAAAATCTTTTGTAAAGGATATATGTCAGCACTCTGATAATTTTTACTAAAATGGAGATTTTAAAAAAAGATAGGCAAACATATGTATGTGAAGTCTCCAATGCAATGGGCAACATTTTCCCTTCTGTAGTTACATTTAATATTCAACTTTTAGCCAGGAACTCTTCATGTCCTACATTCAATATCAAAATAACAATGCTCCAATTGATGCCCTCACCCCACCCTTGGCATTCAACTCTGACACATACTGAATGGTCAAATGCTTTGAAATATATGTAATTAGCAAGGATATTTCCCAAGGAGAAGTATCTGGTTATTGCAAGACATGCATATGATTCACAACTACAGTGTCAAGATAAGGACTCACTAAAAATGTATAGCTAGGTGAAGCCTTAGATAGAGAGCCAGTCCTGGGCTAAAGAGGACCTGAGTTTAAGTCTGACCTCAGACACTGACTATCTCTATGACCCTGGACTCATCACTTAATCCTGTTTGCCACAGTTCCTTCATCTATAAGAGAAGCTAGAGAAGGAAATGGCAAACCACTCCAGCATCTTTGCCAAGAAAACACAAATTGGATCACAAAATATTGGACACAACTAATCAACTTAAACAAATATACACTACATCAAATGGGCAAAAGACCTAGCATGTACCTAAAACCTAAGAGCAGTTTTCAGCTTTAATAGCTTAATAAATGCTGTACATTCTTTCTCCTAGAAGTAAGAAAGATGAATAGTTAGAAATACCAGGGAGCAAACTGAAATCCTTATATAAATTAGACAAGTATAATACGAACCAGATGGAAGCTGAAAAATTTTTCTAAGATTTCCCCACCTTGATTCTTAAAGGAACTACTCTATTTGGAGGAAAACCATCCTCAACAATTGACATTAATATTATGCTTTAATGCTTACAGAGTACTTACTATATGTTTGAGCCTCACTGCAACACTGTAAGGTAGTGCTACAGGTATTATGTTGTCCATTAATAGCTTCCCGTTCCCTGTCTCTTACCTGTCTAAACTGTCCCACAATTTATAGCATATGTAACCCAACTTCTCAGAAGATGCCCTCTTCTCACATGGCCTCTTCCTTTGAAATATTCATAAATCCTGCATCACCTATAAGGGATGATGCAATGTCATTTACAAGTAATGTCTACACCCAAGTAAACCAGACTTGCTAATCTCTTTCAATTTTTTCCAGAAAGCATGTCACTTTCCAGCTGCTTCAGTAACAATTCCAGCTAAAACAAGTGTTATCATTCTGCATCCAACCTCAGCAGGAGAGACTTTGTTGTCACAGCTTTCAAAGTGAAGAAAATGACATATACATCATGTGTCTGTCAATTCTTCAATCTGAGCAGAAAAGCAGACTATACATTTAGGAATTTGAAATAACTACTCTGATAATCCAAATGTCCTTTGTAATCTTTAGGAAATACTAATAAAAACCTCTATGTAAAGGCAAAAAAACCCCTGTAAAATGTAGGCTATATTTTAAAATTTTCATTTCAAAGACCCAGAGCAAGAACATCTCATTGAAGAGAAAAAGCAATTAGAAAATACACCCTGGTTCTGGAATTACACTCCCACAGGGCTAATTGAATATTTCTCTTCTTTCTTTCTAATAGCCCACTGGTGATCATCAATTAACTGCTTTGTTTTTTAGAAGTTTATTTTTTTTTTTGAAAAGACATATTTCATAAGGAGAGCTTAACCTTAGTCTCTGCTTTCATATGGAAAATGTATTCTGCAGAAAACAAAACACTAGTAACTAATACTGATGTTGAAAGTAAAGGGTAAAATAATGGGTTGATTAATGAACTTGCCATTTCCCTACAGAGGACATTAGCCATCACTTGGCCTTTGGGTACTAAAATATGGATTTATTTGCTCATACCACTAGTTAAATACACTGTTTTCAAATATTTATAAGAAAAAACATTTGCTAAAGTTGGATGAATGAGTGAATGAATGAATCATATTGAAGAATATCAAGACAGATAAACCCATCTTATATCTTGGAAGTTCTAACTTCTTTCAGTTTTCAGTCAACTGCCATTTCCATTGGCAAACCTTTCCTGATCCCCTTATATGTTTGCAATTTCCACCTCTTCCTCAGATTATCTCACATTTGCTCATCTGTTTTAATATTGTTTACCTCAATGGAATGTAAGCTTTAGGGGCACAGGGTTTTGTTTTGTTTTGTTTTTTGTATGCCAGCACATAAGTGCAGTTTCTTGCTTACAGTAGGCATTTAATAATGTTTATTGGATTAGATTGAATTGGCTTGAATTTTAAATGAGAGGAAGCTAGATGGTACAGTGGATGGAGGACTGAGCCTTGAGTAAGAAAGACCTGAGTTCAAATCCAGCCTCTGAGTCACAACTTCTTTCTGCCTCAGTTTTATCATCTATAAATTACAAATAATAATAGCCTCTACCTTTCAGGGCTGTTGCAAGCTTTAAGTTAAATAACAATTACAAAGCATTTAAGACATACCTTGTTCATAGTAACTGCTCCATAAATGGTAGTTATTAAATCAATAAGAAAAATAATTCGTGGTAAGACTACAGCATGCATACAATATGCATATGTATGTATATATACAATTTTAATATGAATCATTGAAATAGATCAGAACAAAAAAGAGTTTACAAATATAAAGTTTGTTTTTCTATTCTTTTCCCCATTTCCCACTTTTCAAACCAAGCATTTGACTTTCCTTACTAATTCAACTCTTCACTGACTGGGCAGACAAATGTTTGTCCTCATTGTTCCACTCTAACAAATTAAGTAGTAAATGCCTCTAGTTATCTAAATAAGATGCTGACTGATCTCATGGAAATAATTAATCAGGCTGAAGCTGATATGATCTACAGCCACAGTCAGAACTTTCTTTTCTCATTATGCTTACCTAGAATTTAAATTTATAGCCAGTGGCAAAAAGTAATAGTTTTTGAGAGATTTCTACAAGTTAGATTCCTAGGAGAAAGTCTGATTTCATTGTAATAAGACTTTAAGTGGGTCCAATTATGTTTTAGTTCTAAGACTTGTTTCAAATATTGTTCTGACTGGTAGAATTTAATGGAAGCCACCATCAGGTTGAGAACTCTGGGGAATAAAATGTCAATCTTGCGAGAAATCATGAAACGAGAGTAGTTTTTAGTGGACGAGCACTTAAAATGTATTTAATATAGCAACTGGAAGCCTGTTAACAATAGCATTAAAAAAAAATTCTTGCTGAGGAACATTTCATATAGGCAAGAAGCAATAACAAAACTGGAGCAAAAATGCTTATGAAATATTAATTTAATGACCCATAAAAAATCCCTTATCTTACACATAACTACAATGATATATTTGAGCTGCAAGGTGGTAAGTTAGGCACTAGTTCAAAAATCTGTCTTATGTTTGTATTTCTCAAAGATAAACACCCTATGGATAGAATACTTCTTCCAAGGTTGCTCTATGACATCTATTAGGTACATCCCTCAGAGACTGCCTTGAAATAGCAAAACATCTAAGACCTGTGGTTCCCTCCACACACACCATTGTTAAGATTTTAGATTGTACATGCATTTATTGTTTGTTATCTTTCACTGTTTGTTATTTATCTTTTAAATTTAACTTGTAAGCTCCTTAAGGGTGAAAACTGTGTTGTCCCTTGTTCTATTTCTCCCAATCCTTGGTATGTTTTCTTAGACAAGTTAGGAATTCAGCAAGTATATCTGGGCTTTCAAATTATGCCATTGGAGCTGGCTGACACTTCGTAGACTGTAGCTCAAAAGGGTCATCAACATGTAGCCCAAAGCATTCATTTTACATAACAAGAATCCAGAAAAGGTAGGTGACTTAATTAATGTCACAAAATGATTGCATAGCATGGACACATTTCTAACCTATTATCTTCTGATCCTAAATCAACTCCAACAGGATATATTTGATTCAGTGGGAAGAGACTATATTTGGAAACAAGAGAACTGAGTTCACAGCTCAACTTTGCCCCTAACCAGCTGGGTGATTTTGGGCAGGACCTTTAGTGTTTCTGAGCCTCAATTCCTTTATTTCTAAGAATATGGCAGCTGCCTTATTTCCTCATTCACTGGGTTGTTTTGAAGACCAAATAGGATAATATCTGTAGAAATTTGTAAGCAGTAAAATCATATACGATTGTCAGCAATTATATTAATTATATCTAGTCAATTTATTCTGATAGTACTTTCACTTGATTATTAAGATATAGCATGACCCTCTGCAAATCATCCCCTTTGCCTCAGTTTTCTCATCACTTCCTAGGATTGTTGTATCGATCGAATGACAAATTATGTTTGTAAAACCCTTCACACTGAGCTTGACATCGAGTAGATGCTATCTAAATGCTTAGTCCTTTCTCCCAGGTGAATGTTGAATGGAAAGAGGTATTAAGAAACCACACATCTCAACCTTTGCATTTTACAGATCAAGAAACTGAGTGGTTATTATACGCCCTAGCTCACATAGGTAGTAAGCAACAGATGTATCATATGAACCTAGATCCTCTGTATATATGTCATATTTCCACTAATCAGTAATATAAAAAAATATAAATGAGTAAAAAAAATTCAGATTCATCTACTGAAGGCTAACTTTACTACTACGAGCCCTAATATCCTAATATTGTGATAAGTTATTCTTTCTCAAATCAATATATCTTCCATATCACATTACTTATATAATGTTAGTACTAATATTTATTTTAAAATAATGTAGTATAAGAATATAGCCAAAATATCATTTAAAAATTTTAATTTCATTTCAATCAGCATTTTATTGTAAAGTAAGACCTTAGTGTTGTATTGTAGCTCTTTAATTCATGGATAAGTGCAAGATAGGTGTCTCTCTACATCTAAAAGTGTTAAAAAAAATGTTTTGATTTTCATCACTATAGATTCATGGCATTTGGATATTGAGGTCTCTAAGACACAGCAGTAGAGTACTCTCATCTTTTAACCATCAGCAGGAATCAGACTGAAGTTCATAATGCTATACTCTAAAATTAGTTAACCTGTCTTGGGGAAAAGAGTTTGGGGTTTCCTTCAGAGTCCCCAAAACAACTTTCAGTTATAAATTTTAAAAAATGAGCCTCGGATGTAGGAAGTGAGAATAGTAGAAGGTGAGAGATGATTATGTATATAAATTATAAGTACATGTTCCAAGAGACTGTAGTTGCTCTCCCTGAGCCCAGGTTGCAAAGAGAAGCTTATAATGCAAGTTAACAATTTTATTTAACATATTCTTTGGACACAGTAGAGCACTGAGTAAGGTGCATGAACACCTTTAGAATTGAAGGGGGAAAGGGGATGACTACACAACAGTTCCAAGACATCTGGTGGTTTTAGGGGACTACAAGATGAGTTAACAGTGGGATCTTTCATGGTACTACAGCTTGCTGGAGTTAAAATGGTCTTCAGCAATCATGTAGTTTGAGCCCATACATGAAAGAAATCCATCATTACAAGATACCAGAAAATTTCATCCAGCTTCTGCTATTGAGATGAAGTGAAATTTACTTCATCCTAAGGCAGTCCATTTCACTTTTGGATAGCTTCTAAGTGTTAGGTAGGTTTTCTTTAGTTTATGTCTATATTTGGCTCTTGGCAACTTCTTTACATTTCTTCAGAATCTGTAAATTTCATTCCTCTTGCATATGACAGACTTGCAAATATCTGAAGATAGCAATCAAGTCTCCCTCAACTTCTCATTCACATTTTAAACCTGCCATGTTATTCCAACAGATCCCCATACAGCATAGTCTTTCATCAGCTTGGTTGCTTTCCTCTAAAAGCTCTCTAATGGATCAAAATCCTTTCCAAATGGTGGCACCAGTAACTGTTCAAAATACTATAGATTAAATCTGACTAGGAAAAAGGACAAAGGGATCAACATCTATTTATTGCTAGAAACTATCTCTCTTTTAAGGTACTACAAGACCATATTAGGGTTTTGGCCATCATATCAGAAGTTCACATTGAACTTGTAGTCCACAGAAATTTCCACATCTTTTTCATGGTGGTGAAAAATGCTAAGGCAATAATGATGTACATTAACAAAATCTTGGTGTCCAGAAATAGGAAGGGTAAAATACCACTGTACAATCTCCCAGTTAAAATGTGTTTAGTACTGGGCATCACATTTTGTAAATATAAGAGCAAACAGGATAGTAATGGAACTGGATGATAACATTAAGGGTCAGTTGGAGGAACTGGAAATTTTGAACCTGTGTAAGGGAAATTTTGTGAGGAACATAATAATTATCTTCAAGAATCTATATGGCTATTATGAAAAAGAGGGATTGTGCTAGTTTTAACTGGCTCCAGAAGGCAGAACTTGAACCACTGGGTGGAAGTTATAAGTAGGCGAATAATAGAGACTTATTAATCCCACATCTAATGAAATCATAAGTTTTTGTGTTTGGAGACTTCTTAAAAATACATGCATGCTACTGTTATAAATCCCTTCAAATATGAATATTCAATAGACTTTAGGTAAAAAGTTATAGAAAAATCAATTTGGGAAGAAATGTACTTCAACATAATCCACTGGTGTAAATGTCCAGGGAGTAGGTATTTGTTATGTCTTTTTCTGTTGACCACTCCATTCATTAAAGTTGTCTCAATATTTTATTCATGACCATTCCATAATTGAATATTGGATATCTAACCTTGTGATATTGCTAAGAGGACATGTAACCTACCCATTGGTTATCTTTCATCTTTAGTAATGAGAAGCCTAATTCTTCTTCTCATCCAGAACTCTTTTTTATATATTTTACATATCTTGCCTGATAAAAATCTGAAGATATCTTCTACACAGCAAATCCTTGACAATTCTTCACAGTTAATAAGACTATTTTCCTCTCCATTTCACTTTGCATGACTCAGAATTTTGATTAAAAATTAAGATAAATTCTTTTTAAATAATGATACTTGCCAATTGAATGAACTTTTCCTGATTGAACAGAATTATATTTTTGGAAGTGTAAGATGCAGGAACATACTTATATCAATACAGAAAAGACTTGTAATTTCTTTATTATGAACTGCAATGAAACCATTTTATTCACCAAAATAGATACAAATAGCTCATAGTCTTAGAGTTGCCTAATGCTCAGAAAGATCAAGTAACTTACTTGTAGTCGCACAGTGAGTAAATTTCAATGAATCCATATCTTCCATACTCTCTCCAAAATCTCTCATCATAACTTCAGCTTTTAGTAAACTCCTGGCTCGTTATGCATTATCAGTATAATGTAGGTGTCATTTCTAGAAATAGTTAAGTGTTGGACCTTCTGTAATTTATGCACATAAGACCTCATTGAGAATATTGTCCTCAATTCTGATGATCATGGTTTTAGAAGGATATGAATTAAGGAGAGTATCCAGGATGGGTCATGAGCTCATGTAGTAATAAAGATCAATGAAAGGAATTAAGGGACAGCTAGGTGGCACAGTAAATAGTGTCAGGTCTGAAATCTCAGGAAAACACTTCCCAGCTGTGTGATCCTGGACAAGTGACTTAACCCTGATTGCATCAGTTTCCTCATCTGTAAAATGAGCTACAGAAGGAAATGGCAAACTACTACAGTATCTCTGCCATGAAAATCCTAAATGGGGTCATGAAGTATCATACACAGCTGAAATGACTGAGCAATAACCACAAAGGAGCTGAACGTGTTTAGCCTAATGAAGAGAACACTTGGGATGGGGCATATGAAGTGTGTTCAAACATGTGAAGGGATGTCCTATGGAGAAAGGGTTAGACTTGTTCTGCATGTCTTCAGAGACCAGCACAAGAGTAAAGACTGGAAGTTGCAATGATACCAATATAGTCTTGATACAGGGAACACTTTCTAGAAAGCATTTGACCCAAAATAGAATGGGCTGTCTTTAATGGTGCTGGGCTCTTCTTCCTCCTTGGAAGTCTTCAAGCAGAAGGTTAATGACTACATGTTACATTTTTTTAGAGGGCTTCTCTTCATCTATGGGTTGTACTAG
This sequence comes from Bettongia penicillata ogilbyi, assembly GCA_023548195.1. Lineage (NCBI taxonomy): Eukaryota > Metazoa > Chordata > Mammalia > Diprotodontia > Potoroidae > Bettongia > Bettongia penicillata. The sequence continues at coordinate 969,481 of JAJHZJ010000037.1, forward strand.
ATTGCCGCTAGTACAACCCTTAAATTCTATGATTCTATAATTAGCCTCTCTGGATCTCAGTTTCCACAGTTTGAAAATAAGTAATCTGGCTTAGATGACCTCCATGATCCTTTCTACCTCTCCATCTATGATTCCATAAAATGCTGATACTCATAAAAATTTATTCCAAATTTAACTGGAGTAAGATTCACTTATAGCGGATTATGACTTCATTCTTCCCTTTAACTGTATTGATGGGAAGACAGGACTTCGTCAAGATATTTAAATAGTCAACAGTGGTTCTTTAGAGTGTCGTCAAACCAATTTTCTTTCTCTTCTCTCTCCAATATTTTCATAATGGAGAGTTATTAATGTTCCTTAATCATGAATCCACATGTCATTTTGAGCATTATTTTATATATGATATAATGATTATATATGCTATAATTAAGTATCTTTTGTAAAGGAAAGAAACTAACTGGGATCTTTGGAAAGGTGTTAATTTATTCATGATGATATATTTAATGTGGTGTTAAATTTTTACTAAAATCAATACAGTTGCTATACTTGTATCCAAAGGTGGAATATTTCCCTTTATGGTTTTCAAAGGAACCATTTATTTTTTTTAAAAATTTAAATAAATTATCTACAAATCTTTAGTTGTGTATTACAGATTTTCCTCTCTTACAAATGTGCAAACATGCAGCCTAGCTAAAAGGGGGAAAAATCATTCTCTATAAATACACAAAAATGTAGGCTCTATGCAGCTATAGCCTGGATCCATTGTATTTATTATCAGAATACTTTTTAGAGAAATGCAATTAGTAACAAACAAAATAAATGTTCTATTTAGAATTGACTGTATCCTTGATTATTTCTCAGTTCCTTTCAAAATAGAGTACAGTGCAAAACTGTCCTTCAAATGTTGTGTTTAAACAAAGGAACCTCGCTTCTCTTGCCAGGGCATTTTCCTTAATCATACCCTTTGCAGACTATTTAAAATGCATTTGTAATAGAAAGGCATTGACAAAAAGCCCTGTAAGAAGTAAACTCTCTCCTCTTTTCAATCTATGAATTGGATGTTCACACTGAGCAAACAGTCATTTTAAATCATTGCAGAAAGCAGAATCATTTACGATCTGCTTTAAGCAACTACCAGTAGGCCAGGTCCTTATCTTGTACCCTATTTCCATGATGTAAGCCAAATAAAAAGATTCTTTGAAGGCAAAGTGAACAGTGCTCTTGCACCAGCCACACGTGAGGCATAGAAGGAGAGCTGGCACAAGAACTGCAATTTCTGGAAACATGGAAAAAATTGCCTTGCCAATAGAAGTAAATCAAACAGGGAGCCAGGATATGCACTGACCATTTGAAACTGTATAACATCAAAAAGACTGTTTAATTTTCCAGCAAACTTCAGATAGAATTTTAACTACACTGCCTTTGAAATTACTCACAAATTCTAATGGTAGGTAAATTCATTTTACCTTCATCTCCGCTGCATGTGAAAACAGGCATAATGAATTGATCTTTCTGTGTGCTCTCAGGTGGCCCTGATTCTTGTATGCAACTGGGACTTCATTACTTTTGGTCTGTTGTAAGGGGGCTGGATGTTGGATCAGACTGGGAGTGCCAGAGCCATTGATCTGCTTTTACTCAGTGAAAAGTCACACAAAAATGACTTCATTCAGAAAAAAAAAGTTTCTCCTCTAATCAAGTCTTCAACACAACTTAAAAAAAATATTCTCTTACGTGCTTTAAAAGATTTCTTTCCTGCAGATTTTCAGTGGTAGTATTTTCCCATAAAATAAAAAAGTGGCCTTTAAAAAAAAGTGCTTTTCATAATGTCTACATATTTGAAGGGCAAAGGAGGACAGTGAAAGAAGGAGGAAAACAAAATATTTCTTATAATTCTAACATAAATATATTGCTTTAAGATTTGAAAGGCACTCTACATAATATCTCATTTTATCCTCACAGCAACCCTGGGAGGTAGATTCTATTAACAAAACCATTATTCGCAGATAAGAAAACTGAGGTAGACAGAGGTTAAGTGACAGGGTCACATCTGTGATAATGATCGGCAGGTAGGATTTGAACACATGCCTTTCTGACTCCAAGGCCAACGCTCTATATGGTATGTCATGGAGCTGCTTGTTGTTAATCCAGTATTGACAATTAAAGTATAATGCTTGAATAGTCTTTCACTTTTCTGTGCATCTTATTTTCATAAATTATCTTTCTCAGGAAGAAATAATATCAGTGTGTTGAAAGAAATGGATATAACTGCTGGTTCACTATTAATAACCATTTAGGAATCTTTTAGAATGAGAAAGGTGCCATAGGATTTTGGTGTTCAGTCATATCCAACACTTTGCAACCCCACATGGACCATAGCATGCCAATGTTGCATGTCAGGTTTTCTTGCCAGATATTGGAGCGGTCTGTCATTTTCTTCTGCGGTGCTATAAAGTAAGCGGGAGGTTAAGTGACTTGCCCAAGATCGCATAACTAGTAAGCGTCTGGGGTCGTATTTGAACTCATCTTGCTGAATGGAGGTCTGTCCCCTGAGCCAGTAAGCTGCCCTAATGATCGGACACTGAACTACCCGATTAGACACTAGCAAATATTTTGATTCTCTCCAAACGGGGAAAATAAATTCAACAGGTATTTATTAAGCACTCACTATGTGAAAGATATGACACTAGATGAGGACACAAAGGGAAAACAAAAAATAGTTCTTGACTTAAAAGATATTACATTTTGCTAGTCAGTGAGTTTAGCACTAATTTTTAGGGGAAAATATTAGAATATTATTTAAAAAGTGGTTTGTGAACACTCCAAAATAGATGTTCATTATAAGCCATTACAAGTTTAATCAAATTCCCGTGTGGAAGGATATGTCTGTACTTCCTGTGGGTAGGCAATATAATCGATGGATAATACAATTGATTCTCTCCTACTCTAAGAAAGTAAGCTGTGCTGTGCTTCTCAGCACACAATTCTTGTGAACCAGTGGCTTCAATGAAAACAAGCTTCTCAGATATTCTTGTGGATAAGAGGGAGAAATGTAGGCTGGATGACATTATGCACAATTGGATATTGGTTAAAAGAATCGACCTAAAGAATTGTTTAATCATTATCAACTTTGAGGAAGCAAAGTTGATATAGAGATATAGGGCTCTCTCCTTAACCCTGTGCTAATCAACATTTTTATCAATGAATTAGATGAAGCCATAAAGCATTCTTATCAGAATTCTGGTTGCCACCAAGCTAGAAGGGATAACTATATAGTAGATTTAAAAAAAAACAAACAAAACAAAAACTAGGACCTTAATTGGCTTGAATTGTGAGTCACATTTAATAAAATTAACTTTGATAGGAGCAAATATAAAGCTTTAAATTAGGATTCAAAAATCCAACTGTATAAACCTAAGTTTGGGGAAGATAGGGCAAAAATATTAGAAAGCAACTTATATGGAAGAGATCTGTTAGAGGTGTAAGGAAAAATGAGAAAAAATAGAACTTAATGAGAAAAAATTAAGCTGTTTTCTGAAACAGAATTACTTCTACTAAATATATAAGAAAACAAAACCAAAAACAAAATACCAAATGAGTCACTCTTCTATATAGATTAGAGAGTCGTTGTGGAGGTTGTGGATTGCTCTACTGCCTACCTGGAAGCAATCTGAAATTTTCTGAACAAATGCATCCCTTTTGTTTTCCCTCTCAAGGTTGGTCTTATCTGGAAAATTTCGTCCATATTTTACAAATTTTAGAACATAGAGGAGAAGAGGAAGCATGGGGATTATATGCAGTGTGATTTGTTCTAACCTTGAATATTGGTTGAGTAACAGTCTTCTAATCTACCATCAAGGGAACCAAGTTAAGTGAGTTATTCTTTGTAAAAGGTTTTAGTCCCTCACACACAAAAACATTCTCTAATACAGTGCATTAAGAGCACCATTAGATACATTACCACTGCTGAGTATGCTTTTTCAAATTTACTTTCCCACTAGAGTCAGTATTTTGTATTTTATTAATCCTTTTAAGTCTTCTGAAGAACTTTCAACAACGAAATCCTCCCAATTATACAACATGATTTCTTCCCCTTAAATCAGCCCGTATCAACTACCCTTTTTTTAAATCAAAACTGCTTAAAAGTTTGGGTCCCACATAAGGAAAGGCAGCCTGCAAATTATGGGATCATGAATACCCCATTCCTTCAGCGTACTCAGTGCCTAGACTAAGTTGTAAGAAATAGCTTAGAAATCACTCAGCAACCAGAAATATCTGTTTTTATCATTCTCTTCAGTGAGCAGGTATATTTTTTTCAAGCTCCCAAGAGTCAACAAGGGGTTATCAAATAGAGTCATGAGCTCTAGTGATTCCACAAAAGAAGAACCTCCCAAACAATGGAGGGAACTTGCATTTTTATTCAGGCTGTAGTCATAAAATTCAGTGTTGCATGGCAAGAAGTCTATGCTCATTCCTTGGTGCCGTGAATTACAATTTCTTTTTGAATTTGGAGGACCAGACCTAAAACTTTATAAATGAATGAACAACCCTGAGGTACTTTTTTTTTTTTTTTACTGTACATGGCTCAGAGAAGTAATTCTTCATGTATTCATTTTAAAGGGCTAAGTTTTAAGGCAGCTGCAGGAAAGAAAAAAAAAATAATACACTCCCACTTGCTGGGACCTAAAAAGAAACCTGGTTGTAGGTAAAGGAAATAAGGCAGAGGATGTTAGAAGAATGTAATAATTATGTTAGTTCTTTCTGTTTTGTTTTTAATTCAGCTTTGATGGTGAATTTTGTGTTGAGAGAAAGAAAAATGCATTCTTTTAATCTAGTGATAGGAAGAGCTGTTTTTGCACTGTGGTGTGAGGGTCCATCTTTTAGTGCAGTGTTTCTCAAAATGTGATCTGTGATTGCTTAAGGGTCCCTGAAACCCTTTCAGGAGGTCTTCAGTAAAAAACTATTTTCATAACAATAAAAGGATATTTTAATTTCTAATATTATAAATACTGATATATATATATATATATATACATATATATAAATTACATAAATAAAAGCTTTTTGGGGTCCTCAATAATTCTGTATAGTGTAAAGTATTCCTTAAGCCACAAGAGTGGAGAATCTGTCATCTGTGATACTCATGAGTGGATAAGGAAACAGTCTGCTAAGAAAGGAAGAATAATGGTCTTCTATAGAGGAATATCAGAGGTCTTTTAAATACTAAAATTTTGAAACAATAACACCACAAACATTTTAAAGCACCTATTGTACACAGACAATAGTATTAAGTCCTGAGGGAGACACAAAATTTATAGAATTGGTCCTTGCTCTCATGGACCTTACAGCCTATAGTGGGTTAAACATACACTTTATGAAAATTAAATTGAATAAATCAAGTACATTGAGCTATAATACACAGAGTTACAAAACCAAATGCTACCTGAGCAGAAAGAGGATGAGATGAGTAGCAGCACACACAGTGTGACATGGCACTACACTGCATAAGCAAAATGAAACAAGAATCTTACAAGTCAGCAGAATTACTTATTGTAGCAAAATAGTTTGGAAAACTACTTCCAGGTTGATTTAGATTTAGCATGTTAAATTATTTTAGTAAATTAATCTCTTTGTAATGGACTGATTTTTAAGAATCAAAACGTTTTATGAATTTTTAAAATGTCAAATTATCTCTATCCAACAATCCAAAACAATTATTAAGTGCTTACTTTTGAGTAATCTCAAAATGTTGAATGCATAATTCATTTTCCATCATAACTACTCAAAATGCTACAAATATAGAGGTTCAAAAATTCTTCTTGAATTGAACTGAAAACTTCTATCCTTTTTCCCCTTCTGTCAGTAAACCAACTATTTTGTTCCTTAAACTTTTCCCTCTCTGTCTGATTTCAATGCAGTTTTGTTCTCCTTAGGAGTAAACAGGTTGCTAGTTTTGTTTTTTATTTTGTTTTGTTTTGTTTTGTTTCTTTTTTGGTCTTTCAAAGATTAAAGACACATCTACATAGAGCAAAGTGGAGACCAGGCAGTCGGCAAGATAATTTCATTAGTGTAGTCAACCAAACTAATTAGCCACTTTGGCTGCCTACCATGATCAAATTAACTGGCTCACTCCCAAATTTCCATTTGACTTTGAAATATGTAAAAACAGGACACCAATACAATACTGTCACCTGTTGGCATTCCCCATAGGACTTATCCACATGCAGAGCACAACTCCAATCTTTATGGAGACTGTTATGTAAAATGGTAAATTTGTTTCCTAAAAACAGAAATCTAATAAATTAATCTTCGATTTTTGAGTAAGCAACTTAAATATTTAATAAGAATTAAACATGTTTTGGCTAGAGTTCAAGATATTTAGGACATGAGTACTATCTACAAATACAGGCTTGTAGGGAAGGATTAGTTTTATTGAGTTTGGTCACAGAACTAGAACTAAGAGGAGATAGTTGTAGGTGAGGTCAGTTTTTGCTTACTATAAGAAAGTACTTGCTAACAAAAATAGAATGGACTTCTCATATAAGTCAGTGCAAGAGGGATTCAAATGGAAGATGAATGATAAATTTCCACTTTAACAAACTAGGGAAATAATTAAAGAATCTAATGCTTATCTAGATGTAATTCTTTAACCAACTGCATTTTTTCAAGAGCTGGGTACAAAAGATCAAATGACTGGCACTAAATACAAAAGAGAGGAATTTTTTTTAAAAAATTATATTTTCCAAGTCTGGAATGAATGGTTTTGGATTAATTCTATGACCAAAAATGGGGGCTTTTTAAAAACTCTGCTGGGGGACAAGAGAGAGATCAAATAAAGGGTTGGGCACGTTCTGGGAGAAGAGACAACAACAATGGATGGCTGAGGCAAAACTATTCAGTTTTGGTTTGGTTTGGTGCTCCTGCTTCTGCTTTTTTATCTACAAAGCAGCTATTTTTCAGATTGGGAATTATAGCACAAAAATGTTCATCAGAGAACTGAAACTTGAGATATGTGAAGACATGCTAAGAAAAAGTCTAACTAGTCTCAGTAAGTATGAGTTGTAGATTTACTCAGTGAGTTGCTTGTGAGAATCAGTCAATAAATATTTATGGATCATCTACAATATTGAGAAGGGGCCATCTGCAGTTGTTCTGATCTATATCTTGCCACTGAACCCGGAAGGCTCTGGAGAAAGAAGTGAGGATGGTGACTTTGCACAGCCCTACCTCACTTAAATCCAATTCACTTGCAAGTTATAGCATCATCTTCCTGATGTCATGGTCTTCTTTGAAAATAAAGATCCACAAAAACCTGTGAGTAGAACAGGCTGCCCAACTGGCCAGTTCCATCTCCTTCCCTCCCTCCCTCCCTCCCTCCTTCCTTCCTTCCTTCCTTCCTTCCTTCCTTCCTTCCTTCCTTCCTTCCTTCCTTCCTTCCTTCTCTTCCCTTCCATTCCCTTTCCTCTTTCCTCCCCCTCTGCCCACATAGGGTATCATATCCTTATTTGCAGGTGCTCTCCCTAAAGGAATATAAATTTTTTTCACCGAAACCTCACAAGATATGCTGGAACTTACAGGCTAGATTTCTTTGTTAAGTACCGTGTCTTAAAACCATATCATTCTGGTTTTCCTTGGTGAACAATAGGTCCCACCCAGCCCAAGCTCCACTTAGTGGTCATTGTTGCTCCCCTACCCCCCCACCCTAACCTGTTTGACCCAAACTGCATTGTAAATCGCAATTGTTTCGGTTTTGGCCAGAAATTCTGAGGGTTTTCCCCTCCCAGTCTCTCTCTCTCTCTTTTTTTTAACTAGATAAAAGAGGCCATTCCTTGCCTCCTTTCTTACCCAATCTGGATCACTGAATGGGTGTTGCCTCAGTCAAACTGAGACCTGGGAAAGACCTTAGCTTAAAAAGGCCAAAATCTCCCATCTTATCAGTCATCCTGATTTATTTCTTGCTGCTGGACCCAGACGGCTCTGGAGGAAAAAGTGAGACAGGTGATTGCACAGTCATCTCTCACTTAAATCCAACTCCTTTGCAAGTCCCGACTTCACCTTCTGCATGCAATGGTCCTCTTCAAACAAAGGACTGGCACCACCACCACCAACTATGCAGAGCACAGTGTTAAGCATTAGCCGTACAAAGAAAGGCAATCTCTGCACTCAAGGAGCTCAATGGAAAAGCCAATTTATAAAAAAGAAACTGAAAACAGGAAGGGGGGGAAGTTACTAGGACCAGGGAGATGATAAAGTCCTGAGAAATTCATTAAGGAGGTGAGAGTTTCAGAGTTGCACTTAATCTTGCAGAATGATGAATTCTAGAGATTATAAATGCCAGGAAATTAGCCAGGTGGGAAAGGATAAGGAGAATTTCCTAGATGCCCTCTTTAAATGGTGGAGGATATAAGAGGAGCTCCCAGATGTCCACTGCCTTCTCCTCACATCCCCCCTCCCCATTCTCTGGATTAATCTCTGCAAATATGTTGAGAATTGGAAAAGCAATATAGTAATGTAGATGGGAGAATGTAATCCAGATTTTCCAAGAAGGAAAAAGTTAGAATATGGTCTAGACATAATTAGGCTGAGTGATCAGACCAGTAAATGATTAATGAAGGGTTTAAGTAAAAATGGAAATCACAGTCCCTCTGTGCTCTTTTTCAATTAAGAAAACTCTGGAGTATGACATTCCAATATTGGTGTAACTATATATGAAAGTCAGTGGCAAGCTAAGAAATACTGGATATAGGGCAGCCAAGAGGCTAAGGACACTCAAAACTATGTTTCATCATGGTCAGAAAAAGGAATGCAGAATGTTTACCTTAAAGCATGCCTCTATTGCCTCTACGATAAAATACATACTATTCTACTTGGCATTAAAGGCCCTCCACAGTCTGATTCTAATCTCTTTTTAAAAGGTTTTTTATATTACCACCCTTCACGCAATCTAGCATATTTCAATCAAACTGGACTTTTTTTTCTGAACTCAGCTTTCCATAGAATGCTATCTCTCCCATGCATTCACACAAAGAGTTGCCTGTTCTTAGAATTCACTCCTTCCTAATATTTGCCTTTGAGAATCCATGTCCTCCCTTCAAGGCCATCTCATATAGGAAGCTTTCCCTATTCCTGCCAGTTATTTCCATTGAATCCCTCCTCAAATTACTTTACATTTACCTCTCTTCCTTTACATATTCTGTCCTTGTCCCACTAGAGAACATAAGTTCCTTGAAGGAAAGGACAATTTCTTTTTTGGTTTCATACATTCACAACTTGGCCATACTTGGTATTCAATAAATATTTGCTAATTTAATGAATAGATATATACCATTAACTAAAGAGTTTAGACTTGCTTGGCTTGGTCACAGAGGGAAGGAGAAATTGCCAAGAGGCAAGATTGGTTTTCATACAAAGAAAAATTAGGTTTGGATTTTTTTATATGAATTTTTTTCATATAAAAACATGGAAGAGTCTTAAAGAGGAGTGACTCCTTCAGTAACCCATTCAGGGTTCTTGTTAATGAAAGTCTTTCAAGCTAAGATTGGACACTAAGATGTTGAGGGTATTATAATAGGGATTACTACTCAGGTATGGTTTAATACTAGGTTATCTTTGGTGTTTTTTCTTACTTTAATATGCTATATATCATTTCTCTAGTCCCATTAAACTTAAGTCTTTTTAAGATGGCAGAACATTTCAGGCATTGTGTATTTTTCCATGCATCTTACCTTTATTCATTTCATTTCTCTTTGAGTAATTCTTCCAATAAACTGTGTGACACTGGAAAAAATTACTTAATATCTTTGGACTTCTACTAAATGAGGGAATTGGACTAAATGACTTTTAAGGTTCCTTTCACTTCAACATTCTGTGGTTATATAGCTCTGAATATCCAGTCAGCTAAGTGGCATAGAGCAGAGCTAACCTATAAATCAGGAAGACATAAGGTCAAATACTGCCTCAGAAACTTCCTGGCTATCAGACCCTGGGCAAGTCACTTAACCTATATTTGTCTCATTTTCCTCAACTATGAAATGAGGATAACAGTAACACCTCCCTCAGTTTGTCATGATGATTAGATAATATTTGCAAAGCACTCAAAACCATGCTTGGAACACAATAGAAACTTAATGCTTGTTTCCTTAATTCTTACGAAACAGCTATTTTTCAAATCCCTGGATCTAGACAATTTCTATTCTGTGCAAGAAAAGCCATCACTTATAAATTCTGCAATTAGTTACTTCTTCTATTTAACCAGGGAAGTAAGGATTTATTTATACTGAGAGAAGAGAAAGCACAAGATACGCAATTGTACCCGTAGACCTTATTGCTGAGATATGGAGAGAATATCTGTAAAACTCTGCAGGGGACAAGCAGACATAGCCCTTGCCTCGTCAGAGGTGAAACAGCTTTGGCTGCTTCTTGGCTGGAAATCAGTGCACTATCATCATTTATGAGAAGGTGAAAGGTGAAGTACATGGTAGGTGGTGGGGAGGACTGATAGAAACAAAACTAATATTTATATAACACTATATTCTGACATTGTATACACATACATACTCACAGAGTGGAAATACATATACTCTCAAACCTAAACAAACAAAATTTGGGAGTGTGGGACATTCTATATACTACACTCAGGGGTTCTTAAACTGGGAACCCTGAATTAAAAATATTTTGATAACTATTTCAATATAATTAATTTCCTTTATAATGCAATATATTTTATGTATTTAATAACATTATTTTAAGATGAGTTCCATAGGTTTTTCTGAATGATCCAAGGGGTCCATGATGCTAAATGGTTAAGAATCCCTATTTTATAGGAAGCCCACAAAGCTCCAGTCAGTGAGGTCTCAGTCTTTCTCACATTCTGGGACCCTATTGTCAATGATAATTATTGTGTATTATTTGAAGAGCTTTCAGTAAGTGGCAAAGCATTTGTCCATACACAATCTCCTTTTCTTACTAATGTCTTAAAGATTTGTCTTAATTAAATCTCCTTCCTCAAACACTTTTCTGGAGCCTCCATTTCCCACATCTTATTTTGCTAATCTGCCTACAAATCACATCCCCATCTCTGACACCCTAATATATAGCCTACATCAAGGCAGGAACACTTTCATTTAAAAAAGAAAAAAAAATCTTGATATCGTCACTCTCAAGTTCAATGCCTTGAACATGCATGGAAAGGATTTCATTTTTGCTGAATTATTGAATAAAAAGAGATGCCAGCGCAACACTTTTCCCTTGGGACATACGTCATATCTGCCTAACTTTTATTTCCATCACCAATGACAATAAGGTAGGCATTTGTTATTATACTGACCCATTTATATGGCTTCCTGTGAATTTTCTTGCTGGCGAAATCTTGTAGGTTTATGAAAGTGGGTTTTTTTTACTTGCAAAGGTGCTTTATACAGCTTATCAGAATCACAAAGTGAAAGGCACTGCTTCACAATCTGATCTATGAAAAGACAACAAATTAAGTACTTTTATCAACATTTCAAAAATGTATGTAGGCATGTTTTTTGAGGTAGATATGAAATAATGTTTCCTTTTCAAAAATGATGATAACATGGGAGCGGAAAATTTAATTTCCCTTTGCTCTTTCATTTAAATTGCTGGTACGTTTTAGGTGAATACAAAATATATGATTAAATACAAAGCTTTGAAGAGGGCATGAAGAAAGATTAAAGAGGTCATGATGCCTAAAGTTCAATATGAAGTAGATATGCCTTGCACATTGTGTACACTGAAGAAATACTTATGCAATTAAAATGTTTGTCAAGGTTTTTGTTGCGATGTTGTTTAAATGATTAAGAACCAGACACCAGAGAAGACTTCAGTTTTATGAACACAATGGAAAGAAATAATTAAAATGTACTATAATGGCCAGACAACCTATTACTACGCACGTGCTCTAGTTGCCAATTAAAATTTTCACTAGAAAACAAGGATTGAAAATTTTAAAGTAATTTCTCTGCACTCTTATAGAAAGACTAGAGAGAATTCCAGGAGTTGACAGGGTCCAAGTGATTACATTCATAAAATAACATCTGCTAAATGAAATCTATGTTGTCCTGCCTGTGCCTGGTATCCACAGCTTGGGAAGCAGATGCCCAATGACAGTCAGTCACCTATTAAAAAGCTTTGGATGCCATTGCACAGTTCATTCAGGCTCTGAATCAGAGCTGTTAGCATCAGAGAATGGGGAAAGGTAAAAGATATTGCTACAGCCCCTCCTTTTAACAAGCAATGGGAGCTTGTCTAAGAAATCTAGTACTGTATTATATTTTTCAGGACTTCACCTCAGATTGTGGTAAAAGAGCAGCTACTGGTTGAATAAACGACTAGAAGAGTTTGAAGTCAAAATGTATACTGAGAAACCATGCAGGGAAAAGTATTTTTATATTAAATTATTTTAAAACTGATTTATATAATATATATTTCAATATAAATTATATTTAAAGGTATTAAGATGCTTGAAGGCCTTCACTTTATATCTTTTAAAAGTTTTATTAATGGCTTTTGCTTTTATATCAGTCACTTCGTTTCAACATGGCCACTGTCTTTAACTTCGCCAACAAAACCATTTCTATATGCAAAAATAATCCCATTCAAATCTAGTCTCAATCCTGGGTCCTCCAGTGGATGGTCCTCTCTACCTTGCCTTGTTACTGTTCAGTCATTTTAGTTTCATCTGACTTTTCATGATCCCATTTGGGGTTTTCTTGGCAAAGATACTGAAGTAGTTTGCCATTTCCTTCTCCAGGTCATTTTATAGATGAAGAAACTGAGGGAAACAGGGTTAAGTGACTTCCCCAGGGTCACACAACTAGTGAGCCTGAGGTCAGCTCTGAATTTAAGTCTTCTTGACTCCAGGTGGGTGCTTTATGCATTGTACCTCCTAGCTGTCCTTCTCTCTCCTTTGCTCTCTATTTCTCTTGCTTTTTTAAACTGTTTTCTTTTAATATTTAAGTTAGTTTTTTATTTTTAGTTTTCAACATTCATTTCCACAAGATTATGAGTTCCAAATTTTCTCCCCATCTCTCTCCTTCCTCCACACCCTGAGATGGCATTCATTCTACTCCTTCCCCCAGTCTGCCCTCCCTTTTATCACCCCGCCCCCCCCATTCTTATCCCTTTCCCCTTTACTTTCTTGAAGGGCAAGATAGATTTCTATATCCCATTGCCTGTATATTTTATTTCCTAGTTGCATGTAAATACAATTTTTTAACATTTGTTTTTAAAACTGAGTTCCAAATTCTCTCCCTTCTTTCCTCTCTACCCACCCCCCATTGAGAAGGCAAGCAATTCCATATAGGTTATATTGTGCATAACTACGTGTGTAGTTATGCAAAGCACATCCATAATAGTCGTGTGGTAAAAAACTGCCTGTTTTTCTATTTTCTCCTTTGACCCTGTCCTTTTTCTAAAATGTTTGCTTCTGACTAGCCCTTCCCCTAATCTGCCCTACTTTCTATCATTTCCCCCACCATTTATCTCCTTTCTCCCCTACTTTCCTGTAGGGAAGTATTTCTAAACGAGCCCCCACCATTTGTGGTCCCAGAGCTCTGGAAGTAGCCTCTGCTGCTACTGCTGCTGCCACTGCAGGAAGCCACTACCACCCCATCCCCACAACCATGGGGCTGTGGCCCAGACCTGGTCAGACTGCACTCCTCCTTCACCCAGGTCCCACAGAGTTTTCCTACTGATCTTTTTGGTGTTTATGAGTTGAGAAGGCTGAAAACCACCCCATCTGCCAGTGAGTCAGTACCCTGAGGCCTGTTGTGACACATCTATGCTGGTGTGACTCACACTGGACTGTGATCCACACCCTGCCCAGTGTGACATACCCTTCCTGTTGGCTTTCCAGGTTGTCTTGGCCCGAGGATCTGTTTCACTCTGCCATTTTGCAGGTTCTGTAGCTCTAGAGTTTGTTTAGAGTCATTTTTTACAAGTATTTGGCCAGGCTTGGGGGAAAGTTCAGGGAAATCCACACTGTTGGCTCCACCATTGCCCTTCTTTCTGGCCTAATCTCTCATAATATTCATTTTCACCTATTCTACTGCTTGGTTCCCTATGCCCAGAAACATGCATAACCACATCTCCCCCATCCTCATAAAACTCTCACTTCATCTGTCCATTCTTGCTGGCTGTCTCAAGACTCTCCTACTTTTTATGGCTAAACCCTGAGAATGTTGTCTCTAATAGGTAGATCCATTACCTTTCTTCTCACTTCATCCTTAACTCTGAGTTCAGACCAGATCAAATTGAATCTGCTTTCTTCAAAGTTATCTATTATTTCTTTTTTTTTTTACTCCAGTGATTTCTCAATTGTCAAATGTAATGTCCTTTTCTCACTCTTTATTCTTCTTGACCTGTCTGCAGCCTTAGACACAATGGATCACCCTTTTCTTGATAATTCTCCTCTCTCCAGGTTTTCATAACATTGCTGTTTCCTTTTCTCCTTCTACCTATCCAACTGTTCCTTCTCAGTTTCCTTTCCTGGTCACACTTGCTAACAGTCCATTTCCTTCAAGGCTCTGTTATGGGCCCTTTTTATTATTTTACTGGGGGATCTCATCAGCTTCCATGGATTTAATTGTCTTTCCTATGCAGGTGATTTTCAGATTTATTTATCAAGCTGTAAAGTCCCTTGTTGTTAGACATCTAAAACTGAATGTCTTCTAGACATCTTCACCTGAGCATTTCCAAACCCCAGTCCCTGTCCTTAAATCCTACCCTCTTCCTAATTTCTCTGCTGATGCCAAGTATTACTATCATTCTTGCACAATCCAGGCTTCAAATCTAGTGTTATCCTTGAGTCTACACTATTTCTGACCAGGTTTGACCATGTCAATCCCTTTGCTCCTCTGCATTTAAAAAATTCTATTAGATCTCTTATCTCCAAGATAAATTATAAAATTTTCTTTTTGATTTATAAAGCCCTTCACAACCTGGCTATTTCCTATGATTGTACTTTTCTTGCACTTTTTCCTTTTTTTTTTCTTTTCTCCACATACTCTGTGATCCAACGACACTGGACCCCTTGTGGTTCCTCACATATATTCCACTGATAGCGTGTATTTTCCCTTATTGTCTCCAAACCTGGAATGCTCTCCCCCCTCATTTTTACCTGCTGGCTTCTCTGAATTTCTTCAAGTCTCTACTAAAGTCCCTCCTGTGTAAAATGTCCTTCCCTCTCTTCCTTAATCTTAGTGTCTTCCTTCTGTGACTCCCCCCAGTTTATCTTGTTTATATCTTGTTGGTAGATGGCTGTTTGCATGTCATTTCCTCTGTTAGACTATAAACCCCTTGACAGCAGAGTCTAATTTTTTATAAATTTTTAATGAATTTTAAAATTCTCTCACTCAACACTCCTACCTTGTAATAAAGGAAAACAATTAAGCAAGATCACTCAAGTTAGCAAATGAAACTGACAACACAGACCATATTTCATATCCATAGTTACTCACCTCTGTACTGGCGTGGGTGCATGTGTGAAGTACTGGGTTTCATTATCCTTTCTTTGGACCAAGATTGGAGATCATAATTTAATTTATACATTTATATTCAAAGTTTTGTAATCATTGTGCTTGTGGCTATTTTTGTTTTCTCTTCTATCAGTTCATACAAACTTTCTATTAATTTTCTTCTAAATTGTTCTTATTTCTCATGCTGAACAATATTTCGTGACATTTATATGCCACATTTTTTTCACCGAATCCACAGTCAATGAGCATGTACTTGTTTCCAGCTTTTTTTTCCTATCAAAAAAGGTTGTCATATATCTTAACAATAAAACCATCTCATCTAAGGAAAAAAAGTAAGAATTTGTTTCTACTAGTGCTCTGTCATTTCAAAAAAGGTATTTATTAAGGTAGCTGAAATGGTGGGTGTGCCTATTCTTTTCCCCTTTTTCTTAAATACATTGGATGCCATTATTTTATGGGCAACTTGCCTAATAACATTAAAGTATATGTATGTCATGCTACTACCATATAGCTCCAATACTTTGACTACTTCCCTCCATTTGTTTAATTCTTACAGCCACATTAACTGTCACTGGATTCATCCTCAGTCCTTTGTTTAAAAAAGTTAAGAAAAAATGCATTTGAAAGACTTGATTAGAATATAAGAGACAACAGTCAGAACATCAATAGGAAATTGAAAACATAAGAGAAGGGGTAGAGTAGTAAAAAGAAATAACATTGGATAGAAGGCAGGGGATTAGCAAATCATAGAAATACAAGCCAAATATTCTGTGGCAAAGGAGGGAAAATTATTTTTGTAATTTTTGCTGGTGCACATAACATGAATTAGATCTTATGTGAGAGTAAATTGCTTTGACATTAAATAGAAGGCTTTCTATGAAAATGTCAGTTTCCTCATTGATCAATCATTGTCTCTAGGATACCAAAAGGAAGGGGAAAAAAAAGCTTGACATATTAATAGCTTGCATTTATTAGCATTGTAAGATTTTCAAATATTATCTTATTCTATCCCCACAACCACCTTGGGGATACTATTATTATCCCCATTTTATTTTTAAGGAACTGAGTCAAACAGAGTTTTAAGGGACTAAACTCAAAGTTGTACAGCTACTAAGTATCTGAGGCTTCTAGAGGATCTTCCCATCTATTGGTCCAGTACTCTACCTACTGCACCAACTACAAATGAAATATGTTAAATAGACTTTCATACAAGTGTGTATACATCTTGTGTCATGAACCAGAGCTACCACAGAATCGCCTTTTTATAATGAACTCAAGGAAATGACCTAATCCAACTTCCATCATCTAGACACATCCTCACCAAACCATCCACAGAAAGTAGTAACTGAAATATCTGATTTTTAAATATCAAAAATAAAGATTTCATAACTTTTATTTGTAAAAGATTTCATAACTTTTATTTGTAGCCTTTTCTCAAATTTTATCACCTTATAATCAAGAATTGTGTTATATGCCTAAGTGAACCCTCCTGCTACCAAGTAAGGCAATATTGTTTTGTTTTGTCCTCTGTGGAGGTGAATGATGACATCTCTCTTTCCTAGTAACACATCACAAAACCATATAATCTGAGTCTGAAGTGCTTTTCCTTATGGCAATCTTTCCTGACCAACATGTGCTCTGTGCCTTGATCATTGTCTTTCTGAAGGAGAAAATTAGATATGCCAAAAGTATGCAAATTCTAGGAATAACTACTTATTTCAGTAGAATTACTGCTCCATCTCTGACATATACTGTCTGTGTGACTGAGGCAAGTCATTTGACCTCTGTGTCCCAGAAACGTCTCTAAACCTAAAAGGTGCATAGAAGATGCTGATTTGCATTGGTAGAGGGAGTTTGCTTGTTGAGGAGTTCCCAGAACTAATGAAATCATGGCTGTAACCTTTATCTCAATGCTAAAGAAAACTGAAGATCAGACAGGGACAACATACATTGAAATAAAAATATTTCACAACTGTATGTACATGCTACATATGATACAATAAGGAAAATATAAATATTCAAGGAAATAATTAGCATTAAAATTTTTTGTTTTCATATTACCTTAATGCAGTCAATGAATATGTACTAAGTTTGTAATGACAGTAATTTCATTTTTAAAATATAAGCCTCATGGGAAAAGGCTTGTATGAACAGTACAAAAGACTTGAGAGACTTTGGGGGCATTTTAATTATTTTGATGACTAGCTGAAATAGGATCTGATTTGCATTCATTAAAAAATCCCTGCACTAGATTTCTCTTTCTCTTCTGCTTTATTGATTTTCACAATACATGAAGTTAAATCTTCCCATTAAATGATGTATGTGATAAGGAATATCAGGAAAAGCTCATCGATCTTATTAAAGTGATTTTTAAGTAGCTGTCTGTAACTAATACAAATAATCTCAAATGCGTTTGAAACAAGTATTTTTTTAGCCTCTACTTCATGGGCTTACAACCTAATACAGATTCCACATCACTGAGGATCACTAAACCATAGTTAATATCCATTGGAATTTATTAGTACTATTTTTATTATCAGTGAGAGTCTACATTTGTCCCTGACAGTGGAAACCTTTTAGGAGAAAAAAAAAGGAATAATTAACAAGTGTGTAGCATATAGATCATTAATTTACAAAAATGTTTAAAGCAGCATTAAAGTGAGAATTAATTTATTAAGTGTTAACTTTTTCCAGTTCCAAGGAAAAAGTAAAAATGTTAACGTCCTTGAGTGACTCATGTCGATAGACTCAGTTTTCTGTCACCAGTAATATTGAAGCAGTGACTAAGTCATAAAAACTAGCATTTATACTGCACTTTAAGGTTTGCAAAGTGTTTTTCTAGTATCTCTACTGGTCCTCCTAAGAACCCTAAGTGGTAAGTGCTATTGTTATTCCTATTTTAGAGACTGAGGCTGAGTGGAATTAAGTGGCTTGCATGCATGCATAACAAGTAGTTGAAATCAGGATTAAAATTCAGCTTTTCTCAATGACAGATCTAATCCTTTGTTCCTTATGCCCATTAGCTGCCTATTTAAATGACTAAATTCTGCTAAATGAAGACCTGAGTGGGATATCGTAGAAGAGATTCATTCTTGAGGTTCATGTTGCACTTGGTAACTTGTGAGATCTCTTCCAGTGCTAAAATTCTAAGATATTCCAACAACAATATAAGTACAATATGTTCTAGATAACAGCTTAAGCCTAAAATAGGTAAGATACTTGAACCCCAGAGTGGAAAGATTTCTCTGTGGGGTGTGTGGTAGAGAAATCTTTATAGAAAGTAACTTAGCATTTCTTCCAATTATGAAAGTAAAAAAAAAATACTCTAAGAAGAGGTTCATATGCTTCCCCAGACTCCCAAAGGGCCCCTTGACACAAAAATAAGGAACTTCTGATATAAAACCACATCCTGCACATGGTAAAAGCAACTTATTTTTTTTGCTATTAAGGCACCAGGGGATTATGTTAATTTTTTTTTGCCTTTTTTGGTGTGTGCATGTGTGTTTGCATTTTAAATGTTACTGAAGTTTTATCTGTAACATGCCTGTCTCAGAAAAAGCATTCTGAGCTTAAAATGTAATATCAAAGTAAAACAAATCAAACTGTATAGTATATTTCCCAAAATACATGGAATTGTATTCTAGTCGGAAAGAAATCTTTAAATTAATGTAACTGTTTAGTAAGAGAAAAATAATAACCAGAGAACAATGAGTTATCATTTATTGGCTCATTTCAGTTTCTGAATTTCCCAAATCAATTTGTAGACAAGAGAATAAAATCAAGATTCATTAAGAAGGCTAGTTCAGTTCACTTTAATGAGACTTTTTCTCTCTGTGTGAACGATCTCATACTCTCTTGTGATGGAAAGAAACTTGAGGGACAATTCAGCCTATCCGTATCAATTTACAGAAGGCGCCTGTGGTCATAGGTCGCCCAAAGGATTGTTTTTTAACAAGTAATCGGAGCTTTCATCATCAAGCATGTATCTGTTCAGCCAGGACTCAATTAGTGCAAACTACAAATTCTGTGAAGTGGTTGCATGTGTTCAAATTTGCAATGCATATTTCTATTGGGCTAGAAGCAATGCCCATATTTTACTTAATTATAGCTTTGAATAGTATGAATTCAAATACATGTGATCTCTTTACCATATTCATTATTTGTACTAATTGGAACCTAGCTTACTTCATATCAAATGTTCTTCTAAAACCATTATTATTCAAAAGACAATTATTGCTATTTATCAGTATCAGGGTAAACATTGCTGATTTAGCTGGTGTTTCTCATTTACTCTAACAACGAAATCCTAAAATCTGGAAAGGAGAATAAAGCTCTATAAATTGCTCTCTTTTTATCCCCTGTGTCCATAGTCACAGAAGTAAGCAAAGGCACCTTCCATTCCAATCTACAGTTCACTATTTGTGAATATGGTTTTGTAGTCAAAAAGCAGGTAACTCCATCTAATTATAGCCTTTCTTATGGAAGACAAACAGGGTGGTGGAATCAACACCAAATTTGGAATCAGTAATCCCAACCATGCTACTTAATGCAAGCCTTGGACAAATCAAAGGAGGTAAATCGAGGAAATTTTCCAAGTGAACACATATTATGACATTGGCAATCATGTCACCTTATGATACAATGACATGGATAAAAAACTCATTTTCCTTTGGTCATCAATTCAGTGACACCTACTCACTACCTATAAGGCAGCAGGATGTTTACAACAAGATGTTTAGGAACATCTAGGTTTAAATACTATTCCTTACACTATCTGCAGACCATGTGCATGTCATTCAACAATTCTGAACTTCAGTTTCCTCAGCTGTGAAATGAGGACAATAGTATTTGCAATATGTGTCTATTGTGAGACAAATTAGATAAGTTATATGCTTTTCAAACTTTAAAATACTATTATTGATGACAATTAACATCATCTTTATATTACCTTATTATTTTCATCTTTTTGTATAATACTCATAACATTTCTGGGACAAATGGCTATGCTGATATTCTTTTATGTTTAGTGTTCCTTGTTCTATTAGTTGGATAAAAAATATTGCATTTTCTAACTGAATAAGATACTGGGATCATAAATCATCTTCTGTATGCAAAATGAAGGCTTGCTAGAAACAGCACAATGGGATTATATGTATCTCATCTTGTTCTTTGTTTCTGACAAAGAATTGGCCATTCTTTTTACTAAGGAAAACCCTTCTATAAGAGTACTTGGTAGCTTCCCCTGCCATTTTTTTCCTCAGAGTATGTCCTCCATCATTCTCTCCCCTCAAATCTTTGATTTCTTAGCCTAATTTCTCTATCTGATGGTTCCTTCCCATTATTAATTTTTTTCACTAGAATATACTTCAAACTACCATACTAAATCTCCCCTTTTCTCACTCAAAATTCATTTAGAAAGTTGTCTGTAATAACTGGCTCTCCTTTCTCTTCCCATTCTGGATTCTGATCTCATCCCTCATCTGTTCTCTCCCTGGTGTCATGGTCCTCTTTGAGAACAAAGTTACCAATGATCTCTTCAGTATCAAATCTGATCATCTTTCTCAATCTTGAATTTGACCCTGTTGACTATCTCTCTACTGGATATTCTTTCTTTTCAGGGTTTTAAAGACAATTCTCTTTCTTGGTTCACTGGACTCCTCCTAAAGGGGGAAAACAATACATGAAGGAAGTTGAAAAGGTGGAATGGGGAGGGAAAGGATCAAGAGTTACCTGTATATATTATATGTGTAATTGTTGGTCTTTTCCATCAAAATATAAATTCTTTGTGTTTCGATGTTCTTTCATTCTTTGTAGTTATATTCCCAATACCAATTCCAGCAATGAGATCATAATAGGTGCTTTACAAACACTTGTGGATTGATCAGTTCCCCACATGATTTTGATTTTTCTATCAAGTTTCTATATTTTGAAAGCTTTTTTATTCCATGTAGTTTGGATACTGTGAACACTTGGTATATTAGCATTTTGTTTGTATTGAGTCTTTGAGGAGTTATGTAATATCTAGGCAACTGTGGGAAACATTTGGTTTCATATTAATTGTCTAATTATAGTGTAACTTAATGCTTGAGTTCCCAAAGATATTTCAAAGTCATCATTTGTAATAGAGCTTTGTTGTGTACCTCTCCCTGAAAGAGAGTGAATTTCTGATGTATGATTTTAGCTACCAGGTCATATCTTCCAAGGTATTCAGGAGATGCTAAATTTTTACAGGCTGTGGTGTTAACATGTTATATAATTTGTACTTTATCCTTGAATAATACATATTGATCATCAAGACCAGGCTCTGTAAGTATAATCCTTTTCTCATTCCAAGACCAGGCAATGACCTTGTTCTGAATGATCACCATAAACCTTACTATTTTCATAAACAAAGTTATGCATCTCAGCTATTGGTTCATAGTTTTGTCAGCATGTGCTTGGCTGAGTTCATGTGGATATTGCCCATGGAGGATTTTTATCTTCTGCACTTGGATCTTAGTCATCTTGTAGGCTAGTCTAGATGAACAGAAACTGCTTTTGGTTTAGCTTTGACAAATCCAACAAGGTAGAAGTGTTTTCTGCCTTTACAATTACTCACTGAAATAGTGTCTGCTTGCTACAAAAGTATTTTTTATAGTTTTTAAATCAATCAATACTTATTGATTGATTTAAAAGTATTTTTGTAGGTTTTTTTTTTATCTGAGTCACATTCTCAAGGCATGTCACTCAGTCTTTTTTTTCTTCTTTTGGGGCAGAAAATGTTCATCTTTTTTTTTAGCTGTTTTAGGGTGCTGGGCACTGTGCTTAGTTAATATTTTATAGATCTCTGTTAGAATTCTTTGCAAATCTGTGATGCTATATTTCACAGTTCAGAAAGTATACCTTAAAAATGGCATTGTGTGGGTTTTAATTGCTTTAAATGTGTTCTCACTGAATTTTGATTTCAGAATGCTAGTAAAGTGGAGTTTTGTTTATTTTTTTGTAACTTATTCAGCCTCAGCTTTCTCCTTTCTCCTCAATATGTCTTGCCTAAGGTATTCATATGTACAATTTTCATCCATTGGTCTAATCCAGATTCAAGCTCAAGGCCTTTGAATTTTATCTTTTGTTCACATAAATTAAGAATATTACCCATTTTAAATCCAAATGTCGTTTTGATATCCTGGGAGGAAGATATCATGAAAGTTGAAAGAACTATTCAATATGTTTTGGGGAAGATCCCATAGCTTTTTGTCATTCATATAACACGAGTAATTAAAAAGATGCTTTGTTTGGACACATTTACATTTATTACATTAATTTACATTAACATTTCATTAAATAATAATAATTACTACCACCTGAGGGATTTCTAGCAAGCTAATAATCTTCCCCAGACCTAAGTTTCCTGATTTTTAAAATACAAAGGACATGAGGGTGGCATAATGGAAAGAGTATTAGCTTTGAAATCAAAGGATCTGGGTGTGAATCATTCCCCTGCCACTTACTACCTATGTGACCCTTGAGTGTACTTCAACTCTCTCCACTTCATTTGACCTAATCTGTTAAATGAGGGAATTGGACTAAATGACTTCTATAATGTCCTTCAGTTACAAATCTTAGGCTTATATGACCTACTTGAATTACTTGAGTGAGTGGTTATACTATAACTAATTCATTAGTGAATCTGTACTATGAATATAATTCTATCAATGGATCTATATTATATATTGAAATAAAGAGCAAAGAATTGACCACTGTTTTTATGAAAGCATTAAATTTATGGGAAAAAAACTATTTTTTCCTAAGTTTATCTCTTTAGTGATAAATTGAATTTTATGTATCTCAGTTCTGCTTTATGCACCTTGTGAGATACAAGTCACTTACAAAAGCTCCAAAAAACTCCCTCTCAGATTTTACCCTATAACTAAATGTAATCTATTAAAAATAAGTCAAACTCCTGAAACAGCAAAGACATCAGACCTGTTCCTTCACTTCCCTTTACAAACATTAAGAAAATTAAAGTTTTAGTGCAGGTTCATGAATTATCTAACACCCTGGGGAGAACATCTAGTCATGTATGTTGGTAGCCACACCTAACACTGCATGGACCATACCCACAAAGGAACAAGTGAAAGGCATATCAGTTTTTCCTCCTCAAGCCTGGTGAATATGTTCAGTAGAGTGAAAAGAAGGGAATGGTTTGCATTCTATAGGTTACCTAATGCTTTTTAAATGTGACAGAGCATTAATTTTATCTACTTTCATAACAGACTCTTCTTTAACCAGGGTTACATCTAGAGACTGGTTATCATTTGCTATGCGCTTGACATTATCAAACATAAAAGAAAAATCAGAAATGAGAACACATGTATTCTCATAGAGGTTCGCTTCCCTTATGAGGTAAAGTCTATGAAAATATTGAGAAATATGTGAAGATCTTGTAATTTCTGAAATGTTCTGTAGTATATAAAGCATAATAAGCATAGTAGTAACCCAACTCCTGTGAGATATTTCAAATGTATCACTCCTTATTTTTACACATTTGTTTATCTGTATGTTAGAAGCAGCTAGAAAGTACAACAGATAGTCCATTGAACCTAGAGTAAAAAAGACCAGAGATCAAATATGACATCAGACACTTACTACCTGTAAAACCTTGAGCAAGTCACTTTTTCTGCCTCGGTCCTCTGATTTGTAAAATGGGGACAATAACTTCCTCCTGTTGTTGTTGTTGGGATAGATTCAGATAATATTTTAATAATATTTTATTAAATTTTAATAATATTTATTTTTATTAATTATATAAATATATTATATATAATATGTATATGTAAAAATAATATAAAATTAAATATAAACTTAATTTTAATAATATTTAATAATAAAAATAACTTTGCCAACCTTAAAGTTCTTTATAAAGTTTAGCTATTATTATTATACTTAGATATATTAGCAATAAATAAGAATCTTAATTATTATATAAAATAAATCTTTAAGATCCCTATTAATTGGACCTAACAATTGGTCTATGAAGTGTGAGATCTAATAGATACCTTATTTTCAAGTACCTGTTAATAAAAATTTACTGTAAGTTTTTAAAAGTCATGATTCGTGGCGATTTGTATACAATACCTGTGTTTATTTTTTTAATTCACTTGGTTTTTTGTAACTTAAAAATAAATGTCTATTACTGTTGTTGTTTATGTTATACAGTAAATGTCAGCACCATTTAAATTAAAGATTAATATTCATCCCTCTAATCTTGATAGTTGTAATTATTTGTAACCTGCTTGTTGATTGACCCGGATTTTCAATTTATTAAATCTTCTTAATGGAGAAATGGCTTAATATTAGTATAGAAGTCACTTTTAATGCTGTCATGCATTCATATTCTTATTAATCCTAACATGTTATTTCATATATATATTATTTTAAATTCATATAAATTTAACAAATTTCCACTTCTCAGTATTTTAAAGTGAAATAATCTTGATCCTTAACTACAAAATGCATTTATAAAATAGGAAGCCCAGCCATTGAAAGTTAAAGTGATCAACATTGATATTAAGTCAAAAACCAATTCAAAATTTAATGAATCTTTTAATAGTTACTTTTCAAAATTTTATCAATTTTGTTTCATCAATGGTGACAGTAGTTGACTTAAATCATAATCATGCTGATTAATTCTCTTTAAAAGGAATGCATAAAATCTACTTTATTAAGTTTTAAATTTATTTTGGAAGCGACTTTTCTTTACTTGTAATAAAAGCATGATTTCTGAAGAAGCATCATTGATGGGAGGTTAGCCAGAGATGAAGGGTAAAGAATAACAGCTACTTGGAATGTGTTTTCCTACAGACTTAATATGACCTAGAAGGTGTCAAATTGAAAATGTTTAGAAAAATTCCCAGATGTCATTTCCAAACTAAAACTCAAAAACATTAACAGGTTATGGTATGGGAAAAATACCACTGGAAGTGTCTAGTAACTGAAAAGAGCAAGAAAGCAGAAACAATCCTCTTAACTGTCTTCTACAAAGGGTAATAGATAAAATAAGTGAAGTATATTCATGCATAAGTCTCACTGAAACATAGTGGCAACTAACAAATGATTAGCATATTTCAGTATAAATGTGTATCCTTTAATAAGAATAGATTAAATAGAAAGGAATAATGGAAAGTGTGTTATATACCAAGAAGATGAGTTCCAGTCCTACTTTGCCAACTGCCCATAGAGAATCTCCACCTAAGTGTCCCATAAACATTTTAAACTCATTATGTCCAAAATAAAAGTCATTACCTACCTCTCACTATATCTCCCTCTAACCTACTCCTCAAAACTTCCAAATTTATTTCTGTTGAAATTGCTAGTAACTTTCTAGTCCTTCAGATTTAGTTATCTTCGATTCAGATGCCAGTTTCTCCAGGAAAATTATTCTGCCCCTTCCCAGTCCTTTTACAATTGTTACTAAGTTTATAACCTTGCAAATTTCCCATTATTTATATATCCATGTATACCTTGTATCTCCCCAATAGAATTTCAGTTCCTTTAGGGCAGAGACTATTTCATTTAACTCCCCCTCCTTTGGATCACTTGTGTTTAGCTCAGAGATACACACATAATATGTTTGCCCAATGTTTGATCAATTGATTTGAAAGAACATACAAGCATTCTATGGGTAATCTAGATAACTTCATGGAGAATGAGATTGATATTGAAAGATTAGAGAACAGCAAAGATTCTAGTTTTTGAAGACATGAGAGGAAGATAAATCACAGACACTAGAGATTGATTAGCTTGATATGCTTTCCTAGCAAAATTCTATTTTTTTTAAAAAGGGTTTATGAACACTTAGGGAAAAAAAAAATCTGCAATCACTAGAAGCCAAAGTGGGTTCACTAAGAAACATTTATCTAACTAACTTCATTCACTTTATTTGATAGTACTAGACTCAACAATTGCAGTGATTGCAAGTTAAAATGAAACTATTTTTAAAGAAAGTATTTAACAAAGTTTTTCAAGGTCTGCTTGGGTACAAAACTGAGATATGCAAGTCAGATAGTAGTCTCATGAGAAAGAGTTCTAGATTGAATGGCCATACTTAGAGTCTACTGATCATCTATCATCATGGAGTGAAGATTAGTGGTGTGCTTTTTGTCTCCCTCTATTCTGTTTAACATTTGGATCAATATTTTAAATGAAGTTATAGAAAAGGTTTGCTTATCAGATTTGTTGGAAGGTATAAATAATTCTTTACATGACATGCAAGATTGAAAAAGACCTTGACATGCTGGAACACATAGCCAAAATTAATAAGATTAAATTCAACACTGATAAATGTCAGCTTTTACATTTAGGTTAAAAAAATCAATTGCACAAGTACCAGATGGTGGAGATCTGTCTTATCAGCAGTTCATGTGAAAAAGACCTGAATGTTTTAGTTGACTTAAAGCTCAATATGAGTCAATAGTGTGATGTGGCCGCTAAAAAAAGCTAATGTAATCTTACCTGCACTAATAGAAACACATTTTCCAGAAATGACTTTAAGACCAGCTCCTGATATTGTACGCTAAACTTCACCTTCTTTTCTTCCTCTAATTCACTTAAACTCTCAGTGCCTTCAGCAAACCTCTAAGACTATATTTCCTAGAAGCTATGAGTCTTTATTGGTGGGTGGTATATTTCCTCACTAGAATTTCTGTATCCGCTTGAAAACGAGTCTTTCTTTTTTCTCTATATGCCCTGAAAAGTTGAAGTCAAGAGGAAAAATAGTCCAATTGTACTCTGTAATAATAATATAAAACCAACCATATTGTCATGCCCTTAAGGAAGTCTCTTTATGTCCCCAAGGACTCAGTTTTCCCTTCAGTAAAGTTGTTGTAATATAAGTTAATCATTAGATGATGTCTTTGAGATACACACACACACACACACATGCACACAGAGAATTCTAACTGTCCATGAGGTATTTTTTCTGGGTCCCCATACTTATTATTTATGTAAAACCCAAAGAAAAGTAGTAATCATGTTCCACACAAAGATCCCTAAAAGAAACCTGAACATAACAAAATATTTAAATAGAGGTTTATTGCTTCTGTGGTCAATATCTCTGTTTTCCTAACTCTTTATGTCTCCAATCTTTCAGATTCTATCCTTTCATTGAACCTCTCATTATTACCATTTCCTCTTTTTCTTTTCATTAAAAAAAAATCTGTACGAGATTTAAACTAGCAGTTTAGGTAGCCAAGACAGGTACTAGTTGTAATAAGAAATTACCCACAAATAAAAGTTTTGTTTGTTTTTTTTTTTACAAATACTAAATTATGAGTGCACTTCTTTTGCCAATCTACTTAGTTATGAATGAAAATAACATGTTCCACAGCATTTTTCCCCAAACATGGAGATTAGGTTCAAACACACTGATCAAAGGGCTAGTCTTCATAGATGCTAAAAAACAATCAGATGTAAGATTCTTTAGTCACTATAGAGGAATGCTTTCGTATGTATTGAGTATTTCCACTTAAAACATGTTTAACCAACACGACTCACAAACATAGTTCCTAGACTACCTTACTAGGAAGGGCTGAACAGTAAGAAAGCCCTTTTCATCCTCTTCTTTAGAGTATCTTATGATTCTTTGCCCCCTGGATGCTAGGCATTACTGCCACATATTTACTAGAAAATGTTTCTTTAGGTGATACATAGCTGAATTGCTGGCCAAACTTGAGATATGTGTGGGCGTATCAGAACACTGAGATGACAGTCTTATGTTCATATGTATATAATACTTAATAGTTTACAAAAGCATTTCCTCATGATAACTAAAAGTTAGTAATGTTAAGTGCTTATTGACTCCATTTTTGTAAAAGCTTAGGGAGGTTGTCACATATTTACTGTTAGTAATAACAATACTAGCTCTTTGCTACAAGGTACTGCACACGCATTATTTCATTTCCTCTTTACAGCATTATGTGGGATATATAGATTTGATGTACCCACTTAATAGAAGAAGAAACTGAAATTTAGGGTGGTTAAGTGACTTGGCCAGTCATATAGTTGGTGAATACCTGAGGAGAGATAGGAGCTCAGGTCTTTCTAAGGCTAGTTCCAGCAAGCTACTGACTATGTTTCTGCTGCCTTTTGTAAATGCCAGAGTCAGGATGTAGACTCACTTTTCCGATTCAAATCAAGCTTTTTTTCTCCTTAACCATACAACTTCTCTTACGTGTGTGTGCGTGTGTGTGTGTGTGTGTGACATCCACATAGAAAACCACAGGGAAAAGCAAAGCTTACTGAACTTAATTTAATTGCACACCATTTCTTTCAGTCTCCCCTGACTTCTCCTTCCTTTCTGTGCCCCATCCCCTGGTATCCTTTAATAAAGAGGCAATATCATATGGCAGAATGAATAGAGGACTAAATCTTTAAAACCTTGGATTCAAGTCCTAGGTCTGTCATTTACTAATTGAGAGACCTTGAGTAAGTCCTAACTTATTTAAGCCTCAGTTTCTTTATCTGCAAAATGAAAATAATCCACGCCTCCCTACTTCTCAGGGTTCATCTGAATATATATGCTATATTAAGTGCTTGAAAATGACAACAATGTCATTTTTAAGATATTAATACATGTACCAATGCAGGAATGTGGAAGGAACACTTGCAGTATTTCAAAGGATAGAGGTTCAAATCTTACTTCGAATACCTGCATGATTTTAGGTGAGTCACAACTCTGCCAGGACTTATTTAGACTGGGACTTTCGACCAGGTGGACTCTGATGTCTGTTCTAGTGTTGTGATGCTATAATACTTAGTTTATTATTAAAGCTGATAATTGAAATATTATTTACAAAAATGATCATTCTTCTGTGTTATCAAACTGTAGCTGTTCTCTTGGTTTCTTTAGTGTTGTTTTCTTTATATTTCTTGATGAAGTATGTTGAATCCCTTCATGCCAGAGATCCTAGCTAAAATTGCAATCGTCTTTTTTTCCCCGATTCAGCAAGCTTAAGCATAGCAGTTTAGAAACAAGTGCCCAAGAGAGAACTAAAGAAAAACAATGTCTTCCCAAAACAGAGCTTGTAATCTCTATTCAGAAACAAGACACACATCTCACTTATAGCCAAACAGACACTGCTTAAAGAGCATTAGAGGGTAAAACCTTTCCACTGGAGCAGTGTCATTCTACTAAATGACTTTCATCATTCCTCTGTGGAGATAGAAATCTTCCCAAAGTTTGAAGCACTAGAGATGTAACACTAACAAAGCAATGGGGAAAACAGCAATAAATATGCTCAAGCATACAAATTTCAGAGAAAAAGGAGAAAAGAAAGAAAAAAGAAACCTTCCAGGAAGAAATTTAAGAACTCTCTGTAACTATATCTCTTTCTTCTGCTCCAAGCTTATCCTTGCATGTTAAATACCATGTTCAATAAGGGACAGCATCTTTGGACTCGCTAATAGAGAATCATCCTTTTTCATTCCAAATGCATTATACAGTTCTATAATAGAGGGAAACCAATTGTGTCTCCATGCCCTTGAGCAGTACTCATTCCCTGCAAACAACCATGGAAAAAAATCTGCTGCTGCCTCCTCTGTGATCCCAATCTTGAGAAAAACATAATTTAAGGCACTGCCGCACATCAAAACCTGAACCATTTGATTATGACACTTACAAGAATTCCTAGGAAGATGTTTATTTTCATTGTGCCTGCTTCTGAAGTAATAAATAACACTCCTCAGAGTTATAATCAATTTCTAACATAAAATGTTTGTCTTGAATCATTGTGATATAACATTTTAAATAGAATTTCTAAAATGTACCCTGATATTTTGAATTGAATTGATTTAATTCTTGATATTTATCAATCATCAAGGTTGTATTTCCCTGCGATTACTCCCTTTTACCTTATCCAGTGTTTTATATCTTTATAAATGAATGATTACAAGATTTTTTTTCTATTCATTTAGCCTACAACATTTCTTTTGAAGTTTAAATATTGTTAAGATCTCAAAGGTTTGAGTTTAACCCACCTTTCCCAGGGTTCATTAGCATGGTAAACTATAGAACTGAAGTATACAATTCAGGACAAAAACAAACTTTAAAATGTCTAGATGTTCAAAGCAGAAGTCATTATTTTCATGATCTGTCTGGAAAATTGCTAAAGTCTAGACTTCAATTACACTAGTGAAAAGTTCACTGTGGTATTTAACAGAATTTTTAAATGACACCCATATACAAAAGACTTATTTGTAAGTGTCTGGAGTTGACTCACAAGGGGACAGAGAAAGTGTTGCTTTATAAGCAAAGTATATAGAGCATTTCTCTTAAAGTTGGTACCTGAAAATAGCTAAACATTATAGAATCTTAAAAATGTGTTTGCTTTCATTCGAAAGTAATACTTATTTTGAACATCTGACTTCAACTATCTAGACTTCTTCCTGCTTTTGTCCTTATATACCTAAGTTCACAGACATCTATTCCTTGATTTCTACTTTTTATATCATACATTTAAGAGAGTTTTCTTGCTCACTGACTAAATCATCATATAGACTAAAATTCTGATTGAACTTTTACAACTCTATCATTAGTTTATTTGCACTATGATCCCCTAAATCTTCATTTCTTTTCAGAAAATGTTTTTAGTCAAATCATAAGTTATTCTGAACAATGAACTTGTAGATTATAACTAAAGGTAGGCGATATTATGCTCCTTAGACTAAACTTCAATGTTTTTACTGTCACAGTACTTAGAGTGCTAGGATTGTAGTCAGGAAGATATAAATTAAAACCTGCTTCAGAGACTTTCTCTGTGACCTTGTAAAGTCACTTAAGTTCTCTAAGTTTCAATATCCTTATCTCTAAAATGGGATAATAATAGTACCTAACTTCTAGGATTGCTGTGAGGCTCAGATTAAGTAATAAATGTAAAGTGCTTCGCAAATCTTACAGTACTATGAACGATAACCACTATTCTTTATTTTTTGCAAGATTTATACATTTACAATAATTTTTTTTTCAAATTCTCAGATAACATTCTTCTAAATGCCCATTTCTTCTAATCTTTTGAATATAGTTCTATGATATTTAGCACTCTCTGGAGTTCACATTCCTTAATAGGAAATAACTGGATTTGAGTTGAAGGAGACTTCAGGAGTCATCTAGTCCAACTTCTAAGTGAAAGAGAATCTCCACTAAAACATGCATGACAACTGGTCATCCAATCCTTGCAAGAAGACTTGGGATGAAACAAAAGACAAGACCTCTCCAAGGAGCACATTTCATTTTAATTTTCTGCATGAAGGATTTTCCTGGTATCAAGACTATCCTGGTTTCTTTGCAACTTCCATTACTCTATGGAATAAATCTATTCTTTCTTCCATATGACAGCCCTTCAAAATACTTAAAGATAGCACTTATATTTCCCCACTCTCCACTCTAAGCCTGGTCCTTCAAAAGATTTTCAAATGACATGAACTCAAGGACTGTCACCATCATTGTTATCCTTATCTGGTCACTCTCCAGCTTATTAATGGACTTCTTACTTTGGAAGAGGTCTAAAGAAGGCAGACTACAATGGGTCTATTACCTGCCTGTTCACTGAAGTTTCTCTCTTCTTAAAGCAGCCCAAGAACTTAACAGCGTTTTTTGCCTGCTACATCACACTTTTGAGCTTACAGTCAACTAAAACTTTCCTGTCTTTTTCAGAACTACTGTCTATCCGTTCCCAATTGCAAGACTTTACATTTATCCCTAATGAATTTCATCTTACTATATTTAGCCTAATGCTCCAGTCTATTAAAACTCCTTTGGATCCTGATTCTGTCATCCACTGCTAGCTATCCCTTCTAGCTTTATGGTATCTGCAAATTAGATGAGGATCCTATCTAGGTCTTTATCTAGGTCATTTATATAAAAAATATAAAAAGAGCTCAAGGTCATGTCACTGGAGAACTCCACTGAAGAAATTCTGTCCTGCGGACATCAAATCATTAACAATTACTTTTTGGAATTATAGATCAGCCATTTCTGAATCTATCTGATTGTATAATCTATATCTCACCATGTTCTCTCTATAAGAATCCCAAGAGATAGTTTATCAAATGAGTTGTTGAAATCTAGATGAACTATATTTAAATAGAGATGAGGTTAATCTGGCATGATCTGTTCTTGATGAAGCCAATCATTGATTCCTCTTCTCAATAATAACCAACCATATTTTTAATGATCCATTCTAGAATTTCCAGAGGAACTGAAGTCAACAGCATTAACTTACCTTTTCTAAACTCCGTGCTTCTGTTTCCTCTCTCTCTCTCTCTCTCTCTCTCTCTCTCTCTCTCTCTCTCTCTCTCTCTCTCTCTCTCTCTCTCTCGTTCTCGCTCTCTCCCTCCCTATTCTCTTCTCCTCTCCTCTTCCTCTCCCCTCAAAAACTAGAAAACTGCCCCATCTGCCCTTTTTCAATCTTATAGTTCCTTTCTCATTTCCATACTTTTTTTCAAAAATCACTGGCAAAGGTTCATTGAACACATTTGGCAGTTCTTTCGGGACTTGAGCTTATGGTTCATTTAGGGCTGGTGACTGACATTCTTTAGCTACTCTTGTATTATCTTCCAGCTTACGTTAGGCATCACTCTCCTGCTAGTCACTTTTTTTTTTTTGTTTTGTCATTTCCAGTGTAAAGGTCATTCTCCTTTGCAGAGAAAACAAACCAATTTTGATTTGAGTTGCACAATCTTCATCCAAGCTACCTATCTACCAAGTAACACTGCAATTGCTTCCGTGATCTTCATTTTCCTTCTATTACAGTTTTTAAAAAATAACAACTTTTTGTTTTGCTTATCTCTCCTAACCAACCTCAGCTCTGTCTCTG
Source organism: Bettongia penicillata ogilbyi (assembly GCA_023548195.1). Lineage (NCBI taxonomy): Eukaryota > Metazoa > Chordata > Mammalia > Diprotodontia > Potoroidae > Bettongia > Bettongia penicillata. Next base: position 1,002,824 of record JAJHZJ010000037.1, read on the forward strand.
TTTAGCATTCTTCTGTCTTCTATTCACTCTCTATTACATATGCTTGCTTTTATCTCTTGGACCTTTTTTTAAAAAAAACTAAGTATGCTGGTGAGTTCCTTATGCATCTATATTCATTTCTTCAGAAAGTTATCATTTTTTCCTCCTTACTAGAATTGTTTTCCGCTTTCAGAATCTCATTTTTGAGCATCCCCACCCCTTCTGGGTTGACTTGTCTTGAGATATTTTACATAATAGAATCCTACCTGTTTACTATGAATCCTTCAAAATATGCTTCCTTAAAATCTTGGGTGCAAGTGAGAATATACCCATATTTTCTCTTGTATAACACAGATTATGGAATGGCATGGCCACTTTACCCCAACTTTCTATCACTTTTATCCTTGCAACCAATTTTTCCCCATTAAGAGACTCAGATGCATAAGAGTATTTCCACTTCACTCATTATTTTAAAGATGAAATTATCACTAAAACAAATCAAGAAGTTGTTGAAATATTCTCTTTAGCAGAGTACATTCCAGCAAATGTTAACTGATGTCCCCTTTCACTATTATGCATGCTCTGAACTAGCATTGTGATCTGTTATAAGAACAGTGCTTTTTATTTCTCCCTCCACTGACTTTTACCAAATGCTTTCGATCACACATTTCCTTTCTGGTTCCTAGACTTCTTCATTTGAGTATACAAGGCTAATGACTGAATATAAAAGGATACTCCACTTCTACTGGCTTCTGTCTATCCCATTTCTTTGAACAAAGTGTACCCATCCAACACCATTTTAAGTAGTTTCATACTACCTAATTCTAGACCTATGAAATCAAATCCACCTCTGCCACTCCAACAAATTAGGATCTTTCTTTCCTAAATCTTGTATTTTACTATTGACTCCTATCTTGGATTCCATGTCCTGTAAATTTCTGGGCATTTCAGGTATTATTTTTCTTTGTGGATATACTCAATAGCATCTAACTCTTAGGATACATATTGACAATTTTGTTTCTTCCTCATCCTTGAGAGTTTAAAACATTTAATAATAGATTTACAGGACACCTGGCAAATAAATTCTTACCAGTTTTTGTTAAATATACTCCATTTCTGGCCAAGAGTCTGTCAATTCTACATTGAGAACTGTGAAACAGACATTGTAATCTTATTCTCAGATACCCTTCATTCTCCCTAATAACCAAGAGCATGGAGAAGTGTTCTTTAAATCTCTTCAAAGTCTTTTCCAGTACGAGATTCACATGCACTTTGAACATAGTTGCTATTTGATTACGGAAGAAAAATAAACATTGCCTAAAGTCATTGTGCAATTTCCTTTACTCTCCATAATGGCTGTGAGTTTTAGCCGTCTTTCTTAAAATTACTTGTTGGAGTTTTCAACTTAACCATAAGCTTGAGGTTAACACATTTTATGTCTAGTCATCATTTCTTAATTACATAACTCCAATCAAATTCCTTGGTCTCAACTATTCCCTAGCCACATTCTCCCTCTTCCTTTCATTCTTGCTCCAATTTCCTGTTTTATCCATCTACCCTACCCTGCAATCTACTCTAAAATTTTGTTGACTTTTATAATAGCTGCACTTATTCTTACTTACTGTACTCTTTCTTGCCAGTTATGTAATTCTTATCTTACTTGTGTCTACCTCTTCGGGTTCTACTCCTAAACTTCTTTAATCTCCCTTAATCTTTTTTTTAATATCCACTTTGTCATGTAACTTGTTTCTTTTGCCACCTTGAAGAACTAAAAGCAGTCTCTGGGTCTCAGGTTCTTCAGATTATCCTCAATTTATCTAAAATTGCTCCTCCTAAAATTCGACTTCTGACCATTTCACTGGTTCTGATCCCCCAAATTGCCTACATGCTCTTCTTTTCCTTATTCTCTCTTTTGGTCCTTCTCCCACAACCTTATCCCATGGGAGCCAAAAATAGTATATGTTTTAAAAAAAAGTGGAGCATCCAAAAAGTATTGAACTAAGTGACCTTTGAAGTCTCTTAATCTATAATCCTATGATCCTAAGTGAAAATATTTAAGAATTTTTCCCATGTGAAGCAAGTATTTTACAAACACATAGGTAATTTAAATAACAGGGAGTCTGAAAGAGAAGCATGGAAGATATAGAAGGAAAAGATATTAAAAAATGAGCATTTGTGCGACAGGAATGGGTAAAGGCAGAGAGATTTAAAGCCCCTAAACCACAGGAACTGTGATAAATATAGAGGAAAAGAGATTGAAAACATCTATAAATATGAGGGGGAAAAGATGAAAGGACTTAAGGTTAAAGTTCCTTTATATTTCAGAAGAAAAACATGCCCAGCAAAATACATTCTGGGGTTTGCAAAAGTCCATGGTATTTTACCACTCAGACTATTCCTTAAAACCTAACTATATTCATCTATTCTAACATTTAAAGCAATGGAAGTTTGTAGCAAACTGAGTTGTTCAGCAACTGAATTGAAAAGCAATTGTCTCCTGCTAGAAAAATCACAGTAATGTTCTGTCCTAAGTATTAAATTGGAAGTTCCTCAATGATGGGGAATGTTTTGCTTCTGTATTTTTTTCCCCAGTGACTGGTACAGTGCCTGGAACAGAGTTGATGTTTAAAAAAGTTTATTGATCAACTTACTGAATGATGAATCCATCAACCTGTTATATAACTACACATAGACCCACATTGACAGATAAGAACCCTTGAGAGATTGCTTCCACATTGCTGAGAATAGAAAAAAGAAAAGGTGATATTTGTTAGGATACTCTAAGTGAGCAGCCTGATCCTAAAACTTGAAACAAGATCACAGTTGTGTCCTGTTAATTACTAAGAGCTATAGTCCAAGGCTTTAGCAGTAGAGGTAGAGTATCATTAGTTGGGTTAAATCAAGAAGCATTTCTTGTGCATTCATTTTATGCTAAGCACTAGGGATGAAAAGATTTTTAATGTGAGCAATCTGTGTCTTCAAGGAACTTACTTCCTAGGATAGGATCACTTTTTGTGTAAGAGAGTATTGTCCCAGATTTGATTGTTGCATATTCCATTTGATGTTGGGCTAAGCCATGGTTATGACCTCTGGAAAACTGGTTCTGCCATCCAGCAATTCCCTTTGCTATGCCCACCACACTCTCATCTCACTGCACATGGTAACTACGTATTTATCCCTACCCCTATAATCTAGAAATCCCAATCTGGGAACTTTTTGGTTCATCTTACATTTTTTTAAAAAACAAACCTAAGCAATTATAGGACAGTAGTAAGAAACAGATTCATTAAATAACAGGATTTTCCCAACACTTGCTTTTCTTAAGCAGATGGCTGGCTAAACCCTGTAAACCCAGGAAATCAGTTTTAGATTTCAACTCCGTCTTCTGATAATAAATCATAATTGCAAAGACAGAAGGAAATGTGGACTCTGCTTTGACTTAATGTTTCTTTTTCTCAGTGCAATTAATGCCATTTGAATTTGCAAAATCAGTTTTTTATGTATGTATATATCCTACAAATGCACAAATGCATATGAATAAAATAATGATGTCCAAAGAAAAATATTTTAAGGTGCTTAAATTATGGGATAAAGTCCTCAAAATATAACCAATCATTAAAACTTTGCTTGACCTACGGCTCAAAGCTACTCCGGATGTTTTGAGATAATCTAGAATCGGAAAGTGAAAATAGCACACTAATTAATAATTAGAGAAGTTCCCACAAGTATTTGCAAACATCCCCAAGTGGCCATTGGTAGCTAAAGCCTGAGCCAAATTCACTTTCCTTTCCAATTGTTTTGTTTAGTTATTATATCCATTTTCAAGGCCAGATGTTGCCGTTCAGAATGGATGACTCCTGATGTTACAAAATAATGGAAGTCCAGGGACTCTCGGAATCTCGCCAGCCACCACAATCTTACCTAAACCGCTTGCTGAGCAGGTCAACTCCTGAAGGAGAGCAATATTGCTGAGTGTGAAGTAGGAGAGTGAGGTTATTGAGTAGCTATAAATCACTCACTGAATTTGGGGCCTACTAAAGAGATTAAGAGTGGGAGTCATATGATGCTTTTTGGCCCAAGAGTGCACTGACAGACTTCTCTGTGGAAGATAAAATGCAGCTGCTCTTTTCCCCCGTTAAAATGGAAGTGGTTGATAGCAATTAACCTTTTTTTCCTTGTGTTACCAAGTTTAGGTGAGGATCTAAGGAAATTGTTCTGATTGTTTTGCATAACCATGCAATGGGTTATAGCTATAATCAAAAGTACAAAAATCCCTCATCTTAGAGAAACAGTGTTCTCTGATTTATGAGAGTTGTCATAAAAAATGAAAACTTTAAACTGCTGACATAAGTCTTAATGCCAAATTTGGTATTGGCTCCTGTCAGTCTCTGGAAAAGCAACATAGACAGTTTTAAAACAATATTCACTGGTATTGCTTTATTTTGTTTTCCTTCCACAGAGCTTGAAGGGGACTTAGAGGTCATTTCTTTTTCTACTTTTGACTTGACTCTTATGATGGCTGAAATTTAGAAACAGTATTTAGATACAATATTTACTTTCCTAAATAAATTACAAACATAAACTAAGTTTAATCCCATCAATCCAGTTATTTCAGCTCTTATAATGGTGAATTGAGATCAGCTACACTTGCTGATATCATGGATTGTGCAGAAATCAGTCACTTAATTGGTGGAACAAATCTCACTGATGGTAGAAAAAGTCAAATTGATGGCTGGGCAGAGATGTGGCTTTAATCTCATATCTTGCTCAATTCTTTTGTACTCAGATCCTCTTGTGTTGCAGTGAGCCGAATGTCATGGTTATTGTTTCTTTTAAAACCTGACTAATGTACTTGAATTTAATCTGAAGATTTTTTTCTCCTTTTTCAGTTTAAACAAGTAAACATCCAAGGGAGAAAGAATGTAAAGAGGCAGAGGTACAGAGAAAGTACTTTCTATAAAGGCAGGTACACGAAGGGCTTTCTCTTCAGAGATGTTTACTGTTTTTGCCCCTGAAATGTTGACCTTTTTGTCAAATGGTTCTATTTCCTTATTGACTTAGGCAGATGTTTCTGGATGTGACTCAGGACAATGAATCCTCAAATCCATCTTTATGCATCCAAATGGGGACTGCTTCCATAGAAACAGATAATACTGTCATGCTGCAGAGTTTTCAAACTATTATTTCCACCCTTCCTTTTCAAAATAAAAACATGATATAATCATAGAGCATGAGGCCATGTATAAAATGGCTCCTGTGTTTATCTTCACCTCAGTGAATATCCTGGCTCAAGTCACTTTTTGAAAAACAGCAGGGAATGGCAGTAGGGATCCTGCTTGGGTTACATTTAAAGTAAGTTGGTGGAACGACAGGGCAGCAGGGAGAGAGAATGAGTCTCTAGGAGTTTAGAGGCAGAGGGTTTTCTCTATTGAAGCATTCAATGTTCGGAAATCCCATTTTCTTCTCTGGTAGCACATTCCAGAATCCTTATGGTCAGAGAACCCTTACTTATATTAAATTGAAATAATTTCTACTTCAATTAAAACATAATTTTTTTGATGTCGGTAGTGGAAATGGATAGTTACGATTTGGTATTATAATAAGCAGTCAGATAATTGAACACTGTTATTAGTCAGAAGTTTCTTTCCTAAGGCCAAACAATCCTAATTCCTCTATCTTTCTTTAGAGTTTCCATGTTCCAACCTTTAATCATTTTAACTGCTCTCCTCTGGCCCCTATCCACATTCTTTTAATCGAGCAAAAATAACCTTGCATAATGTTAAGGGGAATCAGGGGCTGGGGGTGGTAGATTACCCTAGATAGCTAACATTTTGTAGAGAAGAAGCAAAGCACAGCTTGTGCTAAACAAAACGTGTAGAGGGAATATGTTCATTATTTGCTGCACCTATGCACGGAAGGATATTTTCAGCTAGGTCTGCAGAGATTTAGATTAACAAGCCTTGTTACTGTTAACAAGCACCACGTGCCTAATTCCAACTACACTGTGCTGCAAACTGATACGTACAAGTTTAACTTAGACTGTCAAAAGACAAAGAGTCCTAGAACCAAGAATGACATTGCTTTTAACTCATTTTCTTCTCTCCTTTTTTCCCCTTAATATTTGTGTAAAGGTACATGCATCCACAACCTACCAATGGCCTGAAAGTTCATTGAATAGCAAATGTGATGCTTTTACCATTTATTCATTCCAAAACATTTATTAGACTCCTATTATTTTGTGTGAGGCACTGTGGATTATTAGAAGATATATTTTTAAAATGGCTAATACCACAAGGCAACCTCCTTTGAATTTAAAGTCCAATCAATTACAAAATTGTATATATTAATAAAGGAGGAAGAACATTATAATCAAATGTCACTAATTCTCACTTAGAAAAAAATGTTAATATCACACACATGCAGATTTTCACCTACTTTTCTTTGGTTTCATATCTATATTTGAAAGTTTCCTTATATTTCAGTTTAGAGGATCAATTTTACTTTTTCAAGCATGTGTGAAGCCATCCACTGCGGAAAGAAGAGGAGGAAGTGTGCTGACCCTAAACTCCACGTGGAAAGGAGACCTCTGAAGTCTATGTCAAGACTCCCTATTTAATGTGAAATGCCCATGGGATCAAAGGTGGTTATTGCAATTTATTAGATAGGCTTTTCTTGTGATTGTAATTGATGGAGGTCACTTTTCTACTCTACCTAAAGAACAACAACTCCAGATATTTACCAAGGGTTAAGAAAAATGGGAAATGTTGTAGTCCTGGCTGCCCACTCAAGTCAAGGAAGGGGATATGAGATGTTCCTAAATAAATTTTATACAAGGGATCACATCTTATAGGTGATGACATCATAATGATAAGCATAATTAAGTTTGATTATGCTAAGGATATAGAACTGAGCACAAATTAAACAATAGTAAATACACAGTCTTTTTAAAACACATACTCAAATGGATCTATAATCTAATGGATTTAGATGCTCTGGCCAGTGATATAGTCCACTGAAGCCTATACAGAGATCCAGCCTGCATGATAGAGGCCTTTTCTAATATCTTGATATATCACTAATAATAGTGGAACACTTGGGCTAGCCCCCTAACATCCTTTGTTCTTGCCATAGAATTAGGCAATCTTTCCCCATCAAGAAAGTGCTTCTAATCCATGTCTTTCAAGAAATCTAAAGAAATTCCTTAAGAGATATAATAGTGTAAATCATTCAGTAACATTTCAAATTAGTTAAGTGATCTTTACAGTTCCAGATACTAACATTAATGAGGTAATTTTAAAAACAAGATAAGAAAATATAATATTTTAAAGTATAGGTGGGGGCTAATATTGAGTATTTGCAGAATAAAATTTTGCATTAGCTAAAGATTTATTCAATTAAAATACTATGCAAAAAATTCTGGGAAATCAAAGACAAGTCATCAGTTATGTTTCATTTTTTCCTAGCAATGTAATTTTTATGTCATAATCATTCCCTTTCAAGTGGAAGAGAAATAAACAAATGAGTTCAATTTCCCTGACTTGACTGTGGTTGTGATTTGCAGAGGGTAAATGTCACATTTTGCAATTCTTGTGGAATATAAAGATCATCCAATATCCACATGAGACTCGGGGGACTGAATTAGGTTCTTCACTTCAACAAAACCCCTGGTGAAACATGCTGGTAACTGCTTTCTCCCTCATCACAGGAGGATACTTAGAATGAGTTAGGTCACCTCAGGGACGGATTAGTTTGTATTCTAGTCTACATTTCCTATTTCATCCTTGTTTGTTTGGGGACTTAAGTTTTGGTCAGTGTAAAAAAAAAAATGCCTGTTGAAGCTTTGGAATCTAAAGCTCAGAAGATGTACCCAACAGTCCCTTTACAGATGCTACAGAATACACAAGCCTCTATTCACGAAGTTCAACACAAGCTCTTTTTTTTAAGATCACCTCAAGAAAGAAACAAAATTAATTCTTGCTCAGTCATTCTCTTTTAACTATAATTTGATTTCAGTTTTTCTAGATGTGAGATATAACATTAGCATCGCTTGGTCATATTTTTAGGAAAAAAGAAAATTTAGAAGCGTTTAAAAATGTTAACGCTGTCCATCATTATCAAATGCACCCCTACATACACACACACACACACACACACACACACACACACATTTTTCTTTTTGAATTAAAGAACAGATAACTATGGAGAAAAGATAATATGTGGCATCTACAATCAGCAAAATATTCTATTGTTAATAGGTTTGCCCTGATTTAATCTGGATCTTCAAATATTGTATTTAACCCCCACTGTTCCGTTGTAATGTTTTTGTCCTACTCAAATTAAAACAACTGAGCTATAAACTAATACTCAGGAAAAAAAAAATCTATCATAGAAACATAGCAACTGCCTCCACCAAAAAGCCTACTAAAAATCCATCTGTTCCACCAAACATTCCAGTTATAATGACTACCTCCTTTTTATTGGCTGACTGTATTTGTCCATTTCATGAAATGTCCCCTTGTGACATCTTTTCATCAGCAGCAATGCTTGGCTTCAATTCCACTGAGCACCATGTTTCCCTCCACCCCTTGAATAAGCAGATCACCTGATATCTCATCACTGTGGATTTGATTCAGGTTTTGATGCTCTACACCTTTTCAGTTCCCCCTCTAGACTGCCTCCCTACTCTGATTCAGTGACTGGAAGGCAGAGCACTAACCTTCTCCAAAAACCCTCCTTTATAGAGGCCTCCTAGTCTGTTTGGCTTTGCTGTAACCCACAACATACCCCTTGATAGCTTCTCCCTCACACCCCTTCCAGTTTCCTTTTATGTATTAACTTCCCCTATTAGATTTTAAGCCTCTGGAGGACAGGGACTATCATGTTTTTCTTAGGACTTAGCACAATGCCTGGCACATGGTAGGCATTTCATGTTTATTGAATAGAATTGAAATTGTAAATTACATATCTTTTTCGGAATAAATTTACTTGAGTATCAATCACCTAAAATTTACTATGACATAGTATTATTTCTCATTTGGAGTACCACATTTATACACAATACCAACAATGATAGAAGTATAACAGCACCTCTCCTCACTCTCTCACTCCTTGGAGCATGTGCAGATTTTCTCTGCCTCTCCCTGGAAGGTCTCATAAAAACTTGACTATATACAGATATCTTCTGTCTAGTCTCTAACTTTGTATGATTCATTTCTGGGTTGAGTTCCTACACATACACCTTTCTATTTGTCAGTTGGAAGAGCTGATGACACAGTAGAAGAAGAGGTGTATTTTCTGAAAGTAATTTGCAAGACAACAAAATGTCAACCGAGGCCAGCATTATGGCAAGATGGTGCCCACTAGCCCCAGCTGACCATATGGAACCTAGACTAAACTTGCAGTGGTTATATTGGAAATGTTTTTGTTGCCTTGTTTCTCCTTTTCTGCTTCTTTTTCTTTAACTTCACCCCTGTGAAACTCAAAAGTCCACGAATGCCGAGCAAGGGTAATGTCTGCCTATGCTGTTGCAGCAGCAGTAGAAGGATGGGGTTTGGGAAGATGCTGCCTCTTGTTTGAATAGATAATGCCAATGCAGAGGTGAAAGGTAAAATGGCAAATGAGAGCCTTTGAAGATATCACATTCCAAAGAAACTTGAATATTAATTTCCCAACTCATTGTACTAGTAGTGATAAGTTTCAGGGTCCTGCTCTAATCATTTTTTGATTATTTATTGCTTAGCAGTCCCTTTGAGGGGGTGCTGTAACCCTAATAAACCAGTCTGTATCCATGCTGGACCAGATATGCATAAGACTACCATGTTTTCTATAGCCAAATTATTCCTTTTATTTCTACTCTCTTTCAAAAAAAAAAAAAAAAAACAACAGACTTAAATAAGGCAATTTTTTCCTCTACAAAGGGACCTGAGAAACAGTTGTCTTAACATCATAATGCATGAGCAAATCTTGTTCTGGTTAAAGCTCTTTCTAAAAGATGTCAAACAAATGGACGGAAACTCAAAATAAACTACCTGATAATTTTGCTTTAGGATGTCTTCATAACCCACCAATCTCATTCACTGTTTGATTGTAGTCATTTTTAAATGCTGCTGTTTGTCACAAGTGTCTGATTTAAGCCCTATATATGACTGTTAAATGGGAAAGTAGAGAAGAATTAGGGGAGTGTTTTTCCTTTGACAGTTTGAATGTATTTAGTGCTCATATGCTGAATAAATAAAAAGAGTCTACAAATATTCATCTGCTTATATGCTTGCAATAAGTCTCTTGATATCTACTGACAAAAGATGTTTGAATGCATTCAATCATCCATTTACTTACTTAATGAATTAATTAAATTCCTGGGAAGCATAGAGGGCTAGCCTTAACGTCATGAAGACCTGAATTCAAATCTTGATTCTGAAACATATTGTTTGTATAACTCAAGTAGGAGACAGGATCATTGAAGATGCCTTTTGATTTTCATATGACTTTGATCTCCTCCATAAGGTTCTCACTATTTTGTAAGTCTCTTTTCACTCTATGTAATTTAATGGTTATGAGAATTTGATGTTATTATTGATACTATTGCTGCTGCCACTAAAGGAAAAGTAGCTTTCCTGTCATCATGGAGCATACTCACAATGTAAATAGGTAAAAAATACTTATTTAAGGATTTGAATTTATTAACCTAAAAAGGCAATAAAAAGATTGAAATTTTAGTTCATTAAAACAAATGGAAAAAAGGTGCTATATATAATATTCTTGTCCTAAAGTTTTCATTTGAACAGAAAATTAAAACACGTATGCTTTTATTCCCCGAGATTAGCAAAGGTCTTAAAACTCTCTGGGGTAGTTGTCAAAGACAGATGAATTAGAAAAAAAAGGGTTATACAAAATGAAGGTTGAGAGAAAGACCTGAAGGGGACAAAGACTAAAACTGAATGGAAAAAGGAAAGGAGGGAGAAAGACTAGTAAATTCACTTGTTAGTAAATTACTGTTTATCATAAGATTATAGGTTCATTGATTTAGAGTGGAAGCCATTTAGTATAATGTCTTCATTTTAACAAATTGAGGTTAAGGGATTTTTAGCAATAGTTCATATGGATAATTGAAAAGTCATAATTTGAATCCAGAACCTCTGCCTCCAAAGATTTTTCTCTTTTCATTCCTCATATTTTCTTCTTCTCTTCTTTTCTCCATCCTTTCTTTCCTTCCTCCCTCCTTTCTTCCCTCCCTTCCTTCCTTCTTTCTCTTTTTCCTTCCTCCCTTCCTTCTTTCCTTCCTCCCTTATTTCCTTCCTTCTTTCCTTTCTTCTTTCCCTTTTTCCTTTCTTCCTCCCTCCCTTCCTCCCTTCCTTCTTTCTTTCCTTCCTCCCTTCCTTTCTTCCCTTCCTCCCTTCCTTCCTTCTTTCCCTTTTTCCTTCCTCCCTCCCTTCCTTCTTTCTTTCCTTCCTCCCTTCCTTCCTTTCTTCCTTTCTTCTTTCCTTCTTTCCCTTTTTCCTTCCTCCCTCCCTTCCTCCCTCCCCTCTTTCCTTCCTTCCTCTGTCTCTCCCATTCTTGTTTTTTTTTTGTTGCATTTAAAGTAAATGCTTAAATTGGACAAAGAGCTGTAGCTTGAAATGGAAGGCTCTAATGAATAAATTTTTACTGTCTTACTGTTTACAGTGGATGCATATAAATTCTCAGGACTTGTGATTTTTTTCAGAAATAGGAAGATACCATTTTTCACATGATCATGATCATGGCAGCACACATTTAATATTCATTTTAGGGACTTTTTTTTTCTTTTTCAACAGTAATATTAAACGTCTTGCAATGCACTGAACAACAAAACTTCACGTTCAGTAATGACGTACTCCTCCTGCTACACATCTGTTCAGAATTTGCTGTAGTCAACGCACAAAGGGAAATCTACAAAGAGTCCAGTCAGTAATCAGAATATATTCAGAATAACTAACATTCTGGGAAGATATTCTCTGCAAGTTTAAATGGAAATATAAAAAAGTCAGGGGAGAATCATTTACCTATTTTAGAGCCAGGATTCTCTGTTCTAATGTGCTCTTTTTAACTCAATCAATCCCTTTCCTAAGCCAAGAGAGAGATAGTGTTAAAGGAGGAGAATACTTAGCAACCTTTCTGGTCTCAGAAAAGAGTGACTATTATTAGCTTTTGGTAGAAAAAGCAACCACAGTATTGCAGAAAACCTGTTATAAATGACTCCTTTACACTCCATTTCTGATCATATCCAGGACATAATGCAAAGTATTTGGTGACCTATATTATATGACTTGAGAAGTTCATCTGAAAAAGAACATTTGCTCAAAATAACTAACTGTTCTAAATTGTCCTCCATTCAAGTCACAAATGAGTTAACAGCAATTGGCTGTTGTTTCCAAAATGTATAGGTCATGTGAGAGGTTGTGGGGACAGGGCAAGGGTCCCTACCCTTTCCTATTGTCATATGAGCATGGCTAAATTACTTCAGCTCTGAAGTAATAAGAAGATTTTACGTAAGGTATAGTAGTGATGGAAGCATGATGGAGATAAGGTCCAGTTGGCATGATGCAATGTGGGATAGAAGGATGTGAAGGAAAGATAGTTAAAAAATAAGCTACTTTAGATACCTGAAGTGAACAGTTGAAGACAGATAGTACCACTGAAAACAAATATTTCATAAATCACAATGTCCCTAGTAGTTGGGAAATATCAGGGTGGAAGAGTGGGCAGAGAGCCCTGGATCCAAGTCAAAGGACATAGATACGAATACCAGATGTGAGAAGCAGCTGGGTTGCATAGTCAACAGAATGTTGATCTTGGGGTTCAGCAGACTTGAGAATTAAATCCCTTCTCACATCCTTGCTAGCTATGGGAGACATTATACAAGTCACTTAACCTTTCTCAGCCTTCATTTCTTCATCTGTAAAGTGGACATAATATTAATAACTACTCTGCATGACAGCTGTGAACTTCAAATAAGATGATATGTGTAAAATGGTTTGCAAACCTCAAGGCTTGATATAAGTGCTAGCTATTATTGCTATTTCTATCATCATTACTATCTGAGTGACCTTCTGTATTTCCATTTTCTCATCTATACATTTAGATTGTTGTTTGTAATGATCTCTGAAGTAATTTTAGTTCCTATGAGCCATACCATAAGTAATGATTCATCCTAAACCTATCCCTTCCATAACCCTTGGGTTCAAACCTTTTTAACCAGATATTAGCATCTTCCTCCATTAATGCTAAAAATAAAGGGACTAGGTTAAATCAGTTTTCAGCATTTTCCACAAAGAAGGCTTTCTGGAGCTATCTGTTTCTTTTATATTTTATAAAGGCAGGAGAACTCATGTGCTTTCAAAAACAAGTATTAGAAAATTGTGGCTGAGCTCTACTAGTTCTCTGTGCTAGAATATGTAAGTTACTTTTGGGTAACCAGTTTTTACTGAGTAGCAAATGAAAAGATCATGGTATAATATTCCTAGACACTACTTCACTTTTGTGTAAAGGTAAAATGTACAGCATGAGTTCATATATCCAGTCTGAAAAATTATATAAGTATCTTTTTTTTGCAGATATGACCATGACTGGTTCTACCTAACTTGTATGAAGAAATGGAAAAAATGTGGTTTTGTTATTTGCACAATTTCATGAGAATTGTATAGTCATTAGATATTGATGGATGTTAAAATACTGAACTTGTTTCAAATAGTATGCCATGAAGTCTCCTTTACTGCCTAAAGAACCTTATATAAGACATTACAAACACAATTGAGTTTTGACAATTTTGATCACAGTCAACATTTTATCTCCCAATGCCTCCTAAAGTAAGAACACTTAATATTGTAGAAGGCATACAACTCAGTATAAAAATTATTTCACACTACAAAACATGGGCTTAGGTTTCCAAAACTGTGACACTAAGGTAATTAAGCCAAAAATGAAAATGATCAATGGGTGATTTTATTTTATAGTTCACTGCAAGGTTATCAAGGCATACTGGACTTAGAAAGCTATCGGTCAGCAGCCTCTGAGTCCATTTTTTTCTCTACTTTCCTTATGAATTTATTCCCTGGATATAGCCGTTCAACTTAAGCCAGAAATTCACCCAATCTCAGGGAAATAGCTGCCAGTTTTGTAGGTATTTGCCCCATGATGGTCATCTAACTACTATAAAGTGACAGAATGTTGCAGTCAGAAGAAATCTGGATTTAAATTCTGCCTTCCATACTTACTAACTATAAGATTATAAGTGGGTCACTTAACCTTTTTAAATTCTTATAAAATGTGTGAAACAAAATCTTGTCATACTCACCTGTGGGGAATCAAACAAAATATTGCATGTAAATTGCCTTAGAATATTGTGCAAATGTCAACTATTATTATAACTAATTTGTTAGGGAACCTGAGCTTTGGTCAACTATAATTTTAGAGTTTCTTCAGAATGCTGTGGATACTATTAATAAAGTCCATTCCATTTTAATGAATTTATTAGTTTATTCACTCATTTATTCATTCATTCACTAACTCATTTTATTGATTCATTCATTTACTCATTTATTTTTACTTTTAAGAAAGAGCCCAGTATGATCTTGGACTGCATTGAGAGAAGAATGAGAAAGTTCATAGTTCCACAGACCTCTGCCTCAGTCAGATTACAAATGGATTTGTGCTTATTTCGGGGATATCCACATTTTAGGAAGAATTTAACACACTAGAAGGCACCAGAAGGATTAGAATGGTGAGAGTGCTGGGTACTATACCATACGAGGAGTAGCTCAGAGACCTGGAGTTGTTTGGACTACAGAAGAGAAGACTATGGAGAGGGAGGAAAGATATAATTCTACAGAACTATCCAAATAGCTGGCATGTGGAAGAGGGATGAGATTTGTTTTTCTTGACTCCTGAGGGTAGAATTGGAAGCCATAGATAGAAAATGTAAAGAAGCCCTTTCAAGCTTGATATTAAAAAAAAAAAAAGTCTTCCTAAAAAAAAGTACCATACCTGTCCAAAAGTGAAATAGACTTCCTCAGGAGGTAGTAGATTCTCCCTTGCTAGAGGTCTTCAAGCAAAGCCTGGATGACCGCTAGTCAGGTTTGCAGTATGGGGAATTTTTGTTCAGGTTTGGCTTGGACTAGATGGCCTCTGAGAATTTTTCCAACTCTGAGACTCTGTGATTACTATTGTTTATTTAAAAAAAAATGAATGGATAGAGACTGATGCAAGCTCTTTGCAGTCTTGTAGTCCTCAGGCTGACTTCCTGTTGAAAAAATTGGCATTTATTTTGGCAAGAAAGAAGTAAGCAGAAGTATAAAAATATTCAGTCTGACTTTACCAGTAGGCTGTTTGGATGTTTTTCCTCTGAAAAGTAGAGAGATTTTTTTGTCTTTCTTTTCCCTGCTGATTAAATTCTGATGCTCAAGAAAAGCTGAATTGGGTCTTGATATTATTACCATGGCTGGTTTTCCTCATGTTTGTAACTAACACTGACATTACATTATTCTCTAGAAAGTTCTTTTCTGAAACACAGTCCTCTTAAAGCTTTGGACTGAGCCACATGAGAACAAAGAACAGTTGCTTAGTCTGTTTTTAACTGCTGTTTGGTGGACCTAACTGAAGAATCTTTGAAGATATACATGTTGAACCCAGAAAAGATTAGCTATTTCAACCTATTTGATTTTCCTTTTATTAACATGAATGGAGCATATTAGCCTAAAAGTAGTGCCTTGAATTGTATCCAGGGACATGAATTTCTTGTCATAAAACATAATTATGTACTGTATAGTACACATAAGGTACATACAGGGAGGCAGAATTGCATAGGTAATGGATAGGTAAACCCTATGTATAGAACCCTATATATAGAAGGTAAAACTGACTCCAAAGCTTATTAACTGTGTGAACATGAATAAATAAGATAACCATGATGAGCCTCAGTTTCCTAAACTGTAAAATGGAAACAAAACCATGATGAGCCTCAGTTTCCTAAACTGTAAAATGGAAACAAAACCTGTAGTATTACCTCCTATGGCTATGCTGAGATTCAAATGAATTTTACATATAAGATATGCATATGGGTACATGCATATATGAATATGCATCACATACGAATAGCTAATGAGAAGAGAATCTTCCTTTGTAAAGCAAACCTAGGTGTAGTTTCCAGGACTATGTTTCTTCTAAGTAATGCATGAAAATAAATATAGATTTTAGTCAGCAAAACTGCATCTGCTATTGAAGCATTTTATCAGTTAAGTGAAAGTTTAGAACATACACACATATATGTAAAATATACAAATATATTACATGTGTGATTTGTGGAATATATTTTCCATATACTCATTTGCAAACTTTGAAATTCCACATTAAGTTGTTTACTATCATTATTATTCTCTACCAACATATATAAACATGAAAACTCTTTTTTAAAACTCAGTTTTGCTTAGCAAAAAAGGACAAAAAATTTTGAAGAAATCAGTGGCACCATGCATGTTTAACTTTTTCTGTCCTCTCTGTTTATTTTTGACATTGTAACTTGAAATTTTGGTGACTGTTGTGTTGGCTAAAAATAAAAGAATGGGATGCTGTACTCAACTCTCTGGAATTTCTCCATTATGGCAAAGAAGTTTCCTCCACCCCTGGGTCTCTCACCACAGAAATCTCTGCTCCATGATCCCTACCTCTCACTGGTCAGCTTCTTTCAGAACCTCCATTTTAAGGAAAGTGCATTCATTTCTCTCTGAGCTTCACAGGTTACTTTCTTCATCATGCTTTGCCCTCATCCCAACATCATTCCTCTACCTTACCTGCTTTTCAGTTTTCTTGTAATGTATGTGCTCTTTCCTCAGTTGCAAGAATGCAAACTCCTTGAGGACAAGGGTTATTTTTCTTCTTGCTTATATTTGTATCTCCATCAGGTGGTACCTGACCTGGCACATACTAAGCACTTAATAAATTCTTATTTACTTGGGTAGTATAAAATACCATGTGCTCCTATAAGAAGTGTTTTTATTCTGACTAGAACATGTGAAAGAATATCTAGCTTCATCTAAAATAATGTTCTTCTTACTGTCTCCTAGGGACAGTCTCACATCATTGGCTAATTATGAATATATTTACTTTCAGAATCAAATGATTTCCTATCAGTTTGTGAAACTTAGTGAAAAAGACTTCACATACCTTATATTTTGCTAAAACAGGGAAATTGTTCAAATTATGTGGCATTTATTAGATACTCATTCATAGGTGCCTAGTTTCTCTCAGAAGAATTAACATTTACACTAAAATCTTAATTTGAAATGCAAAGCACCAAGAACTATGAATTTTGAATCACCAGGGCTCCTCAAATTATTCACTACATGATTCAACAAATAATTATTGAGTGTTCATAATAAAAGGTGTCCCAAAATTCTTAGTAAGTTTTAAGCTTTCTATAAGCTGCAGGCTTAAGCACCTTGTAACTTAAAGTCACTCTAAGATTTTTGGGACATCCGGTATAGAGATTTCAGTTTAGGTAGAGTTTTATTTTAATCATATTTTAATATATTTTTAAAGAGACTATAAACTTCACCATTAATTACTAATTACAAAAAATGGATTATTTATGATCATGGGGCACAGCTCTGGGTTTAAAGTAACACTGAAATATGAAAACTCCTTGAAAATAATTTGAAATCCACAAATATGTGATGGATAAGTCTTTATGATATCAATAATAACATTTTATCAGTCTTATAAGAAGATTTTAATGTACTGGATTTTCTTATTTTGAGATAGGCAAGTTTTGTGTTTTTGAATATTTATTAATAGGAAGATACAGAAAGATATTCTCTATGTTCATAAGGAGTCTCATAAGGGGAAAAACTGAAAAAAATGGATACCTTTTTTAAATTCTGAATCTACTACAATTTCCTTGTATAGATCCAGCAGATCATAAATTTTCTCTGGTCCTCAGTTTTTAAATCCTATGAATTGTCTCAATTTATAAAAACTGGGCATAAAACTAGTCACATGTAGATACAATCTAATGGTTTGCACAGCATTCTCCCTACTAACAGTCCTATGAAATAGATGGTGCAAATATTATTATCTCCATTTTGCAGATAAATCAACTAAGGCTCAGAGACATTTAGTGACTTGTCTACAATCTCAAAGCTAGGAAGTATCAGAGTGCCGATTAAAGTGAAGGTTTTCTGACTCCAAGGTCAATTCCCTTTCATCTCCCTTACATCACTCTGCCCATCAAGTGACAAAATACGTGTGGAATTTTAGGGAATGTTTCTTGAAGGTTTATAAAATATTTCTAAATATTTAGCTAAACTGTGACCATAACAGCTAAGTGGAATTCATTTTTTTTAATTTACCCAGAAAATTTTTTTAAAGTTTATTGATAAATGGGAGCAATAGTTTACTAGGTTACTTAGCTGTTTTATGTTTTCACTGTTATTTTTATTCTGTATTCATTCTCTGTGATCAGAATGCCCTTGCAAGTCCATTTAACCATTATCCTTGCTTTCAGGAAAGGTTTAAGAGAAGGGAAAAAAAAACCATTATATACTTTGGAGCAATTTGAGAGACAGTGTCCATTTTCATCACTCAGTGAATTGGTATGAGGGAAGGTCTGAAGATTGTCTAGCTGAACTGTTTTGAATAATTATTACCTCCCCAAATCCACCCCAACATATCATCACCACATGCCATCTTTATTTTGATTGAGATCAGTTATCCCAGCAATTTACACATCCACATTCAATTTTTTTGGGGGGTAGGCATTATAAGGGATTATGAATGTCTATGTTTTCATTCATTAGTAAAACATATAAAGAATTGTGGACATTTCTATATCATGTACACAAACTCCACTCACCTAAAAGAAAATATTATAGTTCGATAAGGAACCTCCCATATTCCTTTTTTAAAAATCCTCAAAGGAACATTTGATAAAAACTACTACTACTATTGCCATGAATAAAAATAATATAAATTCTGCTTTGCTGTTTTTCAGTTGTTTCAGTTACACCTGACTCTTTGTACAATCATTTGGGTTTTTCTTGGATGAGATGCTCATTTCCTTTTCCAGTTCATTTTATAGATAAGGAAGATGAGGCAAACAGGGTTAAGTGTCTTGCCAAGGGTCACTTAGCTAGTAAGTATCTGAGGCCAGATTTGAACTCAGAAAAATGAGTCTTCCTGACTTCATTCCTGGAACTTTATCTGTTGCTCTATCTAGCTACAATATTAATGTGTGGGCATATAATTTGATGACAGACCCAGAGATCATGGACATGGAAGTCTTAGAAATACCTCATCTCTTTACTTAATCTGAATTACATATTTGAGTTTCTTGAGGCACAATGCTACTTTGAAAAACAATTGGTTTGAAGTCAAAGGGCTTTGGTTCAAATCCCAGTTCTGCTACTTGTGATGAGTGTGACCTGGGGCAAGTCATTCAACCTCTCTGTGTCTCAGTTTCCACATTTGTCAAATGTGTTGGTAGGACTATATGATCTTTGATGTTTTCTCCAGTTCTAAGTCTCTGGTCTCTACGATGTATAAAACTGAGATACTATTTCTTGTCATCTACAACCAAAGTAAATATTCGGGAATTAAGGCCTGTATAGCATGTAAAAAAAAAATCACACAAAGGAAAGAATTATAATACCTAATAGTAACCAAAACATGATAACCTCAGAAACAAATAGGTAAATACAAGTTACCTGTATAAAAATATGTTTAATCAAGTCATAGCTTCATTTTTGTGTAAAACATACAGAGGTGGGGGCAGGAAGTGTTGGTAAGAGTGCTCCACTTCCTTTCTAGAGGTTGATTTGTGTTTTGCTAGATGAGGGCCAAGGCAAATGCATTTTTTGTACAGACTCCTAAAGGAGAGAGCCTAATATACTCTTCTCATCCTAGCTGGTCCTTGCTAAAATATCTATAATGCCACTCCCTCTGATGCTGACTCATAATTGAGTAAATTGTAAGACTAAAGCAGATATCACAAATTCAAAGATAATTAAAACTTTTTAAAGTTCAGAACATCTGAGGATGTCAAGGAAAATAAGTAATAAAATACAGAAAAATGTGTAATACTCTAGGGGAAGAACGCTAATGTCATTCATTCCCTATAAACAAATTATTTGGGGTAGGGGTAAAGGGGTCGACAAGAATTGATATTTAAACATTAAAAGCAACAGTCTCTCTCCTGGTGTGACCCATTTTAGATATTTTTTTAAATGCTGTACTTGGTGTTCTCAATGGGTAGAAAGATATACAAAACTTCTCAGAATATAAAGCAGCACAAATATGATAAAGTTTGAGGTCCAAAGGATAAGAAATGTTGAAACTGAAGAGATAATACTAAAGAGAACACTCAGGGGGATATGAACCTGGTCTATAAATATCTTCAAGGTAACCACGCAACGAAAAGAAGGACATCATTCACAGTGTCAGAAGATAGAAGGACACAGAACAATGGCCTGAAGTTAAAGAAGGAAAGAAATGTAGGTAAGTTATTAAAAAAAAAAATTCTTAAGAGTAAGGTCAACTGGTTTGGAAAACTAGCAGACAAGGCCAAAACACTAACTTCTGTATCAATATTAGGTCAGGTTGTATAAAGCATCAGCAGAAACAAGGAATCCGGCAACCTTAGGCTTTTTCATAAAAGTACTGCCAATTCCCCCTCTCTCCTTGTGAAGGTGAGAGTATACTGATCATATGTCTAAAGACCTGCTCCCCAGATGGAAAGCAGGACATTCTACACATACATGGGAATAGGGGATATAAAGAGCAACCTAGAGTCCCTGCTCTATACCCTGGCTCTGGGTAAAGGGACCATATTTTACACTAGTCAGTGTGTGAAAGGGAACAAAAAAGAGAAAGTGAATTATTGTATGAGTGAGATAAAAAGATAAAAGTAGTCAGCTCTTCTCCCTTCATCTGTATAAAGAGTGGGCTGGCTTTTAAGGTCTCAATCAGTTCGAAACATATGGACTTGTGGTCCTATTAGGTATGATTTACGTTGCATTGCATTTTTTGGTGTATTTTTCCTTATTTTTTGCCTTTTGGACAGAGGGTATGTCATAGATTTATCAAGGGAATGCCAACATGTATGATTCTGTAGGAGAAAAAGACATCCACAAGGGAAACAGATGTGAGGAAAACCATGTAAGCTCAGAGTGATAAGCCAAGACGAAAGGGAATATTAAGGAGGAAATGAGATGCTTTATAAGTTCCTTGTGTCTGTCCAGGAGTGTTTTGTTTTTGAGCCTGGGAGCTTCTCCTTCTCCTTTTTCTTTATCGTCATCCTCAACCTTATGCTCACGATCACCACTAATGTAGTTCATACAGAGTTGGCAAGGAAGGCCAGCTTGCGAGTCTACCTCTGATACATCCTGCTGTATAACATCAGACAAGTCTCCACTTCTTAGATCTCTTTAAGACTATAAATTGCAGAGAAAAATGCTGCTGAGACAGAAGTGTCTCCCTGAGAGCTGCCTACAGCAATTAAATCACTGTTATAATCTCTAACCCTTTCTATAACATTTATATAGTGCTTCAGTTCTTATAACAGACCTTTCAGATAGGCGCTACTATTACCCTCATTTAAAGATGAGAAATAAGAGGGTTACAGAGGTTGAGCTGTCCAGGGTCATACAGTTAGTCTGTCTCTGAATCTGGATTCACACTCAGGTCTTCCCAACTTCCAGTCTTCTACTTAATCTAACCTTTCTATTTCTTTATTCAGTTCTTATTACTTATTGTACTGGTCCCTCACCCTTACAGGTGCTAATTAATGTTAAGGTCAGAAGGCCTCAGAATTATTCTTCCAATCTGTGATATTTGAAATATAGTGTTTGATTTCGTAGTTATAATAGGATGCTAATATGAAGTCCATTACTCCAAGTGATCTTAATGCCCATAAAAGTTAGGAGCAATGACAGTGTGTACTTTTCCACTGTCCTGACCCATTCTGACCTTGTGTCAAACAATTTAATGATCACGTTTTGACTGGGGAAGACTCCTGGCTGGTTGCAGCAACTTGTGAGTCCCTCCTTTCCTATGGTCTCAGATGCTCAATTCAAACCCTCATATAATGTGTGGTTCCAATAAGGCAGTTCCCTCTGCCCCACCAGTGTCTGATATTGTTAAGTAACCTTGGGAATTTCCTCACCACACCCGGGTCTGATTAGAAATGCTCCCTCCCATATCTGGCATCATTTTCTTGCTCTCAAACAAACCCATTTTTAGGGTATAGAATTTCCACGTTCAGGGCCCTGCTTATGTTCCTCCCAAAATCTTTGCCTCTATATACATATGACCCGGTCTAGCTATATGAATTGCTTTGTGTCTATCTGTCCATATGTTGTTGGGTTTAGGTTTTTTTTTTTGACCTGCTTCCTAGTTACATAATATTAATACTCAGGTTTGCACTATCTTCCCAAGTACCAATTTCCTAAGAGTCCTCAGGTGTTTGCTTTAATTAAATCCAATGCCAAATAAAGCATAATCCAACATCCTTACTCTTTTTATAGGTGAAGAAGCCCGGAAACATGAAAGAACTGAGTAGTTTATATTCTTCATTAAGGCAGTGACCACTAACATGCTGTGTGCCTCAGTGCTATGGTATATGTTTATCATGCTTTTTGAATTAAATTGACCAATTCAACACTTCAGTGTTTACCCAACTATTTAGTGGCAGAGCTGGGACATGTCCGTTTAGTCTTTAGTCTCTTAACTGAATACTTTTTCTACTATGCCACATGACTACCTCTTTTAGAAACACTCTAGTTAGGGGTTCTTAACCTGTTGGTGTCATGGCCCTCTTTTCCAGTTTGGTGAAGCTATGGACCATTATTCCAAATAATGCTTTTAAATTGAAAAGGAAACAAGTTATCTTGAAATAGTTATGGATATATATTATATGTATATATTATATTTTATATGTGTATATACCTATTCAATCCTCAACCATAGTAGCAGAGTTCCTAGAAAATGGATCAAAAGTAAAAAATGCAAATATTGATATGCTGAACCTATGGGAAATAAAGGATTAGATTCCCACAACTGCCAGAAATTGTTATGTTTCACTAGAGATAACTGAAAATTCACTTTTATGCATACAATTCTTTATAATAAAATATTAATTCTGGTAATATTACTTTTCCTAACACAGTAAACATTAGATAACTCATAAAATGCAGTACACAATATAAAATGGGTAACATGCAAAGCATTTTTTCTCCCTAGTCATTCCCTAGAATTCTGTGACCTTTTGTGCTATAATCTCAATAAGAAAAAAAGACATTGATTTCAGACAATATTCTCTTTTCATAACACATGAAATCTACAGTACCATAAATATTATATACATCAAATATTCCTAAAAATAAGACACTTTTTAACCTGAGTCTTACCTTCCACTGTGTCAGATGGTGGGGTAAGGACGTTGTACTGTATACCATACTGCTGTAAACCTCTACTTTGCCACCCTCTGAAAACCAAAGGAGAGATTGCTGGAACTTTAGTCGCTGCTGTCAGAATATACTGAGACAGGTGAGGTCTCAAAATCACCTCTGACACTGTCCTCCATAAGTGTTGGATTGCATTGGAGCTCATGCACCAACTTGAAATAGCCTATCAGGGATGTCTGCTTCATGAATCCTTGGAGATCCTTAAGGATCTCCGGGCTGATAGAAGCCATAGACATTCTAGCACAAAGTTTATCTAATGTTTTTATTTTCTTACTAAGCCCCTTTGCCTTTACAGATTTTTCAGCTTAGAGCCCAAAGGACTTGCACTATGCTTTGAAAGCACAATTGGAACACAAAACTTGCGTTTTAAAGGCAAACAGGGAAAATATGTAAGAAATGCTCAAGGAACTCTTTACAATTACGGAGTGAACAAGACCAGTGAAGCACCTAGTAGAGCACCAGGCACTTTACAGACTTGAGCGCATTGCATCCTCATTTTTTTTCTCTACTGTGCATAGCCATCAATATGTGGGGTTGCAAACACAAAAGCAAAAGTCAAGTTACTAATAAAATCACAAGAATGCTTGGCGTCTTGAAAGTTAAACAGGAGAATGTTGAGGATGTACTATATCCTTAAAGATCATGGTCCCCAGGTTTACGTTTCCTGCAAAAGTTAGTCGATTTGGACCAAGGAGAAAAGAATTCTGAGGAACAATTAAAGACTTTAGCTAAATATTGCTGCCTGAGTACTTGTTGGAGTTTTTGTTTTGTTTTTCACTTGATCACTCATACTTCGTTTTACAATGTGTTGACTTACTCTTTATTGAAATTCAAGTGTCTCTAAAACATGTGATACCTACAAAAGGAGCAAGTGAATGAAAATATGAAAGGAATTTTCAAAAAGAGAATGTAACTATATGACTACTGCATTTTAATGTGTTTGAGGTATCACTACTGTCTCTGGCATAGTTAGAGACTACTGAAGCAAGGAGAGTAGAAAAACAAGTAGATTTAATCAACAAAATAGTTTGTTTTTAAGATTAATTATATTGATTATCAAAGACACTAAAAAAATTTGTTGAATTGCTTGTTTGCAAGGGATTGTTGGGGGAAATGGATTTTAGTTTTAAATAGTAAGCATAGGTAGAGTTATAAGCAGAGTTGTTTCTGTTGTTAAGAGGCCTTCCCTTCTTCCTCTTATCCCAGCCATTGCTGAAGCATTTCTGTGAAATATCCTCCCACTTACTCTGAAAATATCTTGTAAGTAAAATATTGTTTGCATGTTGTCTCCCCCATTAGAGTGTCAGATCCTTGAGAAAAAAGACCTGTATTTTCACTTTTATTTGTATTGCCAGAATACAGCACAGTGCGTGTCACATAAATCCTTAATAAATGTTGGTTGACTGACTCAATCCTAGTGGTGCATGAAAACACATATATCTGTGTTTCCTCTTAATTTTCTGTTGTTTAGGGGTTATCAATAGCTTTTTATGATCAAGAGAAAGAAACACTCACTATGAATGACTGTGGCTAACCGGTCCCACCAGAAGGGAAAAGAATACTTCAAAGCTATCTTCTGGGAATTCCTGACAAATTAACGAAATCTGTTCTTTCACTATAAATTCCAAAACATTCTAGAACAGAAATTACAAGGATACCTTTTTAAGGAAAGTCATTAGTGATTTAATTTTTTACTACACTACACGGCACAACACTACTTTCAATCTACTATAGCCCATGAAGTACATGCAATGAAAGGAGACCTCCCAACACGTAACAAAGAAAGGCAAGGTAGGTAGGGAGTTAGTAGTGTAACTAAATCCCAAAGTGACCTTATAGTATTGTCCCTATACAGTCTAGCAGGAATTCAAGACTAGGGCCCAAAGATGAGACCAAACAGCTGTTATCATTCTCACATGCTTAAAGTAAACTAGGGAGGCATGAGAAGATATTCCACAGGATGTATCCTCCTTTTCAACTCCTCCTCAGTCACCTTCCTCTATCTCTGCTCTATCATATCTACTAAACTTTTTTTTTTTTAATGTAAAATGGAGAGACATCAAGAAAGCAGAAATATGGGAATGTAGAATGGAAAACTGTGTGGAAACTGTTGAAATGTGAGAAAAAATAGCAAATGCCATTTAGTCTATGTAAGTAGCAATTTACTAAATAGCACCCCACTGGCCTGAAAGAGTTCATGCAGCTCCCCAAAGTGCCTAAATTACTCCCAGGGCACAGATTATACACCAGGAGAATATGCCTCAATGCACAGAGGAAGGTGCCTAATTTACTATGAGGGAATAACTCTTGAGTTGGGAAAATCCTATATTCTATAAATGTGTGAACCACAATTTGGGGGGTCTATATTAAGTTACAATGCAATTATTCTTAATTATCTCTTAGATGAAAAAGATATTTAGGCAAGTAACTATCATATAAGAAGGAAGATGAAGCAACATATTATAATTAGCACACTTATTAAAAATCAATTAGAATTTTATCAACTAAATTACATTAGATTAATTTGTAATACCAGCTTTGATAAATGTAAACAAGAAAAATAAACTTTTGAGTTTAATTTTGAAAGAATATGCAATTTTATAAAATGTTATATTTAGAATTATTTTTCAATGTTAAAAGCAATTTTCTCCTTTTTTCACTAGCTTTTAGAAATGGATGTTAAAATATGTGTTTTCAAGTAAATTATCCATTATCTGTCTTATAAATAAATTAAATTATAAACAAATTAACTTCTCTAATAAGGAAATTTCATATACTGTTGGATAGAAAGAATTTATCATAGCTTCTGAATTCATAAAGTTTGCTTAGTTTTAAATAACTTCAAAAAAACTCCTTTGGTGTCATACCTGTTATGTAAACCTATCTTCATTACTATGTAATAATTGTTGATTGGAGCAAAATTTACTTGTAAGCTTGGCATATTTAGACTTTATATTATTATTTTATTTATTATATTATTTTTAATTTATTTTAATAACATAAAATATTAAATTTATCATTATTTATTAATATTTATTTTATATATTATATAATATATTATAAAATAAAATTTATTAAATTAAAAAATAAAAAAATAAATTTTATAATTTATTATATTATTATTTATTATATTTATTTAAGCCACGATAGTATTTGATTATTTCTTAGTGATCTAAGTCTACTAGAAAAAGTAACCACTTGCCTTAATTGCTCCATAGTCTAATAGATAGAATTATATCTTTCAGAAGCCCTGTTATATTCCTGCATGTAAATGCCAAGTGACTTAGATAGTGGAAGAATGTATCTTAAAACTGACTTTGGGATTTGGGATAAGTGTTTATTAAGAGCATTACAATTCATTCCGATCTGTAATACCACCTGGGTGTTTAATGAACATGATAAACATGGCCCACCCCCACCTCAAAGAATATGCGTTGTAAGACAAGGAGCATTAATGCTCCTCTACTCCCATCAGTCTTTCTTTAATGCTGTCTTAATGTAGTTTTCTTTTTCTGCAACTGAAGCAGTTGACTATAACAGATCAAATGAGGCCTGATCAAGTGATAGATGAGCCTTCTTTGTAAATGAAGTCAGCTGGTTTAGTGTTCCCTATAGTTTTGTTAATAAACTAAACAAGAGAACAGAGATATTTTACACACCTCAGAGAAGCAAACTATCACTTTTTTTTACTTGAGGTAATTAAAGTCTATGCGACATTAATTTAAAAGAAACAAAAGTGTTACAACATAGTCAAAAGGAGAGTTACCAAGATACTATTTACAACATACAGCTCACCAGCTCCTTCATATAAGACATTTCTTTAACTGAACATTTGTAAATGTCATTTTTACATTTTGGCTAGGGCTTTCAAGTATTAGTAATAAATGGTTTTATATTTTGGAATACACAAGTATTTAGATTATAGATAATAGACTTTTTTTCATAGAACTTTTCCACTTTGGAAATGTTCCTAATATTTATCAATGTGTATATAAATGTTTTGATAATTATACGTTATTTTTTACTATAAACAGAAAAAAATCAACATCCAACAAGTATTTTGTCTTTCTTTTGGTTGAACTTAGATATTTCAAAAGTGATCAGATTGAAATGAACTTTTAAATGAAGTTCAAAACCCAAAGAGTGTTTATCGGGTACCTATTATCTGCAAGGCAAATACACAAAGAACTCGACTGCATATTTACTGCAAAGATCAAGTGAATATTTTGCCTATATTATTCAGAAACTCTGGCAGATTTGCTCCTAATTAACAGACTGGGAATCTGTATGACCACTCTGATGTGCTGTCTTAAGCATTGGCTTGTTGCTGGGGGGAGAGGCTGTGGATTGGTCAGTATATAGGTTACCTTCTAGCTTCCTAGTTTACTAAATTTTTATACCAAATAGATGCCAAACTCGGTTGTTTCCAAGGGAATTTTAAATTCTAGTGCCTGGGACCAAAGTCCTGATTACTTCCCTCTAGCTATGATTCTGCTCTGTTTAACCTGAGTTGACTTAAGAATTAGGTAATGAATTGGTAAGTAATTTGTCCTATATTTTTTCCTGGCTAGGAGGAGATTATGAAAATGAATCTGTAAATGGCAAAGGGTTACATTATACTGGTTGTTGATATATTGTCTGGAGCATATAAATCAGTTATTAAATGAAATACTACCATAAGTTTTTTTTTTTTTATCAAAGCTAGTTGATTCAGTGTGTCTTATCATATTACTTTTATTCATATCATCCTAATTGCTTTCTTATCAATTAACCAACTCCCCATATGAAAGTCACTAATATGTTAAAGTGGTGATAATACTTTAAGACTTATTAGCAACTTTCATGAGATTAGTTCATTCATTTCATTTTCACTAACACACTAAGACTAAGATTATATATAGCAAAGTACCTTTCATATCATGTTAGTTAAAATTAAATTCATTAAGACAAAGGGGATACCAATGATATTTCGTAATTCTCTGATAAAAATGCTGTGAGCTGCCTTTCATATGAACTACTTTCTAAATGCTGCTAATTTGGGCAATTACCAATGTATTCCATTCAAAAAATCAACAGAAAAAGCTTGAATAGAAGAGAGGAAATGCTATATCTGCCACTGTCCTGTCTGGGTCTTAGTCAAGTTACATTGAAAATGTTTTTGATCCAGAGAAAGTGAAGACCCATGGGGAAAAAAAGTGAAGAATATTTAAATATTTTCAAGATAATGAACAAGAATATGTCCAAGCACGTGAGCAATGAGCATTAGAAAAGTGAAGCTAAGTGGCCCCACCACATGAAGCCCTGTCTGCTGGTGTTCTGCTATAGTAAATAGGCAGGTATCTACCCAGTTCAAATGTCAGTATTAGGAAAATATAATCTTGCATGCATCAAATGTTTTCATTTTTTCACTATCTCCTTTTCCTTCAACGCTTTGCAACCTAGTTTCCATTCCATCAATCTACTGTAGTTTTCTGCAAAGTTTAAATTGAACTAAACTGCCAAGCATTCAAATTGCTTCAGAGAGCGCAACTCCGATGGGCTGACCACGATGCTCAAATGCAAAATGTACACTTGCCAAAAAAGGCTATTTAATGGAGAACTCCCATGCAGCAGGCAATCACCTGGTGGTCAGAAGAAGTGATACAAGGACACTCTCAAAGTCTCTCTCAAGAACTTTGGATCTGATTGTGCAACATGGGAGACATTGTCATAGGACTGCTCAGTATGGTGTGCCCACGTTAGAAAAGGCACTGTGCTCTATAAGCAAAGTATGATTGAAGCAGCAGAAGGAAATGTAGGATGCACAGATTTGAAGTATCCACCCCAAATGTACACACAGCCTATCTGTGCCCAACCCTGTGGTAGAGCATCCCGAGCTCATATTGGTCTGATCAGCCACAATTGGACACACTGAAACTTTACTTTATCATGGTGATGTCATTTTGGTCTTCTTCAAGAACAAAGAACAATATCCAAACAAATCAACCAACAAATATTTATTGAATACCTACTATGATACAAAAACTGGGGGTACAAAGATAAATAAATAAATGCGATCATCCCTGAGTAAGCATCAAATCCAATGGCCTCATTTTCATTCTTCAATATCCTTGACCTCCCTGTAGTAATTAACGTTTCTTACTGTTACCTCTTTCTATATATTAACCTCTCTTGGAACCAGAGAAAAAAGGTCCCTGGTATTTTTCCCATCATTCAATTCCCTTGTCCTGTCTCTTTTACTGGCTTCTCATTATTTAGATGCCTTAATGCCCCCAATGTTCTGCTCTGGGCCATCTCGCTTCCTACGTTTTTCCTCAATAATCATATTCATTCCCATGACTGGAGCTTTTACATCTCTCTCTATCCTTTCCCTTTATCCTGAGCTCCAAACCCTGAATGTACATCTATCACCCACTGAGGACAGTTCAACAAGAAATTCTCATGCCATTTTCAACTCACACAACTAAAACTGAAATGATTCCCTTTCTTTCAAAATTATCTCATTTTACCATCTCTGTTTTTGTTGTTGTGTTCGTTCTTCGTTGCTGAAGAAGACCATGCCATCAGAGAAATGATGACATGACTTGCACTTGACTTTGTTTTGAGGGAGGGAGGGCTGTGCAGGTCACCAGCCTCACTTCTCCTACAGAGCCATCTCAATCCAGTGACCAGATATTCATCAGTATACTGGAGATGACCCAGGGTGCAGTGGGAGACTTTGTCCCCTTCAGGCCAAGATCTATTCAGGAACCTGAATGGGGACCCAGCTAGCAGGGTAACTCAGCTCCTCCTCTCCTGTCTCCCCCTCCCTTTCCTTTTCCTCTTCAAAGGAAGGTAAATTTGGATGGCCAGAAGATGCCCAGTTAACTTGGGTTTTACTGGCTAGATTCTTTTCCTTACCTTCTCTTCCCTTCACTTCCCTTCCCTTCTGTTTCTCAAAACATTAAACCTACTACACTCTGAAGCCCATACATTGGAGGACACTAGGCCCTTGCCTAAGGGCTCTGTTCTGGACCCTCTTGGCTTAAGAGTGATTATTAACAGTAAGCATTGCTGTCTTCCTCCCAACCTGATGTCCTTTTTTTTTTCCTATGCCTCATTAAAGGGGCCAACCCTTGGCTACTTCTTAAACACCCCTGTTCAATGAATGGGTGTTACCTCACCTAAGTGAGTACCATCTCTGTTAGTGACATTATAATTCACCATTTCCTACATCTAAAACCTCGGTGTTATCATTGACCTTTCCTTCTCACCTTTCATGTCCAACAAATTACCAAATCCTGTAGATTCCATGCTGTAATGTTTATTGAATCTAAGCCTTCCTCACTGCTGCCACCTAAGTAACTAGGGCATGACTTCATTGTAAAAGCACTGTTACACATGCATTTTATGCACACTGGTTACCAGCTGTTGGACACAGCTTAACTGGTGAATTTAGTGCTTTCTCCAGAAACTCCTCAGAATTTCCATGGTCTAGTCCCAATCACTGAGGGAAGATGATTTGTGGATGGAAAAGAAAATGGAAAGGGACAGAGACATTTTCTTTAGCACACAAAAAGCATACAGAGAGATGCTCACCAAGCAGCATGAAAAAGCACTTTCTGGGTTCTGTCAAAGCTGAATTGAACCACATTGTTGTGTTATCAGGCACAAGTGAGAGTCAGTTAATGTGGAGCAAGTGAGGAGGTCTCCACAGTTTCTTGATGAAGCTCTCTGAGTGCAAAGAGTGTTGTGGGATTGGAAGGAAAGTGAAAGAACAGAAAGGTAGTGAAAAGAGGCCTGATAGGCTACCCAAAACAGCTAATTCTCACAAGACTATAACAGGTCAGGAGAGCACACTGGAGACAGTGAGAAAAAGAGGGTGATTGGGTTACATACCAACATTGCATTGTGGGAATAGATGACAGTAACAGAAGCATCTCTCATTTTGTTGTACATTTTTTATACCTCTACTAGACTACAAGCTTCTTAAGGGCAGTCAGTGTCTTTTGTAAACTTTCTATCTTTTTTCCAGTAGATAATATAGTGTTCTGCAGCAAACAGAAGAATAATAAGTTTTTGCTAAACTGATCTCACATCAAAATCTATTATACAGACTTTTTCTGTATGCTACAAACTATGTCATTCAGATCAGACATCAATTCTACCAATAGGATAATTCAGTATATGGACCAACCTTGCATTTCACTACCAAAGAGGTAAACTAAGTAATGATTTAAGACTGCTTTGATAGAGATGGTGAAAGTACCTTCTGATAGGTCCATCGCTAATTCCACTTTTTTTTTGGGGGTGGCAAATGGGTCCTTAAGCTTAACCATTTTCCTAACTTCCTATGATCTATTTTTTCTCCTTACTCTCTGACTCCTCCACTTCTAACATCCAGATTTTATTCATGGTAGCTTCAAAATCATTCATTGTAAAATGTATATCTTTCACCAGATATATTTTTAACAAAGCCACCAGATCAAGGATAAAGCATAATTTATTTTGAAACAAACTACATTTTTTCATCCATGCTGTCTTTAATTAAATGCCTTTTGTTTCAATAAAAAAAAACTATCCCACTTGCAGTATATATACTTAAAAATAGGTTTCTCCCAATGAATTGGATTTATTATTGCCATTCTGATTTAAAGCTATTAAAACCATTCTTTGACTATCCCTATACTAGCACACAAATTATAATATTTGCAAAAGCTGTGTAGGATACATAACTTTCTTCACCAGCATGAACAGATTCATTGAAAAAAATGCATTTGGAATTCTCCAACATTTTTAGAACTGAGCCAGCAAGTCTACAAAAAAATTCCACGTGTTTCAAATAATGAATTATTCAGATACCACTGAGGGGGTTTATACATACATACATACATACATATGTGTATGTGTGTGTGTGTGTGTATCACAGGAAAGGTTAGTGTGGAGAGATCAAAAGGAAATAAAAAATAAAAACAAAAAAAGTGAAATATTTGGGTAGAAACCAAATAAGGCAAAAGAAGTTTTAAAGAACTTTACTCTTTCTGTAATAGAAAAAAAGATATGCTCTTATGGAAATTCAGTTCATGGCATTAAATGTTCTTTAAATATATAGTGATATTTATATTTTCCTTGAATAATAAATTTTATTTTGAAGTACATACAATTAATATTGTGGTTAATTTTTAACATTCTAAGAGGAAAAAATTATAATATTCTTATTTGGTATCTTCTTAATATTAAAAATTTGGAGTTTGAAATTAATGAGAAGCTGTCAGTTTGGGGACTTTTTATTAAATCCATTTTTTCCTTTAAAGAAGCTAAGAGAAGGAAAAACTAATAATTGGTCAATAATGGGAAAATGATGTAACTTAGCACAGTGCCTGGCACATAATAGGCACAAAGTAATAAATGTTAGATAACAAAAGAAAGAAAACTAGTTTTGCATTTTTTCCCAAATCATTTATCTACTTATGTAAGTAAAATTTTTATTATTGTACTGTCTTTTTTTCTTTCATTATTAGAAGAGTGTATATCCAGAGTACTTTTTGCGGGTCAGTTCCTTTTCAGAAAAGGCCTCTTGGAAGATCCAAGAGCCTGCTGATTTTATGAATCTAAATGGCATGACTGAGAGAAATCATTTATTTAAACTTTCTGGCTTCATCTCTGCAAACATTGTAAACTCAGGTCTATTGCATACATATTGTAGTCTACTCATTGATGGAGGAGAAAACCTTCTTTATCTTACTCGCAGACAACCTGACATTTGTACATATAGAACTTCTGTAATGGTGCTGGCTGCCTAGACATTTAGCATCTGATTTGAACACCTCTGGGAACACCTCTTAGAGGCTAAGGGAGAAGTAGTTTAGAGATCATTATAATGATCCCTGGAGAGTGTCCAAAGAGTTGAAATGCATTCCATGTACAGAAAGAGAATAAAGGAGGCCTGCAAGACCTAATGTACTCCTGCTATAGAAAGATGCATATCCTATCCCTTGGATAAGCCCCCAGAGATTTCCCCTCACTGATTTACATGAGCCCAAGACCTCTAACTCATAGAATGGTGAATTGGTTCAATAAAAACTCCATTAGGCCAAAGATTAAAATTCCTTTTCATACAGCCTAGAACACACCAGGGGCATTTGCAATGCTGAATCTGAACCACAGAATGGAGTAAATTGCTCATGCTTGAAAAGTGTCTTAACGTTTGCAAATAATTTATTATGGTGCAATGCTGATCTAGTTCACTTTCCTTGAAAGAGTTAATAAAACTCGGTCTTATTTTTATCTTAATTTTTTTCAAACCAGTGTTTTCCCATAGATCTCTCTTCACATGGATGCAACATGTAAAGCATTAATTACCTTCTACAAAGTACTTTGAGTGTCATATCAAACTGTGGCATTTGTTTCCTTCCGTAAAAGGCAGATTTAACTATGGGCTCTTTCCAGAATGCTTGGAGCTTTACGCGTCCACAAAAGAAGTAATAAAAATAGCAAAGCATACTTTACGCTAATGATTAAGCTTATGAAGTTAGTGCTAACATGTTAAATGCTGCTGCCCTCATTCAGGGCATGTACAAATGGCATTTCCTTTGCTAAGTTTACACAGCTGCAGAAATAGTGCACAGGCATTTTATCAGACAAGCCAAAATACCCGGAGGAGATGCCAAGCTAGTACTCTGGCTCCTTCTACATGCCAAAACAGAAGCCAAGTGTGGTACTGACTACACATATCAAAAAAGATAATATATTAAAGTGATATTTACAGTGTCCAAACATGCTTTTTTAAAAAAGTTATTACATTCTGGCTCTTTTTAATACTATTCTTAATACAAGTAAACATATTCAAGATAATGCCAGGTCCTGAGTGATCACTTAAGTGCAAACTTTCATTCACCTCATGGCCAACAGGGTGAAACATTTCCCTTAGTTGGCATTAATAATGGCCCTTAATTGGTCACAGAGGGTACAGGATAGCAATACTGATATAATCTTTCCAACAATGTGCTGTCACATAATGTTTTAAACTTCCATTAGCCTGAGTGAATTAGTTCCTATGTTAACCGTTAATCTTGAGCTTCTACTTTCTCATTAATACTACTTGACCTAGTAAGGTGAAAGAACAGTTTCTAAATATGCAGAATTAAAGATGGTAAAATAATATTAGATCTAAGAATGCTGAATGATCATCTGGTATTTTCTACATCAAAAGTGTTGAAGGCACCAATGCTAATATCAAAAATAATAATGTTACTTTTAGGACAGAATTTGCTTTCAATGCATTATATTACTTTTTTAAAGATGAAATTCTGTTATAGGGTATTTATATGTCACCATAGGCAAAGTAACATACACAAAGTAGCTTTAAGCAAGTTTCTGTTCCTATTTTTATCTTTTTTTTTACCATATATACACACTTTTCTATCTTTCCCTCTTATTATTCATTTGATAATCATAAAAAATACATCTAACAATTATATGGTGCTTTAGAGTTTACAAAACCTTTCACGCATATTTCTCATTTGTGCCTCACAACAACCTTGCATGATAGCTATCACAAGCACCATTATATAGAGGAGAAAACTGAGATTAAAAAATCTGTTCATCATCAATCAGTTAGTAAGTGTCAGGGGAAAAATTTGAACCTAGCTTTTGTGTTCCCCCAGGTCTATGACTGCTCAGCTACATCCCAACGCTTCTCACGTGTCTGCCTGAAATTCTCACAGTCCAATGCAAACATCAACTTTCTTGGAAATAGTCTTGCATATCAAACTAGAAAATGTTAGAGTTTCTTGATACCTCTTTCTGTTTTTCAAGTTTATCTACTTTTTTCCATCCTTGGAAGGATAATTAATTTTGTTATGTGAGATATTTTTTTCATTTTTTTTTCCCTCCACAAAATCACCTGTTTATCTCCAAACCCTAGGTGGTGCAAGACTGATCCTGTAATCTGGTAATATCAGATTTTTCTGAGAGTCAGTTCTGTCCCACAGAGACTAAGCCATTTTTGTTCTCCAGTACATTAAGAATTAATATTTACCCTTCCTGCACCTTTCAGCCTCCACAAGAAACTTTAACAAAAGCTGTGTAAATCCCTATCCACTATGTACTAGGTGGATTAATAATAATTCCTTTTGATCAGAATTACTCTGTTGGCCAGCAGTGGTTTCCATGGTAATCAGGTGGTAGACAGACTTGAAGCTGATTTCATCAGTTGTAAGACATCATTAGAATTATCCTGTACTTCTAATTATAACTTACTAGGGCTGACTTCTACATGCCATAGCTCATAGGAAATAAAGATGTACCTTTTAACTAATGGGAAGCTTCCACAAGTAAAGAAATTACAGTTCCCCTTTATATTATAGCTTTTGTTTTCCTTTTGTCAAGTATACTAAAAGTTCAACAGAGGGTATAAATTTTTAATTTAAAAATATTTTTTGTGAGAACTACAGCTGAGATTTGGCATCCATGTAATAATGAATTTCATTGATAAAGTGTTGTGTAAATAGATGTGAAGCTGTAAATACAGGGTGATTGAAATATGTTCTTACTTTTAATGACAGGAGGTCAAATTTTTGTAGAGGGGACTTGGATGATGGCAGTGACAAAGGAATTCTTTTTTGCACTTATTTATGGTAAATATCTGCATTTTATTTATTTTAAGAGAAAGTTCTAAAGAACAACCATTGAAAAAAAGCTTCATTCTGAGGTCCAGCTGGTAACTCTTGTAGAGAAGTAGGCAGCAGAGGATAAACATGCCAAATCAGCACTTAATCCTTATATTAATGGCATATTCAAGACTTGGTTGATATATATTTTGAATACAAATTAAACTTGAAAAAGAAGGCAGCTGGAAATTATGATATAAAATAGGCATTTACCAAGATACCAGTTTAATCCTAGTGATGGTGAAGCATTTAAAATATTCATTAAAAATTTCTGAAGAACAAAAAGGACAATGAGGACCCAAAATGAAATGTACAGGAGAGAAATGAGAATTACTAGAGGGCTTGAAGCCAAGACCTATAAGGGATATTGAAAAATCTAGATTTGTTCAATCTAAGGAAAATAAATGAAGGATAATGCAATAGTGCTTTATAAAAATATTAAAGGATACTATTGAACTGGCACCAGTTCCACTTGCACACTGGGAGATTTGAACATTATAGTTTCACGT
Organism: Bettongia penicillata ogilbyi; assembly: GCA_023548195.1. Lineage (NCBI taxonomy): Eukaryota > Metazoa > Chordata > Mammalia > Diprotodontia > Potoroidae > Bettongia > Bettongia penicillata. Next base: position 1,039,430 of record JAJHZJ010000037.1, read on the forward strand.
TGAGGGAAAGTAGATTTTAATTGAATATCATACATAAAAAACCTTACTTGGATACTTTAAGGAATTTAAACTTTAGAACAATATACCTGGAGCCATTAAAAAAATAAAAACAAAATATAAAATATTTTTGTACATTTTTTACAATGCAGGTAATTCCTACACAAATGGGGTTAATGTACAATATCAGATCAGCCAAAAATCTATAAATTAAAATTACTTACCCCATAATACTTCATTGACAAATATTCTAAAATTTTAAAAATATATTATTTATATGAATAGGATAAATGTGGGGGAAGTACAAAATTAAAAACCGTCATTGCCCTCATGGAATTTAAAATCTGGCAAGATAATATAGGTAACTATCATATGCAGTATTCCTTCACAAGTACATTGCAAAGGTATAAAATCAAGTGGTATCTGAAGTTTAAAGGGGGAAATCATTAGCAACTCATGACAGAGAAGGCATCTGTGAAGTGATATTTAAAATTTGTTTTTTTTAGGGAGAGACTCAATGGAAAAGAGGAGGACAAATCTATCTAAGCATTAAAAAAAAAACATATAAGCATAAGCATGGAGGTAGGAAAGGGAGGTAAATGTTTAGAGGGCACAGTCCAACTTTGGCTATAATGTAAAAGTAACATAAGACTTAAAAGATAGGATTATGCCAGATTGCAAAGGTCCTTTGTTGTTATAAGAAAAGTTTGAATTATATTTAAGAGGTAGTCAAGACTTCTAAGTAGAAGAGTAACATGTTCAGATCTAAGTGGTAATCATTCTGATATTTATATGGAATGAAGAAAAGGTGACTCATTATAAGGACACTAAAAATTTTCTCTGAACCTCATAACCTCTCAAACCTCCTCAAAATGAGAACTATGTACAAACTATAAAAGAGTACTTGCTTTTGCCACAATATGTATACTAAGAACTCAGCATAGTAGAGAAGTCCAGCCATACCTAATCATTAATGTGCTCACTCAGTGCTTTATTCACCATTTGCCATGCTCCAGCAGCAAGGCTGCCCAAAACTGCCTACAAGTTTGAGGCAAAGCTCAAACTCTACCCCTTCCTCTCATCCCAGTGCCTTGGAAATGAAAACGGTGGAAGTTTGCTGAGGTTGCTAAAGCGGTAGGGCATTTTCTGTGCTTCAGAAAAGCTCAACCACACAACTGGCAAACAAATGGAATATGATAGTTATGTATGTATGACTAGGTGGCACTTCACTAAGCCTGAAGAAAAGACTACAGCATTTAGCTGGAGTCCGTTCTGGCTAACCAGAAGTCACTTGGGGAAAGACACTTAGGAAAGAAAAAATTTCCTAATGTAGAAACTGAGTGAGATGGCTTGAAAGCCAGTTCCAAGGAAAATAGCTATCCAAAGGGAGGGAGTCAGAAAGTGAAGAATATAATAAAATAAGGAGTGGGGGTGGCAGAAGACTGAAATTACCAAAAATCCCAAAAGGAAGAGAATTCAATTAAAGATATCAGTCTTAAGTAGATATAACAACTGGGATTATGTTAGTAACAGAAGGAAATATTGCCTCTAGACCAGGTAACAAAGTCCATAAATGCATGACTAAGTACTACAAAACAAAAGAAAATTCATCAACACCTGATGAAGATAAAGACTGTGTAGATTCTAAGAAAGCAAGGAAACAAAGCAAGATGTCTCTGAATGTTTTAAAAGAAATAAGAATTGTAGGAGGAGAATGGATAGTCTACACAAAAGAAATAATTGGTAGAAGAGGAAAAAAATTGAATCTATTGTGGTAAATCTCATCAAAGAAACAATTATAGTAGTTCAAGTGGTTGGTAAAGATGGTGACAGTAAGAATAATTAAGATGAGATGATAATTGTGAGAGAGCTTGTGGAAATAGATATGAGAGATATTCTGAATTCAAAGTTAAGTTCTCTGTTTACTAACAACACTTTCCCTTATTGATTACAGTTGATTTAGAGCTTCATTTTAAACAATTTTTCACAAGAATTGCTATTTTTTTGGATCTGTGATTTTACTGTTATAGAGAACTCCAAGTGGTAAAAATTATTTTACCAATGCAAATCAGCATCTGGTTTCTAATTTATCTTCTTGGAAAATTGCCTGAGGCACTGAGAGATCAAATGATTTGCTCAGGTTCAATAAATCAGTATGGATCATAAACAGGAAGGACTTGACACCACGTCTTCTAGATTTTTTTTCTTACTCTTTTCCTCTCGTTTCTGCAGAAAAATTACATATGTAATCAAAAATCAACCAAAAATAATGCAAATATATATTTGAGTATTCATAATTTTCCTAGAGTGCAAAATAAAAAGGAACAAAAAAGGACAAATACAGCTACATAAGGAAAACTCACATGAAGGAGAAAGAAAGAGGATGAAACTATGAGAGAATAAAGCAAAGAAACCAAAGAAAATTATGTCTCTGAAGCAAAGGAAAGAGAAGGTATTTAGCCAATAGTGCTAAATGTTGCAGATAAATCAAGAAGGAGAGAATTTACATTTACAAATATGCAAAAGTTATAGTTTCTTTTCATGGTAAGCCACAGCAAGACCTGTACATAATAGCTGGGTATGAGAATTTTGTGGATTACACAATTTCAAAGCAGAAATCTTTAGGTTGAGGAACAGACAGAATTATTAGCTATGTGGAAATTAAGGGATGCTGCTGGACAACAGCTCCTGCCACTTACGAAGTTAGAGCAAAACCAAAAAGGTTTCTTTGTTTTTCATGCATAATAAAAGGCTTTGCACTGGTGATATGGTCCCCAGGAGTTCAACAAAACATTACTCCTCCCTTTTCTCAATCATGGCAGATTGACTCAGGAGAAGAAATGGAGGATGCCTTTGTGCAGCTCTGCCTAACTTACATCCAATTCACGTACAAGCCAAAATATCACCCTCACGATGTCACTGATCCTCTTCAAGAACGAAGGAGGAAGAATAACTGCCACCATTGAGGATAATCTCTGTGGAGAAAAGGGGCAGCAAGGGAAAGCCTTGGCATTCAGCTGAACCAGAGCCAAACCCAAATCCATCAGAAGGTATCCTTGCCTCTAGGTGTGACAACCGTATCCTTACAAGCTAAGAAGACATTCCTTTATAACTTCTTGTTTGTGTAGGGTCAGTGATTTTTACCATCAGAGGGAAAGAAGAAAAGAAGGAAACAGACATTTATTAAGTACTTCCTATGGAGCAGGCACTGTGTTAAGAGCTTGACAGATATTTTCCCCTCACAACCCAAAAATGTAGGCACTTCTATGATCCCATTTATCCATTGAGGAAACTAAGGCGGACAGAAGTTAAGTGACTTATTCAAGATCACAAAGATTTGAATGGGTTAGAATTGAACTGAGATCTTCTTGACTGCATATCAGTACTCTATTCACAACATCACCCAATAGATTCTGAGGGAAGGACAGCTGAGTAGTAGTTCACATCACAATCATAAAAGTTTCTAATTTCCTCTAATTTCTTTGTATTCAAGAATGACATTTTGTGAGCAATAAACCAGAATACTTCAAAAGATTTCCAATATTCCTTTCTTTTTTTTTTACTTGAAAGTAAAAGTAGATTTATTTCAAGTAATTGGATAAATAAAAATTAAACTGATTTCTCAATTGTAGATCAGATCAGAAGTTCAGAACAAAAATACATAAAGGATTTTATTAAAAGGGTGCAATTCTCAGGCAACCCCCAAATGCAAGTTTTAGAAAGGACTCCTAGTGCCTTTTGAATTTTTGGGGAAACATCTCCTTTGGAATTGGGTCCCTTTCTCTTCTCTAGCTACAATTCTGTCTGTTTATAGAGCCAAAAGAAGTCATCCTGGTATCCTTGAGCCTGATGTCAAATAATATTGCTAAATTGTTTTTTTTTTAAGTTAAATTATATTATATCCTTAATTGGAGTTGGTGTGGCTAGAGATTAACAACCTAAAAAATAGTCTCAGGATATAATCGCCATCAGTGATGACCATGTATATGGATCATATATGTGGTTCATAACCCCCCAATACCCTCAATTCTTACTTTTCTTCTACAATTTCACATCTTTGATAGTTGCTTGGGACACTAATGAAAGGTAAATGACTTGAGGGTGAGGTGCCACAATGCAATATGTGTACAGGTGGGATTTAAACCCCAGACTTCTTGATTCCATGAACACAATGCCATAGTGCCCCTCATACAAAACACTTAATGAAGAATGACAAATTTTCTGGTAATTTTCCATAATGCAACAATAGGAGTATTTTTAACAACATCTGGAATTTAAAGAAATCTGGTGTTTTCTCATCAATATCTGTTTCATCAAAATAATTCATTCTCTTTTCCAGGCAATATTTGTTCACTTAGGTCCTGTTTGAGCAAAATTTAGTGCATTCGATCTTTTTGTCCTTTTCTCTGGTTGGGATAAAAAAAATGAAGAGCTATCAAAAACTTGGACCATCATTTAACATGACTATCCCAGGACCCCTGGTCAAAGTGACCACAGATTCCAATGTAGGAAAAAAATGGTTTAGGAACAACTATGGTTATTTTCTGTAGTATGAATAGATGAACAGTCCATGGCATAAAATGTGCACTGTTTCTCTAGGAAACTGCTATAGAAATACATTTTTTTTTGGATCAGACCCATCCGACTCTGGTCATACCCTCAGCAACAGAGCTATTCAGCGTGGACAGTGAATGTGTCTGTAACTTCCATGTGTGCGAGGGAGATAAACTGAATGAATGCAGCCTTGTATACTATAAGGGTCAGGCCCTAATTGAAGTCCTGTGTTCAGCTCTTTTCACTAGCCTGCATAAAAACACTGCAACACTTTAAAGAGAAGATCCATAGAACTGGAGCCAGGTTAATCCTAGGATTAAAGAGACTGAGTTATAAGGACAAGTTAAAACCTTAGTGTAGAAATTTTTGAAATGTCATGTACAGAACCATCTTGGAGACGTGTATAAAATCACATGTGCTGTCAATAACATTACTTCAAAGAAACTGGCAAGATGATCTAATTGAGGCTAACAAAAATATATTGGATGATATGTAAAAGAGCTACATATTAGCCCAAAAGGAATAAATGCTTGGAAGTAAAGCTGGGAAGAAAAACTATTTGCTTAAAGAAGAGAGAAGCTAAAACATGTGCTGCTTAATATTTGTGAGTGCCAAACATGTTTTCCCTGAAATATTCCAATAAAATTAGTAGGTTTTTGTCTCCAAAAATCAATTAAGCTATGCTTTAAGTCCATCTCTGAAAGTATAAAATAATTCCACTTTTACAAAACTCCATTAATGATTCATACTGGCCACATATTGGTCCTTTTTGCTCTCAAGGTAGTCTAATTCCTTTTACTTTCAATCATTCTTTCAGCGCCCAGCGGAGGTGAAAAGCCTTTGATATAAAGAAATTAAACACTGTAGACAGGCCTTTTAATGCATCACAGCAACCCACAAGGGGGGAAAGCATCTGCTCTTGTGAATGAAGCTTAGGCAGTCAACTACAAATTTCACTTAATCAAAAAGGGGAGAAGTTATCCATATGAACAATAGTACAAAATATTTTTAAAAATCAAACTATCCACAATTGTTGAGATTTGAACATGTAGGCAATGAGATTGACTGCCAACAAGGAAACATAACAGTGAAGTTTAAAAATGCACTTCCCAATTCAGTTACTTTGTATTGTGAATCTGACATCAAAGTTCCCCTTCCTTTAGTCTCCTCTCACATTCTTTCTCTTAACTCCAGCTCCGCCTAAATGTGGCTACAAAAACCAATTTGTTTTAGGGAAGACTACCTGTTGAGCTAGCAAAATCAGAAAATAAGAGGAGAAACTTTCATTGTTATCAATAAATAAAATGGTTAAAATGTATATGTGATAATTTATCCATATCCCATAATTTTTACCATCCTCTCAAGAATTCTGTGCTTCAGTGTATGTATGTACATTGAATTAATGCCTTTTAGGATGAGTTCATTATATGGATCTATATGATCTTATATAGTTTCAAAATTATCTTCATATACTCTACCAATGACATTGTATATAAGTGGTCATTTGATTTCTGGAAAACAAGGAAATTGAATATAGCATCTAACACCAGTCACTTAACCTTACATACAAAACAAATGGTATACAACAGTGACCAAGAGTCTATATTTAACTCATAAAAACACAAGTTGTAAAAAAAGTCAGTTGAAGAAGAAAGTAGAATTTAGTATAGAGCACCTTGCTATGGAATTAAAGGAGCTAGGCTCAGATTCTGACTTTAGCACTGTGTGACCTTGCACAATTTCCTAATGCTCACAGGGTTTCAGTTTCCTTAACTATAAAATGGAGGGGTTGATTAGGTATGCTATGAGGTCGTTTCCAGATTCTAAATCTATGATCCATTCAGTAGACTGCCATTTTTTTATTCAGAAGTTATATTTTCCATAAAAATAAAAAGAGTCCAAAAGTCTGGTTCCAAGAAAAAAGTAAACATTACTCAGCTGCCTTACTCTCAAAAGTCACATTTTAAGAGTCAATTTGTATTGATTTTTGTAATATCTGCTTACAACCAAGAGATGTCATACCCAATCCATTAACAATCATTTTGCATTTGTCCAGCTAAACATATGAGATATGCTTCATAATGACAATTGCAGATGCAATCATCACTTTCAACAACTTTATATTATTCATATTTAGATCAACCTATAAACTAACAGATATTACATTATGACACAATGATTTAGGTTTATACCGCTGGCTCTATGCTACCAAAAAAGAACTTAATATTAACCTCTATTTGATGAATTTAGGCAGTGTAGATAAGTAAGTTAGATAATTGCCAATTCTCTATTTCATTTTTAACTCGGTACACTATGCCTGTCAGAGATTGTTTTGGTTAAGTAACTTCATATGACCATTGAAAAGTGGCAAGCAAGCTGCTCTTTTTAAAGACACAATCTTCCAATAAATGGTATATCAAAATAATTCAAATGACTGTTTTCATCATACTGTTTTCAAGAATCAATGCCTCCCTGTTACCTACAAGATTAAGTGCAAATGGAAAATTAGCATTTGAGATCTCTATAAATATCCGATTTAATTGTCTGTTGTTCTCTATCCTCCTCATAGTTGCAGCCATCCCATGATCATTGCTGTCTCTGCATCTTTGATTATTCTACTTCCCCTCAAGGGTACAAATTATGTCATATACTTTTGTTTTCCTCCCAACAATGCCTAGCAAGGTTATGCTCAATGAATATCTGTTGAATTGAATTAAATTGAACCTACCTCCACTCCTCAGTCACTGATCTTGATAAGCTTAAGTGCTATCAGCACTATTTCCCACAAACAACTTTCTTCCTAAGGGCAGAGCCTCACTTCTCTTTAATATGCAAGACTTCATCATCATAAACTGCTACTGCAGAGGGTGATATTGATGATTTCAGGGGACTAGAAAACTAGCTGATGTTAGACACCTGTCTTTTCCCTCCAGCTCCATTTTCACATTTTCCCATGCATTCTCTTCTGTCTGTTGTCACAACAGCAGGGAACCAGGTTATTTTTAGACAAAAGAGACTTGTGAGTAGACCTGGCCCTAAGCTAAGGCTTACCTTGATCTTGCAGACCAAGGTTTGGTACAAATAGAATGGAGTACAAGTTAACACCAGTTGTTAACTTCTCTATCAAAACAGATGGGATAAATAAAGGGGATGGAAGGAGTCCTGCTTTTTCCCCCAAGTTCATATGTGGATTTTTAGCAAGCATTTACAGGTATCTAGGTTAAATTTTGAATTGGAACAAAGATACACTATCAGGCAATTATTACAGATTCCATTAAAATAGAATCAGTAATAACTTTTGGGGGATTACTAAGGAAAATTGCACAGGTTGAGCAGGCAGGTAGGTATATATATAAATATTCATATACATTATATACATATCTGTATATGTATATATGTGTGTATATATGGGTGTGTATGTGTATACATACATATATACATGTATATATGTATATGTTTGGGGAGACAGACTGAATTTATGAGCTTTGTCAGAGAACTTTGGAAACAATAAATTCATCAATCTTAGTATTTGTACATAAGAATATATTAAATACTTGGCTTATATGAAGAGCTATGTTGGACAATTTAAATAAAGAGAATTTTTATTAATTGGTGTGTATTTCTGGAGGGTCTTTTTAATATAAAACCATAAAATAGATAAAACCTACAAAAAACAATACCTACCTTCAAAGAGCTGAGATTCTACTGGGGAGGGAGGGGTGAAAGGAAAAAATACTCAAACAAATAAGTTAGTGGATAGAAAAAGGCACCCCACCTGGAATAATGAAGACTCAGTTCCTGGTTTCAAATCCTATCTCAGACATTTACTAGCTATGACTGTAGCATGCTAAGTAAATGTGCCAAAGGTGGTTCTCCTGTGTGTGTTTATGTGTGTGTGTGTACATATATACACAATAGTATACATAGATATGTAGGTGTATATGTATATAATATATATTATATATACACAGTGTGAATATGCATGTGTGTGCATGTAAATACACTTTTAAAGTTTAATCTCTACCACTGGCATTTCCTCCATCACTTTCTTAAATCCATACAAACAACAAAATGATAAACAAAGCCCTGACTAGGAGTTTGTCAATTTCTGAAGTGTTAATGTTCACCCTGAAAATTCAACAGTTGACTCTCCTGAACCAGTTTGAACTGGCTCTATTACATCTCTGCCCAGGGCCTCAGTTTTCTCATCTATAAAACGAGGGGGCTTAGATACAATAGCTTCTAAGGTTCTGTTCAGCTTTCAATGTAGGATCCTTCCAATGAGAGCTGTAGGAGGGATAACTAAGAGCTAGAGGGCTCAGGAACAGCTCCTCTAAGAGACCATTTGGATGAATTGAACTTTGAAGAAATATACGCATCTAAGATACAGAGATGATGAGGATGCTTACACCTAAGAAGAAATTCAATTTTCTAGCTATTCTAGAAAAAATGCTTGTTTAAATTATCTGAAGATCTATCTTCATTCTAGACTATTTTCGCAAGTATAAAAGTTTCTACTTGGTATTTCAGCAAGAAGCTAGGGGGATAAACATTTTTTCCTTCCTTTTAAAAGGGAAGATTACATTTTATTGTTTCTCCTGCATATTTTTCTTTAATTTTATTGAGGTATCAAAGGAGAATCTCATTTTTTCTATGTTTTGGGGGTGAATTTCTAAACTAATAGGCAGAAACTTAGCGGGGGTACCCTCTATATTACAGAATTTTTCCTGGTTCTGCTTCTTTTGTAGTTTTGTCAATTCTCATAAGTAGATGAATTTGTTTCAGTAGCTGCTGTAACTCCATGGGGGTCTGTGAGTTCGCCAACAGAAAACTGTAACATTAAAACTTCAGTCTTTTTTTGTAATTATTCTTTTTATTGCTAGAAATATTTGCTTCCCAAGATGACAATGTTTAGTAAGGTCATTATACCACTTGTCCTCCATGCTCTTCATTACATTTGCAGCACAATCTGGCATGGGGGTTTGGGGATTACGAAATAGCAGAGGTATACCTAAGGTGGAAGGCCAGGAGCTTTGCTGCAGGGTGCTGGACTTGTTAGGGACACCACAGTACTTGAAGTCCTCCTGCTGCACAAGAATAACAGAGCTTGGCAGCAAGTTAACAATCAAAATTAATTCAAATGGGAAGCTAACCAAAAATAAGCTGGAGTAAATCCCTTCCCTACCCTCTTCCACTCTCCTCACCTAAGGAGGTAGCTCATGCTTCTACAGGGATCTTGCTCCAGGCAGATAAATAACTGTCTGGGGCTCTGTAACACAGTAAGTACATTGGAATATATCATCCTATGCCCCCTACTTTATTTTTTTAAGAGACAGTAAAAAACTTAGGTAATATTTATGTTGAATATGACAACAGAAAAAAAAAACCCAAAACTCCTGCACCACAATTGGTATCTTAACACCCTCTTTACCAGTAAAAGTAATTATGGGAATAGTGCCGTGTCCTGAAAAATCATGCATCTCCTGATTTCAACAGACACACCTTCACCTTCATTAACAGAGGTGTAAGATGTAGTACCTTCCACAACTTAATTTAGCTTACTAATTTCTCATTTATTCAAAACACTACATTTTCACAAAAGTTTCCTAAAGGTTATGAAGTGAAGCAGACATAGCCACTCCTTTTTCAAGGACCTACATGAATGTTGTCATTAAAACTGATTTTGTGGTAGGCAATCCATCTCAAAAAGGACAATCTCAAAACAAAGACTTTGGGGGCATGGCGTATGACTCGGTGGCTACTGAAATAAAATGGATTTGCTCATTAGATAACACATTTCTTCACGTATAACACATGTTGTTTAGTTTTTTCAGTTGTGTTCTACTCTTTGTGACTCCATTTGGGATTTTCTTGGCAAATATACGCACATGGTTTGTTATTTCCTTCTCCAACTCATTTTACAAATGAGGAAACTGAAGCAAATAAGCCACTTGTCTGGAGTCACACAGCTTGTGTCTGAGGCCAGATTTGAAATCAGGTCTTTTCACCTCCAGGCATGGCACTCTATCCCACTGCACCACCTACTTGTCCATATAACACATAAGATAATTCTTTACAATATCACTTTTGGCTCTTTGCCTTCACAACAATATAATAATACAATTTCAGTATAAAATAAAATGCAACTACTACACTGGAAAAAATCCTCCAGATAAAGTGATAATTTATTAAAAGAGAATACATTCTGCTCCAGCTAATAATATTTAAGGGTTTCTCCTCCAGGGCAACATAAAACATCTCTGAACAAATAAACTCTGGGTTCCAAACTCTGTTATGATATTTTGATATTCTTTTCATTAAAATAAATTACCTTTTAATCAGCATTGCAATTTAGTATCACTAAGGACTCAAAATAAATGAAATGTCCAGATGCAGAAAGAATGTGAAATATTCAGCCCTTTCTGGGAAATTAATGACAAAATAGAAAAGTCCCAGACTGCTCTGCTAACTAAGGACATGCTTTCATTAGTGGTGGCAGGCAAGCTCAGGCAGCAGAGATGCGAAGTAGGAATATGGGATGGGCAAGTGGAATCTAATCACTTCCCTCTAGTCACCAAAAGTATAAGTAGCAAGCTAAAGAGTAACATTTTCTCCTTTTCAAGGGAGTACAACTAGCAACCCCTTGCTTGAAAGGTAGAAAAAGGATCCATTATTTATATTGGAAAAAAGTGTAGTAAGTTTACATTTTAATTTCTTCCAACAATACCAGGATCTGGTTAGATTTTCTTTAAGCATGACTAAGCTGAAAATCAAAAGGAAAATTAAAAAGGCTTATCAAATGTCTTATTAGTTGATCCTCTCGAATTAGCAGTTAGGAAGTTTAATCGAATTCTGCCCTGAGGTGATTTGAAAAAATATTTTGTCTTCAACTAACAAATAGTTCTTCAATAGGAAAAAAGAGAATTAAATAAAAATGAGCAAAATACATCAACACATCAATTTTGTGTGGTGGCACAAGCAACCTTCCTCATCTATTGTCTCCCTGTCCTCCCTCCCCTCCTCTACTCCCACACCTTTCTTCAAAGGATGCCGGTGTTTTTTGTTTCTCCATAGCATCTCTTGCACCTGTCCCCTTTCTAATTCTTGAGCTATTTTAACTGCCTTTTACTTGGTTTAACTGCTTTTGATCATTTATTGGGTTACAGCTCTTAGTCATTCATTTGTGTTCATTCACTGTATCTTGGATATCAGTCCTTTAGCTGAAGTATTTGATCCAAAGGTTGCCCCCCCCCAAACAGCTGTATCCTTATTCTACTGTATTCCTTTCTTATTGTTGGCACTGCAGACGGTGTGGGAGCTGATATCAGGAAGGGTTGACTTTGAATTTTGATTCAAGTACTTGCTAGATATGTGATCCTGGGCAAATCTTTAATTTCTCCAAACTTTATTTTCCTCACCCATAAAATGTGGACAATAATGGCATCCATCTCACAGTGTTATTCTGAGAATCAAATGAGAATACATATATAAAATCCTCTGAAAATCTTAAAGTACTATATTATTATTCATTATCACTATTTTCATTATATGCTCAGCCAGTCAATAAACATTTATTAATTAGCAACTACATGACAGGCACAGTTATCAAGAGCTAGGACTACAAATACAGACGGTAGCTGAAAAAAAGGGATGAATGAGAGGTACAGATGAGTCCAATACAAAGGTGGTACAACTGATGAGAAGTAAAGACAATGGATACATTGGGAACCCTTTTAAAATGAAGGTTTTGAGAGGTTTTCTTTACTCTGCCCTCTAGCTTTCCAATCAGAGCATAGTTGTAACGCAATCTCACAGGATGAGTTCACAAAAAAGGACCCCTCTTTTTCATGCAGTAAGATCATCAAAAGAGATACTATTTATTGTAAAGATGATCTAAGCAAATTGTGACTTCAATAACTCAGAGGCTCTGTAATTCATCCAATGATTCTGAGCACATGCTGTTCAAGCTTTCTCATCCTGCAACTTGTGTCTGTGTCCCCTTGTAAATGCACCGCAGGGACTTCACCTGCTTTGCTGGGTTTGGAGGAGAAATCGTATTCTCAATTTCTGACATTGTGTATGTAACAAATGGAACATATAGTCTATCCATCAATTATCTGTCACTTTTGCTATGTGAGTAGCTCACTTCTTTTTCTGTTCATCCATCTTTTTAATGGCATATTTTACTCCTCTTGTCCTTGTAGGTAATATGCTGCAGTCTACTCATGCCTCCACAGACCCCTCGATTGCTCTTTGACTGACCCATAACTATTATTCTTCGGACCATGACATTTGAAACAGTCAGCATACTGAAGAACACTGACATTAAAACAAATAATGGTGGACTTTTATTTCGGGGGAGAAGTCTAGAGTCATTAAAAGCACTGAAGAAATTCCCTAAATGATCAAGTCTGCTTCCTCCTATTCCATTAATTATCTATATATAGTTTCTGCCCAAGACATCTGTACTGGTGGATCAACTCTGAGTTTCCCCACCAAAATGCACAGATCTGGAAAATCAGCAATCTTTATGCACTTTTTTTTTTCAAATTTAGGTGCAGTTAGCCCAAATTCCTTTGAATGACCATGGGTCTTTTGTTTTACATTAATGGATCTCATTTCTGTGGCTTTGCAGTGTTCCAGGTTTTCAAGCAATTAATTTGTAAAAAAGATCAACTGAAAAATCTGGTGATCTCTAAGATAGCCCTCTTCCTTTGGATGCTGCACTGGACATCTTCCATGTGTACCTCGTTAAAGATAAGTACTTTCAGCAAGCAGATGTCTCCTATTTTGTATTCATGTTTGATGACAGGAATAGGGTCAAGGGCAAAATTCTGTGAGATCAACCATCAGGTTGACACCAACTCTGGGCATATTCTAGAAATAGATGACTGTAAATGTCTTTTCATCTGGTAATGTTCTCTCCACCAAAAAAGTAAACACCAGTATCAATTGTATCTAATTGTGTAGTGTGTACTCAAGGGTTTCTGAATTTATATGTACCAATCTTTCTGAACTTGGGAAACAATTTGTTCCTTAATTTTGGAAACTTGGGGTTAGCACTTTCCCACAAACTAATATTTTAATCATTAAACTAATTATCTTCTGTGTTTTATAACAATTGAATATTAAACTATTCCATTTAGTTGGATACTTTGTAAAAGGAATAAAATATTCTTTAAAATCTTTTTTCCTCTTTCCTTGTCTGTCTTTCCATTTGTGTGTCTCTCCCTTTTTCTTTGATGGTTTTTGTCACTGTATCTGTCCCTCTGTGTCTCTCTCTCTTGTTCTCCATCTCATACACACAAACACACACAAAGGTTTTTGTTTTGGGCGTTTTTTTTCATTTTGTATCCCTAATATCTATCACTAAAACCACTAGGCATTTTCAGAACTCAAGAACTGCTATTCTGCATCATCAGTGTTAGAATTTATAGGAGTTTTGGAAGATATTGTGCTTCTAACTCCTATCCCCACATAATTTGCCATTCATATCCAACTGAGGAGAACTCATTTTACCAGAACTGATACAAATCCCCAAAATTATGGAGGGCCCATTCCTGATACAGAAAACATTTGGTCCAACCTACGCATAATAGAAATCGTTTTAAAGTAAAATATTCTTTTACTCAACCTGATTTTAAGGTGGTAAAACATCACTATTTAGGTTTGATGCAGAACCATGAACTCTCCATCACCTTTAAAAGCTTAAGCATACTAACACTTCCTTCTTTGTGAAGTTTTCCCTGACTGGGAAATCATCAATTACTCTTGCAAAGCACCCTATTTAAGCTTGTCACTTCTAACCTTGATAAAGTCTCAGTCCTCAAAATGCAGGGTTCCCTTCTGCTTGTATATTTTGTTACTGTCACATATTTTTAATTCATGCATTTAATTCAGTATTTGTGTAGTGGGTCCTATTTCCTATGTCTATGACATTTGCTGATATTACCCATTTTAGAATCTAAGGTCCAAGAGGTCAAGGATTGATCTACAAATATGCTGTGTCCAGTGCCTAGTGCAATGTCACCTACAGCTTATAATTAATAACTGTCTTTTGGATAGGGATGAGATTCTGCAGATAACAAGAACTATAGCTCCCAGTTTTATGTCTTCTACAGCTCTAAGACTGTTTCTTGAAGATGAACTATTTTCCCCCAGATTTTACTATTGTTCTACTCCACACATTAAAGGTTTTTAAGTCGTTTTTCTGTTTAGCTTCCATTTTACGTCATAATTTCAGACTTACTTAAGTGTCACTACATTGAAATTAAATGGAAACTCTGTAACATTCAGTACTAGAAACAAGGAATCCTCAACAATGTTTTCTTTTATATCTCTGGGACCCACATACACTGCACAGAAATCTGGGTATTGGAATCAATTTAATCTTCGCAAGTCCTAGTACAACATCTAGTTCAAGCTAAAGTGTAAATAGAATGCAAAATAACATAGTATTTAGGAAAAGGAAGGAAAACATTATTCGAGCCAGTTTTTAAACCACCAAAGAAATTATGAGTCTACTTCCTTTGTTTTTTTACCATTTGTTGATTTCTATTGTTTAGATGTTTATCATTCTTCCAATCTCTTTTTCTGCTTTTCCCTCCTACCTTTAAAAAGAGGGCAAAGGAAAGTGAAAAAGTATCCTAGGTTTAATTTAATTGGCAATGCAGTGAAATTCCATAAGGCAAGGTCAGTACAATAGGACGGAGCTTTGATCCCATCTGAAATGTTATCAAAGTCAGTTTGCATTACTACCTAGAAGATGAATGATGACAGTCCAGCATTATGATATCACATTGCCTTACAGGTGATTATAACAGTTATGACCTTCCCAAAATCACCCTCATGATAACAAGCTTACCTGCAAAAATAAATACAAATAAAAACTAAAACCTAATGAAACAGAACTGACAGATCACTTCCAAAAAATGGAGCATCCATTTTTCATTCAAATTATGACAGCTATACTTGGGGGTTCGGTGGAGCAGTGGATAGAGCACTAGGTTTGGAATCAGACAGACATCTTCATGAGTTCAAATCTGCCCTCAGAAACTTATTAGCTATGTGACCCTGGGCAAGTAAGTTAACTCTGTTTGCCTCAGTTCCTTATCTGTAAAATGATCTGGAGAAGGAAATGGCAAACCCACTGCAGTATCTTTGCCATGAAAACCCCAAATGGCACCATGAAGAGTTGGACACACCTGAATAACAAGAAAAATGCTTTTGCTATTACCTTGATAAGATATTCTTCAAGACCTACCTGATCATTTTCTAGTAAAGTCCAGAATTGATGTCGATTTTCTGTGTCACAGTCATCATTACTAATTAAATTATTTTTTTGAAATGTGCTTTTTCTATTTGGGTGCATTAGCTATTTGTTCAGGCTACAATGTACTTTAATGATGCATGATAAAAAGGACTCAAAATGTGTAGCTACTAGTTTTTGGAAATGATCATTTGTAATCCAGTATAGTCTGCTTCATATTGAAAGCACAGGAAAAAAAAATAGATTTCAGCATTCTAATGTCTCAGGTGGAAAATATGATGCCTAGTATAAGTGGTTGTTTATGTGGAAGGGTTGACCCAGAGTAACAGAATCCACTACACAGAGTTTCACTATAACATATATATTCATAGAATTCTGCTACAGGGATGTTTACCATGGTAGAGGGTCCAGTTCTTAAGCACAGCTGTCAGTTAGTGTGACCCCACAGAGAAATGGAGAGATGACAGTCTCTATGACATTGGGTAGAATCTTGATGGATAAAATGCATGGATATTCATTCTTATCTCCCCAGTGGCAGCTATTTATTACACTGACATGAGGTTCTACCTTTGAATCTCAAAGTGTCCTTTGAGTTTCCCCAGCTTTTGAGTTGCCAGCTCTTTTTAGCAGCATAGAAATTGGACTTGTATTAGTTGGTGTGTATTTCTGGAGGGCCTTTTTAATATAAAACCATAAAATAGATGAAACCTACAAAAGAAAATGAATGCTTGAAAAACAGTGTGCTTTTAGAGAAGTGCTTTAAAGAAGATTAGTCGATTTCCATGTTAGTATCCAACTGTTTTGGCACCAGTTCACCTCAATTTTGTAATGAACATGGTGACAAAATATATTATCGTGCTTAAAGCTATGCATTAATGTTTAATACTATGGTGCTTAATAAATATCTGCATATCAAATCTGACTCTAAATTCCATGCAGCTAGCTTTGGGCTGGTTTTTGAAGCCTTAACTTTGACACAATTTATGTAAAACATAAACAGCTCAAGAAAATATGGCAAGAAGGTGTCTAAATGTTTTTTCTTGCCTAACATTACCATCCTAGAAAGCCAACTAATTTTCTTACATCAGAAGAGCATCTTTGGTTGAATTTAAAAAAAAAAACACAAAAGAACGAAAAAGATTCTACATTCTAGCATTCTTTCTGTTAATATGTTATACTTAAAATTTCCATGCCCTCTAATATCTTGGTACAGATTTAAAATGTTAAACCCTCTGGGTAATAATCTAAAGGTATAAACATTGTGTGTATATATGCGAATGAATGAAATCCATGTGCCAGACAATCAATATGAGAGCTTAGCTAAATTGGATTAAACTATGACTTTAAATAAAGGGAGAGATGGGCCAATGAAAAGAATTGCTTGGAAATTTAAGGAAACAATTAATACCAAGAGCCATATTCTGAGCTACTGCATTTTTCAATTTAGTGAAATAGCTGAAAGGTTTTATTAGCCAGAAACTAGTCTAAAAGGAGTGCAAAAACATGAAGTGATAAAGTATAGAACTGTCCAAGTTCTGGCTATCTGAAAAGATTTTTCCAAGTATGACATATAGGTGTCAATACTTACAGATAAGAGTAGTTTCCTATTCATAAAACCATTCATAGATGAGATGAAATACAAATCAAAAAAGCCAGAACACTGTTCAGTCTGAAGCTGAGATTTTGTAGCAGCACAATGTCTTTTCACATTGGGATCTCAAAACCCTCAACGGGCAACAGTAAGTCATTATTCCCCAATAATCCCCAGTCATCCCACCCCCGGTGTGGACGTTTAGGATTTTAGCTACCTACAATTTATGTGACTTTTCTAAGGTCACACTGAATGAGTCAGTGGGAGAGACAGAAATAGCTGCAGAGTAAGCAAAGCAGGAATAGTTAAGGAATCTTCCCTTATGTGACACCCACTGAATTGCCAAAACTCCTCCATTACATCAATCCTTCATGGATGTCACCAATCCTAACACTGTTACAGATTTTGAGCGTTATGTGACATGGCTCTAGGCATATAATTATGTGGTTGTTTTTTAGATTTGTTTATCTTTTTTAATATTGTGAATCATATCATTAATTTTTATAAAAAGGAAACCACAGTACTAGGACAAAGAAATGAACGTGGTCAAGGGATTTTATCTGATCATCACAGTTCTTACATGCTGCAAGTAATAGCTGTATGATAAGTCAATATAGTTGACATTTCAGATAGAACTTGTCCTCTGTATCTATCACAAAAGAGAGAATGTCCCCAAAAGTTTGAGATCTACTAGTTTGAAACCTGAACTTTTCTATTTCTGCATCACTATGTACTTTAATTCTAAATTATTCAGAGAATGATTATTAACTACCCACTGGCCCATTTTTCTTTCTTAAGTGATTATGTCTGGCACTTATATTTCTCAGGTTAAATGCGGCCATTGGAAATAATGGATAAGAGTATTTATTTCTGAAGGAAAAAAAAATCTGGCCACTCCTGTTTTATGTAAGGTATGAGCATTTTTTTTTGCTCCATCCTTTATAAGAATCCATTTGAATAATGTGAGTTATGTGAAGTTGAAAGGAACCATTGTTCAGCCCAAAATACAGTTTTAAATACTATTTTTTAATTCTGGGATACTATAAAACTGAATTCTTCTCCAGGTTCCTTGAATAAATAATATTCTATTTACTTTGTCTTGCATAAGAAAAATTGTTTTTGAAATATTGTTATGGTCTTTTGAAAACTGAGTATGGACCAAAAGTATAGTAATTTTTATTAATTTAAAATACATTGAGTGCATCTCTTAAAAAGTTTTGAAGTTTTATTTTTAATAATACACTTGTGCACATAATTTTAAAATATAATTTGAGGACATAAATTATAAGGTTAGAAAGCTTCATTTTTATTTCTTTTTAATAAAGAAAGGCTTTACCAATAATATAAAATAATATGCACAAAATACATTTGTGAATATCATTTTTATTTTTACTGTATCTGAAGTGAAAGACGTAGCAGTCTATGCCAGATAAGAGGAACCAACACCTTCATCTCCACATACTACCATGAACAACCTTAGTTCCAGTAATATTTATACAACACTGAATTTGAGGATATAAAGTATAAGAAATCACTTAATTATGTGGACATTTCAAGAAGATGGAGTTTCTTGTTATCATATTTTTCAGCTATCTTTTCTTTTTGTTTTGTTTTTCCTATTTTTGGTCTTTCCTTTGAAATAATCTGTCTTCTTTCTACCCCTATTCTAAAACCTCTTGGTTTGTAACACACACACATAGAGTCAAAATTTATCCTTAAGACAATTTTATAATTTGAGTTATATTTTATGCTCTTGAGTGCAACATGTAAGCAATGCTATGTAAATATAATAAATTATTCATTAGCAATATATGAAATAATTATTTTAATTTACCGAGTCACTCATATCAAATACTAGGAGCTGCCAATGATGGCATAAAGAGAACAAAAAAAATAATCTTGCAGAAGAAAAAAAGTACAACTTTGCCTTTAATCATCAATGGTGTTATACTTCATAGTAAAATTAAATAACTTATTGTAATTTATAACGTATGCAAGTGAGCAGGTGGTAACTTTAAATTGTTTCCTGATTTCTACTTGATCTGAGCTGTCACTTTGAGAATTGCATCACAAATATCATATACTTCAATAATGAGCCTTTACTCCCCTAAAATACATTACTGGGAAACACCTGGTCTATTCGGAGGTCTTCAGGAATCTTCATGACATAAAAAAGTACTCATCAGTAATTATTTTTAAAAAGTGAATGTTTCTCTGGGTCTTTTTGGGGGATCAGACATCTGGAGGGAGGATTGAGGAAGACTTGAATCATAGGGTCTTGTGCTGGTCATCACAAATGAATTATCTGATAATCAATGTTTTTACTGTTAATTAAAAAAAAAATAAGAAAGTGACTGTACCCCAACTAATCCCCTTAAGTAAATTCCTCAAGCTTTAATTTCATAATAAGAAAAAAAAACACTTAGAAATATGCCCTTTTACCATCCAAAACACTTCTCCATTTGAAAGGAAGAGTAAGAGGAAATCATTCTTCTAACTATATTTTGAGGCATGCTGCTGTCATTGCCTACAAGACCAAAAGGGAAAACACACTCTATTATGTATTTTTATGTCTTCAAAGGAAACAAATGAAAGAAGTATGATTTAATTTCAACTGTTGAAAAAAAGTAATAATCACTAAGATACAAATTCATTGCAATGGGAAGAAAAAGGGACTATTTAGCTGAGATGGTCCAGAAAGAGATAATACTATTTAAAATGAATATTTCAGTCAAAAAACAAAGGCATGAATGTAGATCCTTCACTACTAGAATGGGTATTTTTGGAATCAAAAAGCACTGACATCTTGCTGATTTTCACACAAGACATTATCTCCCCTCCCTGTGCCTTTGCTCAGATGAATACTGAGACTAAGAATTCTCCCAGTCCTCAACTTGCTCTCTACCTTTTTAGAACTCTTAGTTTCCTTCAAAGTGAAATCTTTCACCATTACCTTTTATTTATTCTGTATGTATTTTGTATTTATACATATATTTACATACATACATATTACAAACATATTATTTGTATATATATACATGCAGCCTACTTGGAAAGTCTCCCATTAAAATGTAAGATCTTTCATCATTTTTGTCTCATTATCACCAACACCTACAGCACTTGGCATAGGGATTGGAACATAGCAGGCAATTATTAAAAGTTTTTTGATTCATTGATAAATAGAAATAAACTTAATTTCCTTTTTCCCCTCAGGAAGACAACAGTGCTGTACTTCAGGATTCCATAGGATTCAATTAAATTTAATTCAGAAATCTACTTATTACCGTAATATGTACATATAATGCTTCTGAAGATGAAAAAACAACACAATACTTGTCTTCAGGAAACTTATAGACTGATGAATAGAGAGAAATAGTAAGGCTAGGATGCAAGTAAGGATTATGTATGAATGATAGTGATAGGTGATATCCTAGCAAATATTGTCAATAAATTTGAGAGGGGACAATCTCTTTCATCCTGACAGCATTAGAAAAGACTAAGTGGAGAAAGACCTGGGTTAAGGCTAGAAAGAGAAGAATTTCCATAGGAGAAAATGCAGAGACACTGTTTCCTAGACCAAAGGTTTTCTGCCTGAATGTTTGGAAGTAAGAGAAAATAAAGATTAGCTGTATTAAATGATTAAATGGAGACAGAGACAGAGACAGAGACAGAGAGAACAGTACACTTGAAAACAGGCACTGTTGTTTATTGATCTTTGTATTTTCCCCCAAACAGAGCACAATGTCTTGCATACAGTGGTTAATAAATGCATGTGAGTGAAATGATGGATGCATTTGTTTACTGTGTTAATAAGCAGAACGATGCCATCAGGCTGAAGTCAACCTCACAATTGTGTGTAGCTTCTTAGTTGGCACCTTTTGCCATATATCTCTTCCATAGATCCACACATAAAAACACATGTGAATCATAGAAATGGGAAAAGGTTCCACATGTACAAAAATTTTTATAGCAACTGTCTTTGTGGTGGCCAAAACCTGGAAATCAAGGGGATGCCCATCAATTGGGGAATGACTGAACAAGTTGTGGTATGTGAATAATGGAATACTATTGTGCTATGAGAAACAATGAACAAGAAGACTTCAGAGAAGCCTGGAAAGACTTATATGAACTGATGCTGAGTGAAGGAAGTAGAACCAGGAGGACTTTGTACACGACAACAACCACAGTGTGCGAGGAATTTTTCGGGTAGACTTAGTACTTCATTAAAATGCATGAACTTAAAAAATTTCCAATGGACTCTTGAGGCAAAATACCGTCCACATCCAGAGAAAGAACTATGGAATTGGATCGCAGATAGAAACAGACCATTTTCTTTTGAATTATGTTTTGTTTTGTTTTAGTTTCTCCCATTCATTTTAATTCTTCTGTGCCACATGCATTTAATATGAATGTATGGGTAAAGCCTAAAAAACAAAACAAAACTCATGTGAACAAACAGAATTCACAAGGCAGCAGGAAAAATTGTTTATAAATGTCAGTTGGATGGCCCTTTCCTTTTATCACATTGTCTTTTAATTCCCTTTCTCAGCTCCAGTGCCCACCTGTGCTCAGGTGAGGGCATACTACATAGGAAGGAGAGGAGAGTACTTTTCCCTACCCAGGGTAGTGGTATTGCCTTGGCCTATCAAGAAGTCCTTTCTATCCTCACTTATTAGTTAGGCCAAACTCTATGTAAATCTCTGTGGTTTTTAATATTTTATTAGTTTGTATACAAGTGATGTAATTCTTGTTCATATCAAAGAGAAAACAATCCAGCAGTTTCACAGGAGCCTGGCTCAAATAGTCAAATTTAATTGGTACCAGAAGTAGAGAACATATCATTATTATATAAGCATACACTGGGGGTTAAATATATTCTTTATGCTTGAACATTTATGCTGTAAATATGAAAGCAAACAATGGAGTTCCTCCTTCATGATAAATATTTGCACAGACCAGTAAGCAAATTAAAAAGTTTACGCCAAGGAGGCCCAAGGTTTACAATGCAAATCAGTCCATTAAGACAAAGAAGTCATTGACTTATGAAGTAGAGGAGCTTCTGCTGCACTTGCTTGGTGTGATCAATGATAGCTCCCTTCCCTCTCTCAGAGTAACTAGAATGTCTATCAAAAGTAGAAAATGGAAGACTTCAGAAGCATTTTGTGGTTTTAAAAGGAGCCTATTTTCCCCATTAGTGATAAATGTTCCTGGGGAGCAGAATATACCTGAGAAAGTTCCACAAATCTCTTTCTACTTGACTTTGCCTACTAGGTGAGGACTGGTGTGCTAAGGAGCATTTCATAAAGCAAAGAGTTTAAATAATTGACTTCACTGGAATTAGAAGAAAGACTGCAGTATTCTCCCACTAAAGCAGCACTACATGATGATGAAAGAAAGTTGAAAATTTTTAATAGCTCAACATTTGACCAAGTGGTAATAGGAGTAATCATCGTCATGGAAGGCATGACTGTAGAACCAGTGGCTCAATAATTCACCCCAGTTGGAAAGATGCAAGAGACAGATTAGAAGTGAAAAGTATGGCAAGGATTTGGGGCACATGAGCTTAAAGTATAACTCTTTGTAGAGGGAAATTTAGATGAATATCATAAAACAAGTGGGTCATGTAGGGATATCTGGATTTTTTCCCTTATTTTAATTTACTTAAAGAATATATCTAACATGGCTCATGTCATTTTAAACACCTTTCTTCTCCCTTTACAGAGCAACCCCATCTAAAATAAGGATATTGTCATGTTATGTCTAACTCATATTTTCTATGAAAAGGGCACATCTAAGCTGTATTTAGTTAAGAGAGTACATTAGCCTCTTTTGAACATCTGGTGGAAAGTGAAGTCTCAGCAGTAGCAATTTATACATTTTTATCATCATGGGTGAAATGTGACTTGAGTGGTTTAACAGCAAGAAGGAGCAACTGATTTACACTACAGCATCAATAGAACAGCATGTGAAATTCAAAAACATTATGATAGTAACCTTGGTAGAGACATGGAGATAGTTTTAGAAAAAACTGGATCATATAATTTTTTTGGATCTCTAAGAACTTAAATTGCATAAACTTTGTAGCAATCCAACATATTATAATTGGAAATAATTAATAAAGAACCAGAAATCTGAATGAGCTTATTTTGGAATATATACAACCTGAAGAACTACATTAATCTTAGGAAGTAATATAAAAATATTCAAAACAGTATTTGTAATATTTTAGATTAAGTACTTGATGTCAGGAAAACAATTTACCAAGTAAACAAACAGGAAATGTATCTAGAAAAATCATGAATGTACTAAATATAAATCTAGATGAGTTATATGCTTTTTTGAAAACTTCTAGTACTAGAGTAGACACATTCAGAAATAGATATACTTTAAGAATTTTAAGTCATTGCAATCCATATTAAATTTAGAAATCATATATTTAGTATGATAAAAATAAATTACAAAACTAAATTTTCATATGTTACAATGTTATGAAAACATAAAAAAAAAATTTAGGTCAGCAAGAGAGCCAAAAAAAGTTTTCCCTTAATTAAGAAAATATTTATGTGTCTCATAATTGGGTTCTAAAAACTAAGGATATTAGTTTACTTTTTTAAAAAGTAAACTGCCTATTTTGATAGTCAAAATAGGAATTGCTTCTTTTGTTATTCATATAGAAAAAATATATGTATATGCATGTATGTATATGTATATATGTATATATACATACACACACATATGTACTCCATTATAGCCATAGTGCTATCCCTGCTAGTATCTAGCTACGTGGTCTTACGCAAATTCCTGAATTTACTGTGACTCATGCTTAAAGTAAATAAATTTTATTCTCCTGCCTAATTAAACCTGTAAAAAGAAATTAAAGCTAAGTATGCAAAATAATGCTATATTTTTCACAGGGAAAAACTGGTGTCCATGCTTAATTGTCAGCAACCATTTATGGAAATATTGGTCAAAGGATAATATAACACTTCATTTCACCAGATTCCACAATGAAGATTTCAATTATTCCATGGATTTTTGTGTCCAGAAAATTTATTTTCTGGTGACCATATTTCAATTACTCATCAAGCACTTATGAATTGTCTATTATGAAACAGGCATTATGCAATACACATACTATATACATGGAGGATTCAGATATAAAAGTATGACAGTTTTTTCCTTCAAGGAGTTTACAAATGGGGGGCTGAGATGGAAAGGGAAAGGGTGATGGTCATGTCCCGGTCATAGTGGTGGTGCTGTGGATATTACATGCTCAAAGAGTTAATAAGGATGTATATGAAATAAATGAAAAATGATTGGAGGTAGTATCTATCTATCTATGACTAGGGGAACCAAGAAAGGTCTTTTGAAGGACATGACATTCTAATTGAGCCTTGAAGTATCTAAGCATTCCAAGAGGAAAAGAAAATGAAGGAAACTACTGCTGTCATGAGATTAGACTATGCAAGGACATAGAAGCAGAAAATAGTAATAGGTCAGCTTGGTTGAAGAATAGCCTGTATAAGGTGGGTGGAGGTGGCAAGTAATCAACCGACTAAGGTAGGCTGGATCTAGACTCTGAGTGAACTTAAATGTGAAACACCAGAGGCTACTCTTCTGATAATGAGCCTCTTTATACTCACCTGAACAGATGTCTGGATTAGAGATACGCAGTCCATCATTAGACTGTGCTCAAAACCTTCCCAAACTGATGTGACTTCCTAGGAATTTGCTCACTGTAATTGACTCTGCTTAACTGTTTGGAATGGTGTGGGGGAAAACATTTGGAAGTTTTAGTGGTATGCAAGCTCAGTATAAGTCAGCAGTGTCATGTGGAGACAAAAGAAACTATAAGTATCTTGGACTTTCATTAAGAGAGGGATAGTTTGCAGGAAGAAGAAAATAAGTCTGTCTGTACTCTCCCTTGGGCAAAACAAATTTGAAGAATCATGTTCTGGACACCACAAATTAAGAGGTACCCTGATAACCTGGCATTATCCAGAAGAGGATAGTAAATGACCTGCCATACAAGGGTTGTTTGAAGGAACTGAGAATGTTTACTTGAAAGACAATATTATAAAAAAGTGACAGTCATGTTCTAATGTCTAATGGGTTTTTATGAAGGAAAGGAATTGAAGCCACTCTGCCTTTAAGGCTAAGTAGGTGCAGAATAGATCTTTTGTAATGTCAAGAAAACTTCCTAACAATTGGAATTTTATTCCCTCCCCTGAACCCTCCAGGATCACCAACTGTACATTCTTTCTCAACCAAAGTCCAGATTTCCTCTTGTTTTTGTTGGGGATTCCTATTCATCCGTGCTTTCGACAGAATGGCTAATGAAGTACCAATTTTCAAACTCTGAAATTCTGTGCTAATAAGTTAAAGAGAAAATTGCAATTATGTAGCTCATTTAAATCTTCTGAAGAGACAAACTTGATAAGTAAATCCAAAAGATTCATTTCGGTGACTGGATTATTTAGATTTACATTGGGATATTTATTACTTTAATTGTTGACAAATTGTTCCATAGTGTAAATCATATTTCCCCCAGACCTATTTGTGCTGATCTAGAGAAAGCCATTATATCTGGTTGTGGTTATGTTGCTTTACATTACTATCTTCATCTAAGCTATTATTGTCATCTGTCACCATTTGTAGTCTGAGAAATCCACTGGATAAATGCCAAATGAGGAAATAAAGCACTAAATATTTAAGTCAAGTAATTACTGTTAGCCAAAACCTCTATATTATGTACGTAGCTTCCATTGAGAAAGTGATGACTCCAATTCTCCATAACTCTTGGTTCTCAAGTTGCTAAGCAAGTTAAGCAATTGTAGGAGCATTTTCAATCTTTTCAAACATGCCCTTGAATTAAAAGGTTCAGTCAAGATGGAAAATTTAAATTGCCTTGACACTAAAAATGTCAGCTCAAACTGAAACAAAATTGTTTTGGAAACCGGTAATTTGATGCAAATTGATAACCCTATGAAGTAAGCACATATTGAAGAAGATAAGCCTTATTATTGTTCATCATAATTCTTGATAACGATGAATCAGAGCTGTATATTTTAAATTTTCTATCTCATTTATTCAGGTTTGAAGGTGCCAACTCTATACTTCTAAAAGTATAAAATTAGTCATAATGTTATCACATAATTTAAAATATCCCAGAATAATCAACATGTTACATTCCTGAGCTAATCAATGTCAACAAATATTTATTAAGAACAATTTATGTTGTAGAAACTGTTCTAGCCACTGGAAGTACAAACACAAAGACTGAAACCTCTACTCCCAAGGAGGCTAGAGAGAAGAAATCAACTGCAAGTCTTTTTCCTAATTATAAAAATGGGACATATTGGTGTTTCAAACCGCTTACAAATACAGTCAAATCATAATGTTGAATGCTGGCAAGGATGAGGGCAAAGAAGCTTGGTTATGATAGTAACCTTTTCTACATCCCTATGTTGCATCTGCCACAGTCCAAGGGTCACTAATGTTACTAGACTAAATATTACAAAGGATTAGTGAGGCCTCAAAAAAATATGCATAGATAGGCATCCATCATTCTGGAGGGCTTGACAGGAATGCAAAGGCACACAGTATGGAGAATGACTGGGTTTGACCCCAGCTTCAGATAGAAATGGAGTTACAGAGACCTCAGGTGTTCATTTGCAGTAAATGGCGGTGGCAGAAGCAAAAAGCCCTCCCCTTAACTGATTTAGGAGAAAGAACTGGAGATCTCTAGTCAACAAGAATAGAAAAGAAAATAGAAACAAAAACAGGACAGACATGTTGGGAGGTATGATTGAGAAGTATTTCAATATAGTGATTAGACAGGAAAAAGAACAGATCTAAGTGATAGTACAGGTTTATCCTTAAATAGTTAACTCTGAAAGAAAGTTAACAACAGTCCCTGAGAGTACAACCTGAAAAAATAGCAATATGAAGACGAATCTGAAACAACTGAGAGAGAGAGAGAGAAAGAGAGAGAGAGAGAGAGAGAGAGAGAGGAGAGAGAGAGAGAGAGAGAGAGAGAGAGAGAGAGAGAGAGAGAGAGAGAGAGAGGAGTTAAAGGTAGGTGTGACTGATACTGTGGAGGTGGAACAGACGCAACAGGAGATCCAACTAGCTGTGATTGTCAGTTGTGGAGGTGGAGTCTTGCCAGATGGCAGATGAAGAGGCTGAACGAGCTGCAAGAAGAGCTGCTGCATTAACGACTCTAATTAGCCTTCTCTCTAGTCTTCCCAGAGGAATGGAAGGGAGGTGTTCCAAGAGTAACACATGGCAGCTCTCTCTGAAGTGTTTTAAGAGCCAGAGTCCTACCTCTGCCCCTCTCCTGCCTCCCCGGGACTTGTACGTTGTCCCAACTGATGAAGGAAAACTGGGATTTTTTTTTTCCTCCATTGGCTTATAAAGGGTTAAGAAAGATTTTATTGAATTCATTATGTTTTCTGTTTGCTATATTAACATAAGGCAAAGAGTTGGTGCCCCGGATGGAGTGTCAGTGTAGGCCTACTTTCAAATTCAGCTTCAGACTAGTTGGATGACCCTGAACAAGTCATTCCAAGTCTCAGTTTCCTTGTCAGTAAAGTGGGATAATGGATAGTCAGCTGAATGCAGTGCAAGGCCTAGCAGAGGTGGAGAATCTACTGCCTCGAGGTCACATGTGGCCTTCTAGGTCTTTGAGTACAGTCTTTTGAGTGAGTCAGAGTTTTACAGAACACGTCCTTTTATTAAGGGGATATGTTCTGGGAAGTTTGGATTCAGTCAAATTACAAACATTACAAACCTGAGGACCTAAAGGGCCACATGTGGCCTTGAGGCCGCAGGTTTCCCATCCATGGTAGAGTCAGAAAGATCTGATCTTAGACGCTAAGTGTGACAACATAACGTGGTTTTGTCATAATGTGGCCTTAGACACTCGCTAGCTCTCTGACCTTGGGCAAATCACTTCTCTGTTTGCCTCAGTTTCCTCATCTGCAAAATGAGCTGGAGAAGGAAATGGCAAACCAGGTCAGTATCTTTGCCAAGAAAACCCCAAAAGGAGTCACAGTCAGATGTTACTGAAAAATGATTAAACAATAAATGTGGTATGAAAACCTATGTTGAAGGGATGTTGTATTAAATGATCTGATATGTGTAATACACATTAAGCCACTATGTAAATATAGCTATTATTTTTACTGTTATAACATTCATATTATAAAAATGAACAAATTTGAGGATGTTTTATAAACTAAGAATTAATGAGATGAACAGAACAGTTTATATGACAGCAACCTCATAAAAACAATTAACTCTGAAAGCTAGAAGGCTACAATCAACACAATGGCCACTCCTGGTTCCAGGGAATATATGATGAAACATACTGTCTATTACAGACAGGAGAAAGATTTAGGGTATGGAATGAGACATATATTCTTGTGTATAGCCATTGGGGAAATTTGTTTTGCTTAACTATGAAGATTTATAACAATCTTTTTCTTTTCCAGTTGTGAGGTAACAAGTTCTCTGAGTAGAGCGGCTATCGTGAGAATGGAAGGAAGACTTGACATTCTTGACTGACTGGATTTAGGTCATCCAATATCTTTGTTTTCGTTAAACTATAGATTTTTTTCCCTTCTTTTTCAAGAAAACTGAGAAAGATCATGATGATTTGAGCAAGAAAAAAAGAATCCACAGTTGGATTTCTAATGATTTTCATTCAGATATTTACATCAGATTTTGGTAAAGTTCTCCATTCACTCAAGTGAGAAAAACTGTCCTAACAACTACAGCTGTCTGGATGAAGCAAGTTGAAAATATACACTTTTTTGTGCTAATTAGAATTTTACTAGTAGTGAACTATCACAGAATATAATCTACAGTCCTATTAAATTTAGCATGATAGATTTAGAGCAGACATAGCAATAATGAACAATTATTTCTACAATGCTTTTAATTTTCTAAAGTACTTTCATACCTTTTTCTTCTTACTCTCCACAAACTGTCTCAATTTGCTCTCCTTTGTCGCTTTTTAAAGTCTTGACCTTTGACTTTCTCCTGTATCACTCAACTGAAACTGGTTTCTCCAAGTCTGCCAAATCTAATGACCTTTTGCAAGCCCTCAGTGGTAGCTCTAGCTCAGACCCTTATTACCTGTCTGGACTTTTGGAACAGCCGCCTTTAATGATTAAAAGAGGTAAGCACCATGATCCCTAGGTAGGTTAGATATACACAGCAAAGGTCAACTGGAATATTACACAATCAACTGGTAAATCAAGAAAAACCAATATAATCAAAGCTAATTATTCTAGAAAAGACAGTATAACCATATTTGTGACAAGGCTCATACACAGCATCTTGGCTATTAGGACCTAAAGGAAAGAACTGAAAATATTCTCTTCCCTCCTCCCCCCAAATAATAACTAGTTATGTCTGCTCCAATCTTTTACACATAATTTTATTCAAACTCTTTAATAAGTCTTTTCATATCTCTTCAGAAAATACATATAAATTAAATAATTAGATATACAACTACCTTGACAGTTTAATTTGTTTTAATGAGGATAGTAATACACCTGTTTGCGGCAAAAAGAAACATTATGACAAAACCAAATTATGTTGTCTTACAAAGAAAGGAGTGGGAAACATTTGAGAAGCACTGAGACTACTAACAAGAGAAAATGAAAATATAACAAGCAACGTTCCTAACTATATGTATTATGCAAATGTTGATTCCCTGAGGGCAGTACTAGTAATGTAATGCCCAAAGGCAGTGGGAAAAGAAACTTCTTATGTGACACCAGACTTTTTGCTATTTAAGAAAATTTCATTTTCTATTATGCATACTTTTTTTTTACCCAAGAAAATTCAATGAATATTCTGTAGGGTCAATCTTTATTTGCTACCATCTCTTTTTTTAAATTTAAAATGATTGTATATCTCTTATTATAAAGAGTTTTCTGAGAAAATGGGGGTTTTGAAAACTCATATATCTCTAGTTGTATATAGAACTAAATAATACTTTGCGCACTCCTTTTTTTTTTCTCCCAATCCTTTTTTTGTTTTCTCATTTTATTTTTTACTACAACCTGTTTTCCCTTTTGGGCCCTTCAGTTTATGTAAATTGATATATCACCTGGTATCTTTCTCTCTCTGTATACACACACACACACACACACACACGAGTTGTTGAGGGTGTTGATGTAGTCTGATCTCCGTTTTTTTACACATGATACTCCTATATCCTGGAATGCACTAGAATGCACTCCCTCTCAACCCTGCTTTATAAAATACCTCTCTTCCCACAAGATGTAGCTCAACCACTACCCTCTATAAGAAGTCTTTCCTGATCCCCTCCACTGTTAGTGCCTTCTCTTTCATGCTTTCATTTGTAACTCTCTCTTTATATGGATATGTATACACTTATTTATATGAACTCATGGTATCATTCTTTTGGATGCATTCTGTTACAAGCATGGCCCAAAAGGAAAGATATGAGAAAACAGTTCCCTCTCCTTTCTTTGTCAGGATAAAGGTAGGGTGAGGATGTCAACAGGTGTGGTATGTGATTAAATATTGTATGAAAGCATTGATTGGTTTTCTTGGCTTTTTTTCTCTTCCTGTGTTATCTTTCTTTCTTTCTTTTTTTTTTTTTTGGTTATATAGGAAGACTCTCTGGGAAGGCAGAACAGTACAGACATGGGGAAATTGAGATTATATAAAAACAAAGGATACCATTAAATTATTTTTTTGTCAAAATCATGTAAGTAACTATTTCTGATAAATAGACACAATTCCATTCACTAAATTTGTATCAACAAGGCCTAGCACATAGTTGGCTGCATTTATCTCTTGTAATAAGGATCTTTTTTTGAGATCCTTTGCTCAGAACAAGAAAAGATATCAAGTGTCAACTTGAAACTCAACGGTGTATATACATTGTCCTATGTATAGAAATCTAGGAGTGGACCACAAGCAGGGTGAAGAACCATAAAGCAAGCTAGTCTGGGATAGGAGCTCATCCAGTAAACCAAATGGGGCCCCAGGTCAACAAAGGTATAGAAAATATTGATAGAAAGAATCCAGAAGATAACACAAGCCTGCTGGATTCAATTTGCTGACTAGTGAGTATTTGATCACAGAAGATAAATTTGGGCTTCAGGGCTGTTTTTGTTTCTTATTACTTTTATTATGGTAACTAGACATGTTCTGATTTGCCTAGTACAACAGTAGATG
The DNA here is from genome assembly GCA_023548195.1 of Bettongia penicillata ogilbyi. Taxonomy (NCBI): domain Eukaryota; kingdom Metazoa; phylum Chordata; class Mammalia; order Diprotodontia; family Potoroidae; genus Bettongia; species Bettongia penicillata. The sequence continues at coordinate 1,071,064 of JAJHZJ010000037.1, forward strand.
TGCTTCAAGAGATAAATGTGGTAAGAAGAGTCACAGTAGTAGAGCTTTCTCCTATAGCTGACAACCAATAAAAACAGTGATGGCACCTTGAATTACAGAATTAGGGTATTTGCTTGTTCATTAGTCAGCTAGTTAATTCATTATTTTCTACAATAATTTTTGATATCAGGAATACCTGATTATAAAGGCTTCTGGCTTTTGTTTTTTTTTTTCTCTTTTCCTCTCTGAGATTGTCTGGTTTTACCTTTCATCAGATGGTTTCCTTCTCCTCATATGTCTGTGAAAATATCCGGATAACAAAGGATTACTAACATTAGCCGGTCAATATAGTTACCACTGCGATCTGTATGCCACCACTCTACCATACTGTTCAGAATCACTAGGGCATGCACATGCATGTAAGAATATGTACATGGCAGAGAAGAAAAACAGAGAAGAAAGAACTCATGGCAAAATAGATTAATAGGGGTAGAATTGTATCCAAGATTAACATATCCAGCTGTAGAATTTCATTACATCAAATATATAACACATTATATGCCAAATTCATCCTGAACCTAATCTACTTCCCTGGGATACAGGAAGATTGGAACATACATTAACTCAGGTCCCTAAATATATTAATGTTTCAGTCACTAAATAGTGCCTTAGGGAACCTGAAGATGTTAATACATTTTCCACAAGTATGCAAATATGTGACATAACTAAAGAGTAGTTTGTACCCTGTACAAAATCAGCATGTGTTTGAAAATTAACCAAAATAGGGGCTCATACTATGATACCCACAATATATTTTCTTTTCATAGTGAGGTAAAGAAAATGGAAAATACAAAATCTTATCACCATGTTGGAGGCAATTTCACAATTTCAATTCCAAATACAGTGTCAGAAGCACTGTTGTTTCATAGAGAAAAAGCGCTCTTGAAGAAACAAAGATAGAAGACTTCATGAGGAGGAAATGATTGACACCAAAGGGAGGCCTTCTGGTTTGAAGAAAACATTAGACCACAGGTCCTTATCTTTCCTATCATTGCTAATTTCCTTACATCTCTTATTTTTGGTTCTATTTCCACTGAGACCTAAATTACCTTGTCAGTTTCACCTTTCTGGTCATTCTTCTTAGAGAAGTGATACATTTCCTTTCTTTTCGGGGGGCGGGGGGGCGGGTCGGGAAGGGAAGGTGGCAGTAATTTTTTATACTGTTACCTTGACAACAAACAGATTCAAATGCGAAAGAAAGAAAAAAGGTATGCTTACCAGTTACCCAGTTCCCGCAAATTTAGCTAGAAACAGGCACTTCGATCTAATTGAGCCTGGAGAGGTGCTACCTGTCTAAAGCACTATAGTGCTGTGATTACTGAAAGTGAAGCAACACATCTCAGGGAATTCTGCTAGTTTCATTTTAATGGACTCTCTCTAAATCCACCTTGCTGAGGAGAACACTATTATTCCAACTCACCCCTGTAATAGTCTCTGAAGAGGTCTCGCCTTCACTTTGACTTTTTTCCAATCCATCCTTCAATCCAATTTTACTGTCAATTTATCAGAGCTAATCCCGCTATTGTTCTATGTGATCTCATTCAGTCACTTCCTTTTCCATGACGAGCAAGTAAAACCAAAACCTCTTAGCCTGCCATTCAATCCCTTCCCCAATCTGACGTAACTTGATTTTCAAAGCTGTGGATGTTACAGTATACCGTGTCCTCTCTAAGCTAGCCAAACTGGACTACTCTTCACCTGCATTTCTTGCCCTCCCTTGCCTGGGAGTTCCCTCAGTCCTGAGGTCTCCCTCCTAGCCTCCATCTAATGAAATCTCTTCCCCTCCCCCTTTAAGGATTGAGATCATTTTCTCCATGCCTTGCTTGATGTTGTCATGCAAAAATTATATTTTCCCCTTGGGCTTCCCATAAGAGTTTGTCTATAACTGTGCATATTTCTTATCATTTTCTTTGCATTCTAGTTATTTGTATATGTACTATATACCCTATATATTTATGTATTTCTGTATGTCTTACAGATTAGAATTGTGTTGTCAATATAGTCAGTACTTATTATAATACTTGCTGAATTCAAAGTCATTGAATCACATATGTGTACACACTGATATTATGTGTATGTACATGTGGGAGTGTATGTGTGTGTGTGTGTGAGAGAGAGAGAGAGAGAGAGAGAGAGAGAGAGAGAGAGAGAGAGAGAGAGAGAGAGAGAGAGAGAGAAAGAGAGAGAGACAGAGAGAGAGAGAGAGAGAGAGAGAAGAGAGAGAGAGAAAGAGAGAGAGAGAGAGAGAGAGAGATAATAGGAGAGTAGCAAGTATCTAGCAATGTGAGGGGACTTTTTTTGAAAGGTATTTGGCTGAGGTGGTAAGCTATTGACCCCTCTCCCATGTGCACAATCTCTTTCATTTCTTGCTCGTCACTTAGGAATGACACTTTGTCTTTACTGATTGCTCGTAAGCCTATCCCTAGGGGTGGGGTACCTAGTAAAGCTACCCCTCTAGATAAATGGGACAGAGGAAAGGTTTCACCAAGCTGCTGGTCTCTATATCCAGGAGAAACCATATTCACTTGTTTTTATTTGCATTTGTGAAGCTATAAAAATGTCAATACCATATCATACCCATGTGGTGTCTGATAGCATATGCAAGTACTACACTATTTCCTTTTTTGAGTTACAATGTCCAAAGTTAAGCAGAATGTTCTATAGACCCAAGAAAAAAAACTGTAAAGTGGACAGTCTCTTTGATAACCACCTTTCTTTACATTCTGTGGAGGTTTAGGGGCAAATTCTACTTTATGATTCATAAATATGCTAAATGTTCATACTGATTCTCAACCTCATAGACTCTCCTCTCCTCAAACCATCATATATGCATATATGTATATTTTTTCATGAATTAACAATAGTATGTTTTGTAATCCTTAGTGAAAAGAAATTCTAATAATATAATTATTTAAATAATTTTTTTCAACACCCAATCTTGGTAGTTGAAAAATGTTTCACTATTTTTCAGTAAATATTTTTTTTTTGGCTGGGGGTATAAGGTAGATGGCAGCGTCTTAAGACTGGTTGTAACCTCCCTCTCCATAACACATACTCATATATTTTGGCCTTTATTTTTAAAAAAATTACTTAGTTTGTGCATTCTTGAAGGCAGATTTCCAAACAAAAGCTACTTGGCAATTATTTATGATTGCATTTATTATCTTTTTGAACTCTATGTTAATAGATGCTTATTGACCAAACTTTTGATTTGTTGATATGGAGGATAAGAATTTAAGTCTCATATGTTTAAGGACATTTAATTTTTGAAGTCTCAACTTAAAATACGATCATTTAAGATCCTTTGATTTTAGTTCTTCTGTAGAGATTCTATGCTCTGATGCTTACACAAATTGTACATTGAATTATTTCCATGTTTTCAATATTCTATTCATGCAACATATTAGTCTCACCAAACTTTACATAAAGGGTACTTTTAATGCATCACTTGGCTGTTTGTTTTTGCCACCACTCTACCCTAATTTACGTGTAGCAGGTACTTCTAATTGGACCTGAAAACTACAGTGTCATTTAGAATGTTGACTTTGAGACTTGAAAAGTGAACTTGTTTTCAAAGCAAATTGCAATTTTGCCAAGTTCAATAGCAAGAATGGAATATTTCTTGATGGGACTAAGTACAGTAAACTTTCACCTTTATATCTGTATCTTGGAAGCTTTAAAGGTAAGTCCAAGCAGACCTAAGGTATTAAATTAAAAAACAACAAACACCATGGGGGTTGGGGGGTGGCAAGAGAGTGAGAATGACAACAGGTTTTGGAAAACAGTGACAACATCCACAACACTCTACAAAATAATGTTCAGGTGAGTAAAAAACTGATCATAGGCATGCCTTTGTATATTAATTGTATTAAAGTTGCAATGGCCAATTATAGATGTGGTATAATACCTTAAGAAGCACATACGCTTTTTATTATATTCAGCACTACTAATAGATGCAAGCTAAAGTTAAACTTCTTCAGCTCTATTAGAATTCCATCAATAACTCCTGAATAATGCATTTATTAGGCTTTATGCTACAATGTAACCTATAATTTACTGTGTAGAATGTGTGACAGAAGATGAGCCCTTCAAACTCTATCTGAATGTGTCATTAGAAATTCACTTCACATCCTTACCTATACAAAATATCTTAAAACACTTAACAGCCTTGTAAAAAAGTGTTCTAGCTCAAGTTATTAATATCTTTATTTAAATGCAGATCTTGACTTCCCTTGGGGATTGGTAAAGCTTCTCTCATAGCATTGCCAAGAAAAAGAGCAAACTTTAATTCATATACTTCCCACAAAAGAAGCCTATCTTTATGTGAGTTTGTCATTAATTTTGTAACTTTAGGTCCAGTAATTTTTATCCTTTCAATGTGTTTAATAAACACATAAACATAATAATCTGAACAAAAATCTAATATCTATTGGTGAAAGTCAAAAAATTCAAAGTTCTCCATCCTTTGTTGAAATTAGGTATCATCCACATTTGAGATCAGTGTGTTGTGAGAGAAAAAGTAACACTGATACTTTAAAAAACCATGAAGATGACAGTTGCCCTTTCTGTATCACTTCCTCATCTGATGCTCAGGTCAGTTTTGGCAATAGTCAAGAGCATTCAGAATATTGTAATACGCACAATTTGGAAAGTTGGGTGGTGACTGTAGCAAGGCCCCCAGCAGACACAGGACGGCCTGTTGGTCAGGTTCTTAGATGTGCTTTTCTAAAAGAAAAGCAACTTTTGAGGGGTCAACAATCTTCTTTAATCACATATACCAACAGAGAAACTGCAAACAGAGAAATAAAGGCCAACAGACAAGGCTTCTAACCATCTGACCATAGGCAAGACATATGTCACAGATCAACAGACAGATCCAACTGACCATTGCATGCACACATAGTTACCAGAGAGAGGAGAACCAGCATCTAGGTTTTCAAAGAGGGGGGCAGTGCTCCTTAACAGCTACTCAGAGTCTCAAATGGCACATAAATGTTCTTCCAAAGAGTTAGCCCCTAAAGCAAAATCTCACCATAGAGCATATATAGAACCAGAAGGCTTCACAACCCAGTGCTTCAGTGAATAATTACCAAAAGGTGTGAAAGCCTTCAAGCAAGCAAACTTCCCCATAACAAACTTTCCTCTTAAACAAGTTCCTCCCCTAATGGACACCAAGTGAGTCCTATTAATGGATGGGGGAAAATCTTTAACTCGCCTGACAATGATAGATAATAGAAGGGCCTGAACCCAGGCTAAGATGGTTCCATTTGGCTCACAATGGAAAAGAAATTACTGAAGGATTTCAAGAAGAACACTGTTGAGATCAGACCCGAACTTGAGAAAGACAAGTTTGGCATTTTAATTGACTCATTTCTGACTGTGGAGAACAGATCTTCTGGACCCTATTTTTTCCTACTTTTTCTTACTTCATTCCATGGTCAAACTAGTACTTATTAAATTTATCTTAAAATTAAGTTAACTCAGGTCCACGACTCTATCTAGGGGCAGGAAGGTGATGCAGTGAAGTGAACGTCTGGCCAAAAGTCACTAAGACTCCAGTTCAGATGTGTCCTCAGATACATACTGTCAGTGTGACTGTGGGCAAGTCACTCTACCTCCATCTGCATCAGTTTCTTCTTTATAAAACGGGAATGATAACAACACCTACCTACCAGGGTTGTCATGAGGATCAAAGGAGATTTTTGTAAATCATTTTGCAAACCTGAACGTAATAGATAATTGCTAATTACTTTTAAATAGCAAAGAATTTAAGAGTAAAGCAGCTCAATGATCTGATCCTGGTCCTACAACTACTATGTCAGAGGCAACATTTGAGTCAATATCTCCAGGAATACACCAAACTTTCCATGACACTATTTTGAAGAAAATGTATAAAATGTACTGATCCTTTCATGAGTTAATATGATGAGAATAAAAAAGGCTAAAATCATTGGAAAATTTTCTGTCATTCAACAAATATTTATGAAGCACCTACTATGTGCAGACCACCATGGTAGGTATTAGGAATATAAAGAAAAAGTAAGGAGACCATTCCTTCAAGGACATAGATGCTATCATGATCAAAAGTAGATTTTACCAAAATAAGTCTATTTATCTCATATATCACAGTGTAAGGTAATAAACAGAACTCACCTTGACGTCAAAAGATATGAAGGTTTAAATTCTGCCTCTATTTTGGTGACTCTGGAAAAATCACTGAATACTTGTGTTTCTAGGCAGCTCTCTCAAACTGTAAGTTACCTACTAGGTGCTGACCTGCATTAATAGAGGAATTTTTCTCACCTGAGACTATATACACACATACACAAATACCTATTCACATATACACAATTATACATGTATACATATATATGTACATATGGTGGAAAAAAATTCCTCATAAAGATATATATATATGTATATATAATATATATATATATATATATATATATATACATACACACACACACATATATAGAACCCAATGGAAGAAGTATATCATTGGTGTATTTCAAAGTTGGCTTTTTTTTATTCAGCTAGTAAATTGCCATATTACTTGGAAAGTTATTTAGCCTATTTACCTTAGCTTGTCTAAATGTGTATATACAAATGTATTTTTAAGGTTTGTAAAGCTCTTTAAAAATATTATCTCACTTTATCCGTACAATAACCCTGAAAGATAGGTGTGCTATTATCATCCCAATTTTACATATGAGGAAACTGAGGCTAACAGTAGTTAAGTAATTTGGGCAATTTTCAAGCTGAATTTAATTTAAAAAAACCTTTACAATATAGATGAATGAGATTTAAAAATAGTATCATCATTTAATAAGCACAGTCAGCAATGTACTTCTTTCATGTGCATGTATATATCTTTATGAGATATCTTTTCCAACCGAGACAAGAATTAAAAGAAGTTAAAGTTGGTACCGAATCCTCAAATTGCTGTATTACATAGTATTAAGCTAAGACTTTCAAAACTAATGGAACATAATCATGGTGTTCTTATTAAAATTTGCTTCTCAATATTAATTATTGACTGGGAAAGGTTTTGTTGAATATTGACAAATGAATATTATCTTTAGAATGATATTTCATCTTTATATCTTCCTTTAAATGTATTTTGTACAAGTTGAATAATACATATAATTATCAGTAAAACAGTAAAATCGTATTTATAGATAACTAAACATAAATATTTGGGGAGAGCAGCTAGGTACTGAAATGAATAGAGCCCTGGGCCTGGAGTCAGGAAGATCCATCTTCATAGTTCAAACGTAGCCTCAGACACTGGCTGTGTGACTGTAGGCAACTCATTTAACCCCGGGTCCCTCAGTTCTTCATCTGTAAAATAATCTGGAGAAGGAAATGGCAATCCACTCCAGTATTTTACCAAGAAAACCCCAAATGGGGTCATAAAGTCAAAAGGAAACAATAACTAAATTACAAACATGTTTTAGGGTCATTTATTAAAAAGTGTTTAGAGACTGCCCAGTTAAAGTAAAAGTGAATTATGAAATAATAATAATTTTTATTTATTCTGTTGCCCTTTGAATAATAAATATGGGCGCATCATAAATCAGCTATCAATGCTTGCCTAGGTAATACTGTTCTCCATATGATGTCTGTCTAGCACTTTCCTTAGGAGAAATGAAAAGGTTGTTTGTGGTGCCCCAATAACACCCAGAAGCAGATAGTTATCTGTATGATTACAATGTGGCAAGTTGCTAAACTGCATACTGACAAGTTTCAAAAGCAGAAAAAAACACCCACTTTTCACATGTGCCTCCTATTCTAAATGTATAAGACAGGTGAGAAAAGAATGACAGGTGTGCCACATATGAGATTCCCAAACCTCTGTATTGCATATATCAAGCTGAAAATGTTAGCTAAAATATGCAAAACTCTAAGATCTTCAATGAAAACTGTTTTGAAATAATTAAGAGGGCATAAACAAATTTTTGCATCACCAGAGAAAGCATGAAAAATGTCTCTGTTTCTAATGTATTCAACATTACCCCATTAATGTCCCTTGAAAAGAAAAATGGTATATATTCAAAAATGATCTCAATATCATCTTGGTAGGTACTGAACAGTCAAAACTGCTGCTATTCCTGCTAATGGTTATTCTATATGTGTGTGTGTGTATATATGTATATATATGTATACATATACATATATACACACACACATACACACAAAAATAACATCTCAGTTATATTAAAAATAAATAGTGAACATCTACTTCACTGTAGGCACTGTTAGGTATAAAAAGCATTGTTAATAAAGTAACTACAAATGATAACTCAAATTTATTTCGTTATTTAAGGATTTAAAAAAAATTGTCTTCACAACAACCTTGTGAGATAAATAGTGTGACTGTTATCTCCTCCATTTTACAGATAGGAATGTGGGTATGGGAATAAACAATAATACGGTTCCTATTATGTGCCACACACTGTGCTAAGAATGAGGTGGATGCTGTCATTTTCACCATTTTACAGTTAAGAAAATTGAGGCAAAGTATGTGACTGGCTCAAGGTTACACAACTAATAAGTGTTTGAGGTGAAATTGGAAACTTAGAGCTTTCCAAATCCAAGCCTGGTGCTCTATCCACTGTACCACCCTGCTGCAGAATAAATCAAGACTATAAATGTTTAAGTCATTTGTCCATGATCCAACCAGCATTGTATCTAGGTTGTGATGTCAGAGCAACCATACATTTTAGTAGACTGCCATGCAATGGCATAATTTCACCCTAATTTCACCTACTGCCAATGAGCATATTTAATCCCTTTTGAAGAATATTGTATGTATGTATATGTGTATATTCACATATACATACATACATTCTCAGATGAGGCACTTGTAAAATAGATTGAGTGAAGAAAGACAAACGAAAGGAAACTACATTATGCTCAAAGGAGGCCAAAAATATATGGATAGGTGCAGACTCTCTCTCTCTCTTTCTCTCTCTCTGTTCCTCCCTCTCTCTATTCTTTGTGTTCAAATACATACATACCCTAAACTGGATAATAACTAGGAACTTAAAAGATTAATGAATACTAAATGACCTACCTCATAAGGCAATAATTGTTGGATCATTCAACATACCTCTTTCAGACTTAGACAAAATTAATAGAAGTATAAACAAGTCAGGAATCATTTCAATTTCAAAATATTAACGTAATGGAAAAATGAGATATTAAAAACATTTGATGATCTTAAGAATCGTAGAACACCTTCATAAGAATCACAGAGTAGTAGATCGTAAAGATCTCCTGAATATATCCAGAAAATTATATTAAAAGTATCTTTGAGTTAGGAAGATAGAGAGCCATATTAAACTCTTGAAACTGAGTGGTATAAATGCCTAACTTGACATAATAAAAGGTAATATTTAACTTTCATGGATTCAGTTGTTAAAATAAAGAACAAGAATATATGTTGCTGCTTCTGATGAAAGCTAGTCATCTAAGGTATCTTCTGTTTTTCCTCACTGTCTATTTAATTATCTATGTAGCTTCTATGAAGATGAGGAAACTGCAAGTACTGAGGAGGTCTCAGTCTTATGTATTATGTGCCTGCTTAGAAATTTCACTTAAGCCACAGAACCTGCTCATTTCCACTGTGATGCAGCAAATATAACTATAATTTTACACAGTCCTTTTATATCAACAATTTAAAGGGACAATATATAATATTACAATGAACAATGAGTGGGTCAAAGAATAAATACAGAAACCATAAATAATTATATTAAATAAAATTATTAAAATAAGATCACATCATAGCATTATGGCATGCAAACAATTATTAGAGGAAATTCTATATTCTTCAACATTTACATTGACATTTTGAGAAAAAGAAAGAAATATAACTTAAAATTATAAATTATTTTTTTAACAGCTGCAAAACAGAAAATTTGAAAATAAGAGATTAAAATAGCAAAAGAATTATTGAGCTAATAAACAAAAGTTGTTTTAATATAGTAATAAAATTATCAAATAAATCTACTATTATAAAAAATAAAAACAATGAGGTCATGACAAATGGATAGCTAACAATAGATGCTGTGTGCCAAAAGTATATACTCAAATACTATCAAGTGGATTAAATGAATGTTTACATCAATGTGAAAAATATATAAACTAATGAAATAGGATCCTGTGAATCTCAACAAGGTGATTTCAGAAAGACAGTAAAAAAGTCAAATGTAACTTTACAAAGAGAACAAAAAGACCCACATCATATAGTCAATTTGGTCAAACATATAAATAACAAAATACTTAAACTTATTTATAATGTTAATTTACAATTTCTCTCTATTCGTGAAAGTCACAATTATCTATATCTGGTCTTTTTGCAAAACTCCAATCTATTCCCTTACCAAAGTTCACCACTGGGAATCAACGCAACATGAGACCTGCATTGATTTTTCCCAAAATCACAGGGTACTACTAGAGGAGCAATTTGGTCTTCCAAACCATCTTCCCTCTCTCTCACCACCACATGAACAGAACATACTCTCATCTGATTCTTCTATGACATCCTTTAATCCTGTTGGCACCTAGGTGGTACACTGGATAAAGTATTGGGTCTGCTCTCAGGGAGACCTGAGTTCAAATTCAGTCCCAGATATTTACAAACTGTGAGACTCAATGTAAGTTACCTAATCTTTCCAATCTCCACTTTAAAATGGGGATAATAATAGTACTTATTTCCCAGGGTTATTATGAGGATCAAATGAAATAATATTTATAAAGCATTTAGCACATTGCCTGCCACTTAGTAAGCATTATATAAATGGTAACTACTATTATCACAACTAGGTTCTATTATATTCTTCTTTATAATTCCCTGCTTTATTTTGCAACATATCATGAGCTTTCCATTTGCCTTCTGTGTTATTCTCATTTAGCTCATTAGCAGAAATGGTATTTGACGTCATACCACTATGCTTCAAGAATTTGGGTTTGTTCATTCACTTATGAATAAATATATGTATGCAATAAACACACGTCAAGTGCCAGGATTTGAACATCCACATATATGGAGACACTACAACTGAAACAGACAATGTAGATGGACAATGATCAGTACCTAGAGTTGAAAAGGAAGGAGGTAATGGCTGGTGGGATTGCTTTATAGAAATTGTAGAACACTTTTACTAAACCCGTACTTCTTAAAAAATGAAGACCCATTTTTTTTCAATATACACACATAAATAATGTCAAGTAAATAAAAATAAATGTGTGTTGATTTGAATTCTAAGCTATAGAGATGGCCTGTATATTTCTTATACTCAAATCATATTTTTTAAAAAGAAAAAGATACTATAGACCAATATCATTACTGAATTTTCATGCTAAATTTGCCATAAATTATTAGTAAAGGTGCTATAGCAGCTTATTTTAAAATTATTCACTATAACCAGCTATAGTTAGAATATAGGATAGTCTGAAATTAGGAAAATGAAAAACATAATGGTTCATATTAAAATATCAAACTTAAAAATCATCATTCTTATGTCTATAATTGCAGAGAAAGGCTTTAGATCTTTTCCTAAATGTGATCAAAATTATTTCTTTTTTAACCAAGAGGTAGCATTGAAGAACACTGTCTCCATTATTTTATAATATACTAGTAAAAGTGTTAATTATTATTCCTTTCTGAAAGTAACACACTTCTTAGAGAACCTTAGAGGATCACACACACACACACACACACACACACACCTTGAGATAACTAGTGGTTATAGCTGAGACAAAGAATAAAAAATAAATTCAAAACAATCACTAGCATTTTTTTAGGTTACTAAGAAATCCCTAGAGGAAAAGAAAGGAGGAAAAGGAATTTTGTTTAAGAAAACAAAAGCATTAAATATCTGGGAAGTAGCTTACTGAAGAACTTCCATAAAAATAAACCCAATAAAAACAGTTTTACAAAAATAAAAGAAGAGCTAAATAACTAAAGAGTGAATCATTTAATGTTAATTTCTAGGCCACATCACTCTAGCAAAAATAATAACACTGAACAAGTTGATTTGACAAAGAAATAGCCAAAGGGATAGTTTATAGAATTAGAAAGATTAATAAATGAAATAAAGAAAAATAAAAAGATCTAGAACATAAGGAATACAAAAATAGGGAAATAAGGGGAAATACAAATGAATATATTTACAAAGCAGTTAATTAGGAAAATTATTTGGTGCTAAATTAAAAAATTAAAAGTGAATGTGTCATAGATTAGTGAAATAGTGTCATAGAAACACAGTAGTTTAATTCAATAAAATCAAGAATAGAAACTATTGGTAAATAACTATTTAACAATAATTATTGAAAACCTGACAGCAGTATGGAAAAAATGGGGTTTTATCAGCTTTATTCACCATATATTATACCAAATTCCTAATGAATAGAATGACATACATAGAAAAAGTAATAGCACAAAAAAATTACATGAGATAATTGAGTGTGTCTTTCACATTCATGGACAGAAGAAGAATTTATAACCTCATACAAGATATGACATCATAAAAGGTAAATGTTCTTTATATTAAAAATTAACAAATAAATTTAATACAACTAAAAGTAGAAGAAAATTCAAATTTTACTTTAAATAACTCAGAATTTTGTTTGAAAGCCAAAATCTATATGGAACTGACACTTATGCATGTATATATGTGTATATATCTACATCCATCTATATATCTGTCTGTCTGTCTTTTCCCTAGCATCCTAGCAGAAAAGTTATCAGAGTATAAACAAATAGTTTTCAGTGGAAAAAGTACAGATTATTGATAACCATCTTAAAATGATTACAGTCATTGATAATTACAAATTAAGCCAACACTGTTATAACACCTCATACCCATTAAGTTTGGACATATAGCAAAAGATAGGTAAAAACCATTGCTGACAGAGCTATGAGAAGAGAGGCATGCAATTCAACATTAGGTGGTATGCCAATTCATGTTGGTAAAATTATGAATTGGGTCCCTTATTGTGGAAATACTTAAGAGTCATGTAAGAAAAATTACTAAATATTTATACCTTTTGACACAAAAATTTCAACATTGAGATTATATGACAAATAGTTTCCTAACAATAAGACCCATGTGAATAAAATGTTCACAGTAATATTATATCTGTGATAAATTTTGCAATGAGAACAGACAATCAAATTATGGTTTATAAATACAATGGGATCATTCTTCAACTAAATTGAGAAATTCAGATAAACTTGTTAAATACTATTGTCAATATTTGTAATATATTGGATGTCCGTAAAGGAGTCCTATTTCTTTTCTATTAATAATTTACTGTAAATAATCAACTTTCCTTTTAATAATCCATAATTGTCCAGGAATATAGAACTGTTGGACTTGCTGTTTGGGCTTTTGTTAATATTTTATATTTTTGTCAAAACAAAATGTCACAATAACTTTTTAAAATGTAGGATAAAAACTACAACAAAATTTAACAAAAATATATTTCAATAGAGTTCTGTTTCCAAAGAAAGTAGGATGGCTATTTTATAGGACCCTTCTTGTAATGGCTTTCTCTATAAAGGTATGTCATCAGTAGTCCATTAACATACAGAATATTCAAATATATAGCTCTGTTTCTAACATCTGATTTCCTATAATCAGTCATTTTAATCAATAAATTTTAATTGATTTTCTTAGTACTGAATAATATTCATAACCCAAATAAAATATCATGCAAGGCTATTAAAATATATTTAATTAAAAATAGAATTTTAAAATAAAATATTGATAACAATAGGCTAGCATTCAATACAACTATCTCAATGCATCAGGTATCATTATAATATAATAGCATACACAAATAGTATTTATGACTTAGCAAATTACATACGTTACACCATGACCCATACATGCCTATTATATATTGTTTTACTTCTTTAAGGTTTTGCACTCATTGTACTTATCTTAATGTACCTAAAATGTTGGTTGCTCTATGTAAACTGTCAAGAACAAATGCCATAAATGAATGTGCTTCTACTACCATTATTAATATACAGTAGTAAGACAGTCACACTTTAAAAGTATTTAATTTTCAAAATTTCAAAAATTAAATTGTAATTTTAACAAGTAGTTAATATTTATTTGCTGCAGTGAGGTCAATAGATGACATGATTATTACAATGTGAATTTCCAGAATAATTATTTGAGTATCATTGGGAAAGGGATTTTATAAAGCGTTTTTGTATTCGTCATTTTAATTCCCAAACTTTATACTGAAATTAATTTTTAAAGAAAAATTACTGTGAGGCTAAATGAGAAATTTTAATTATCTGTAGCAATTGTGAATTAATCTCCAAAGGCTGAAAACTCTCTCTTCAGTATAACTCATCAACCACGAAGTGGTTTTAGTAGTCTACATTTAACCTCCATGTGCCAAATGAACAGCTAAGCTAAAAATACTTATATGATCTAACAGGTTATTAGATCATGACTATTCAGATAATTACGGGAAACACTGACAAGTGTTCTCTAGTGTCATCATGATTGATCAAGAAACAATAAATTGAATATGGAGTGAGTTATCTAATAGTTATTTAAGTTAAATGGGATGTGATTTAGCTGTCTCAGTCTAGTACTATATGCATGCAAAGTCACTAAAAAAAATCTCACCCAGCGATTAATGACTGATCAACACTGAGAGATGATAAGTTGATGAGAATTCAAAGAATGCCCTCTCAGTGAGAAAAATGAAGACAGAAGCTTAGCCTGAATGATCTTCTAGATCTACTGAAATGTTCTGCTACTGTAAAAGCAACTGATTATCATAAACACTTTTCCTGCTGGTCTACCTCCAAGACAATATATAATTTCAGTTTCCTAGTTATATTGTCCACACATAAAATATACAGTGCCCCAAAAGTCTATTAAGCTATCAAAGCTTAAACATGCACTAAGAATTTTGGGACAGTAAGAGAATAATCATGTATATAGTATCTACGCTGTGTCTGGTACTGTGTTAAATGCTTTACAAAGATCATTTTATTCATGATATCGCTGAGAGGTAGATGCTATTTTTCCCATTTTACATTAGAGGAAACTGAGTCTAACAGAGATTAAGTGACTTGCTCAGGGTCTCATAATTAGTGTCTGAGGCCAGATTCAAACTCAGAATTTTCCTGATTCCAGACCCAGTGTTCTATTCACTGTTCCACCAACTGACTATGGTGTGATACCCTGTACAGTAGAGAAGTTGGAGGAAAAAAAAAGAACTTCTAAGGATTAATTCTATTAAAACGATTAAATATTAATTATTTAACAGGCATTATGCACATAGAAAGTTATAGAAAACACAATTCTTACCTTCTTGGAAGTGGAGGTATGCAATGATAATGAAGTATAATGCCAAATAAATTATGATAAATACTTTCAAGTGGTGGTTCATAGCTTGTGAAATCACTTGAGATTGTAACCACTTACAATGGGGATTTAATTCAATTTAACAAATATTAGCTATATGTACTCTGCTAGTGGGGGGATGCAAGGATGCAAAAAAATACATAGCTACAATATAAGTTAAAATTGCTAAGCAACATAAGAAAAGTCAGAGAAAGAAGATTGAATATAAAGTAATTCCATCTTCATTACTGGATAAAAAAGGTTGTGGTGAGTTGACGGATTAGATGTGGAACTGAGCAGATGGCATGAAGATGCAAACCAACCACTGATGGTACTTGTCAACATTTCTCCAGTTCCAAAGTTTTCTCAAATTCCAGTTGAAGAAAGCAAATAGCTGGTAATATTTTGGAGAGGAGGGTCACAAAAAAAAGTATAATGGAAACCAGGTAACTTCAGATTCAAAACTATCTTTGTATTCCATAAGACATAGTATTAAGAATCACATGGTATTAGGAATTAATTAAGAATGAAATGGAAGGTCATTCAGGGATTATGTAATACAATCCACACCTTGACAGAAAATTCTTGACAAGGTGGTCATATAACCTTTACCTGAAGACCTCCAAGTGTAGAAAATCTACTCTAGACAATAAAATATTTTATAGATTATAATTCTTGTCTCTTATTATTATTTACAGTTACCTAAGCAAATAGAGGACATATATTTTCAAGAACTGGAGAAAGGTTGACAACTACCATCAGTGGTTGGTTTGCATCTTCATATAATCTGCTCAGTTCCACATTTTTAATCACTGTTTCTTTACCTCATGTTTAAATCTGCCTCACTCCAACTCCTTCATTTCCCTAAATTGGCCTTCTGGCAACATAGAAAACATGTTTAGTACCTCTTCCATAGAATAGACATCCAAATACTTGAAGAGCTAGAATTTTGCCCTTCTCCTGCATACATGTCTCTAATTCCATCACCTGAGCATCACAGGTCCAGTTCCTATGGTGTTAGCTTTTCTCATGATGCTAGCTTTCTTCTGGATGTTCTTTAGTTTGACATTGCCTTTCCTTAAAAGTGGTTCCCATAACTTAAAATAATTCCTCAAATATTGTCTGGACAACGTAGAGACAATGACACCACTATTACCTTCTTCATTTTAATTATATTAACATAGCATAAGATTACACTCGTTATGCGACTCCCTTATCACACTGTAGATCCATATTTAACTTAGTTCATAAAACCCTTCAGATCTTTACACCAACCCCTGTCAAACCACATTTTCCCCATCCTGTATTTCTAAAGAAAGCTAGGTGGCTAAGTGGGCAAGAACTCTGGACTTGAATTCAGAAAGATTTCAGTTCAAATCCTTCTTATGATACTTACTAGCTGTATATTAACTCTCTCAAACTTAGTTTCCTATTCAAAATGTGAACAATATTAGCACTTACTTTGCAGATTTATTGTGGGGATTAAATAACATGTGCCAGTGCTTTGCCAACTTTAAAGCTATATGCCTGTCAACTCTTATGAGTGTTAATAACAGCTGAGACAGGTAGGTGGCATAGTGAGTTAGAGCTGGATTGAGTCAGGTAGACCTGAGTTAAAATTCTACCTCAGAGACTTACTTAATAGCTGTATGACTTTGGGCAAGTCATTAACATCTCTCAACCTCAGTTTCCCTATATGTAACATGAGGACAGTAATAACATTTGTCTCACAAAGTTGCTTTAAAAAAAAAAGTGATCACATTTACAATGCTTTGCAAATTTTTAAGCTATATAAATGCTAGCTTATGTGGTGGTGGTGGTGGTGATGGTGGTGATGATGATGGTGGGAGGGATGGGGGGATTGTGGGGGTGAGGATGGTCATGATTATGTGTTTGATAAGCATGTCAACATTGTTATCCAAAGTGATGGAAATAATGAATAGCACATGATGGAAATAATGAATAGCACAAGGTCAAGGACCAATTCCTAAGACAGGTCACTAGAGATGTCTAGCCCATAAGGCTGAAACTGTTCTAGTTCATGGGCTGCCCCACTAGAGATAGCTATCCTGCTAGGCTGACTGATCCATTAATGATTAGTCTTTGGAAATGATCATTTTTACTTGTCCCCATAGCATGACAGAAATGATACAATGATATTGTAAGTTAAGGTATTTCCAACAGTTTTTGATGGATGATTCACCCAAAGTTGTGATGGGACAATAAGGAAAGAGGAAAAATAGTTTCTTGTACTTCTTATGATCTAATAGTATTTGACACTGATTGTATTATTAAAAATATATTGTTATAGATTATAATTCTTGTCTCATTATTATTTACAGCTACCTAAGCAAATAGAGGGCATATATTTCCAAGGAGATTACATAAAAACATACATGAATATGCAGATATATATATATATATGTATATGTAAACAAATTTTGGAGAGCTAAACAATTTCCTACAATTTTGGCTATTTCTGTATATTTGCAAACCTTATTTTAAATTTATTTAAAAATTTTAAAAATTATTCAACAAAAGAAACAAAAAAATTTTGAAAAATCCCAAATGATACAACACTGATAACTAAATAAACATATAAGTTTTAAATGTAGTTTAAATTTTTTTAAAAATATTGTTTCAACTGTAATTTTAAAAAGTAGAATACAACATGGAAAAACTAACACTGATAATTACTTGAATTACCAACTCATATTGGGTAATTCTTTGTACCATTCTCTTCCTAGAACAGGGAAGCAAGTATTTACATTTAGAGGATTTAAAACATGAATAATTTTAAAACAACAATTATGCTAATGACAACAGTGACCTTTTTAAAAATCTAATTCCATTAAAAGTTTTGAAATAACATGCTGGCATTATCAAAATGAATAGTTTGGGGTTTTTTAAGGCAAAGAAATGAATCACAGAGTACTATGCAAGTTCAAATATTTTTTCCAACTACACTGTTTTCTAATAATATAATTTTTGAAAGTATGCATATAAACTTAATGTTAAGGAGCTTTAATTATATTTTCTATAGTATTAATAATACTTTACACTGAAATCATTTTAATGAGAGTAAAGTGTTTATCACCTACCAATTAAACTCAACATTTCTGTCCTGTAATATTAGAAAGGAAAAACTGAACAAAATGCCATATGCAGCTTTTCCATAAGTGATGGATCAAGTTACGGTTACAGATACATAATATTTTCAAAGATTTTGACAGTCTCTTTTTTTTTACCTTTTCTATACTATGTTGAATAGTTTAGCCATCATAAATCTGCTATGTCTGTAATGTTGAACTTTAAATTTATAAGTTTTCAACAGGTGAAATGAATAGATGACTAAAAGACAACTATATATTATAGAATAAAACTATAAATTAGTGACGTGTGATATTTGCTGAAATGAAATTTCTAATACGGGTCAAATTCAGTTTTACATTATCCAAAAATTAACACATCAGCAACAGGGATGGAAGTTAAAGGGGAGGGAACACAAATATTTATTATATAAAGAATAATTAGAATTCTATAATTTCTGCTACCCTCCGTTATTTAGCGCATAGACTTAGAAAGGTCAATATATTCAGATTTTTTGATTAAGTGAACATCAACAAAGAGGTTACCTAATGTTGAATTCTTTCTTTCTATGGGTTCTAGGATTTCCTTCTGACACTCAAGTATAATCACATAAATCAGACTTACACACAATACTATAGACACATGTGCATCAATGTGTCAAGAATGTGTAGTTTCATTAGGTGTGAGAACTGCCTCTCCCCAAACAAAGCACATCCTATTTAGTATTGTACAGTAGCCTGAGATTAGAGAGGGCAATAACTTATATATGGTCATACATCTAGGAGGTATCTGATGCTCTGACTCAATTCACCCAATTCCTCACTTAAATTCTAATATGTTATCCACTGCATCATACATACAGAGAGAAAAATGCTTGCAAAAATGTTTCTATACATATCATATCTTCTTATTAAGCCATTAGAGTAAGGAGGTCTTTGGTTCAAACAGTACTTCTGACACTATATGGATAACTAAATCCAGTTCCTTTAATTGCTTTCAAGCTCTCATCTCATTATGATACATATTTGTGGAGAGAGTTCCTATACCAGTGAAATCAAAGTTCCTTCAAGTATTCACTCACACATGCGCGCGCGCACACACACACACATCATAATGGCCTTAAAATTCTACCAAAATTTCAAGCTTTAATAGACTTTTGAGATATCTTTTATAATATTGCATGACAAGCTAAAGAATGGTTCAAATTTCTTACCTCAGAAAGTATTGTTAGACTGTTCATTTTATTATACAAAACCATCATTTGTTGAGAGGATGACATAGTATGTTTATTGAGTACTTTGCTCCAAGTAAGGAAGACTTAGATTCAATCCCTACATCTAACACATAATGACTGTGTAACCCTGAACAAGTCATTTAATTTCTCAGTAAATTCTCCAGGTAATCTCTAGAGAGACGTGGCTGTATTGAGTGTCCTCACTGAGAGTTCCCTATGTAGATGAAATCAAATGATGGCACCTTTCTTCTAATTATTGGTTAGTTTAAATAATCATATAAATTTCATTATAAAAGTCATCATGTAAAAGAACCAACTGAGGCAGGAGTAACTGCTATGAACGTAAATTATTAAATTAAACATATTTGCATTTGCTGACAAAAAAACTAATGAGCAATTATGGATAGAGAGTTTGACTTAAACAAATAATTAGATATTCATTAAGAACAAATAGTTCATAATAGAAATGTCAGCAAGTACCCTAATTAATGAATGTGTTAATTATTCTCTTCTACTCTGGACAATAGCCCCTATATGGCTATTACACAGCCATCTATATAAGTATGTATGTGTACATATACTTATGTGTATATATATATGTATATATGTGTGTGTATACATATACACATGCACATACTCATACACACACATATATATATATATATGTAACAGAAGATCTAACATTGCTTTTGAATCGTGATGTATCAAGTATTCTGCTTCATTAAGGAGCTTATTGTATAAAATGGAACATCCATTAATATTATCAAGTTGCAGAATGGTTATGAATGAGTGAAATCATCTCATGAACGAAGTTGTTCCTTTTTAAAGTGATGAAGACCTGTTATATAATACATTTAAAATTTAATTATTCACTTTTCTCAAAACATAAGCCATTTTTAGATAGATGATATAAAAGATGACATAAATAGATAACACTTGAACTCATATATCTGAGAATGCTTACCTATACATTAAACAGTAAACTTTTTTTCTTTTTTTATTTCTATAAGTGATAATGATTAAACAACTTTCTAAAATGTATTAAACATTCCAGTCTTCTTTATCAGAATACACCAAAAAGACTATTTTATGAAGAACTCAAATAGGGCAAGTATTTGCATAGTGGTCAGAAGAAGGGATATAAGGGCACTCTCAAAGTTTCTATTAAGAATTTTGTCATTGATTGAGTGAAATGGGAGACACTAGCACAGGACTATCTAGTATGGCATGCCCACATTAAAGAAGGTGCTGTAGCCTATGAGCAAAGCAGAATTGAAACAGCTCAAAGGAAATGCAGGATGCGCAAATTTAGAATCGCAAATGTTCATGTGGACTATATGTGCCTGACCTGTAGTAGAACATTCTGAGCTTGTATTGGTATGATCAGCCACTGTCAGATGCAATGAAACTTGACTCTACTATAGTGATGTCATTTTGGTCCTCTTTGAGAATGGACAGCAACTAGTATGTTAAAGGCAATTTGACTTTTTCTTAAGAAAACATGAAGTTTACTCTCATCACATTCGACTAAAGGAAGGAATAAAATGCACACTCATTTTGGTATGAAAACCTATCTTACAGTACAGGAAAGTGGGGGGGAAGGAGATAAGCAAGGGGGGGGATGATAGAAGGGAGGGCAAAGGGAGGAGGGAGCAATCTGAAATCAACACTCTTGAGGAGGGACAGGATCAAAAGAAAGAATAGAAACAATGAGGGGCAGGATAGGATGGAGGGAAATACAGTTAGTCTTACACAACACGACTATTATTGAAGTCATTTGCAAAACTACACAGATATGGCCTATATTGAATTGCCTGCCTTCCCAAAGGGAATGGGTGGGGAGGGAGGGAGGGGGAGAATTTGGAACTCAAAGTTTTAGGAACAACTGTTTAGTATTGTTGTTGCTACTAGGAAATAAGAAATACAGTTAATGGGGAATAGAAAGTCATCTGGCCCTACAGGACAAAAGAGAAGATGGGGACAAGAGAAGGGAGGGATGATAGAAGAGAGGGCAGATTGGTGATAGAGAAAATTAGAATGCTTGATATATTGGGGTTGGGGGAGGGGATAAATGGGGAGAAAATTTGGAACCCAAAATTTTGTGAAAATGAATGTAAAAAGTTAAATAAATAAATTTAAAAAAAAGTTTATTATTCTACTGCTTTGTGTTTCTTCTAAATTCTTGCTTCCACTCTTTGGGTTTGAAAATTTGAAATTATTCTTGTTAGAGTTGTTTGGAAAATAAGAGTAAATCTGTTCTGAATAAAATTATCAGGAACTCTTCTACAGATATATATCTCCCCTAGTGATGTTTGTTTTAAATACTTCCTCATTTTTACCTGTTCAGTGAACTTGTCAGATGGTTAAATTCTAGATAGGTTAGAATATTCTTATTATTTTTACTATAGATTTCTATAATGCTTTCTAGGCTAACAAAGTATACATAATATTATTTGCATCTTATGAAAGGAAACTGAGGCTGAGAGAGGTCGCACAGTGAACAATTATTACAGCTGGAACTTGAACCAAGGTCTAACTCAAGGGCTAAGTTGAAATGTATACTTTAAGAAACTACTTCTTAATCAATAACAGGAGACATCATAGTGAGCAATTTCTTTATAAAAGAAGGCATACACTCAGAAAAGGTCATTAACTTCCAACTATTCTTTGAACAAGATTTTTGGTTTTCTCTCAGAGAATAAGAAATATAGAATTAACTCTGGATAAAAATCACTCATCTTGGTCTGAAACCTGTGGTTCCACCCACCCCCAACACTGCCCCAGCGTATTTGTCACTAATTCTGGCTGTATTGTCAAATATCACAGTTTATCTTAAAGCCAACCGTGTCAGGAACCATAACTTCACTTTTCTATTTAGCTAATTATGTACTCAAGTTGTGTAAATGAAGAATTCTCACTCATTAGGAAGACTATTGTATGCTTTGTCAATGCTTCCACTTAGTAGGCCTCTTCATCTCACTGATATTAAAATTTATAAACCCTTCAAAATGAGAAGCTATGATCATACTTTGAGACCTCTACTTTTGAGGCTACTAACATAATTTGGGAGCTTGGACCCTATCTTGGTTAGCTCTATATACCATTCCTGCACTTAGCATAATCCTCTACAAAGAACAGTCATTCAATAAACCATATAATAGGTGTATTTATTGAATGAATGGATAATATATTAATCAATTAATTAGAATGAGAATAGATAGATAGATGAATGAATGACCTGATTAGCCCTCTGTTCAATGGTTTCTCTCATGTATCTACTTTGAAGTATAGGATTTGGAGAGTATTGAAAGAAAATTCAAAAAGTCTTATCTGAAGTCATAGTTCTACTACTTAATAAGCAGTTCATTTTTGGTAGGTCACTTGGATCATCAGTTTCCTTATCTGTAAAATGGAGATATCTTCTTTCCCTGCTTTATAGGACTATTAGCAGGTTGAAATGAATGGTACATGTGAAGGTACTTTGAAAACGTTAAACACTATACTCACTTAAAGTGTGTATATTACCACTGTAGCTATTCTCATTATGATATGCAAGGCTAGCATGCAAAATGATGATTAG
This sequence comes from Bettongia penicillata ogilbyi, assembly GCA_023548195.1. Classification (NCBI taxonomy): domain Eukaryota; kingdom Metazoa; phylum Chordata; class Mammalia; order Diprotodontia; family Potoroidae; genus Bettongia; species Bettongia penicillata. Next base: position 1,094,396 of record JAJHZJ010000037.1, read on the forward strand.
TTCATTTTAGGTACCTGCCTATAATTAAGCTTAGGGGCAATTGGATAAGCAAGGGTGGCTTCATTATGTAGTTAAAACTCCATGGTCTGAACATAGAAACAAGCTTTTCCCCATCCCAATCCATCTTCCCCTGTACTGTAAAATTGATCTTCCTAGAATACACTCCTGATTACATCACACAAACATACCCCAGCTCCTAACCAATAAACCCTAAAAGGTTCCTATTATGTCCAGGCTCAAATAGAAAACCCTCTGTTTGTCATTTAAATCCATTTATCCCTAGCTCCCTCCTTCCTTTGCCAGTTGGGTTTTTTTTTCCATTTTACTCCTCCTTCCCCACCAAGTACTCAGATACTCATTGTGACTTGCTGTGCCTTGTACAAGTCACAGGGCATTTTTGCCTGACGTTACACATGCCTGGCATTTTTCCCCTCCTCAATCTCTATCTCCTGGATTCTCTGGATTTCTTCAGTCCCAATTAGAATCCTGCCTTCTACAAAACTTTTTTTCCAGTTCCCCAAAATTCTTCAGCCTCTCCTCTGCTGGTTATCTCCAATCTATCCTGAATATTTCTTATTTGTTATCTCCTTGATTGGACTGTGTGCTCCTTGAGAGCAAGGATTGTTTTGTTTTCTGTTCCTTGGTTTTGTTGTTGGTGGTGGTAGTGGTGTGTGGTGTGTGTGTGTGCCTACCACACTATAGGTATTTAATAAATACTTTTTAACTAGCTGCAGATCTCCAATCAGATTAGCCTACACAGGGGAGGAGAACCTGAGACCTGGAGGCCACATGTGGCCTTCTTGGTCCTTGGGTATAGTCTTTTGACTGATTTCAAGGTTTTTAAGTTTTACAAAACAAATCCTTTTATTTAAGGGGATTTGTTCTGTGAAGTTTGGATTTGGTCAAAGGGCCCTACTTGAGGACCTAGAGGGCTACTCCTGAGTTCAAATAATCCACCACCTTTGATCAGTCAGGTATCAAGGATTCCATGGGTATTATGCCTTGCTCACTTTTTCATTGTATACAAATATGACCCCTTAATATTTTCCTAGGTTGACTTACATAAGCCCTGCATGTCAGATCTCTACTGAACCAGATATGAATCTTGTAATAATCTTTCATACAACCATCTCTTTCTTTTTCTCACAAAGACCTCAGTGACTTGGCACTCTCAAACTTCTCACAAATATGAACCTCCAACAAATTTCTAGTATACAAACATTTCCTTCTTATTCTCATAAGGACTGGGATAACTTGGCAATCCCAAATCAATCACAACTATAAAAATCCATGCCTTTGACAATAATATTCTCTTACAAAAGCTAAAAAAAATAGAAATAACTAACATTTATCTAACACTTTATGGTCACAAAGGGATTTCTATGCCGTAACCCCAAAGAAAAGAGGGCACAGAAATGTGAAAAACCACGTGGCTAATACACAATGGCAGAATTAGAGAACAACACCACTACAAATAGAAATAAGGCAGAAAGATACTTCTGGGACATGGTATGAGTAAGACAGGCAAGAATACCACCAGCTACCACCACAACCAATACTCTCAATTACACTTCAAGGGAAGGCATGCCTCCAGAAGTTATGATCTATGGGAGCAAGCCCTGTAGAGACAAATCCCCAGATGCTATGTTGAACAACACTACATTCTCAGGTTACTAAAGATCCATTTTAAAAAGTTCACTACACCAAAGTCTTAGGCACTAACAAATGGTTCAGCTTCATAAATGAATGTGGTTTATCAGGTGAAATGGCAATAAATAATATGTTTGTATATTAGGTTATCTTCCCTTCCCCATAACAAGCCAAACTGGATACCTTGCCAACCAATCTCTTAGGACTTCCCATGTGAACTTCTCTCCTACCTTCCGTATCCTTAGACATTGCTATCAATCCTATCCCATTACCCTACAGAGTCCCCCATTGGTTTTATCATTTGCTTAGCCACTGAGTCAGCTAATAATTACTATCTTCCTTTATTTGAAAGTAGGGACTGCCTTGCTTTTTTACTTATATACCCAAGACTTAGCATGGTGTTTTATATACATCGTAAGGGTTAATGAGGACCCAACTATCTGGATAACTCAGCTCTTCCTCTCCTGTCTCCCCTGCCCCTTCCTTCTCCTTTCTAAAGGAAGGTAAATTTGGATGTCCAGAAGATGCCCAGTTAACTTGGGTTTTACTGGCTAGATGCCTTTCCTTTCCTTCCCCTTTCCTTTCCTTCCCTTCCCCCCCCCCTCCCCTCTCCTCTCCTCTCTTCTCCCCAAACGTTAAACTTACTGTACTCTGAAGCTCATACATTGGGCCCAAGGGATCTTCTGGACCCTCCTGGCTTCAGAGTGATTATCAATATTAACTGTTGCTGTTTCCCTCCTAGTCTGTCTTTCTTTTTCTTGGACTCATTAAAGGGGCCATGCCCTGGCTACTTTTTAAACAGTCCTATTCAGTGAATGGGCGTTACCTCACCCTGAATGAGTATCTGCCAAGACCTTGGCCTAAAGGGCCCAAAGTCTCCCATCCTGGGCCATCTCCAGTCATCTTGATGAATATCTGGTCATTGGATTCAGATGGCTCTGGAAGAGAAGTGAGGCTGGTGACCTGCTCAGCCCTCCTTCATTCAAAACAAAGTCAAAAGCAAGTTGTCTATTTCTCTGATGGAGTGGTCTTCTTTGACAACGAAGGATGAACACAACAACAGTACCAAGGGTTAATGCATGTGTTTCTATTCATTCATTCTGTCAGTAAACATTAAAAATGTGCTATATGGTAGGGATTATGCTAAATGCTAGGATAAACAAAAGCAAAGAAAATCCCTGCTCTTGAGGAGCTCCCGATCTAATATGGGGACAACATGCAAACCACTGTGTACAAACAAGCTTCCTGCAGGGTGACTAGGAAATAACAAAAAGAAAGCGCGAGAATTAAGAGAGGTTGGGAAAGGTTTCCTTTCAAAGTAGCATTTTAGGTAGGAAACTGGGCACAGAGAGGACAAGGGAGAGTATTCTAGGCAAGAGGATCTGCCAGTGATGTTGTAAGAGGAATAGGAATAGAAAAGAGTCCAGTATCCAGTGATGAAGATTATTTTGTGGGGTGTAAGGTATAAGAAGACTGAAAAGGTAGAAGGAAGGGTAAATTATGAAGGGTTTTGAAAATCAAAGAGAGAATTTTATGTTTCATCCTGGGAGTGATAGGGAACCACTGAAGTTTATTGAATAGGGAGGAAGTATTATAGGACCTGGACTCTAGGAAAATCACTTTGGTGACTGGATGGAGAACAGACTGTAGTAGGGAGAGACTTGAGGCAGGGAGATCAACCAACAGACTATTTCAATAGACATGGAGTGAGGAAATGGGGGCTTGTACCAGTGCTGTACCAGACATGTTGCAAAGGTAAAATGTTTAGGCTTTGGCAGTAGATTGGATATAGGGGGTCAGAGATACTGATACACCTAGCTGGAGAGTCTAAGGATTGGGAGTATTGGGAAGACTGAAGCCTGAGACTGGGAGAATTTCAGAAGTGAAAATTACAAGCCCAAAAATCATTAGAAAAGCTCAAAATATTTATGCAGGATGGGTCAAAGCACAAGGGAATTTTCCAAGTTCATGAAAAATGATCTAAGATATTAAAAAGTATATATATGACCAGAAGGAATTGGGCTTAGGCCATCATTTTCATTAGCTAATAAGGTTTCTGACTCTTTTCATTTAATTCCTAGTTTCCAAAATTCCAGGAAAATTTCATGTTCCAATAGTTAAGAAACATGTCTACATTTCTATATGAAATCATTAAAAGGATGTATGGAATCATGACTAAATCCATAGAGAGCCCTCCTAAGCACCAGGACTTTATGTCAGTCAAGATTAGTTTATGAAGATCCCTTTGTATAACACTCTGCTTCTATGTCATTGGAAAGCTGGTATAGCAGCACAGAGATAGATCAAGAGCAATGGTTTGTTTGCATCTTAATTCAAGTAAATTATATTTTCCTATACACATATTGTCCACTTTCCTCATGCTAACATTTTATTTCTCAATCTATACCTTTCAAGTTCTTGCGTTTATTTTAGCCTACAAGTGTTCAAATGTCTTTAAAAGCTAATTTTCTTTTTGTTTTCTTTCTTTTTTCACCTTAAACCAGATCATGAGATTCACAGATACCTTTTAGATTTAAGCAGTTCAGGGAATTTGCACGAGAAATATTTAGACTTTTATTTTAGTATTAACTGGTTTCCTTTGTAATCCTATGCTTCTTACTTTGTGCATTTAAAACCACTATTCTGAAAAGGCTACATGAGGGCTATAAGGCATTTCTATGTAAAGGCCTCCTAACTGATCTTCTCTCTACCATTCAGATATCAAAGACTTAGAGTGGGAATATGGCAGATACTTTCTTTTTACTGAGAGGCAATGGCAACCAAAAGAAGTAGATCTTGGGGAGCTATTGTCTTCCCGCATCCTAAACTCTATTAAACCCTAGATGCCACCTCTCAGCTGGATGTTAAACTCTATATCCTTTCCTCTGTTAAAAATAAATAACCTAGAGCATCACTGTACTCCAACACTTGGGTCAAATACACTCTTCTTGACAGTCATTGCTCAAAGACAATTTTCCCTTCCATTGCTTAGCCAAATCTATGGAGATCTTACAATCTCCCCTATCAATTTCCCTGCTGCATTCTAAGTATTTCCTTACCTCTCCACTGACTGTTAAGCCGCTCCCTCTTTATGTATTACGTTCTCTAATTAGAATATTAATTTCTAGAAAGCACAAAGTAAGTGCTTATTAATAAATGTTTTTGCATTCCATTCTATGAGGCCTGGGAAGCCTAGACAAAAGGAGGGGTATATTCAAGTTGTCACAGGTAGAAGTGACAGAGCCAGGACTGAAACAAGATCTTCTTACAGTATGTATGCTTTACCATCCTGTCCGAGTAACTTCCTGATAGACTTCAATGATTCCCTCTCTTTTCTTCTTTCCTTCCTCCCACCCCTCCAGACTTTGCTATGGCTTCCCAGAACTGGCTGGGTAAAAATTAAGTTCCTTCTACCACATTTAAGGTCCCCCACAGTCTTCTTCTAACCTAACCTTCCAGACCCATCGCAGACAGATTCCCTTTACGTAGTTGTCTTATGTACCAGTCTAACTGTGCTGTTCTGTGTCTCCCATTTTCACCCTTCCCTTTTCATTTTTCATTGTGTGGCTCATATTATCTTTCATACCTGAAATGGCTCGATCAATCATTCAATCCAATTCTGAACTCTTTGTGAATTTGCATGTATCTTGATTAGATTGTGAGCAAGATTAACCCTTCTTTATGTATCCTCCAGTATCTAGCACAGAGGCTTGAACATCGTAGACATTCAATTCATGCTTGTTTAATAGAATTGAGGTGACCTATTGCAAAGTCATCTTCACTGTTCTTCTGCTTCCCTTTTCTATTGCACAGGTAGCCAAAACACTGCCCTTTGTATGAGAAATTTTCACTCTGTTACTTTCATGCTCAGAACCTTTTAGTAATTTTGTACTACTAAGAAAACAGAATCCTACAAAGTTGTCCAACCAATAAAACAAATATAACTTGGGCCCTTCTGAATCTGGATCTAATCTACTATTAGGGCCATTTCCTCTCTTACATGCACCCTAGGTATTTCTCAAATTATATGACTAAAATGACAAAACATTTAGAGATTAGATATCATCCAAACCCAACTGCTCAGCCTTTACAGATAAGGAAACTGATGCCCAGAACAATTAAGTGACTTGCCCCTGGTCACAGAGATATGTAACAAAGCCAAGATTTTGACTGAAATCCTCCCATTTCAAATCCAGTGCTTTCTCCAGTACATCATTTACTTATATGGCTTTGTGTATTTTTCCCCCATTTGTCTGGGAGACAACTACTTCCCACTCTATAGCTATAAATACCATCTATTAAAATCTAATCTATCATTCAAGATCCAAATTAATTTACACATCTCCCTCTAATGAACTCTGATACCATTTTACCCCTGCTGTTATTTTATTTACTGCTTTAAATTATAATTATTTGTAGGCTTGTCATATTTACCCTATAAAAGACTATATGCTTACACAGTGTAGGTACTCAGTACTGGATAAATAGTGACCAGAAAAAAATAAAAAGTTACATGAAAATTCTGGATACTGAGTTGGAAACACAGTAAGGCATCAAGAAAAATAGAGGAATTTGTGCAACATATTATAAATTACCATCAGGTGCCATTCAGAGCTGGTAGGAGTCTCATCTTGCATGACAGTCATTGATCTGCTGTAGGACTAAGATGCAACCTTTTGTGACTCTCCTTGAGGAGAAAAGGTTATGTTTCACATTTAAACCATGAATAATAAGGTCATGTTCAAATTAAATGAGTTTCTCAGGAGAATATCAGGACACTGAAAATATACAAATTAATACAACAAATTATTGCAAAAAAGATGACCAGCCTACTGCTATGGATGTTAATGAAATTATCCTAAGATCACAATGCTACCCAGTGCTGCTGTACTAATGAAGTTACTGCCTCATCTCATTACAATGACAGAAAGCATTTGTATGCAAGGATAAGACTATAAAAGGGAAAGAAAAATAATGTGATATGAACTGAAATACTATTATTGCAATCCAAATTGGAAAAGGAAAAGGAAAATGAAGTAGGAAACATGTTAGGCATCCTAAATGATTATAAACTCTTTAAGAAACAATTCAAAGTATAACTACATTATTTCCATAGATGGATTGTGGTATAAATTAGTTATGAGCTCTTTTTGTCCACTTATAGTAGCCCTCATGTCTGGTACCTAATTCTATACAGTGCCTTACACAGAGCAAGAACACGATAAATGTTAATTGAACTGATTTAAGAAGTAAGTTGACTTTTACTCAATAATTTATAATTTCAAGAAAATAATATCTTGCAAGAAGTCTGAGAACTAGCTATTGATGTACTATTTCTTCCTTCGAAGGAAAATGTACAAAGTACTTGTTTTCTTAAGTTACATTATAAAGTCAGCATTTATGTGAATTATTTCTCTTCTGTCTTTCTTCCTCCAATCTTGTAAAACACTATGGTATTTTTACCATAGAGAAAGAAGTATGTTCTAATTCATTTGTTTTTATTGTTTTTAAATAGCCAAACTGAACAAATATATGCATATTTTTTACAATTATAACAAACATAATTGAGATGAATAACTCATGTCTGGAGTCACTGCATTTCTGGGAAGACAGAATGAAGAAAAAAACTTATTTTTCCTGTAGTTCTAAAGTGGAGGTGATGAAACAGGGTAAGAATACCTGAATTGGGGGCTCTCTAAATCTGTCATAATATTTTATACTTACATGGATATTTATGGTAACAGAGCTTTGCACATGTTATCTTGTTTTATCTTCCTAACACTTTGTTGAAATCAGTTGTAAAAGTATTACTTTAATAAATGAGGAAACTGAAATTTAGAAAGGAGATATGACTTCCATAGAGAACTACACCTTATGAAGAAATGCCTATGAACTCCAAGTCTTTTGAATCCAAGTCCAGTGCTTTTTCCACTAAGCCTCTCTTTTTAAATATAAAAAAGTGAAATTTCCGAATCCCAAAGTGTGTATTGAAAAACCTGCTATTTTCCTTACAGGTTTAGTAATTGATAAAGATGGGTAAAAACAACCCAATTTGTTCATGCATGTGCTCTCTCTCTCTCTCTCTCACTCTCTCACACACACACACCTGATAAAGGTGTCTGATCCCCCTTCATGTCTCCTTCATTAGTATCATTTCTTCCAACTGTCCCTAACTATAAAGGTTCTAACTTGTATCCCGATGTTTCCCTCTGTATCTTCAAACTTGATCAATTCATCATGTTTTCTAATCTTTGGCCCCATCCTTCAGACAGTGTATAGTTAATCTCTTCTTGAATATGTCATGATCACCTCAAAACCCATCTTCCCCCAAACCACTGTCTCCTCTGACATTCCTCATTGCCGTCAGTGGCATCACTACCTTTTCAACTGCCCAGGTACAAAACCCAAGTGATACTAACTCCCTTCTTTTCATTATTCTCCTATATTTATTCACCATGTCTGCTTCCTACTAAGTACTTTGAAAGAATGGATCATGTTTTATTCATATTTGCATCTCACAGAAGACAGTACCTTTGCACTTTCTCCCTGCAGAGAATATTCTGTCCAAACCTTATCTCCACTTTGAAAAGCAGTTGAATTCCCATCTCCTCCCTCTTTTGAACTCTGATATGAACTACTCAATGTAGCACCCACTTTACCATTCAATCATATACAGGTATGCATTGTTTCTACTGTGTTCATTTTATTCCCCCACTAGCCTTCAAGAAATTTCTTGAATTTCTATAAGGCAAGTACTATCTGATTTAATTATATATTTTCATTTCCCTATGCGCCTTGCGTATCACTACGTGTATGTAGGAGCATTCAAGGAATACTTGTTTAAAGAACTTAACTAAGCTTTAGTTACCCTTCTATAGCACTATGTCCTCATATGACCCATATTAAATAGGAAACAATGACCCTTGTTAATCAAGAGAGAGTCACACACTTGTGAGAACAATTGGCCACTTGCTTCATATTAACAGTGGAAGTGGCTTCATATCGTAAACCAATTATGCTCTTAATAGTGCAATTAGTTTGAGGAGCGAAGTGCATACATAAAGAGTGGAGACTTAAAAAAAAATCTCGGGGGAATATATGAACCTTTATCTAAGATCTTCCTTTAAGATTTTTAGCCATTGCATTAGTAACAGTGATTAGTTATCTGCTTTCACCACTACACATAATTCAAGTATTACCATTGATTTCCATCCTCTTGACATATGAAGATCAAGAGTCTTTCTTTTGCTTCAACATCCAAAAGTGTGCAATGGAATTTTTAAAAGGATTTTGCTCATTTTCAATGCAAATTTGAACACCTAATCAAGACATGTACTGTGCTTATATTATTTATTGATAATTTCCCTTTTATCTAATGTCAAATCTCACAATTATTTAGAGCTTATTATATTTGGTTTTCTATGGTGTATTCTGTAAGAGATACAAACTTTATGTAAGACATATATTTTTCCCCTGATGAAAGACCTATGTTAATTTTTAATCCTGGCATTATGAGCTGCTAGCCATATAATTTTATTTATTATTTCGTAAGCCAAATTTACAAAATAAAGGTAAAATCCAATTTATCTCTTTCAGTAGATTGCTGAGAGAATTTTTAAATTAAATTTAAATTAAAAATTAAAAAAATTTTTAAAAATACATGTAACTTGGGAAATTGGTTGTTGTTCTTTGTCTTTGAAGAGGACCAACATGACGGCACCATGATAAAGTGAAATTTCAGTGTGTCCAACTGTGGCTGATCGGACCAATACGAGCTCAGAATGCTCTATACAGGTTAAGCCCAGATAGTGCGTGTGAACAGTTGGGGTGGATATTCCAAATTTGCGCATCCTGCATTTACTTTGTGCTGTCTCAATTCTGCTTTGCTCAAAGAGCACAGCAGCTTTTCTGATGTGGGCATGTCATGCTTAGCAGTTCTGTGCCAGTGTCTTCCATGTTGCACAGTCAAATCCAAAGGTGTTGAGAGAGCCCTTGAGGGTGTCCTTGTATTGCTTCTTCTGGCTACCATGTGATCACCTGCCTCATGTGAGTTCTCTATAAAATAGTCTTTTGGCAAGTGTACATTTTGTATTCCAACAATGTAGCCAGCCCATCGGAGTTGTGTTCTCTGAAGCATAGTTTGAATGCTTGGTAGTTCAGCTCAAGCAAAGACTTCAGGTGATCCTCAGAATCTTCCTAAGACAGTTCAAATGTAAGCAATTCAGTTTCTTGGCATGGTGCTGGAAGATTGTCCATGTTTCACAAGAATATAACAATGAGGTCAGCACAACAGCTCTGTAGACCTTCAGTTTGGTAGTCAGTCTATTACCTCTTCTCTCCCAAACTTTTCTTCAGAGCCTCCCAAACACTGAACTAGCTCTGGCAATGTGTGTGTCAACTTCATTGTCAATGTGTGCATCCCTGGGAAGTACACTACCAAGGTAAGTGAACTAATCCACAGCATTCAAAACTTCTCCAGTTGTTGTAACTGATGGTTCCACATATGGATGGTGTGGTGGTGGCTGATGGAGCACCTGTGTTTTCTTGGTGTTAATTATCAGGCTAAAATTAGCACAGGCAGCAGAGAGTTGAGCCATACTTTGTTGCATCTCAGCTTCGGAGGCTGCAGTGAGTGCCCAATCATCTGCAAACAGAAAGTCATGCACCAACACTCCCACCACTTTGGTCTTGGTTGTAGCCTTTTCAAATTCAAGAACTTGCCATCAGTACAGTAGTTGATCTTGATGCTGTGTTCATCCTCATTGAAAGCATTCGTCAACATGGCTGAAAACATCATGCTAAAAAACATGGGAGCAAGCATACAGACCTGTGTTACTCCACTGGGGACTGGGAAGGCACGAGAGCTTTGTCCATTATACAGAACCTGGGCAAACATGCCATCATGAAACTGACGTACAACATTGACAAACTTATCTGGGCAACCAAATTTTGACATAATTTTCCATAAACCCTCACAACTAACAGTGTCAGAGGCCTTGGTCAGATCTACAACGTTGTGTACAGATCTCTGTTCTTCTGGAATTTCTCCTGGGGTTGTCAGGCATCAAACACCATATTAACTGTTCCTTGACCCTTTCTGAAGCCACACTGGCACTCAGGTATATGACCATCTTCCAGGTGAAATATCAGCCTATTAAGGAGGACTCTAGCAAGAACTTTGCCAGTAAGGACTAAGAGAGAGAGATCCCCCTGTGATTGTCGCAGGACAATCTATTCCCTTTACCCTTATAGAGATGGACAATGGAGGCATCTTTGAATTCCTGGGGGATAACCTCCTCTTGCCATATAACCTGGAAAATTTCAGTCAGCTTTTGTATGAGCAATAGTCCACCTACCTTATAAATATCAGTTGGAAAACCTCTTCTTCAGTTGGAAGTTCAGCTGAGGAGGGATTGACTTCAACCTGAGGTAAATTATCATTGGCCTCAGCATTGATTGATGCTCTGTTGAGAACACTGTGGAAGTGTTCAGCCCATCTGTCTAGGATCATGTCCTTATCACTAATCAATGTCGTTCCATTAGCGCTGAGTAGTTGTGATGCACCATAGGCTTTTGGTTCCTAAATAGCTTTCAGGGAATCATAAAAGCGCTTTGGATTGTTACTATCAGCATAAAACTGAATTTCATCTTCCTTCTTACTGAGCCAGGAATCCTGCATCTCTCTTAGTATTGCTTGTACTTTGCTTTTGATGGAATTAAATGGTGCCTTCTTAGAGATGGGTGAACTATCCTGCTGGTAAATCCTGTGGAGTTCGCGTTTTCATTTAGCAGCTTCTGAGTTTCCCCATTATTTTCATCAAACGAGTTTCGGTGTTTGCAAGTATTCTGACCCAGATGAGCAAATTGTGAAGTACTACTCCTTTAGAAGGTTGTATAATAATCATCTTTCTCACAATTGCTGTTGTCATAACTTTTGTTATTTTTATAATTTACAGTATAAAACTATGGGTTTCATAGATCTCAGAGTTAAAGGGAACTCCAGTGTTCCAAACATTTTCTAAACAACAATGTGCTCTACAACACAGTCAAGGAATGTTTCATCCTTTGCTTGACGAACTACAGCGTGAGAGAACTCTTCGTCTGCCAAGGTAATATATGTGTGTATGTATATATGTGTAGATATATTTTTATATGTGTATGTATATACACATATGTGTGTACATAATATATATATATATGATATTTATATATTAATAGACAACGTGATGGTAATGCGAAGAGACACACTCTCAAGAACTTTGGATTTGATTGTGCAACATGGGAGACATTGGCACAGGACCGCTCAGCATGGCTTGCCCACATCAGAAAAGATGCTGTGTTCTATGAGCAAAGCAGAATTGAGATAGCATGAAGGAAATGTAGGATGTGCAAATTTGAAGTACCCATCCCAAATATTCACATGGACTATCTGTACCCAGCCTGTAGTAGAGCATTCCGAGCTCTTACTGGTCTGATCAGCCACAGTCGGACACACTGAAACTTCACTTTATCATGGAAATACCATTTTGATCCTCTCTATATATGTGTATATATGTATGTATGTATGTATGTGTATATATATATATGTGTATGTGTGTATATATTTATACACACATCTCTTACCTTCAATTTCCATAGCTTGCATAGTTAGGAAGCATTCCCTCCCATAAGTCAAACGTATCTGCTTAAAGCAGAACCTGTGTTTGCAATATGCCCAATGCCTACTACATGTATTCTACTGTTACTGCTGTATGCTTATGGTATAGTTTCTACTGTGACAATCAATATTCAATTTTTACAATGTGGAACGATTATCTAAGCAATTCATTCCTCTTTCCTCTTGATAAACTAAGGTATCTATAATGCTCACTCAGCTTTCATACAATTATGAATCACATGAGAATTTTCCACAAGTATGCTACAGACTGTCAACACATTCCAAAGTACAATATGTGAATTGAGTAATTAGATTTTAATACACCATCATCACCAGCCTATATGGCACCTGAAACTTTGTAATATAACAATTTTTTTTTAAATTACAGCATTTCCAGAGCCAGGTGCACTGGAGTTTAAGAGGGCTACATGGGAATTGTCACTGACAACTGTCACCTGGGTAGTAGCAGTGTTATTTTAATACAAGCCTGTATTGTTATCATCAACAAACAATCTTCTCTCTCCTCTTTAATTCCTCATAAATAACTGTGCCAACTTGGTGTAGGTCTTGCTCTAGTTATTTTAGTATTTCAGGGTTAATTCTTCTCTTGTCTTTCATTTTTATATGGATCAATTCTAGTTTTTCTCCCTCATCACAAAAATTAGACTTTGCATGCTAAAGGAATTTTAATGAATTTCTTAATCTACCAAATGGTCAAACTGAAATAAATTTAATATTGAGTGATATATATATATAAATGTATATGTGTGTATGTGTGTTTAAAATGCAACTGTCCTTTTCACATATATAAAATCATAGAACAAGGTAATCATAGACATTTCACAGTAAAAAAAATATATGCTCAGCAGTAATGAACTTCAGCCCCCATATTTTACAGGTTAGGTAACTGAGGCTCCAAGTGATTAATTATGTTTCCCATGGTAACACAGTTAATTAGAGGAAGGGTTGGGTCAAATTCCTCCTACTCCAGTGCCCTTTGTAATATACCATTTAGTTTTGCTTTGGTGAGAGCAAAATTAATTTGCTCACATGTGAAAATGCACAAATGCGCATTACATGTTTCTAAACAATGATGCCTGTCAGCACTTTACAGTTAAATTTTATTCATTTCTTTTTGGGGGGAAAAACAGCTCTGAGTGTTAGATCTAAGTTAAGTTGAAATTGTACAATTTCTTTGAAGAACATATTTACTGTTAGAACTACATAGATTCCTGTGGAAAAGGCTCCCTTGAAATCAGTGGTAGCTTCTTTAAATCAAGGAAATGGCCAAGCAGTTAGGCAGCTTCATATATTCCCTATAATTTTCATCATTACCTCATACAACCACTCACACAGTCCCTTTTCAAGTAAAGTGTTTTTCTCTATTGGGTCTCATGCAATTTTAAAATCTAGTATGTTTGAACTGCTGGTGGTTGGTTAAGTATATAAGTAAAATCAAAATTCACCTGTGTATTTGGCATTGTACTAGGTTACACATCATTTTTCCTCCACATAGAGAGAAAGGTGACATTGAATACACCATTCCACTATCTATTTTTAAAGCTATATTAATGACTCATCATTGCACAATTAATTGATTCAACCATATGGCAATTCAAATTGTCTTAATATGATGCTTTTGATATGTAGTTCTTAAAATCCTAGAATTTAGAGCTGAAAGGAATTTCAGGGATAATCTTGTCCAACAATGCATTTTGTAGATTAAGAAACTAAAGATTAGAAAGAATATGATTTATGCAAAATTATACACAATATTTTTACGAGAATTTTTTGGATCTGGCTTGGTAATGCAGCCTGTTACCTGTCTCTCCTACCTTTGTGTCATATGCAAATTTAATATGCACTAAGAGATTAATAAGAGAAAATTGTCTCTGCCATGATGTACTATCAAGAAAAAATCAATGACCTTTCCAAAATACATTGCTGTAGAGCAACAAAATATACTTAAGATACTTTTTAACCTTCTCCTCAAGATAATGGATCCTCATAATGAACAGCTAAGACCATTCACAGCACGGTTATGAATCTGTTTTGTAACATTTTTTTATTCTCCTTCATTGTCAAGGTAGTAACTGTCATTTTTCATTTCCATCATTATGACGGCCTCTAATTGCAACTCTCCCACCCCTCTCATTGCCATTTCTGATCTCCTGTGGGTTAGAAAGTCAGTGATTCTAGTGAGTACATAGTACATGTAGTAGAAAAGAAGTTAATATTTGCTGAATGAATGAGGGCCTTTTAAAAACTAATTATGTGTTAAACAAGAATAAATGGACTCTAAGTGACCCCTTAAGGACAGTGACTGTAGAATCAAGTGCATGGCTTTAGTGCCCAATATTTCAGATGCCAGAGATATTAATCTCTAACTTCTACATTCTGGCCAGGTCCTAGAGAGCTGTGGTCAACAGAAGTATGAACTTCTAGGCAACAGAGCTGTTGACTGAAATAGTCTGGCTAATCTATGGGCTAAAAGAAAAACAAACTTACCAGTACAAATAGAAGTAATACCATTAGCCCAACTGTTCATAAGCACTAATCCTTTCACTTTCTAGTGGGGTGACCCCAGGCTTCAACATGTCTCTCTGCCTATTTTCTCTAACCTAACTCCGGCTACTCCTCAGAGAGTCTACAATTCACATTACTTTTTTACAACCTCTCTCTCACTAGCTGCTCTAAATTGGTCTGAGCTTTGTTTATCCCAGGTCTGAAGCCTGACATCCTCAGCTCCCTCTACCCCAAGGAGTTATAAAACTTCCTCACAAAATGCAGATACCTTGCAAGAATGCCTCTGCAGGGTGACAAACCTTAATCCTTCATTTTCCCACTGTGCAAAAGAATTATTCCTTCTTGAAATATGTCTGCTCTTAGGTGGTTATTAAAGATGCAAGGCCTAGTTTTTCTTCTGAATATTTTAAAATTTAAAAAAAAATTGAACTATGGATTAAACAGTACAAGGACATTTCTTCACAGGAGTAGACTTAGCATCATTGCCATTCTAGAAGGCAAGAGGATTAATCTGAGTGAATAACTTGGATGGAAGTCAGTACGTTATCACATATTGATATGAGGTGAAATAATAAGAGATAACCTAATCAGTTCCTTGGACTGAGTGAGTCATAAAACCCTAAAGCTAGAGGGGAAGGACCTTAGAATGTGTGCCTTTAAACCAGAGAAATTAAATCACACATTCTGAATGAGCATGCAAATGTAATTATGGAAACACTGCTGGTAATTTTTTCAGAAATCAGGGAAGACTGGAAACAAGCAGATGTCCAGGTTTTCCAAAAAAAAGGACACATATCACAATTCCTTGTGATATTATCATGAATAAAGTAGAGAAATGTGGCATTTGATCACAGAATACTTGTGGATTTCTATTTATCTAAATAATCATACCAAATATATGCTGATTCATATACATCAATATGTAAGGAAGTTTTTGCTTTCCTCTCATAGATTTCATGTCTTTATCCCTCCAATATTCAGCTCTTCATATTTTTAAACCAATGACTGGAAAGAGGATGGAAGGAATGCTTAACTGAATGTAAATAACAATGCTAATATTTTGCATCATCATTACCCCATTCAGTAACTGGCAAATATCATTTACTTAATAAGCGTTTGTCACTTTATTAATAGAAGGATTAGACAATATATTGCACAACAGAAATGGGTTCCCAGACTATTTCTATAGCCTAGAATCATGCAATAGAGCTTATTAAGGTCAAATATAATAAGAATAAAAATAAAGTCCTGAATGTACTCTTGTTCAGGAATTATAATGTACAAGGTCAGGACAGGGAGTGATGTCTGGACAAGAGGTAGTTTATGTTTAAAACACCAGAATAATTTTAGGTACTAAAGCACTGGATGAGTTAACTGTATGATACGACTGCAAAAATAGCTAATGTAATCTCAGTCTTCATTAGCATAAAGGTAATGTGTAAATCAACGTAGGTGATACATTTTCTACGCCTCAAATTTTATATATATATATATATATATATATGTATGTATGTATGTATATGTGCGTACATATACACACATATAAACAGACATATATACAATGAAAGTCAAATGTAGTAGTGTTGAAATGGTAGGAGATATAAATATATAGACAAAGATAGATAGAGAGATATGTAGTATCTCAGTGTTACATATACCTTCAGTCCCTCTCCCTCCACACTGAGAAGGCAAACAGCATGATACCCATTATACATGTCAAGTCATTCAAAAAATAATATTTCCATCTTAGGATCTTAAGCATTTTAACTTTCAAATCTCTAAACTTCTCTCTCTCTCTCTCTCTCTCTCTCTCTCTCTCTCTCTATATATATATATGTATATATATATATACATATATATATACACTATACAGATTTTATATATATATATATATATATGTATGTGTATGCCCCTCCATACACACACACACATATGATATCCATGTCTAAAATACTACATTTGGCCCATACTATTTTATGAGGGTAATTGACAAACTAGAAATTATCCAGAAAAAAGTACCAAGATAATGGAGGAATTTTAATCCATTTCACATGGGGAACAATTGAAGGAGCTACTAGTGCTTTTAACTCAGGGCAAAGAGGATACAATGAGAGATATGACAGTTGCTTTCAAATATTTCAAGAACTGTTAAGTGAAAGAAGCAAAAGCCTTATTCCGTACACGTCCAGATTACAAAACAAGAATTGTGGGTAGCAATTGTAGGGAGGCATGCTGCTCCATTTAAGGAAGAAATTCCTACCACAACCATCTGAAAAATAGAATGGCCTCCATTACGAGATAGTGAATTCCATACCACTAGAAGTCTTCAAACAGGATGTGAGAGGGATATTAAAGAAATGATATCTTCATGGGAAGAGAAATGAGACAAAATTATGCCCAAATCCTTTATAGCTTATATTATTATTATTCACGGACTGCATAAAATCTTACAATTAGAGCTTTTAGAAAACTTGGGCAGTTGGGAATTGATTGTAAGTTAAATGCCCAATATGGAAATATGTTTTACATGACTTC
Organism: Bettongia penicillata ogilbyi; assembly: GCA_023548195.1. Taxonomy (NCBI): domain Eukaryota; kingdom Metazoa; phylum Chordata; class Mammalia; order Diprotodontia; family Potoroidae; genus Bettongia; species Bettongia penicillata. Next base: position 1,111,764 of record JAJHZJ010000037.1, read on the forward strand.
ACATGTATAATAAGGTATCATATTACTTCCCTTCTCCATGGGTAAGGGAGGGACAAAAAGGAAGGAGAGAATTTAGAATTTAACATTTTTAAAATCAATATTAAAAAACAAAACAAATGAGATACATTTTTTTAAAAAGTTCACATATCTGAAATCAGCAGCAACAAAAATGAAATGATAGAACAGGGGTCTTAACCTTTTTGTGTGTTTATGGACTCCTTTGGCAGTTTGTTGAAGTCTGTCAAATCTTTCTTAAATCATATTATTAAATGAATAAAGAAAAAAAGGAGTATTTTAAAAGCCTATTTTATTGAAATAGTTAAAATATTTTTAAAATAAATTCAACAAGTATCAAAATCTATCTATAGATCTCCAGAGGGTTTATACATCACAGGTTGTGAATTCTTGTGCTTGCTGTATATTAGAGTACAATGATCAAGTACAAATAGGTTAACTATTAAGATTTAATAAGCTTTTTTAATTTAAAGGAAATTTTAATAGTAATTATGTAAGTTATTCCTAAGAACTCATTTAGTTACTTGTGTAGTATTACTAATTATTTTAGGTCTCTATAATTACAACTTTAATGCATTGTTTCTACTTGTGGATTGAAAGAGTTAATGTACTTTTCAGTGAATATATTTATATTCACATACATAGATGTAGATTCAGTCTTTAAAAGTCCAGAAATTCTCTCCATCTTTTCACAATTTATCTCTGTAATCTACATTACACTGATGCTAAAATTAATATTTTAATATTGCTGTTTTCAGTACAAATGAGATACACTACTTGGTTGACAGGGCAATTAGTTGCTCTTTTTTGTCTCTTTCTATATAGTATTTTTATATAACTGGCATTCAATTATGAAAAAAATAACTGAAACCAAATTTCCTCCACAATGAGGCCAGTCACAATTTCAATAACTTCATTAAGCTTAACTGTGTTTTTAAAATTCCCTATTAGTTGATTTAGTTACAATGTTTCTATTGAAAAGTCCCACTAAGAACTATTAAAAAAATGCACAATGTTAAAAATTCTGTTTAAATAGCATCATGCATTATGGCCAAAAGTAAAGTACTGCTAAAGAAGAAAATATTTTTCTTTTAAATAAAGCTATTACATTTTAAAGCTTATTTCATTCTGGAGCTATTAACATGTATTAAAATTAATATTCATATTGCTTAACAAAACTCTACATGAGCATTCAAATAGATCTCATTGGGAGCCTGGTGTGTTGCATACCATGTCTTAATCAAGTACTGTGCTGATTTGAACTCAAAGGTATCTCATCACACTGTGATTCAACATTATATTTTTTTACCTCTCAAATGTCAACCCTCTTGTCCTAGCATAAGTAATTTCATGAAACTGTACCGGGAAAGAAAGACAAAGTACTTTTGAGAAGTTCTCAGTACTAGGTATTGTTCTAAACAATTCTGTCTTCCACACCA